>CM076408.1:45754885-46413088 GCA_038363315.1 Mugilogobius chulae | reverse complement strand
TTTTATTTAATCAATTCCTACTTGCTAAGAAACTGAAAAATACTGAACTTCCAAATAGAGGATAAACACATCTTGCACTTATTAAATTTTAAAGAACAACACTGTAAAAAGACTCAAGACTAATAGGAGATTGAATGAACTTATATATTTGTTGTTGCATATGACTGATAATGTAGTCAGAGAGCTTTTCAACTTTATAGTTATAAGAGAAAGAAAGAGAGAAAGAGAAGAGAAAGAGACAAGGTGAGAGTGGAGGAGAGATAGAGAGGAGAGAAAGAGTGAGAGGAGGAAAAGTGAGAGAGGAGAGGAGAAAGAGAGAGTGATGGATGAGAGAGGTTGGGCAGGGGAGGAGAAAAAGAAAGAAGAGAGAAAGAAAAAAAAAGAGGAGAGGGAGAGAGAGTTGAAAAGAGGAAGAGAGAGAGAGAGAAAAAGATAAAGAGAAGAAGAGAAAGAACGAGAGAGAGATAGTACAGAGGGAGAGAGAGAGAAAAAGAAAAGAGAAGAGAGAGTAATAGAGGGAGAAAGGGAGGAAAGGACAGAGAGAGAGAGAAAAAAAGAAAAAGAGAAAGAGGAGGGAGAGAGAAAAAAAAGAGTAAGAAGAGAGGTGATGGAGAAAAGGAGAGAGAAAGAGAGATGAGTGAGAGAGGAGATAGGAGATTAGAGGAGAGAGGAGGAGAAATGAGAAGAGAGCGAGAAGGGAGAGGAGAGAGAAAAAGAGAGGAGAGAAGAGAGAGAAAGAACGAAAGTGAGAAGAGAGAAGGAGATGAGAAAAAGAGAGGAGGGAGAGAGAAGAGATAGAGAGAGGAAGAGAGAGTGAGGGAGAAAGAGAGAGGAGACGAGAGAGTGGAGAGAGAGGAGGAGAGAGAGGGATGGGGGGAAGAGGGAGAGAAAAGAAAGAGGAGAGAAGAGAGAAGAGAGTGAAAGGAGAGAGAGAGAGAGAAAAGAACGGAGAGAAGATAGGTACAGAGAGAAGAGAAGAGGAGAGGAGAGAAAAAGAAGAGAAGAGAGAGAGGAGAGAGAAAGGAGGGAGAAAGGACAAGAGAGGAGCAAGAGAGAAAGAGGAGAGAAAAAAAAAGAGAGAGAGAAGGAGAGAGAAAGTGAGAGAAAAGAAAGAGTAGAAAGAAGGGAGAGAGAAAGAGTAGGCATAGAGAAAAGAGAGAGAAAGAAGAAAGAGAGGAGAGTGAGAGAGGAAAGAGATTAGAGAGAGGAGAGAGAAATGAGAAGAGAGCGAGAAGGGGAGAGGAGAGAGAAAAAGAGAGAGGAGAGAAGAGAGAGAAAGAACGAAAGTGAAGAGAGAGAAGAAGGAAGAGAGAAAAAGAGAATGAGAGGAGAGAAGAAAAGAATAGAGAGAGGAGAGAGATGAGAGTAGGAGAAAGGAGAGAGGGAGAGGAGAAAGAGAGAGTGCAGAGAGAGAGAGAGGGGAAGAGGGAGAGAGAAAAGAAAAAGGAGAGAAGAGAGAAAGAAAGAAAAAAAGAGAAGAAGATAGTGAAAGGAGAGAGAGAAAAGAAAAGAAGGAGAAGAGAGAGAAAAACCTACAAGTGAGGCAGAGAGAGGAGGGAAGAGAGAGAAAAAGAGATAAAGAGTCAGAGCCATGAAGAAGGAGCAGAAAAATAAAGATCACACATTCTCACTTTTTTGTGCAGAATCTTAACACTTAAAAAATAACTAAAAAAAAAACAACTTTATTTGTAGTGTCTATTCATATTTGTAATGTAGCAGCTGTTAAAACTGATAAAATGTACAACACAAGTCAGAACTGATCATAAACCGATTAAGTGTGTCTTGACGAGACAGTGAAAGACGTTTGTGCAGAGGAAAACGAAAACACACGGCGCGTGTTATTTTTCCAGACAATCCACAAAAATAAATCTTAATCTGTTTATTTCACATTTCCAGATTTAACGTCGTTACCAGAATCTGCCGCGGGGATTATCTTGTGTTGTTCTCCCGCTCCAATCTCATTTTGTTCAAATCTACTTCCCATCGTCTACGGGTTTTTTTTCCTGCATCTCGGTAATGGAGCAGCTGTTACCGCGGCGACGCTCCTGTTTGCTCTCCCAAACTAAGGCTTCTCCGCATATGGACTTTCAAAATAGTTTTTCTCTCTTTTTTTTGCAGTTTACAAAGTGAGAGTTCTGACTTTCAGATGTTTAAATGACAGAATGTGAGTCAAAACACAAATTAATCATTTAGTAATCAAAAATCAAGAGGTTTCTTTCTCTCTCTCTTCTCCCTCTCTCTCCTTTTCTCTCTTCTCTCTCTCGCCTTCTCTCTCCTCCTCTATCCTCTCTCTCTCTTCTTGTTGCCTTTGTGGTGTGTCGCGGCTCAGTACCTGCACTCCTTCTCTCTCTCTCTCTCTCTCTCTCTCTCGTTTCTCTTCTCTCTTCTCCACTCTCTCTCCTTTCTCTCACTCTCTATCTCCTTTCTCTCCTCCTCTCTCTCTCCCTCTCTCATCTCTTTGTGCCTGTTGTTGGGTGTCCCGGCTTACCTGCACCCCTTTCTTCTCTCTCTCTCTCTCTCTCTCTCATCGCCTTCCCCTCTCTTGTGTCTCTCTCTCCCCTCTCTCTTTTGTTGCTGTTGTGTTTGGTTGCCTGGCTGGTACCTGCACCTCCGTCTCTCTCTCTCTCTCTCTCTCTCTCTCTCTCTCCTTTTCTCTCTTCTCTCTCTCGCCTTCTCTCTCTCCTCTGTGTCTCTCCTCTCCCTCTCTCTCTCTTTGTTGCCTGTTTCTGTGTTGGTTGCTCCTGGCATGAACCTTGCACCTACCTCCTCCTCTCTCTCTTCTTCTCCCTCCTCTCCTTTTCTCTCTCCTCCTCTCTCTCTCTCTCTCTCTCTTTGTTGCCTTTGTGTTTGGTTGTCCGCGGTATGCACTTCTCCCTCTCCCCTTTCTCTCTCCCTCCTCTTCTCTTCCTCCTCTCTCTCTCTTTGTTGCCTGTTGTGTTTTGTTGTGTCCCGGCTGGTACCTGCCCTTCTCTCTCTCTCTCTCTCTCTCTTCTTCCGCTCTCTCTCCTTTGTCTCTCTCTCCTCTCTCTCTCTTCTCTCTCTTTGTTGCCTGTTGTGTTTTGGGTGTCCCGGTGGTACCTGCACCTTCCTTCTCTCTCTCTCTTCTCTCTCATCTCTCTCTCTTCTCCCTCTCTGTCTCCTTTTCTCTCTCCTCCTCTCTCTTCTCTCTCTCTCTCTTTGTTCCTGTTGTGTTTTGGTTGTCCCGGCTGGTTACTCTGCACCTCCTTCTCTCTCTCGGTCTCTCTCCTCCTCTCCCTACTCTCTTCTACTTTTCTCTCTCCGCCCCTTCTCTCCCCCCCATCTCTCTCTCTCTCTCCATCTCTCTTTTCTCTGTGCTTTCTCTCTCTCTCCTTTTCTCTCTTCTCTCTCTCGCCTCATTCTCTTCCTCCTCATCTCTCTCTCTCTCTCATTTGTTGCTGTTGGTGTGTTGCAGAGTGTCGCGGCTAAGTACCTGCCCACCTCCTTCTCTCTCTCTCTCTCTCTCGCTCTCTTTCTCTCATCGCTCATTCTCCCTCTCTCTCCTTTGCTCTCTGCTCTCTCTCGCCTTCTCTCTCTCCTCCTCTCTCTCTCTCTCCCTCTCTCTCTTTCGTTGCCTGTTGGTTGTTTGGGTGCTCTGGCTACGGGACCTGCACCTCCTTCTCTCTTCTCTCTGTCTCTCTCTCAATCTCTCTCTCTCTCTTTGTTGCATGTTGTGTTTGGTTGTCTGCCTGGTCGGATACCTGCACCTCCTTCTCCTCTCTCTTGTTTCTCTCGATCGTACTCTCTCTCTCTCTTCTACCTGCTCTCTCTTCTTTCTCTCTCTCGCCTTCTCTCCTCCTCTCTCTCTCTCTCCCTCTTCTCTCTTATTGCTAGTGCCCTCGTTTGTGTTATTGTGTCCCTGAACTCGGACCTGCACCTGCTTCTCTCTCTCTCTTTCTCTCTCTCTCTCTCTCTCTCTTCTCTCTCTCTCTCTCTCTCTTTGTTGCCTGTTGTGTTTGGGTGTCCTGGCTGGTACCTGCACTCCTTCTCTCTCTCTCTCTCTCTCTCTCTCTCTCTCTCTCTCTCTCTCTCTCTCTTCTCTCTCTCTCTCTCTCTCTCTTCTCCCTCTCTCTCCTTTTCTCTCTTCTCTCTCTCTCTCTCTCTCTCTCTCTCTCTCTCTCTCTCTCTCTCTCTTTCTCTCGTCTCGTCACAGATTAAAATCAAAGACCGACGCCGTGCCGTGGACCAGGCCTGTAATTAGATTTCATTATTGTTAACGTCAGGGCTGTCCGGGTCGCCCTGTCGCTGCTCTTTCACCTCAGTTTGGGACGCGGCAGGACCAAGGGGGAGGGGCCACACACACATGTATTCTAATGTATTGTGTATGAAAGTGCTTATGACTCTGTTGAAACACCTTCAATACAGTTTTAGCGAGATTTTAGTGCATTCGGAAAGTTAATATCAATTATGTTGAGAAGAGAGGCTGTAGCCATGGTAACCTATAGTTTATGCAGCCATTTTGTGTAGGGAGTCTGCTAAGATGTCATAACAGGAAGGTGAACTTTTAAATGGCGTTTTCCCTTAAATCTTTGATACCAAAGAGTTTGGTGAATTACAGGAGGTAAAATTCAAGGGAAACTTTACAGATATTTTTACAGACATGAGTGATTCACACACAGAGAACATTCAGGTTTTTAAGAGCAGGGTAAGACACATCTTTTAGCTTAGCTTTTGATTGGTATTTATTGTTTTACATATAATTTTTTATTTATTATATGTATTTATTATCAGTTTTTATCGGACTCTTAATATTGTTTTTAGTTCTTAGTTTGCTTATATTTACCTTTTTTACTTATCTTAATTTCTTATCAGTTGTGTTCGGCTGTGGTTGCTGGGCTCTGGCTCATGGGCCCTAGAGGTTTGGTCTTGACCTCATCTCTTCTCTGGGCCCTGGGCTGCTGTCTTGTGGCTGCAGGTGGCTCTGCTCCTGGTGCGACGCCTGATTTTTTTTCCCAACCCAGTTATGCCACACTCCCATCACTTGCATTGGTGGCTATGCTAGCAAAAGTTTATAATTTAAAATATTTACTTCCAGAATTTGGTTAAGTTAGGGGTAGGATTAGGGTTGGCTTAGGTAAGTTATTTGGTAATTTGGGATTGGGAGAGGTAAGCCTAACCGGGTCACGGCATAACTGTGTTGGAGAAATAAAGACGCGGTGCAGACAGCTCCTCTGATGATGCTTTCTTTGGTCCATCTGTACCCAGCCAATGTATGTATGCAAATGTAGCTAAAAGTTTTTAGTGGGGGGGCATCTATTGTGGGGTTTTGGGGATGGTGGAGGGTGGGGCATGTGGGATGTTTTTAATGCAATGTAAAGCACTTTGTGTTACATGCATGTATGAAAGCACTTAATAATTAAACTGTCATTTGATGTGACAAGATTATATGCCGTTTGAATTACATTTGTGTGCGTCCTCCTGCCTGTGCTGCTCCTCCCACAGTGAACTCAAATGCAATGTATGTTTTCCTCACTTAATTGAAACAAGCGTGCTGAAGGTAATTATTGTTATTGACGTTTAGCGAGTGTTAGCGTCGGTTAAACCCGTGACCTCAGTACGCTCTCCTGTAGGCTATACTGTTTTATTCATGCCGCTCATATATGCATATGTATGGACACGTATGTATCCTCATTACACCATCTGCATATGTGCGTTCAATCAGAATGGCCTGTTTTCTCTCACCTCGCTTGTTTTGATCACATTTCTCACTTACGATTGGAAATGACACTATAGGTAAATGTCCACAACTATCAGACTGTAAACAAGTCCAAAATGCTTATAAATGTCACAGTTTTGCAAAAAAAAAAAAAATTGATAACAACTTTGTTATATGACAGATTGTGACATTTCAAGGACCTGCAGAAGCAATCAAGTGTTTTCTAGGATGACGTATCGTAGGCCTGTAGATAAAATGTTTTGCATGTGAAGAGATATTTCGTTAGAAGCAGTCAAAAAGAGATCCCACACATGTAGAAATGTAGGTCTGTCCAAAGGACTTTTAGTTTTTCTACATTCAGAATGTATCAGATCTCTTTTTGACTGTTTCTAACCAAATATTTCTTGCGAGTAATTTGCAAAAATCACTTGCGTCAGATCTCATCAGATTGAAAATGACTTTCGGATGAGAGTCTTGATCTTCGGAAACACTGTCCAGATGACAACTCTGAAGCCTACTATGTGTAATATATATATCTTCACCAAGATTTAGATTGTTTGGAGCAATCCTTGCACTGGAACAGAAATGCTAAAGCCTGAACATTTGTCCGGACAAATAGTCTCATGTTTTATGTGACTTCTGTAAAAATTAAGCAGAATGAAGAAAAATGCACCGTACCTTGCTGTACAATTTGCGTAATTAAATCTGCAGATGTATTAGTTCAGTAAGGATGGGTACTGAGACCCAGTTTCATAGCAGCCCCGGTTCTGTGTCTTAACGGTCCACTTGATCCATAAGCTCCAGAGCTATCGGTCTTCTTATCGGTGCTGCAGGAGCGCGTTTCATAAAATCTGTCCTTCCTGTTCACACGTCTTGTCGGTCTTGCTTTGATCGGTACATTTCCGCATTTTTCGTCCTTCTCCTCTCTCCTTCTTTCTCTATCTCTTCTCTCCTCTCTTTCTGTATTGATAAGAGTTGTAGTATCGATAAATCCTTAACGGTACCCATCCCTGTCATGAGCTGTTTGTGCTCCTAACTCAGTGAATGTGAGTCCTATTGACATGAACTAAAGACTGGCCAATAGCTTATGAACGGTAGAACATGATTTTCTGCCCTTAGTGCTGTGAATGAACAGGCTTGTATCCAGAGACTTCTATAACTCTTTTAAGCTCCTGCCCTCAGTCTGTGCCTTTAGCATTTGCCTACGCTGCCTATACTAGAGGTCGGCTCAGATTACAGAAGAAAACATCCCATCCTACTTACGACTCTCATGCAGTTTTGCCTCTCACTGCTGACTTTTAGAACCTTTTTACCTCACACCTGTCTGATGTCTGTATTCGTGCCGTTCCATCGTTGTCCCGTCAGATTAAAACAGATGTACGAGTGTGTAATGGCGTGTAGTTAATGAAGTGGTGTTGAGCTAACGACAGGCTGATCTGCGCCGTGATTGGACGTCTCCTCTTCCATTAGTCTGACTGATGAGGGCGCGGGTTAATTACTGCAGAGGAGAACAGTACATTCATTACACTTAAAGGCTTTTGCTCTTCACGTGACCAGTGTGGGACAGAGACTCCACCAGATTCAGGCACAGCTTTTGTCTGAAGAGTTCGGTGATTGAAGCATATCTCAGTGACTAACAACCTAAACAGTGGACAACTCATCGCAGAGTTAACACATAGAGACAGACACAGACAATCACTCGCTCACTAGGCTTGGATAGATACTTGAGAATTAAAGAGACAGCCCCCGGCCCACAGCGCCTCTGCCCGGACCCATGAGCAGCGAGCCCCGGCCCACGTGCAGAGCTCGCGCAGTTCACCCATCTCCATAACCATGCCCCATGAAAACCCGGTTAAGAAGCCGCACTCCTACCGCTGCCTCAGCCGTCGCCGCTTCTTCAACAGATGACAAAAGAAAACGCCTTTTCTTTAAGAGGATTGCATTCATATATCTATATACTTTACAATGTACAAAAACAGCCTGTTCTCATGGATAAGCGTGTCAATACCACGCTATTGTAAACAGCGTGTCCTATGAACCCCTACCCTCAAAAGTGAATGTTAAGACGTGTTGTTATTCATGAAGACTAACACAATCCTAATCCTAACCTTAACCAACTCTAAGCCAAAGAGCTAAACTTACCCATTTTTGTAACTTCAAACTTAAATTTAGCTGTTAATCTCTTGAAAAACCTTGTGTTTGTCGTCAACCACTAGGTGTGTCCAAACTACGCCAGAAAAACAGGCAGAGGGCGTCGTCATGACACGCAATTTGTCATGGCGTGCTATTTTACGCAATCCATGAGAACACATTGATGAAAAAGGCATTCTGAAAGTGTGGTGGCATTTATTTAGCTGTGGCTGTGCGCCCCGAACAATTACATGTAGTGGAAACCCTGCAATTATATGATTTTGTCTAATCAATATAATATAACTTTACACCACTAGGTGGCATTAACGTGCAATCAAATGACTTGTGGCCAACTTATGTCAATAATACAGCTATTTGTTATTTTTTTAAGACAATAAAACCAGCATGAGAGCCCACAATAAACATGCATGATAAGGTTGAAAACAAGTCTAGAAAATATACAACTACAATGTATGAGTCCAACTTGGCAAAATACATGAATAAACATTCTCCCACCTTTTGGAGCAGAAGCCAGACTTTTATAGTAATATGGCATAACTCTGCTTCTCAGACTTCACCAAAATCACTCGAAAGTAGTGAAATATCAAACCCAATTCTCTAAAGTTACTGAATATCTTTCTAATCGTGCTCGACCTGCCAGCGTTAAAGTCTGATTGGCCATTATCACCACATCAGATGTCACTGTCCTCCTGCTTTTTTACATCCCAGACCAGATTTTTTTTTTATTATTTGAGCAAATGAAGAACATGTATTATTTATATTTCCCGTTATGTCCATACTACATGCCCAGAATCGCAGCGTGTGCATGTGTCATTTCATTTCTCCACAATAGCCTCTTTGTGTGAAGCTGTGGGACAGATTTTCAGTCTTGGTCCAAACAAAGCCTGTAGTTTGGTGGTGTTGTGCTCCGTCTGTCTCAGGGAAGCACAGATGCACGCTCAGTCTCCAGTCTTATGGTGTTAACCCGTCAGCTGTGTCCAAACGCCTGGATCAGCTCAAGCTATCTGCGTCCAAACGCCGAGGACTGTCTTGTTTTTGCTCCTCTGTCGAAATGCCTAGGAACATCTCATTTTAACTGTGTTTAAACGCCTGGGACTGTCGTGTTGTCACTACTCTGTATCCAAATGCATGGGATCTTTCTATCAGTGTCCAAACGCCTATGACTGTCTTATTGTAACTACATTGCTTTGTATCCAGACACCTGGGATAAGCTTCTTCTATCAGTGTCCAAACGCCTGGGACCATAATGCATTTCTGTCAAACAGCAGCTCCAGTCCAGTGTGTTCTGTATTTGTTCAAAGCTTCATAGATTCTGTACAATAATGTATAAAGACCTGAAAGTCGTATCAGACTTCTGCAGTCTTAGGGAGAAATAGAATTCTTGCAGATTCTTTCCCCAGAGCCTGCTCTGCTCCGAGGTCCGTGTAATCAACACATTCTCACAAGAAACCACGACACAAAAACAGCGTATTGTGAATACAATTTCACGTCTTTTTTGTGTATTTATGTTACGCCGTGATAACGGGTACGTTTCACCTCTGCCCGGGCTCATTCAGCGAGTCTCAGTGTGTGTTTGGAGCTTCTGTTCCCGTAGTTTGCGCACACTTTTACAACTTTTCCTTATAAAACTCGGTTCAGAAGCTGCACTTTTCCTGCTGTTACAGCCATCGCTGCATCTACAACAGATTACAAAAGAGAACTTTTTTTTAAGAGGATTGCTTCAGGACTTGCCTAAAATCCCTCGTCTGATGTCCATCGCATTTGGAGTAAACAACTGTGTCACTATGGCAACTACACCACAGGATGTAACGACCTCTGTCAATCTGAGACCGGAGGACGTTAACACATAACCCCCATTAGATTCAGTAAAATTGTGACTAAGAAATAAAAACTATTATACACCCTACTTGATATGGGGCAAAGTATCGGCACATGTCTTATTCCAATGATTCTTAACCATAGGGCCGGAGCCCAAAGTTGGCCGCGAGCACCTCATTGAGGGCCATAAAATCAGTAAAGTACAATACATTTAATAGGAGATTGGGTCCCAGATTACTTTCTACATGAATATTCGGGCCCCGAGGTCAAAAAGGTTAAGAACCCTTGCCTTATTCTATTCTCTCTATCTCTGCTCCGGCGAGGACAGTCCTGAAAAATATGTTATGTATTTGAATAATATTACTGTTAGACTACATTGAGTTAGAAAATCAAAGTGTCTTATGAGCATAAATGAAAAATAAGTTTTTTAATATGTTCCATTTATTATTATACATCAAGATTCTACCTCAAAGTTAGACTATGTTTCTACTGACAAAGACAAAGTGTCAAAGTGGTTTGGTTCTCAAGTGTAGTTTTTATTTTAATTTGGCAAAAGTTATTGAGATTGTAACTAGTGATATATGTTAAACCTTTTAAAAATGACTTACTGCGTTATTGACAACATTACAGTTATGTTTGTAATGCATTACGGTCAACACTGAGCAACATATCTGTAAAAGTTGAACCTAAATAAACAACAATTTAAAAAGAACTCACACAAGTATCTTCCTCTTAACCAATCCGAGTGCAGCTCTTTGGCTCATTCACTTTCTCTCTCTTTCTCCCTCGAGAAACGTGCAGGTGTAGTGTTAAAGCAGAGCTCTTTTACAGATTGTTTTTTAGAAGCGTTTGGAACTCACAGTGATTGTATGACGTAGTTTCTGGCCAGCATGAAGAAAACAGAATACAATTGCTTATATTAAAAACAAAACTTCCCTGGTTAAATAAAGGTCAATAATTAAAAACAAAAAAACAAAAAAAAAAACTAAAGCAGCACAAATGCAAGATTTTACAGCAGAAGCAGCACAAACAAGGCACAAGTGACTGAATCCATTTAGGGCCGTTTTGGCACGTTTTTAAGCTTTCTGGGAGCCTACATTGCCGTAATATATAACCTATAAAAGAGTCATTAATATCTTTAGCATCTCTAATATCTGCGTTTGATTGGGGGCCAACTTCACGGAGGTAAATTCTCCTATATATTATATTTATATTGAAATATTTTTATAATAAAGGGCTTATGGCTCCAATGGTCTGTGTTGTAAATTTAAATAAAATATAATTTAATTTCACCCCCTGATCCACGATCCAAACAGCCAACAGTCGCCAAACAAATGCAGAGTGAGCATGTGTGTGATGTAACGCTTGACGAAAATGACGAAACATAAGTTGCACGCGAGTAGTAGTTGTCAAACTTTGACGGCAAACAGATGTTTCTAGTCTTACCTCACGGATTAAGCTCAACTCGTATTTCCCTCCACAGTCCAGCCTTCGTACTGCGGTCGCCGTAACTCCCCCGTGTTTTCCTCGATCCAAATAGTAGCCATTCTCCTTCGTAGTTACATCTCGTTTGACCCCGTGTAAATAACAACAATCCATGCTCGGCTAAATACTGTTTTTCCGTAAGCGTCTTTTTCGGTTTTCCGTACTATATTCCTGCGCACTGCTTCACTGGTTCTCCTGTGGCCACGGGCCAATCAAACAGCTGCATTTGCGGCAACTGGCGACACCGACTTTACTTTCAAGTCTTCAAAAACCCGCCTCCACGACTTGCTCCGCTCCTCTGACCCCCGACAAACCCATTTACACCAAACACACGTGAGCCGCCTGTCGGCAAAAGTTGTCGAACTGGTTCAGACGGGCGACCCTCGACTTAGTGTGAAGACCCTTTACATTGTCATAATTTAACCATGAGAACCTAAGACATTTCTGTGGTCAGAGTGAGTTGTAATAAAGCAGCGTTGTTGTAGGTTTTTTGGACTTGACATGCAGAGAGAGAAAGTGGAGAGCCAATGCATAAAAGATGACAGCTGGCATTTTTGGTCCAAAGAATCTCGACAAGACACTTTGTGAAACTCATTAATATTCATCTATTCTAGCGCCGCATTTGGACGAGGAAACGGCAAACTCCAAATGTGCACAAATCCTTTTATCCAGTTTAGACGCCGTCGTATTTCTCACAGAAGAGACTTATGACTGCAGCGGGAGGAGAAACGCAGGTGACGCACAAGACAGAGAAGTAGGGTTAGGGTTAGATCCTACAGCGGGGATATTCAACATTATTTTCCCAAGGGTCGGATTTTATAGAGGGCCATGACTTCTGGGCCGGTTGTAATTGCACAATACATCGCTTTTGACGCAAGGTTATGGCAAATATTCAGAGAATTAGATTTGTTTATAGTGTCCAAATCAGCGTTAAACCACAATTAAGAGCCAAATCTGAACCTGGAGTATCTCAGCATTTAACCAGATCTAAACCAGGACCAAACAAAGTCTAAAGCAGAATCAAACCAGGACCAAACAAGGTCTAAAGCAGAACTAAACCAGGACCAAATAAGGTCTAAAGCAGAATCAAACCAGGACCAAACAAGGTCTAAAGCAGAATTAAACCAGGACCAAACAAGGTCTAAAGCAGAATTAAACCAGGACCAAACAAGGTCTAAAGCAGAACTAAACCAGGACCAAATAAGGTCTAAAGCAGAATCAAACCAGGACCAAACAAGGTCTAAAGCAGAATTAAACCAGGACCAAACAAGGTCTAAAGCAGAATTAAACCAGGACCAAACAAGGTCTAAAGCAGAACTAAACCAAGACATAATGTCCTTTTTCTAAATCAAACTTCAGGTCAGTGTTGTTTTCCTCTGTTCTACTTTTTGGTGAAAGAATATGAGCCAGTAGTAGTAGTAGGCCTAGTACATTTATTGTCATTGTAAGGAAATTGGTTTGCAATGAGTAAAAAAGACATTCAAAAAAGACTTCTGCGTCAAGCAGACGATAGCATAAAAAACATTTACACACAAAACATGAAAACAAAACAGGCTTGATCAGAAACCTTGAATTAAATCATTTCATCTACAAAGTTCACATTAAAAACAGATTAATTCATGGTCAACAGTCAATCAATGTGCTCAGTCCTGCTGAGCAAAATTTAAAAAGATATTAAATTATGTTAACTTGAATGTTGAAGTTTCTTTATCTGCCCAATCACCTGAGGCACAAATGAGAGTTTTGACCTGTTTTTAGTAAAAGCAGGGCATCTGAACCTCCACTCTGAAGGAAGCAGATCAAACTCACTGAATAAAATAATGTCTTTAGGATAAAAATACAAGGTTTACATGATTAAAACAATGAGGACGAGTGTCTTTTTCATCTTTAAACCAATAAAAGCTGAGTTACAGACGAGGAGGCAGCAGCACTTTTCTACTTTCTGATCCAGATTCATGAGGCATAGATTATATTTAACCCTCCAAACATGAAGAAATACAGTAGTTTGTCTCCACTGACTCTCATTCATTTTCACCACTCACTGCTGACACGACACTCAAAACCAGACACATCCTGTTTTCAATTATATATTTTTTCCATAGGCCTACATGAAAATTTGGCTTGAGAACTGCAAAAACTCTTGTATGGACAGTATTTATTTTGACATTTTGAGTGGAGAGGAGCACCGACGGGAGCAGAGAGAGAGAGGGAAGAGGGGCAGAGCGGGGCAGAGGGAAAGGCTGGCCGGCTCCTTTGGCCTGGGCTAGCGAGGGTTAGCCGCGCAGAGCCAACAGTCACAACTGCTAACCGCTAACGGCTGCATATGCACACAGCAACACGACGGCACCGCGGGCAAAAGATCACCAAACTGCATCTGCTGCGACGAAAACACCAAACACACACAGGCTAACCACTCTGCCGGCTAACATACACAGGCTAACATACACAGGCTAAGCACTCTGCAACAAACACACAGGCTAACCACTCTGCCACAAACCATGGATCTATTATGTCATCTGGATTGGACATTGCTCCTTGTAGTCGTTGTAAATCGGACCCAGTGGTCGCTCCGTTGGTACCTCAGCGGGAAAATTCCTCTACAGGATAGAAAGCATTTTTCCCTAGAGCGCGATGGATTTCGCGTCAGTTCTTACCTAGTTTCACATCAGAAACTTTTTTCCGGTTCAAAAGATTTTAGTTTATATAAAATGGCTTTTTAAGCTTTAGGTTCGGCTACCGCTGCTCAAACTGTAAGTCCCGCTCTGATTGGTCAGAACAGTCAAACCTCCCGCTCTTCGCGCAAAGAATTATGGGGGAAACACAACTGTGCATGTTCCATAGCCTGTAGAGCACCTATGGCTGAAGCCATGATGGCAACGAATGCCATTGAGCAAAAGCCATTGACGTACAAGACCACATCATGTTCTTAAAGGGACTGTACCTGATTTTTGCATCCTAAAAATGTAAACAAACAGAAATAATTAATTTTAACCTTTTTCCTTCAGGCTGCATGATTTCCTCACGTAGCTAATGCATTCTGAGCTTCAGAATTGTTCATCATGATGAGTTTTAATGTTTTTTCACAGCTTTTAGCAGCGAGGTGAGTCACCATGCTAACAACAGTTAGCCACAATGCTAAAAACAAAAACAGAAAAAGCTGCACACAAACGGGATTTTATTAGACATAGACAGGACTTTGTGGACTAATTTCCACCAAAATAAATACTTTAACAAGGCATCAGTGCTAGGGGGAAATTGCTTTTAAGTTATCTTGTTGCAAAAAAATTGAGTACAGTCCCTTTAACCCAGACAAAATTTGAAATAAGCTCTGCACAATAAGATCACGTAGACACTAGGGTTTGCACAACCTAGTCAATTAATCCACTGGTAAGGTCAAGTGTGACTACTTTAACTCTTTCACTGCCAGCCCTATTGTGACTTTGACCCCCCTTCCCTGCCAGGACTTTTTGCTAATTTTAAGCAATATTCACAGCTCCACAAAAAACCTTGTGCAACTGGAATTATGACATGTTGTACATCAAAAGAGACCTACAAGTGTCTACTTTCATTTAAAAAAATAAATGTTATTCTACATTATTCCGTTCTCTTTTTAAAGACATTTGAAATTCGTTGTTTTCATTAGATTTCAGCGTTTGACGAGAAACTTTTGAGATAACGTCCTTTTTCTAAAACAAACTTCATGTCATTGTTATTTTTGTCTGTTCTACTTTTTGGTGAAAGAATATGAGCCAGTACAATGAAATAATGTCTTTAGGATAAAAATACAAGCTTCACGTGATTAAAACAATGAGGACGAGTGTCTTTTTCATCTTTAAACCAACAAAAGCTGTGTTACAAACGAGGAGACATCACAGGACTTTTTCTACTTTCTGATGCAGATTCTATAGATTCAGACGCTTTCACAGGGCAAAGATTATATTTAACCTTCAAACATGAAGAAATACAGTAGTTTTACTTAACGTTACTCTGACACTTTTCGATCGCTCACAGAGGAGAAAGTTTATTTTTTCTCCTCCAGACTCGCTGCATGTGTCGTTCTCCTCAGAGTCCTAGACCAGTAGGATCGTCTTTTCTTCATTTTAAAGATCAAACACTGCTCTAAACTTACTCAACTATGTTTTTAGTCCAACATGTGTTGCCTGTAATCCGTTTGAAAAGAAACACGATCCTTTAGAGGCGGGTGAGCACGTAAACACAGCTGACTGCGCTGCATAAAGTAAACAGGAAAGACGTGCATCCGGGTCCTGGGCTTTCCTCTGCCGCCTTGTGTTAATGTGATACTGCCCTCCGGTGGTGAATATATGAAAGTGCAACATGATTGCTAAATGCTGATGCACCGGACACGTGCGTCAGAGAACCCTCTATCGCCGCATATAATAAAAAGCTTATGACGACAATTGTCGTCATTGGCAGGCTACGGTTGGGTTCGTTATGACGACAATTATCGTCATTGGCAGGGAAAGAGTTAAGAAACAGTTGACTAGTCCAAGCAGAGTTAAATCAGATGTTGGCTTAAGAAAAACAACTTGTGTCTCCACAACACATAAATGTCAGTAAGGTGTCCGATAATTCCCTGGCCCGTTCTACATCTCTCCCCGCGCTGTTCTTCTGCCTTGGGGTGCTTTGTCTCACTGCCTCGGCACATTGTGTCAGTCTGTCAGCGCGTTGTAGGCCACCTTGCATAGCGCACAAATACGCTGTGGCCCCACTACCAAGCGCGACCCCGGCTTGGCTCCAGTAGCGCACAGACTGTTCGTCCCAAAGTGCTTTGTCTAGCCGGGCTCAAAGACGCTGGAGCGCGCTGTAAACTCAGGCTCAAAGCGCTCGGACCGTTCGCTCCAACGCGCCCTGACCAGCCACCTCCAAGCACACATCATCCGCCTGGATCTGACTCTGGATCCACACAGTTCTTTGGTCTTCGAAAGTTGTGGGAGAAAGAGACGAGAGGAAAAGATTGGTCTGCGAGCTGGGCACAGTGAGTGATGTGTGTAGAACCAGGGCTTCAAATGGATTTGTGTTTCCTTTAAAACGCACTGACTATACCTTAATTTGTGTAGTTATCAGAGAGAAGTAAACAGAAAGTTCTGTAGCGGCGAACATGCTGGTGCTGTTAGCATTTAGCTCACAGCTTTCATTAGCATTGCTGGATATATTTGGATAGTTGGATCTCTATTCATCTCCATGTCTTCATTTCTATAATTGACACTAAATATTTCCTAAACTTGCTGTTGTAGTTGTATTGCAGTGAGTGGTAAAACTTGTAGCGTCTATATTCGTTAGTGTGAGTCACCACGGCAACAATCTCCTGTCATTATCACCTGCACATGGCTAACCACTCTGCCACAGTAACACACTTTTTTTGCCGTAAATCTCTACACTTTTGCTCACATTTTGCCAAAGTCTTGCCTGATTTACCGACACGTTTTTAGCGCCGTAACTTAGCAGCGCCGCGTGTGAATGTAAAAGTGATTTTGCAGCAGAAATTCTGGCGTAAATTGAGCGTGGAGCGAAAGGTAGAGTTACGAGGCAGTAAACCAACAGAGCGTCTGACTGTGGAGAATATGCTTATCAAGCTCATGCTAATGCTACAGCTGTAAATAAGAGAATAGACACAGGTGGAGATGAAGGGAAGACTGGAAAAGAGGAGTGTGGTAGGTTTGGGCTTTTAAGACGGTTAAATCTGAAACAAATATCTAGAGCTGCAAGAAGTTCATCAATTTATCACAACGTAGTATTATAGTTATAGCAAATATAGTAATTACATGATTTTTAATTAAACTCAAAACCTTATCAAGTGCTGAGAAAATAGGTTTTAGAAATAACACAAATTGTAATTACTTCAAAATGACAAAAAAATAAGTTGCAAGTTAAAATTGCATGAATAAAGAACATCTTAAGTTTAGCTGATTTTATTGCGCTATGGGGATTAGAGGTTTCCATCATATTTATTAAAAGCTCATTCAGAAGAAGTTTGTTCTGATACCGTAAGTTGTAAGAACAAGAACTCGATGGTATGGTCATTCCCAAATCGAAGTTCGTGCTAAATTTGAGTCAAAATTTGATGTGTGGATGCCGAAAGGTTTTGTTATTTGTTAGTCTTTGAACAACATAGAATATGCTATAGTTATCACTTACTTCTTACTAAGTAAAAATTTGCTCAACGTTTGTGAAAACACAATATTTAACTGTTAATAAACCATAGCATCTTAGAATAGAGAAACCTCACTCGTGTTAAATTGAATGATTTTTACGACTTTGGAAAGTACAAAATTGCACATGACTTTATCAAAAATAAACTTTATTAAGCGTTCTTCTTAGATTACTTCATTCATTTCGTATAAGGTGGTATAAAGCTGCAACTGAAAGAACAGTTTTAGTCATTTCTGCCAATTTAAATAATGACAATATAGTCAAGCTAGCAACTAGCATGATTGCTTTAGTTTCTGACTCCGAATGGGGAATAACAGTGCTCAAACTGTTCACACTTCATCAAAAGTTCTGCTGCTAAAGCCCCACCTACATGAACTAAAACAACTGTTGCTTTGGTTGTTGTTGTTGTTGTTGTTGTTATGGAAATCAAAAACTGTTCAGTGGCAATACAGTCCTGAAAACAGCTTTATGGTGATCACAATGACTGAAATGTTACATCTGAAACTTCATTTTACTAAAGAAAAATGGCTTTTAGTTAGCCACACCCACTTTGAAAATTTAGCCAATTACAGCAGAGTATCTGACAGCCTTTCAAGAACAAAGATGGTGCAATAACAAGCTCTAAAAACTGCAGAACAAGTTGTACGGTTCTTACTTTTGGTGAAGTTAATCTGACATGTGGGGTTCCTCAGGGGTCTATGCTCGGCCCCCTTTTGTTTTCTTTGTCTTTACTTCCTCTTGGGTCCATTTTGGAATTTAGTTTCATTTATGAATGTAATCTTTGAAACCTAACTGCTTCAAAGCATGGATGTCACTCAACTTATTATACTTTAATCACAAAAAAGTCAAAGAATATGCTCTTTGACTTTCCTGAAAACCTCTATGTTGATTCTGGACGACTTTGTGAAACCTACAATCATAACGAATAACAGTTGGCTAAGATTATTATTGTTTTCAGACACCATTTTGAAGTCCTGATCCGTGTCTTTATAACCACTTGTTTGTGCATATTCGTACATATCGTGCTACACCTCCTTTAAACACACGAGGTTCAAATTCAGGACTTGGCGCTGTCATCCTCCGACTTTCACCCAAACTTTCGTCTCAGTTACAGATGTTCTCTCGGTACAAAACCAGCCGCAAACGTCAAAACAATCCACAATTATCCGTCTGAACTCCACAATCACCACACATCAAGGCCTTTGTCTCACCTGATTTGTACTCGCAGTTAATCACACTGCAGCGCTAGCATCGTTAGCGCCAAATCTGCATCGTTAATGAGCAGATTAAGGCTTGCGAATAATTACCACTGAAACATCAATGGCTTTGTAATGATCCTGATAAGAGACGTTTTACATTTGGCGACAGCTCAAAGAAATCCTGTTTGATTGAAATAATGTCGTCTGTGTTTAAAAACGAGGATTATTATTTTTATTACATTGTTTGGGGAATGTAGTTTTAATATTCTGTTTTATTTTTAGAGTGTGATGGCTAAGTCAGGCATCTTTTATTAGTAATAATTTGGGCTGCGTAATATTGACATAAAACAAACTGCGATTTTTATTTGATATTTTCAATTGTTTTGATGTATAATTTTTCTGTTTAGGCCATTTTACAACACTTGTAAAATGTTACTTACCACAGTTTGCCCAGAGGTTTATCGAATACTCCGACACTCACTTTCAGAGATGGCAAAATGACAGTATTTTTACTCAAGTACTGTACTTAGTTTTCTTGAGTATCTGTACTTAAGTATTGTAAAATCTGGTGACTTTTTACTTTTACTTCTTACATGTTTCAAGAAGTATCTGTACTTTCTACTCCCTACATTTTAAAAACAGGTAAGTTACTTTTAGGTTTGGGGCAATTGACTTAAGTCACGATTCGATTCAGTTTTCGATTTTGCAGCCACGATTTTTTATTTAGTTTATCTATGTTAACTTTGTTTTACCTTAAGACCCAAAATCAACCATTATAAATTATGTTTAAAACATAACAGCTGTTGTTTGTGTGTCAGAACTTGTACTTTAATCAACATTTAAACAGTAAAATCCAAGACGATATATATAAAATATCGTTTGGCCAACGTGTCCCTCTTGTGGATTTTTGTAGCCGTGATTGACAGATTAATTAGCCAAGCAGAGACACGCATCTTCCGCCGTGTGAAAACCATCATGGCTGATCTTGACAAAAAAAATACATGAAAAAAATATCATGTGAAACTGAAAAACAATCAATGAGCGAAGCAAAAACGACTTTAGTGTGGGGTGATTGAAGTTAGATTTTGGTCTAAATGACAGACGACCAATCAGCTTCTTTGTTTCATCTGCGTCACGCAAATAAACTCATCTGATTGTCCGGTATGATGTAAATTTGATCTGAAACTCAGGCGGGGGGCGTGGTGACCAGACCCACTCTTCACAGTTTGCTGAAGCGTGGGCTCTGGATCCCGGGCAAATATTTAGTGTCCATTTTTAGAGTCGTTAACTCATCAGTTGTTAACACAACATAATAGAGCACATTCAGTCAGGTCTTGCACAAGTTCAAACTTTGTTTCTTCAAACATTTTGGCTTTTATTCTAATATTGTTCGTATTATATAACTACAGAGTGTGTGTATGTCATGACTGCATGAGCAAAACTGATCAATTCTGGCCTTTCGAATCGATCGCTGCAGACTACGAACCATTTTCGAAGTTTTTGATAAATTTTCCATCCCTAGTTACTTTATAAGCCTATAAATTCCTTTTAAAACCAGTGCAGGCCTCCTGTGCTGCTGCGTATTGGTGCTTTGTCAATAACATATCAATTGAAAATTTTATAATTACATATTTATCACATGATAAAAGTCTGAATTACAAGTAATGTACTGTAAACTAAAGCTCATTTCACACCAACTTAATGCTCAATCAACAAAATATTTGTAGATTGGTTAAATTGTCGTAAAACTTCATCTTTGCTATATTTTTGTAGTTGAGATGGTTTTACTTGACTTGTTTTAATGTGTTTTCTGCCTTGTTTCAATACATTTGTTCTTATTTTGAGTCAAATCATTTGCTAATGAAGTCAAACATTTTACTCACCTCATTGGCAAATATGATTCAAGCTCAAATCTCTTGAAAACCGTCAGAAATGTTTTGAAACAAGTAAAAATTTCTTGTATTGTAGTAGTTTAATGTAGACTTTTTTCAGTGTGATTGTACTTTTAACTTTTTACACATTTACTTTTATACTTCGACTCAAGTAAAACAGTTTCAGCAGGACTTTGACTTTTACCAGAATAGTTTTTTTTTAGTAACTATACTTTTTCTTGAGCAGTGAACTTCAATACTTTACCATCTCTGCTCATTTTAAATAAACTTTTTCTTCGTATTTCCCTCTCCCGCGCTCAGTCTGAGAGCAGGACATATCACCACAATCTAAAACCAAACAATAGAGCTTAATTCCTCAATAACAGCTCGTCTCTCCGGTCGGCGCCAAGTTAAAATTAGCCGCAGCATATTGCCACTTAACTACACGAGAACTCCTAATCCCACGAGGCTTTGCGCGTCACTTTTGGAGCGCCGCGAGTGTGGAGAGCAGGAAAAGGAAAATGGCGCGTTCCAGTAGATGCATATGCTGCTGATCCGCTCCGGAGAAACTTTGTGCCCAACACGAATCTGTCAATATTTAAAAAAACAGGGAGGGGAATGAGTCACGGAGCGCCTGCCAGTGCAAGAGCGCGCTTTTGGACGCGGCGCGCTTTGATTGGCGTCGACACGGTTCCTGGAAACACTTGTGTCGTTTTGTAAGGCTGTGTTTTTAAGTTATGCAGCGACAAAGTGATTAATGCTGCTGTTAATGGTGTTTAAAGGTTTTTGGGTTTTTTTAGCGACAGCGATGAGTTTGAGGAAGTTTTGTGTTTTAGTAATGTTGAGTTGAAGTTGTACAATGTGATGATGTCATAAGGGCAGATGTTGGGCAAGGTGTATTTTGTCATAAAGTCTTTAAAAGAACATTTCACACATTTTTAATCTAGTGGTGGTGACTAGACTCTTTACACGTTTGTATTAGAACAAAAATGCATTTAAACTTTATTAATATTAGCTGCTTTCCATGTAGATTAAATAATATCAGTCTATAAAATGTTGTGATGTCACTAAGTTAAACAAGTAAGTAAATAAAATTGAGAGACGAAGGGACAGTCCGGTCAAACCATGAGTTTGGTTGGTTTATTTGGCTGTGTAATTTGATAGAGCTTCCTCTGTCAGTAAAACGTGGTTTGGGGCAATACATTTGCAGCCATCAGTACGATAAACATACACACACAGCTGACGTGTAAAACAACACAAGTTATATTAAAAAGGGGTTAAATAAGTGCCACACAACATCATCATAATACAGCTTTGTTAAAAATTCTGAAAGATAATCCCTTATAATTTGTTTAAGTGAGTGATTACAGCGGGAACAAAAGAAATGTTGGTACCACTTTATAATAACTACACCTTAATTGGCCTTAGTAAACCATGAATAAAGCATAAATAAAACCTTAATTATTCATTAACAAATAGTGAATTCATGAATGAAAAAGTGTATTAAAAAAAAAGGTCTGTTTATATAGCGCTTTTCTACCTTTCCAGGCACTCAAAGCGCTTTACGATCTAGCATCCACTCACCCAGTGTACACAGACACTGAGGCAGTGTGGGTTAAGTGTCTTGCCCAAGGACACAACGACAATCTATTCCTGTCGTCCCCCTGTACCAACTGGTGTTCTAACGGTCTCCCATCTAAGTACTAACCAGGCCCTTTCTTGCTTAGCTTCTGAGATCTGACGGGATCAGGCTTTCACAAGCAGAAATGGCCGCAAACGCTTAGTAACTAATAAAATAAGGACCTAAGGTTAGGATTTAGGGTTAGAGAGCAGGATTCGGAGTAATTAAGTAGTTACTAAGCATTATCAAATTTTTTCATCAGTTAATTAATCATTTGTTCATGATAAATTAAGTCTTTATTAAGGTGTTATTAATGATTATTAAGTCTAATTTTTTGTAGTTATTCTAAAGAGTTACCGAAATGTTTAATCTATTTGTCCTACATTTAGGAACTAAATGTCTCCTGCTTGAGGGAAGGGGTTTAAAAACCTTCTGTAAAGGATTTGTAGGTCCACCAAGATTTCTCTGGCTTTTTTTTCGCTGACCTGGATTTGAAAACCTCTGTTCTGATTTCTTAGATTTAGCCTGATAAACCAACAGATAAAAGAGAAGGTGTGAACAGATTCAATAATGTCACTGGGGCCACCTATAGATCTTTTTTAGGTCAGAAAAAATTACCTAATCTGCATGTTTTTGGAAGTTGAACCTGCAGGTTAAGGGACACTTCATTGTCTCTGTATAGGAAATGTATCCTCTGTAATTGGAGCCTCTCCTCAGGAGCAGTGATCAGGACCCATCTCCAGATGTTCTTGTTAGGCTTGATCTAATGTACATGTGTTGGTTGGTGGGAGAAACCAGAATACTTGAAGGAAACCTACCCAGACACATGCAAACTTGTAACAGAAATACCTCCGCGAAGTTGCCCCTCCTACAAACGCACATCTACACAAAAACTGTCAATCGTTTGTGCTTCGTTTGTGCTGCTTTAGTTTTAGAGATATTGACAATTCTTTATAGGTCATATCAGAGAAGTCTTCACAGAAAGCTAAAAAAGCTTCTAAACGCACAATGACACAGAAGAAGTGTCCACCAGATCTGCTTGTCTGCACCGATCTCATCTCCAATACAGTGTTGTGTTTATATTTTCATCAGTGTAGTACAGTAGTCGTCCTCATAAATGACCTTCTGCTGTCACTTTGTCCCAACTAAACTTCTGTGACGTGTGTATCTGTGTAAACATGTGCCTCGTGACACCGTGAGCCTGATCTGCCCAAATTATACAGTGTTTGTGTGTTTCATGAAAACAGCCTAAAGAAGTGTGTTCTACTGTCACACTTAATACATCCACTGTACAGCACTGCTGCCCAACTTACTACAACATGTTCTTTAATGAAGCTCCACACAAACTACACTGCAAACAGGAAGTTTAATTAATATAATGTGATCTTGATTTGAGCAGATTTTTATTTAAACAATCCACCAAGACTTCTATAAAAGGAGATTTACTAACTTAAAGGGACTAGATCTGTTTTTCTTCATAATAAAATAACTTTCCATTGTTTTCTCTAATATTGTCCAGTCTGTCAACCAAACTCCACAAAGTTTGTTCGTTGTTCGTTGTTGTTGTTGTTGTTGTTATTATTGTTGTTGTTGTTAGCATTGTGGCAAACTGCTGTTAGCATACGGCCTGTCTCTTTAGACTTTATTGTCTAAAGTTGAAGTTGAAAACAACTGCAAAGACTGTTTGATATATATGTTTACATTAACAAACAAAACAACAGACACAGTTGACAATTAAGTTCATTCAACTGGGCCTTCCGTTCAGAAAGTAAAGTGCATATGACAGGTTAGACTACATTTTTAGTAAAACATAGTAAACATGATTATGATTAAGATTTGACTTTACATTTAGCTTGTTTTTACCCACTTTGGCCCTGTCCCAATACTCACACTTGCGCACTTGTGCACTTCAAATGTGCGTTGACGACGAGCCGCTGAAGTGCGCATAGTGTCCCAGTTCTCTAGAATGTTTTTATCCACACTTCACAACGACATCTTTACGCACTTCAGGCAAGTGTGGAGTTTTCAAATGATGCAATGCTTCTACCTTAGCAACTTAGCATTGAGCGTTAACAGGAGGCACAGTTTAATAATATACTATCGTAAGAAAACCATTTGGCTTGTACCTTGCGGTGCCACAGCTGATTCCCACCGGACATGGACATTCACAGCACTGTTTTATATGTTTGTTTGTGGCAAGTTCCAATGATCCAAATAGACTAGTATTAGCAGCAGTTTAATTCATAACATGTTGAAGTGTGGACTGTCCCATTTCTGTTCTGCACACTTGTGCACTTATGCACTTGCACACTTTGCTCACTTTCAAACAATGCATACTTCAGTGAAGTGCACAAGTGCACAAGTGCGAGTATTGGGACAGGGCCTTTGGTTGGTTTGATGAAGTTTGCTCTTGTCTTTTGTCCAGTGAATATGACACATGTGGAGGGGAATCTGCAGATGTTACCTAGCAACCACATTGTAAATCTGGGCCAAAATCAACATAACTAACCCAGGAGTGACAATTTTACATAACTTATAACACTTAAACTGTGTTAAATGCTTGTTTAAACTCCAGGAACCTATGTCAGTTGTTTGTAAATTGTCTTTGCATTTTGTCGCTTTTTGACGACACACGTGGAGGGATTCTGTTTTAGAACCCAGATTACTTCCTGTTATTTTCAACTTTAATTTGTCAATTTCTTCATAAATTCCAACTTTATCACTGCAAAACCATAATAATTATTTACCACAAAGACTATCACACCAAACTAGGTCAAAATTAGAAAAATGCTATTAAAAAGGTTGATATTGTGCTAATCACACACAATTTACATGTCCTGTAATGTCGTGGTGTACTGTATGTTCGCTTTCTTGTGTGATCGGGTTGGAGGATCAGGCTTTTACCAAAACGGGCTCTTCTACACCTGAGCGCTCTGTACCTCATCCCAGACGGAATAGGGGTAAAGTATTTATGTGGTGGGTGATTGGACTCTTGTTCTATTGAGAGTACAATACGTCCAGTGGCCCTGTTATTTGTGTCTGCAAGGTTAGGTGCGGGTAATTCAATTATTTTTGCAGCTGTGTTGGTTAGTTTTGTAAGCTTACTTCAGTTTCTAACAGTGAGCGATTGAAAAAACAGGTCGAACAATACGACAACATGGGCTGAATGAGGGACATTTATCAATGTTCCTATGATTGTGTTTTTGTAGTCAACTGAGGTATGATGTAGCAAGAATAATTTGGCACTATTTGGTACTAATTTGACACTGTTCAGAATATTTAGGGAATTTTACGTTTGCAGTGAGACTTATATACTGTAATTTGTGCAGAGAAATAGGCTGGTATAGCACCTTTAAATCAAGTCATATTGTCCTTTATTCAAGACATTTTAAAGTGGGCCCATAATGTTTTTTGTTCTGCTGTCTCCTGGTCTTCTCATGTTTGACCTAAATTCTAACCTTCACTTCTTAAACAAGTAGTTATTAAGCCTTAGCTCATGAATAATGAAGCATGTATTCATGTTTTTGGGGATATTAGATGTTACGCCTTTTAGGATTTTTATGTTTTGCTTCTGCGACTCGATAACCACACACGTTCAAACTGTGATTTTGATGTAGAGTAAAACATGCACGCCGCTGCTGTCTGTTTGTATTAGTTTGTATTAAGTTGCTCCATATTCAGAAGCGATTCAAAAGCAGACTTTAGCGTCACGCCGAGTGCTCTTCTCCTGCTCGAGACTGCATCTGACACTAAAACATGTTCTTTAATGAAAACGTAGCTGTGACGCCTGCAGACATGTTGGGTCTGTGTGAACGCTGATGGAGCTGGACACTGAGGAGGATAAAGTGAACAACACAGACTAGTTTGTGCACAACTCAACTGAACAAGTGTGTTAGAGTCACCATGTAAAGTATTTAGTCAAAGAATCAGCTTTGGACGCTTTAATCCACAAAAAACTAAAAACATTGAGCCTCATTCATCAGAGGTTTGTTAAAAAGTAGAAGATGATGAGAAAACTGTCTCAGACTCATAAAGTGTTTAGGCTAACCCCTTAAACTGTGTGTATGGTTTAATTAGTATTGCCTACTATTCTAAGTCATTTTTTGGCAATTTTTGTGCAAATTAGCAAGTTTCAGGGTAAAACAGTCATAAACTGGTTGTCTCACTGCAAAGGCTCATGTCATTTCTAAACTCTATGTGACATCAGTGTGTGTTACAAACACCTGCTGTCAAACTAATCACACTGCTGCTATCCTTTTCTCTTTTCACAGTGCTTTTCAATGAGATTTGAGGGTTTGTGGGTGTGGTTTAATTTTCATTCTCAAGCAGCAACATCCAGCTACGAACAGGACATCATTCTTTTACATGTTCATTGTCATGAAAGTTAAAATGTATTTGCTTAGAAACTCCCTCTAAACTTCCAGTTTGCTTCAGCAAAGTGAGTGAGAAAAAAATAAAGTGAGTGAGGAAATGACAGTCACATGAGCTCACTCAGTGGGAGTGCAAGTAAAGCTGGACTTTTGTTGTTTTTAATGTGCTGTGGCAAAACAGGGCCTACAGTTCTCCGTCACTGTGACGGAGTTTCGCATTGTGTCTACAGATATTATTTTAGCCCCATTTTAACCTCTGTTGCAGTTTCTATAATTTCAGCTAAAACTTGCGTAATGTAAAATCAAGCAATGAGACAGTGTTTTTGTCACCGTTTTGTCACTCACCTGAATGTAACTTTTAAGGGTTGTAGGGTTGAATTTCATTCACAAATGTTAATTTAGCAGCAGAACTTTTGTTTTTTTTCACACAGTGATAAACTCTTGTAGCTTTTTTGACTTGTTTTCACTGTTCACTGTTTCACTGTGTTCATGAGCGGCGGCTCTTTCTGGAGGCGGTATGCGCGCGCATCGCTCGTGTTGATTAACTGCACCTATAAAAAAGCAGAAGAAATTCCTCTAAAATCCACCAAAGTGCAGGAAATCACTTCTGTTTTCAGCAAAGGTTTCAGGGGGAGGACCCCCTAGACCCCCCTCAATTCTTATGGACTTAAGTTTTTCCTTACTACACAGATATCTATTCTTATGGACCTGGGTCTTATCATTGTAGCTAAGCTGTAAATTAACTGTCTAAAGGCGGCACTTACAGTGTAAGCAGACAAATACAGAATTTACAAATCTATCTATCTATCTGCAGACAAACTGGGCACAACCCTTTTAATTTGAACTATTTAAAGAAAACAAAATTCTGCTAAACATCTATAAGGTTTTTCCACATTCCCCTTTGGCGAGAGAAACATTCCCTGGCAAAGCGAACACCATTTTAAAAAACCCAAAAAACGCGCTCTGAATCAAAGCCTATCTTATCCTTTTCTGTGTTAGCATCTGTTCCGCTAACGGCAGCAGTGTTTAGCCCCGTTCCTCACACCACAGAAACGCCGCTAACGAAGGTGTGCTAACGCGGATCCAACAACTGCGAGGTCGCCGCAGACTATCACCTGCGCCGCGCACCAAAACAGCCAGGCATTGTGGGACGAAAAGATGGTGGAGTTTGAGTGACGGGCGGCGAGTTAGCGCTACAGACGCGGAGGCCGGAGGTGGCAGCGTTCGGAACAGAGAAGAGACTGTTTTTCTTTTTTTTTGGGATAGTTGAAAGGCAGGATTATTCTCGTTTTATTTTAGCAGATTGAGGCGGTTTGGATGTTTTACAGACGAGTGAGATTGTGGGACAGAAGCCACTCAACAGGAGAAATGTAATGATTTAAAATGGCAAAGAAATCATTCATTATAGAAAACTGCATTAATACATTAAACAAGTGCAAATGTAAGTGGTTTATACTTTTCAGTCAATGGTAAACATGCTGAAGATGTTGAAGAAGTTACTCTATATTTTTGCCTGTTTTGGTTTGGATGCTGTGTTTTCTCTTCAGCGCTGATGCCGGCATTAGTTTAACCTTTTTCATCTCGCGGCTACGCTATTGACCCTATTTTGTCCCGCCCACCTGGCTTGGAAATGCACTTCCTGTTTAGCTCTGTTAAGGTAGCTAACGTGTTTGTTTGTATGTCTTGTGGGGCAATTTTAATTAAATATAATGACAGTTAAAATAAACCCATCGACTGAAATCTACAGGCTAAATAGCTAAATAGGAAGTGCACGTCCTTGAAAAGTAGGCGGCACAAAATAGGTTAATAGTTCCAGCCTCAAACTTATAGATTGTCTCTTGCTGCTCTATTCATTCTCTAAAACAAGGGTCTCAAACTGGCCACCAAAAGTAAGGGCTGCTTGATTATGATGAATATGATAATCACGATTATTGAAGGCATAATTGAAATCGCAGGATTCACGAAATTTATTCGCCATTTGTGCACACACAGAAGTCCGTAGAAGTTTGTACACAAATCACGATTATTCAAACGATTATTTGCTTAGAGAGACAGCGTTAGTAAATGTAGAGAGTGAAAAGATAAAATGAAACTTGTGACAGGTCTCACTGAAATAAACACCTGTAAATGTGTTGAACAATTGTAAAGAAACCACCTGGTTTTTTTTTATCAGGGAAATAATTGAGCACTTATGACCAGACGGTCAATAATCACGATTTCTCGATTACACAGTTTTTGTTGATTACAGCAATAATCGTAATTGAAATTGAAATTCGATTAATTGCACAGAGGCCCGCTAATAAACACACATAACATTTTGAACCAAGTTTGTGTTTTAGCAAATTGCCTTTATTGTACTGTTACAAAACTATAGTGTCTATAAAACCTAAAATTCACTGGGAATACAGCAAATAGAGGTTATGCACTGACATAATTTATTCCAAAAATGCTTAGCAACATTTAGGTTGAGTGGCATTTCTTCAGTGTATTTCTTTGTTGTCGTGGCAACAGCTTGTCTGCTAACAACAGTTGATAATTTAGGACATTTTAACAAACGGACTCAAAAACATATTTTTTAAGAAGAAAAAGGTAATAAGTTCAACTGTGTCTGATAAATGTAAGAGGCCAAAGTCTTGTTGTTTATCTGCTTTGCTACAACTGTTGACTTGATTTTCTCTTTTTACATGTCAGTTACAGACCCAGTGCTCAGTAGACTTGTGGTGGGTTGAATTTATTATCAAACTGTGGTTTATTTTCCTGTTTTAGCTGTTTATTGAACTACAAGAGAAAATGTTCTTTCTCTCCATTAACTCTCATACGTCGTTGTCACTCAGCACTCACAGTTAGAATGATGTCATGTCACCTGCAAAACCTCTATTCCATAAACTTTTTACATTTTTCAGGGAAGGACAGTCTGTTACCACTTTTATTTATGTTTTCTTTAATCACATGGAGGTCTAAGTAATAGAAAACAATTTTAAACTATTATTGGGATTATTGACACCAACTGTAGCAGCCACACTAGTCATTTCTGTCACTTTAAATAATGAAATATAATTAAGCTAACACCATGAACGACAAACTGAGGAATGGCAGAGTTTTGAGTATTTCTGTTGCAGACCCAGTAACAATATGGTGGTTGATACTTACAAAGCCACATGTTTTCAGTCGATCTTTAATGTGAAAACTTTAAGAACCGCCGCTGCAAATATTCCAAAGTACATGTACATCTACGTATTTGTGCTCAGGCAGTGTAAACAGAGTCGTAAAGCTGGTCCGTGTGCTTGTTTTGTGCTTGGCCACGCTCTCGTTCACACCGCAGTTATTTGGCCGGGGCCCGTCTCGGCGCTCCGTCCCGGCCCCGCGTTTGGACGGGGCCCCTCCATTACCGCCATCTGTGCGCGGCCGGTCCGTCTGTGTGCGCCGCGCGGGAGCCAAAAACGCACTGGCATTTCTCTGGAACGCCGCGCGATTCAGGCTTCCAGAGACTTCGGCTGCCAATGATGTGCACTTACAAGCACAGGGAGAGGAGAGGAGGAGAGGGGGTGAGGGGGAAGAGGGAGAGAGAAAAGAGAGAGGAGGGAGAGAGGAGAAGGAGAGAGAGGGAACTTACAAGCACAGGGAGAGGAGAGGAGGAGAGGGGGGTGAGGGGAGAAGAGGGAGAGAGAAAAAGAGAGAGGAGGGAAAGAGAGGAGAGGGAGAGAGGGAACTTACAAGCACAGGGAGAGGAGAGGGGGGTGGGGAGAAGAGGGAGAGAGAAAAGGAGAGAGGAGGGAGAGAGGAGAGAGAGAGAGGAGAGAGACAAAGAATAAGAGAGGATAGAGAGAAAGAGAGACTTCAGCTGCTAATGATGTGCTCTTACAAGCACAGGGAGAAGAGGGGGAGAGGAGAGAGGAGGGAGGGAAGAGGAGAGTGAGAGGAGAGGAAGAAAAGAGAAGGAGAGGGAGGGAGAGAAGAGGAGGAAGAGAGGGAGAGAGAGACAGACTTCAGCTGCCAACGATGTGCACTTACTAGTACAGGGAGATTAGAGGAGGGGGAAAGGAGGGAGAGGAGGAGAGGGTGGGGTGGGGGGAGAAGAGGGAGAGAGAAAAAGAGAGAGGAGGGAGGAGAGAGAGAGAGAGAGAGGAGAAGGAGAGAGAGAATAAGAGAGGATGGAGAGAAAGACAGACTTCAGCTGCCAATGATGTGCACTTGCAAGTACAGGGAGAGGAGAGGAGGGGGGTAGGGGGAGAAGAGGGAGAGAGAAAAAGAAAGAGGAGGGTGGGAGAGAGGAGAGGAGGAGGAGGGAAGGGGGGAGAGAGGGAGAGGAAATTGGAGGGAGAGATAGAAGAGAGAAGAGGAAAGTGGAGGGGGAGAAGAGGAGAGAGAGAGCTGTCAATGATGTGCACTTACAAGCACAGGGAGAGGAGGAGAGGAAAGAGAGGAGGAGAGGGGAGGGTAGAAGAGGAGGGGGAGAGAGAGAGAGGAGGGAAGAAAAGATGAGGAGAGAGAGAGAAAGACAAAAAGAGAGAGGGTGGGGGTAGAGAGGAGTTTAGGGTTCCAGAGACTTCGCCTGCCAATGATGTACATTACAAGCACAGGGAGAGGAGGGGAGAGAGGGGAGTAAAAGGGGGAGGAGAGAGAGGAGAAAAAGAGACAGAGAAAGAAAAAGAGAGCGAGAGAAAGAAAGAGAGGGAAGCTCAGGTTTACAGAGACTGCCAATGATGTGCACTTTAAAGCACAGAAGAGAAAGATGAAAGAAGAAGGAGAGAGACAACTGATGCATTGTCCCTTCACCAATCACTCACACCAGAGTCTCATCCATGGATCTATTAAAAACACACAGCATGTTGTTTCTAGTTGTAACTGTTTCAACCCAGTGGTCCGTCCATTTATACTGCATCAGAGATTCTTCTGCAGGTCAGAGAGCAAGCAGCTGTTTGTGAAAGTTTAGTAGTGGTTTAAGTTGGGGTAAGTAACTTTTTAAGTTCTAAATTAATAACCTCAGTGTTTTCCTCTAAAAAGTCTCTGATAAATGTAGCACTTTGTGAAAAAATTAGACCAATGAGTACTGTGTGAACTGAATCATTTTCATCTGGAGCTGAATGCAGTTGTCTGTAATTGGGTTGTACACTCTAGTTTTACTTTGCCGTTTGTGGTTTTATTTATTAATTTATTAATTGCAGCCAAAATTGTTGATATTGATCATGTGTCGAGGGATTTAGCTTTACGTTTGCAATGTGAAAATCAACTACCACGTGTTTTCACAAAGGTTGAGCTAATGCTATATAACTTTAAGGAGACCTTTAGTGATTTTTCTGTATTTTTAGGAAGAAACTAAGGACGTATGTAGTTCAATAATTCACAAAAATTTGTTTAAATGGCTTAGAAATAGAAACAGGTCCACTGACCACAAAACAACAGACCTGATAAGCCCCGCCTCTTCAGCCTTTAAAAGGCCACAGATGTAAAATTTTTTGGGTTTTTTTTTTTGTTGGAAAGTGTCTACATGACAATTCTGAACCCTACATGTTTTACTTGTAATACTAATTTTTGAGTTAACGCAAGTCAATACAGATAAGTGTGTGGGGATAGGTGGTAGGTGAAGACAGGGATTTTCTGACCACTGGAGCATCAGCTGCAGGACAAAATAATTACTCAAACATGCAGGAATCAATCCAAATACAACTTTGCATAAACTAATGATGAGAGAACACTGTTGTAACAAGGTTAAAAAATCAGAAAAGCAGATTTTACATATTAGGTCTCCTTTAATAATACATATTTAAAAGGTAAATGCTGTTTGTCCTCACAGGTGTTGCTGTAGTCAAACACCTTTATGGGCCTGTGGAGAAGCTTCTGGGCATGTTCACATCAGATTTTGATCACTGGGGCTTGGTCCTGTCTCTGACACCACAACCCATTCAGTTGAACAAGTCTGACTATAGTTAACGAGTTGTAATTGTATTTTTTTTACCTTGTACCTTGGATACTTTCCTCCTTTTACAGGCTCGTCTCACACTAGTAAATCATGAATTAGCTTATGTTCTTTTTCTATACATACTGTTCTACAATGTTACTTTACTCAGACTTTCAAAAATACAGTTAAAAAAACGCTGAAGCTTCCTCGGGCTGCGTTTGCGGCTGTTGTACTTTGACAGACAGATATTGTTTGGACTTTTCTCCGTCGCTGTTGCGTCCGTGCTGAAGTTGTAGTGTTTTTGAGGAGGCGTTTGTGCAGATGGAACAGGCTGGAGGCTGATCTGACTCTGTCCACTGAAACCTTATGGACCCAGCTCTGCGCGCACACACCTACTCACACTATCAGCCTTTTACATCACACAGACGGGATTACAGCGTTCCCACATGGCCTGGAAAACACAAGCTACTCAGGAAGTGCATTCACAATACACTTTTGATTCGGATCTGGATTGGTTTGTCTGGATAGTTCGGTTCGATTAGATATTAGTAGTTAACTCGTACTCTGAAGTGAGAAGTGAGACACACAGAAGATAAGGTTGCATTCACAATACAAACCGAACCGGGCTCGGATCGATTGGGAACCAAAGTTGCAACATTGTCTCTTGTTCTAAACTGGCCCGGTTCACGTTCACAATACACTTTTTGCCAATCAATGGGACAGAAACACCTTACGTCAGCAGCAAAGAAGACACACGGCTTCTTTGGACTTTATATTTTTGTTTTATGGTTCTATCCCACAACTTCTTTCACATTAACAGGACCAGAGTGAGTGACAGATGAAGTGTCGGAGCAAAGACAATGTGGACTTTCACTTCAGAAGACGAGAGAGGAGGACTGGGCATTTAGTTTCAAATGCCGAGAGTAAAACATAACAAAAGGTTTATCTATTTGAGAAAATCTGGCTCTGAAAGGTCTGTCATCTGTTCATTTAGCTGTATAACTAAATAGTAGATGAATATAGCCTATTTCCCCGCAGTAATGTGAGCTGTAGTGTTACTTTCTGTATTTGCTTTCATCTAAGAGTTATAGCTTTGTTATTTTTGTAAATAACGCGAGAAAACAGTGACATACAGTCGTGTGATCATAATTAATTCTACCTGAATCATCCCCTGTCCTTCTCCTGTTACTTTCATGTGTTTTTGTGTATTATTTGTCTCACTATCGATCTCACACAGGCTGTTTGTTTTGATTCTGAACCTCATGTGTGTCTCAGCCTGGATCACGTAACTGTTCACTTCCTGGTTTTGTTTCGCTCTCGCTCCGTTTGCTTCACAAAACAAACAAACCGCTCCGGAGCTCGATTCAACCGAGCCGGGACCGACCTCTCCAACCGGACCAGATTTGGACATTTTGGACCAGATTGGAGTTCTTTTGCACGTTTACAATTACCTAATCGAACCGAACTATCCAGACAAACGAATCCTGATCTGAATGAAAAGTGTATTGTGAATGCAGCCTTAGAATCAAAACGTCTCATGTTTTTGGGCGATTGTCAGACCTTTCTTTATGCAGACTACGTAAGTTGTGTAGGGCCTCGCATCTGTGGAGGGCATTTGTCTAGAATTATTTCAAAAGACACATAAAACATGAGGCTTTTTGTCCCCAATAAAGATGTCCAGAATGGCAGATTCAGAGTGTAGTTTATGCTTCTAAACTTGTAAAAAGTAAAGTCGAGCCACAAAATGGTCGCTAATGTTTATTTGCGTTGTGTTTTAGACGTACGGATATTTACGGCCTCATTTAATGCCACAGATGAGCCACAGAAGGTTAATATTTTGTCTTCTTCCCATTAGATTCAATGGTAATGGCGGCTGCAGCGAATTTAGTTACGTGGCTGCAGGAGCTCTGTTGTTTCTTTATTTCCCGTTCATTTAGTTGATGATTACAATAACTACAATATGTACACAGCCCCCAGTGTCTCCCTCTCCGTCCACACCGAGGTCTGACAGTGCACCAGGCCACAGCTGCATTTGTCCTGAACAGAGCCAGAGAGCGAGCAGTCGTGTCCGCGGCCCACTCAGCAGCTCCATCTGGGCTTCAGGGAAATCACAGCCACCTGAGACGCAGCCAAAGCCCACGGAGCGCACACATACACACATGTACACGCAGATACACACGGATACATCCAGCGTTCAGCCGCCACACACACATAGAAGCTCCGGGATGATCGTCTGACGCGGGACATGACCAGAGAACATGTAGGAAGCACTGTAAAGGAAAGGTTTTGGACAATTGCCACGTTTACATGTGTTTTTTTTATTTTTTTATTTCACATCAAAACATTGAATCGTCTTTATTTCATTCTGGCATTTAGAAAGAGTTCTGATTGGACAGGGAGCGCACGGACGTCATTATGTAATTATGTCTACTGGAAATACCGGCTTTTTATTGTCAGGATTTGATGTAACGTCATGATACAAACTTTTTCAGAGTCGTTCTGATGACGAGATTATTTCAAGATGTAATTTTACATTTATGATTTGGTATTTGTTGTGTTTTTTAACTGGAAGTATCACGTTTGACTGAAATTTGGTTCTCAAATGGGGTGCTGTGGAAAATTGTTGAGTCTGATAGAAGTTTTCATATAAAAGCTTTCATATAAATCAGTAGTTGTGTTCACCCAGAGCACTCTTTGCCTCACTCAGAAACATTTGCGTTCCTACAGCTTTCTTTCTCACCCATCCTCACTTTAGAAATGCTGCGTGTGTCTATGTCATGTAGAACTCATCAGCAACATTAGCTTCTTTAAACTTCTTTTAAAAAGCGTTTGCCACACCGAGCGATATTCTAAGAAACTGAAGTTTTGTATTGATACTTAATGTGTGCAAATCTGCCTTATATCTGCAGAGAAAAGGTCCGAAACATAAAGTGTAATAAAACATATGAGAATAGAAACTCGATGCGGCGCGTAATGATGCAACGCGGAAATCATTAAAGTGATCTTTGGAGCTTTTACATTTGCAAGAATGTTTTACAAAAGAAGTTCTGTTATTTGTATTTACTTATGGAAGCATTAACTGTCCAGGAGGGGGCGATAAGCGCATAATTACAAGCTTGTCACTCACTTTTGTCTTCAATAAGTTCAGAGCATAAAAATGGTCCTGTCTACAACACCTGTTACAGGTGAATTTTCCTGTTGTTTTCATTTGACCATTGTTCCTTAAAACCCCTTAAGGCACCAAGCGGACGTGTGCGGTACCTCCCACCATTTTCTTATATTTTCAATTTTGTTAGTTTTCTCCTAACAATAAACTAACTTTTGGATACTTAGACGAAAGGGTTTGTTAGTTGATGCAACCCTTTCTAACTATGACTGTGTGCCTGTTTAATAGGCTCTTCTGATTACCAAAATATACATGACTTTTTAATGGACTCCATCTAAACTTTTTAAACCTATTTGAAGTCCCTAAAACTAATTTTTGTTAATTACCCTCATGTTTTAAAGAAGAGTTGTTAAAACCCAAATTTTGCTCAAACTCGTGTTAACCTTAACGCAACTAGTGCCACTAGCTTGACTGTTGTTTACATTTACCTAAGAATCTAGGTGTTTTGGTAAAAAAAAGGCTGGTTCCTTATGAGGTAAAGCAATTGCGTCTCTTGTTAAGAGTTTTTTTTTTCATATATATATATTTTTTTATTTAGGAACAACACTTATGAATGCACAATTGCATGTAAATATGTTCATTTCCATCTTCAGTCCCTTGGCAGGTTGACAGAGTTACGACTGTTCTGGACATTTGCAGTGAAAGAAGCTATTAAAGGTGTTTAAGAGAGCTTTGTTGTTAGTTGTCTTATTGGGGTGAATAAAATGCACGAGTCTTTGGGGGATGATGAGGTTGATTTATTTAGTGAACAAAAATATGCTTTACTACAGTTTAATATTATTTTTTAAGGCAGAAACCTTCGCGGGCTGGATTTGGCGTTCACTCGTGTATTGTGTCAGACGGGATCAGAGTTTGTTTGCACATTCACAATAATTTCCAATCGAACCGGACGATCCTGGTGATTGAGTCCTGATCTGAATCAAAAGTCTGAATACAGCCTTAATAGATTTTTTATATTTTCTGTTCTTCGAAAGTTGTGAGTTACATCATGTTGTATAAAAACAAATAAACAAAACCTCCCTCCACAATGACAAACGTTAAATCTCATTGTTAAAACCAGTCACGTTCTTTCTTTCTGTGTCAGTGGATTATTTCCTCTCCGCGCTACTGTTGAGCCTTTAACTGTGCGCGGGGAACAGAACCGGGCGCCGCGTGGATAAATTGCCAAAGCCCGGAGCTTATCATGTTTCCCTGGCTCTCCTCGGTCCAGATGGGGCTCCACTTTCCTCCCAAAATGTGACAAACTTTACAATCTATTAATGCCGCCCAGCCAAGGCGAACGCTGGGACGCTACCAATGTTTATTTTTGATATTTATCTCCCGAAAAACATCACGGAAAGGAATTTGTAAACATGTGTGAGTAAACAGGGCGGGATGGTTTTTTGACTGTGATCAATGTGTTTTTTTGTTCAGAAGGAATCCAAACGCATCAGAGAAGATTATGAGGCTAACGATTCAAACCCAACACACTCAATACTCCACACTATGGCTGGGCCAAAGATACATATATGATACAACTTCCGTTTGCCTTAGAGAAAAAACACATCTAATATCAAGTCATCTGCTTTTAGATTGGGCTTACTCTTGACTGTGATTGGTTAAATCCAGCTGTCACTCACTCAGAGCAGAACTAAAGCTGACCAATAAGAGAAGCAGGTCGGAAACAAACTAACAGCTGCATTGAACTGAGAAAAAAAGTTATATCACCAAAAAGGGCGAAACCCTTTTACCAGTAATTTCAGTTGATAACCTGCCTGGTTCTGATGTTTAGTGTCTTTTGTACATGCGCTAAACACATGATCCTCCAGATACAATAGTGCGAGTCGTTTTTGTGACGTTTAAAGAGGGACGGTGCGGTACGTGGCCCGTCCCGCTGCGCTCCACAGCCGACCGCAGAGCCACAGATCACACGGGCTCAGCCGACACCAAACACATCCAGACTCTAGCGAAGTCACAACACGCTCCTCAAACACATCTCTGAACTACACAAATGACGTTCCAGCGTGAACAAACTTATCATCGTAACTACGAGCTCGAAGAGTCAAATTAGGGCTGGGCAATATCGTGATAAAAATCGAATCGTGAGCTCATCCCTCTGACAATCTACTTTTTTCATTAAATCTTCAAATCGTGAGTTCCCATTTCTCTATTTAAGCGGCACGGTGGCAGAGCGGTTAGCGCTCTGGTCTCACAGCAAGAAGGTCGCGGGTTCGATTCCCGCACGGCCCGGGACCTTTCTGTGTGGAGTTTGCATGTTCCTCCCCGTGTCTGGGTGGTTTCCTCCGGGCACTCTGGTTTCCCCACCAACTGATAACATGCATGTTAGGGAACACTTGGTGATAGTCGGAGGTTGAGGCGCCAGGTGTTAGGTGAATTGCCTCTGCTGAGTTGCCCCAGGCAGCTTACTGTCACTGAGTGAGGAGGGGTTCATCTCACTGTGAAGCGCTTTGTGACTCTGTGTCTGTGAAATGCGCTATACAAATAAAGATTACTTACTTACTTACTTAATCCGTCTGTTCAAATCCAATACAGACAATTATTTCCAACCTATTTTAATCAGTCTCAGAGTTGCCAAGTGTTCTCTTATGAATTTTGAAGGTTGTGGTTTTTTGTCATAAAAAAGGTGGATTTTAGCTGTTTTCCAGGTCAGGTTCAAAAATATATTTGGACTTTTAGCATATTTTTATGTCTAAAACTCATTATTAAGGTTAGAAATTGCTAGAAAATTATTTTGTGAAGATACACAACATTCTAAATAAATGAAAAATATATATACTGTTGAAGGGTCGAGGTCACTTGTTTTTGGATTGGTCGCTTATATTTCTCTGAAAATCTGGCAACACTGAGCAGCCTATGACGGATGGACACTGACCGTGAAGAAAGAACTTTCTAAAAAGGCAGATAATTGTGTTACATCAAAAGCAATTTGAAAATAGACAGTTTACAACAATTGTGATAAAATTGAAATTGTAATCTGGTTCCAAGAAATTGTGTGATAAAATTTTTTTGCCATATCGCCCAGGCCTAAGTCAAATCCTCACCTGGAGAAACGTCCGAGCGTCAGGTCAGCTTCCCCTGCATGATCCAAACTGTCTAAAGTTTTCTAAAAGAGCTTCTGTGCTGTTGTCTGTGAATGCTGCAATGTCACACGGTCCCTAGACAGAGAGAGAGAAAAGCAGCTTACAGCCACGTCTATAGGAAAAAAAAAAGAAGCAAAATTGCACTTAAAGGGGCACTGTGTAAGATTGAGAGGAATTTTAATTATCACATATAGTCCACAAACATTTAAATCATATTTATTCTTTACAACATGAATACTTAAGAGAGCACTGTTAACCAATCCACATCAATTGTGATACATTTATACGTATTTGAAATGTTTTATTACGGGCCGGAATGTGGATCATTGACGCTAGATGGCAGCATGCTTAATAGGCAAAATGCATGTGAATGGCTCCCTCTAGTGTTCAAAAGTGGAAATCAGTTTGTTTGTTTGTTTTTTTTACATAGTGCCCCTTTAAAAAAAAAAATCAGCGAAACAACGAAGCCGCAGAAAGTGAAACGCGTCAGAGCGAGGAACCACTGTATCGAAACAAGGCAGAAAACACACCGAAACAAGTCATATAATCTACATTAAGTAAAACCATCTTAACTAGAAAAAATAGCAAAAATAAAGATTAAAATCCAGGTTTTAAGACATTTCAACCAATCTAGAAATACAAATTTGGTTTGTAATGTTGTGAAGAGAGCTTTATTTTAAAATTTTAAATTTGTTGAGTAAAACCTTAAATATAATGATCTTAACTGTCTTAGTGAAATGAGTAGTTCAACCTGTCATTGGCACTTTAAGTACAGTATTTGAGTAAAAACACTTAGTTACTTACCATCTCTGGAGTAAACTAATGATGAGAGACTCTGCTACAAATCCAGACAAGTCTCCTTTAAAAAATCTTAACGTACAGAAATGATTCAGTATTTCTATTCCATTTCCATAAAGACAAACAGTGGCGGCTCCTCCATCCTAAAGCTACACAGTGAATCTCAGTGTTTGCCACAACAAAAGCCTCGTGTCGTCCTCTATCCGCTCGTGCTATAGCCGCAGAGTTAGCCACGTTAGCGCTGTTGGTGTTGGCGTAGCTGCGCGTCTGTCGGGCTATAGCGCTTCTGTTAGCCGCCGCGGGGCCGGTCAGCTGCTCCGTGTTGACACTGGAGCTCCACTTTGGCTGCTCCTCCTCGACATGTTTGTCTGCGCTGAGCTTGGCTTGTTAAGTCCGGACCTAATCCAGACCTGATCCCGAGCTGGACCGAGGACTCAGCAAAAGCCACTCGCACCAGAATATAGACCTGCTGGTTTATTATGAACATCAGGACTCCAGTACAGACCTGCTTAGGCTAGAATAGACTGACTGATAGTGAAGATAAAAGCCCCAGTAAAAGGTGCACAGGTCCAGGAACAGACTTGAATAAAAGCATGGTATTGTTTTTTGTATTTTGGATGTTTTTGTTGCAGTAAAATATGTGTCTTGACTTTGAGAGGACTTACGTGGTCACAAAATGAATATTATTGGGCCTGGAGGAGACTCTGTACTTGTATTTGTCCATAGAAAATATGTTCTTTAAGCTGTATTTTTTCACATTATGGCATAAAATGTATTTGTCGTCCTTCAAAATGAACCAAAGTATGTTTTTAAGTTTCCATTTCTGCTGAATTGTGTGACTTTGCCTCAAGAAAATCAACTAACATAGTAAGATTAAGATTACTGTACTCAAGTAAAATTTGAGATCGGCGATATATCGGTGTCAGTATTGACTGATATTTACAATTTTTTTTACAAGGTTGGACCGATATCTGAAAAAGAAAAAAGTTATTTGGCGCCAAATAACACCGCAAAATATTTTTACCCCAGATAAATATATTTGTTTGTAGGTTTGAATCATTTATATTATCTGGATGGGACATTGTGGTTGTTGTAAATCAGCCCAGTGGTCGCTCCATTGGTGCTGCAGCGGGAAAATCTCTCTTCAGGCTAGAAAGTATTTTTCCCTAGAGTACAATACAAACACAAACTGCTCATGTTCGGCAGAAACAGCATCTACAACTTTGAAAACTGTTGGGTTTGGTGACAATTCTGACCTAGTTTCACATCGGAAATTTTTTTCTAGTTCAAATGGTTTTAGTTTCGTATAGTTTCAGAATGTGCAAAGAATTATGGAAGAAACATTATTGCGCATTGTCCATAACCTGTAGAGCACCCAGCAAAAGGCTAAAGCAGGGGTGTAAAACTCAGGCCCAGGGGCCAAATTCATTCCTCAAGAAGATATCATGTGGCCCCTGATCATGATTTCAGATTATTATTGATAGTGGCCCTTTATATCGCTGAGATGTGACTATTAAATCTAATATGCACTGGACTGAAGCAAAAAGCATACAGTCTGTCCAAAGTTTTCTTGCAATGAAATTATGTGTAATATAATGTAATGCACCATAATGTAATGTGACACAATATAATTCTGGATATATGTGTTATATTAGCTTTATACAGCCCTATTGCCATATTTGAATTTAACACAGAGAGATCTATATTTTAAAATGCGGCCCTCGACCAACTCTGACTCTGATCGATTTGGCCCTACCACCATTTGAGTTTGACACCTGTGGGCTAAAGCTACGGCCATAATGAAACAGTCGAAACAGGGAGCTAAAACAATGTCCAAATCTAAAATCATTCAAACAAAGATATAAAGAAATGATCTTTGCTAGATATAAAGATGATATTGAAGCAAGTTAAGTATAATAGTAAAATAGACTTTTGGGGGGTTCATAGACGGCACTGTTAAGTACACACAAAAATATTAGTTTTTTTTATACATCTGAATAAATCATTCATTCATTCTTTCATGATAGCAACAAATGTCACTGAACAAAAGCCATTGACGCACAGCGCCGCCATCTTTGATCATTGGGGCTTGACTGTGCTGTGTGCCCTTTACAGTTCTCATGTGCAAATATCAGTATCACCAGTACCATTTTTTACATTGTTACATATACTAATAAAAGAGCCAGTGTTCCTTGCTGTGTAGGTTTTAAAGCAGGAGGCAGCTGCTGTTTTGGTCGTCCTCCATTTGCTTCAAATGTCCACAAAATACACATTTGACCATCACATAGACGAACACAGACATTTAACAAAGTCAAAATGTTACTTCAACTGCAAAAAAGACCTTTCAAAATAAGAACATTTAGCTTAAAAAATGTCTTATTTTAAGTAAAATAATCTGCCAGTGCAGTAAGAAAATTTGACTAACCTTGCTGTTTTGAGCAGAAAATGTTAGTTTCAAGTTCTTTTGACAAGATTTATCAGCAAATTTATTCTTCATTCAAGCAATTGTGACTTAAAACAGAAACAAAAGACAGGTAAATAAGTACTGAATCTAAAACAAGTCAAATAATCTTAGTAAGAATAATAAGAATTTGTATTTTAAGATTAATATGCTTAATTCAAGTCATTTTATCCATGTTAGATTTTCCTTTTTTGCAGTGTGTCTCTGCTTTAAGACAGGGCTATTCAACTTTATTTTTCAGAGGGCCAGATTTTATCAGGACCACGGCTTGTGGGCCGGGCGGTTGCACAATACATCGCAGTTTTTGACGCAAGATTGTGCCAAGACCAGAGTTGTTTCTATAGTGATAATAACTAATGCTTCGTCTGTTTTTATTGCTCTACAGCAGGACTATTCAATTATATTTATAATATGGTCTATGAGCTGAATAACAAAACTGCATCAAGAACTTATGTTTAGTAAATTGAAAATAAGTCTAAATTGCTCTGTCCTATAACAGGCCTACACTAGTGGAGATAAATGAAAACTAGAACATGAGCAATCAGAACAACAGATAAAGGACGAGGCTAAACCTAGAGTTAATCCAACTCTATGAGATCTAACAGATCTAACAGAGAAATGTGGCCCACTTTACTATGATGGGTCAGTCTTTATTTCAAAGCATTTTGTTGGTCTATCCACCACTGTTCACTGTAAATCAAATACAGATTGTTTCCCAGGCTTCATTACAATGTGGCCCACTCCATGGCCCATTTTACCAAGGTGAGCCACATCATACTGCTTCGCGAGCCGCATTTGGCCCACGGGCGCTATTTGAATATCAGTATCATCAAATATTGGTTATCGGCCACAGCAGGTGCCAATGCCGGATATCACCTCAAAGAATAATTATCAGCTCATCCCTATTTAAAATTCCTACTTAGATCCATAATTCAGATCTACTGATTTATTCTGAAGATTGCTCAAGTCAAGGCCAAGATGCATCATTCATCTACTTCTGTAGTTTATCCTTATGTACAAACAGATACACATGAATACATAAATGTTTGAAGCTGACTTTCGATTATCGATTTGAATTGATTTTCATGTCACAAATGGAATGTTGTGAGACAGAAAGAGAAGAGGAGGCACTGAAGGAAGAGAGAGAGAAAGACAGACAGACAGAGGAGAGAGATCAGAGAGAGAGAGAGAGCGAGTGTGTGTCCTGGGAGAAAGCGAGGGATTGCGTGGCGTCTGTGGAGCGGTGATTTGACCGTATTGCTCCACACCTGCTCAGCGCTCTCTCCCTAAAACCCCAAATCCAGCGCACTCATCCCGGACCAGCTCTGCGGCCAAGTGGGCATCTGCCGGGCCTCCGCTGTTTACCCAGCCAGATTAGCCACACAGCTAACAAGAGGCGGGGCTTAGATCAGAAAGAGAGAGAGAAGAGAGAGAAGAGAGGGAGAGAGAGAGAGGGAGAGAGAGGAGAGGAGAGGGAGGGAGAGAGAGAAAGAGAGAGAGTGAGGAAAGGGAAAGAGAGGGAGGGAGCTACGGCCAAGTACTGAGGGGGAGAGAGAAAGAGAGAAGGGCACAGTGCCGGATCTAATCTTTTGGGGGCCCTAAGCATAAATCAGCTAAGGGGGCCCTCCAATCTTCAAAGCAGCTTTTAAATGGACTTAATTTATTTAGACATAATAAACATACACAAAGGAACGGACAAATAATCTAAATAATATTTCTCTCAATGAAGAGATAATGTAAGATCTTTTCCCAAATCTTGAATAAAATTGCAGTTTCCATAAATGAGGAGTAGACTATTTTAGTCCAACAAATCTTTTATTATAGTCAATTTGTGTATAATTGAATGTGTAATTTTATAATGTATGATTGCAATTTTTCTCAAGTTTGACTTGAGGCGTTTTCCCACATGAAAGTACCAAGAACTAAGTCCCTGCATTCTTTTAACCCCTGTTTAGTCAGAGGAAGTACCCTGGCCCCTTATGTGTGTTTACACAGCAACAGTTTGTGAAAGTCGATCTAAATTGCTTCAACATTAGCATCTGTAAAGGCTGGAACATTTAAATATGTCATGAAGTTTTGTTTTCCCTTCTACATAAATCTATGATGAACAAAAGATAAACTCATCACGGAAATCAACATTAAAACAATTACTCACTGTTATTATTAAACATAGTTACTATTTCTGAATTTAATGTATTTTGTGAGCGACTGCTTGTAATGCTTTAAGCATTTTTTTAGAGGATGAAGAAAGTTTGTCTAAATGTCACAATTTATAAAACATGTTTCCAAACAAAGTTAACATTGTAAATGTGTTTGTGTCACTAAAAAGTTCCTGGTTTGATTGGAAAGTACCGTTAAAAAACAGTGCTAGGAGCTGATAAAGTTCCTACAGAGCGAAAAGGCCTTTGGTGTCAGCGTTTCCCAGTGCGCCCTCTGTTCCTCTTCATGTCGCTGACGCTGTAACAGCTGATAACATGCATCATCACGCTGAATTTTATGGACAGAAATACTAAAATCTGAAACTTATTCAGGACAAATAGCCTCATGTTTTATGTGATTTTTGAAAGAATTCAACAGAATTGTGCAGAAATCCATTGTATTTTCGCAATGATTTCCATAATAAAACAGCAGACATATTAGTTCAGCTGTTTGTGTTTGTAGTTCACTCAATAAGTAATAAAAATAAGGATTGGCTGAGAGCCTGTGAGATGTCGATGTAGAACATGTATTTGTTGAGTCTTTGATTTGCACTCTTTGCTGAGAACGATCAGACACGTTTCTGCTTCTGTCGGCCTTGAGCAGCACAGAAGAGCGAAGGGTCCATCACTTTTAAACTTGTAGAGTTGGTCAAACAGAGTGTATGGAGTATATGTACAGAGGCATGATGACGGCTGGACTGACATAAACTAGAAAAACGATCTGCATTTTGAAGGCGGGGCCCTCCACAGATGCAGGGCCCTAAGCAATGCAACTAGTCTGCGTAGGGTCCGGCTCTGGATGGACAGGTACTGAGAGAGAAGAGCGAGGTACGGACAGATGCTGAGGGAGAGAAAGAGAGAGAGAGAGACAACTACTTACAGTAGAGAGAGAGAGCAAGGGAAAGAGAGAGAGACAGCCAAGTATACTGAGAGGGAAAGAAAGAAAGGGAGAGAGAGATAACCAAAACTGAGAGAGAGAGAGAGAGAAAGAGAGAGAGGCAGACAACTACTGAGAGGGACAGAGAGAGAGACGGCCAAGTACTGAAAGAGGGAGAGAGCGAGAGAGAGAGAAACAGGGAGACAGAGAGATGGCCAACTACTGAGAGAGAAAGAGAGAGAGAAAGGGAGAGGCAGAGAGATGGCCAAGTACTGAAGGAAAGAGAGGGGGGGGGGGTAACTACTGATAGGGGGAGAACGAGAAGAAGAAATGTAAAGTACTGAAGGAGAAAGAAATGTAGAGGAGAGAGAGAGAGAGAGAGAGGGAGGAAGGGATAAAAACTGACAACTATAGAGAGAGAAAGACACCCAAAAACTGAGGGAGAGAGAGAGAGATATGGCCAAGTACCGAAGGGGAGAGAGAGAGATTAAGGAATAAAACTACAGAGAGAGAGAGAGAGACGGCCAAAAACTGAGGGAGAGGAGAGAGGGATGAGCAAGTGGTGAAGGGAAGGAGGTAGAGAGAGAGTGTGTAAGAGAATTTATAACATCACACACACGCCTCTTCAAACACACACACACTTAAATTCCAAAAACACAAATTCTAAATGCATTGGGTTTTTAGATTTGTATTTTTAAATTGGCTTGTGTGTTTTTCAATGTTGCATTTGCGTTTTTCAATTTGTATTTTTTTAATTGTGTTTTTTTTTTTTATGTGTGTGTACGTGTGTGTTGATTGATTATTTCATCTTAAGATTTTTTCATCTGTAAATGTAATAATGTTCATCACTTTTGCCCTTTGAGTTTGATGTTTCTGATGCAGATTTTCTCTGTTTTTCAGGGAAGATGCATCAACTTCAACCGAGTCCCACATCAGTGAATCTGCAACAAAAAAGTCTTACTTTGACCTCCTGCAGCCACCGTACTTGTGTATTTTCTTTATTTAAGACGAGACACTGCAGCTTTTGTCCTTTGGTTATTTTTATTTTTTTTAACACCTTTATTGTCATGGCAACGGAAGGCCCGTGAAGGTAAAAGGTTTGTTCCTGTATGTCTGATTAAGTTTAATAGCGATGTAAATATAATGCTGGCGTGAACGGGACATTAAAGTCTTTCATGTGGCATTTATTCAATTGTTTCTCCAAATGTATTTTCCTCACACAGAAATACAATCTGGAACACAATTAGATTTTTAACAAAGTCATTGTTCCATTTCTAATTCTGATTCTCCTGATTTTTTATTATTCAAATCTAATAAAAATAAATCTATATTATCATTTTTTTTATGTATAAAAAAACTATATATATATATATTATATATTATATTATATATATATATATATATATATATAATATATATATATATATATATTATATATATATATATATATATATATATATATACTGTATATATATATATATATACACACACACCTTTATTTATATATATTTTTGTATAATTATGTGTTTTTTTATTGCTTTCCAAAACATCAACACAGTTAGGGTTAGGTTAAAATTTTGCACAAGTTTAAAAAAATCTAATATGTAATGAAAAAAAAAAAGTATTTATTTTAATTTTATCTTTATTCTTGATTTTTTAATAGTTTTTATGATTTTCTTAAAAAATAAATAAATAAATAAAATAAAATAAATGATCCAATAAATTTAAAACAAAAGTGCACAAAGCTTGAAAGAGAAAAAAGGTTCAAAAAAAAAAAAACCTTTTGTAAAAATATTTTAAATGTATCTTTTCGTTTATTGTTTTCAGATTTTCTAAAATATTTACCAAATGTATTCATACAATTAAAACATCAAGTGCACAAGTCAAGCTTGGAAATTTAAAGAAGAAAATTCAATCAGATTTTTTTTTTCTTTTTATTATTATAATTTTTTTTTAATGGATCTTTATTTTTGCAAATATTTGTCTGATCTCATTTACAATGTGTCTTTGTATTATGTGTTTGCTTTTTTATCTGCTATTATTTTAATAATTATATGTATTTGTTTATATTATAAAATTATACAAGAAATTACAACTAAAGGTGCAGCAAGTTTTGAAATTGTAGCCACATTTTTGTCAGATGTAAAAAAAACAACTATTATTACTATTTTTTTAAATATACATATATTTGTATTTATTTTAATTTTTTTATTATATACTGTGTATATATATATCTATATATATATATATATAATATATATATATATATATATATATATATAGATAGATAGATAGATAGATAGATAGATAGTTATTATTATTTGTCAAACAATTTAATCAATAAATTTAAATCTTTGCTGCACATTTTTTGAATTTTTCGATTCAATCAGATCAATTACAATTACAATTGTTTACAATAAATTACAATAATTACAATTATTATATTTTATTTATTCAATTTCTCAATTTTTCAGATTCAACTTATATATTCAGTTTTGGCTTTTTTATATTTCACAAAAACATGAAAAACTTTTCATTCATTTAGTTTTACACTGATGTGAGTCAAACACAAGTTTCACTGATTTATTTTCCTGCAGTGTCTCATCTTAAGATATTTTTTTTGTTTTGTGAAATGTTCCCAGCACATTTTGGTTTGTGTGTGACTTGTTTTATATTTTACTATTTATTTGATTTTGTTGAAGCAGAGCTCAGAGGAAGTGTGTGTGTGTTTGTTTGTTTGTTTGTTTGTTTGTTTGTTTGTTTGTTTGTTTGAGTGTATTTTGTAAAAGTCACATGATCATTTTTAAAAAGCCCAGATTGTAATTTTTGATTTATGTTAATTCACTATTTCCTCATTAAAACCTTTTTTATTATTACATTCTCAAATGTTTAACACATAAATTCTGCTTTTTTTATTTCAAACAAATTTTACCACAAATTTAAAAACACAAACGCAAATTTAAAACAATACCTCAAAATTAAAAACACAAAAGTGAAAAAACAGGCAAATTCAGAAACACCAAAACAAATTAAAAAACACAAACGTAATAAAAACTAATTCAAAAACATAAACAAATATTACATTTTTTAAGCACAATCTTAAAATTCAAAAAGACAAAAGTAAAAAAAAAAAATAAAAAACTGAGGCAAATTCAAAAACACAAACATACATATAAAAACACAACAATAAACACATTCAGAAACAACACACATTTCAAAAACATACAAATGTGAAAAACATAAATATAAATAAAAAATTAAACAAATGTATAAAAAAAATTTTACTAATTCAAAAATTTGCAAATTAAAAAAAAATGCGTGTTCATTCAAAAATACAAAAACAACACATTTAATTCAAAAATAGCTTCTGTAATGTAGAATATTTCACTGGTTTCAAGACATTTTAACCGGATATATGAGAATTAAGCTTCAAATAAGAAAAACAAAAAAAAAATGGTAAGAATTATTTTCTTATTCCACTGACAAATAATTTGGCTTGAAACAAGAAGCAATGTCTTGAAATCAGTTGTAAACAAGAAAATAATCTTTGTCTCTGTGATAAATCAAGGTTAAATGAGTCAAAATGCTTGAAATTATGTTTAAATCATCAACTTTAACTGGTCTTGAGATTTATTTTTTGCAGTGTGTGTGAGAGAAAAATGTGAGCTAGCCGGGCGATACTGACAAAAATAAATATCTCAATCATTTTTTGGCAAATCTCGATAACGATATTTGGACGATTTTCTGTCAGTTCAACATAAACGTGTTCAAATTGTTACAACGCTGGAAAAAACTTAAAGTGCGTGTGACAGGTTTGAACGTTTTTCAGATTTTGATTTAGTTTGGTGGATTAATACCTAAATGATAGTTTTACGTTAATCAATTACAAGTTTGTGGAGAAAAATGTGAAAATATGTTGAAAATATTAGCTATTAGGAAATCCCTTTTTAAATTGTGTAAAAAGCAAATAGTTTTAAAATGTAAAAATGTTGTTAATGCTATGAGAAAATTTTATGCAAAAAATGACAGAAGGTTTTTCTAATAGAACGGGGGTAAAATTTTTCTCAGTGCAGGAAGTAGAGCAAAGTTCTAAACTGATGACATCACACAGTGGAGACAAAGACATTTTCCATTTTTTCACAAGAAACTGATTTTTATGGCTGTAAACACACATTTAACAGGAAAAAGTGAGTTCTAGAGTATTTTTATGGCTCAAAAAAAAAAATTACATTTGAAGAGTTTTGGCCCAATTTATTAAATGGTTGCTATAGGCAACTACCTAGAGTGATGTCATAATTTATGAACAGGAAGTACATTATTAAGGCTAAAAAATGGCCAAACTGGAATGAAATTTGTAAAACCTTAAATATAATGATCTTAACTAGGTCTTTCTGACATGAGTAGTTTAACCTGTTATGGGCACTTTAAATATGTCAATGAGAGATTTGACAACTGAACAAGTTTCATTTTAGCCCTTATTTCATGAACAGACGCTTTTCTCTTTTTCAAGTCCGTGTGTATTTTTCTTATTTCTAGTAAAACAAAATTTCTTTTGCTTGTTCTATTGACATTCTTAGTTCAAGTCAATCAAAATGTAATAAAAACATGTAAAATATGACTTATTCCAGGCCCAAATTCTCTTGTTATTTAATTTAAAGTGCCTATGACAGGTTGAACTACTCATTTCACTAAACCAAAGCCAAGACCATTACATTCAAGATTCTACTAAACATTTTGCAAATTTCATCCCAGTTTAGCCATTTTTTAGGTTTAAAAATGTACTTCCTGTTCATAGATGATGACATCACGCTAGGGAGTTGCTAAGCAACCATGTCAAAAATTGGGCCAAAACTCTTCGAAGGTAACAGGTTTTAACTTCTTGAGACATTAAAATACATAACAACAAGCTCAGTATGTTAAATTTAAGTTTAAAGAGTCATTAAAATATGTTAATTGTGAGAAAATGTAAAATGTCTTTGTCTCCTAGTGTGATGTCATCAATTTAGAACTCTGCTCTACTTCCTGTTATTTTCAACATATTTTCAAACTTTTCTTCACAAACTTGTTCTTGATTCATGTAAAACCACCATTTATATTGACAACTAGTGTTAATCTACTCAATTAAATTAAAATTGGAAATTTGTACAAACCTGTCATATGCACTTTAAGATGGCCATTTTCCCAGTGTGTTTCATTATCGGACAAAAATCTGTCAAATTAATGTTCCTCTTTTGTGAAACGCTTTTATTTATTTTTTTTTTTACAGTAAACTCTACTGAACGATACACTCAATATTTAATTTTTGCGTATCGCCAAAACAACATTCACGATATTATCTAAAATATATATTGCACAGCTCAAGTTTTTGCCCCTTATTACCGTAATTTCTGCCCTATTGAGCGCACCTGAATATAAGCCGTACCAACTAAATTTAAATAAGAAAAACAATAAAGTATATAGGCCGTACTTGTTAATAGTAAGTCTATAAGAGTCTATAATTTAGTTGCTTTGTTGTATAAGCCACAAAAAAGTAAAAGTAAAAAAAAAAGTAGCGGCTTATAGTCCAGAAATTACGGTACTTATTTTGCACATGAGCAAATGCTTGATAAATGTGGTAAAAGTTTTTATATCTAGATACGGTAAATCAGGATAGAATATCTTAAAACAAGTCATATAAACTTAGTTACATTTAGTCTTATTATAAGTGAAAAAATCATACAATTTGTCTTTTAAGATACATTTGCTTAATTCAAGTTGTTTTATCTAAGTTAAATTTTCCTTTTTTGCAGTTTTGTCAAATACTTCCTGTGTGTTTCAACTTTTATTCGTCAATTTCTTCATAAAGTGCAGCTTATCTACTGTAAAACAATAAGAACTATCACTTCAAACTAATTCAAAACGAGACAATCTATGACCGTGTGTGTATATAGTCCCCGTTTGTCCGGCAGCAGACGTGTGTATATATATATATTTTTAGAGTGCAGTGCTGTTTCCTCTCAGATGGACGTCTCATGTGTGTCTCTGTGACAGGCTGCTGGAGACAGGACCCGGGGCGTGGCCTGGTTCAGCCGAAAAAACAGATCCGCCATGTGAAGTTTGATTATCGGAGCGTTACAGTGTGACCGCGGGACACGAGCAGAGGACACACATGGGACAGACGGAGACAGGGACAGGGACAGGACAGGCTTTGTTCTCTGCTGGATCATTTACAATATAAGGTTAGGAGCAGAGTTAAAGTGAACCCTGGATATAATCACATGTTTATCCTAAAACACTTATAATATCATCACTTATATAAATACAGGACAAATACCTTGGAAATATTTGTAGTTTTATTAAAATAGTGTTATGAAGAAATGACATGGAGGCTGCCATTTTGCTGCGGTTATGACATAAAATAGTGTTGTCAAGGTAACAGGCAGTAGCAGGTAACTAAGCAACATGAATTCCTGGGTTAAACCTTTTCAGTTTGAGCCGGAGCAAAGCCAAATACAGAACGATTACGTGGAATCTAGTAAAACTGAAGATAATCAAGAGGAAAAGGCAAGAACTGGACACTGTCAGTGGTGTTTTTGTGGAACTGTTCACCGATGAAATTGTGGGAGTAACCATGGAAACTATTTTATGTCATCACCCAAAATGGCGGCTCCCAGTGGCTTGAAAACAACATAAACAATGACAATTTTATAAAAAATAGTAAGCAGTTATATATATGTTTGTAATTCATTTTAATAAGCATGACCAGTACTAGTGTTTTAGCCAGATTTGTCTTTATATCCAGGGTTCCTTTAAGGTTAATCAATGAGTGCGTTTACATGTGCACAAATAACCCGGTTATCAGGGTTTTTAAATATGTTTTGTGGTTTTATGTAAACACTGTATTCTGATTTTAACAACCTGGTTATTCGAATCATGAGAAACCAGGATATTCTCTCTTGAGTTTTCTGATAATAACCAGAATAGTGCTGCAACTAACAATTATATTGGTTATGGAATCAGTTGGGCGATTATTCTTTTGATTAAAGGTGAGGTAGGTGATTTTTTTTAGTTGTAAATTAGTAAACTTTGTGTTTTTCACTCTAAAAGCATATGATAAATGCAGCGCTTTGTGAAAATAAGAGACAACTGAGTACTGTCTGAACTGAATAATAAAGAATTTTTGTTCTAATCAGGAGCCGAATGCAGCTCTCTGATTGGCTGAGCTTGGGGCGGTCACTCCCGTTTCACTTTGTTGTTTGTAAAAAGTAGTATTTAAGCCACAATTGCCACCAAAAATGAATACATGTTGATATTAACCATGTGTCAAAGGATTTATGAGGATGTTGCCAGATTTAAAACCTAAATTGTGTTTACAGTGTCAAATCAGCTACACCACCTTTAATCGATTAGTTGTTGAGAACGCAAAAGTGACTTTTTCCCAGATTTTTCCCAAATCTGAGCTAATTTAACTTTGCTTGAGGCCCCCTCTAGATGTAGATTTTAGGTTTGTCGAAAGTATCACAAAGTTTGATACTTATCAATACTAAAACTCGTATCAAAACGTGACTCATTTGAACAAGTATTCAAAAAATACTGTTGCATAAAAAAAGACTTTTTAGACTTATAGCTTTATCAAAACTACCTTAAAACCAAAATCTTTATTTAAAAAAAGTTGTTATGTTTCTGTTGAAATCTATTAAATAGAAATCTGACGTAAAGATCATTTGTTGCATTCAGCACCATGGACAGCAGCCAAGACAAGGGCCTGTTCACGTATGAGAGCAGCGCTAAAGGAATAACAAACATAATACGGGCTGTTATTTACACTTATCGTCACGTTTAGGTCAGTAAACACTTCCGACAAAATGCTGAGTATTTTTTCGAAATTATAATTTAATGGAAACACCCTAAACGCGAAATTCAACTTTTTCGACATTTGGATTAAGTCGATAAAGTTTTGCGCAAAGTGTAATGGAAACGCGACTATTGTGGTTCATAATTAGGCTTCATCAAGAATGGAGTCGTTTTCTTACTATTAAAGTTTTGTTTGAAATTTTGTTCTGGGGCAAGTTATCATAAGAACTTCTGCTTGCTCTTTTTGAGCTTTATTCAAACTTGGATCTAAATGTTTGTTTGTCTGAATCTGAGGCTTTTCCACAGCTCATGGATGTTTGGAACCTGTATAAAGACCAGTTAACGATTATTCGATTACTAAATTAGCTGAGGATTATTTCAGTAATGGGTTAGTTGTGGTTAATCGACTAACTTGTTGCAGCTCTAAACCAGAATATTGTGACATGCAAACACCAGAACCTGAATTCTCACGCTGGAACCAAACTGAGCTAAGTCAAGGAACTGATCTGGCAGAAGCAGCAAAATGACTCAAAATGATTATTAACTTATTTTATAGCACTTATTCCCATTTGGGGTCGGAGCGTATGACACTTATTTTGTTTTTTTAAGGTGGGGTAGCTGATTTTTACACTGCAAACACAATTTAGGTTTTAAATCTGGCAACTTCCTCTCTTTTGACTCTTGGTTAATATCGACGTGTATTCATTTTAGATGCAGCTATAGCTTATAAATGTCTTTTAACAAACAATAAAGTAAGACTGGAGTGACCACCCCATGCACAGCCAATCAGAGCGCAGCATTCGACTCCTGATAGAACTAGTATTCAAGTAAATAATTCAAATATTCACATGTCAGCAGTTTTAAAACATGTTTTGACCGAGAAAATTGACAAAATTATAGTGTAATTTGTAGGTTTTGACCTGTTTTTATCACAGCACAAACTCAATCATGTGCTTAGCTTCAAAACAAAACAATATTTCAGCTTTAAACGCGATTTCCTGTCTCCTCCGGCGTCCCGCGCAGGCCCATCCCGGTGCCTGTCCCGCCCAAAGCCACACGCTTCCCCCCTGTCAGCACCTGTCAGCTCAACCTCAAACCCAAACATCAAACTTCAATTAAACAGATTACCCTGAACATCTCGTGAGCCTCGGTGACAGTGACTGACCCAGTATCGTCCCGCCAAAACAACCGGGACAGACGCCCAAACCGGCCCGCGCGAACCCGACACCAACCCGACGCAAACCCGAAGTAGCAGCTCGACGGACGGATAAGTATTGCTCATTTTACGGACATTATCTCGCCTCCGGATCACGCTTAAATATGCCGCAGATTTGACAAGCGTGATGGCCGCGGTCGCCGTGGCGCTGGTCACAAAATGGTGGCCCGGGAAAGAGAAGGGCGGGAAGCGAACGGGGCAGAGTATTGGATCTGACACGTGGACGCAAAATAGAGGTTTGGTTGGATTTGGGAGGCTGGATTTCAAGCTTAAATATTCAGGAAATTTGACAAGCGTGATGGGCGTAACTGACAGGTCGCTGGTCACAAATGGTGGCAGGAAAAAGAAAAAAAACAGACAAAAAGGAAAGAACTGCTGCATTTCACTGTAAAAATGTTTTGAATTTTTTAAGAATTTGCTTGAGAATTATACAGTATATTATTTTTGTAAATTTGTCAAGCGTAATGCAAAGGCCTTTATTCACATTCACAATCATGACCTAGTTAAAAAAAACAGTGATTTTGTTTATTTTTGTTTGTTTGTTTTGCCAAATTAGAATTTCAACTTGTTGCTCAAACTGTTTAAAAATTTTCTCTGCAATCTCAGAATTTTTTATGTCTTTTTTGTTTGAATGTTTAAAATCAACAAACATCTTAAAGTGATTTAATGAATAAAGTATTAGGTTTGGTTAATTCAAAATGACAATATTTATTAAGATTCGTCTGTCAACTTGTTGCTCAAAATGTGCAAGAATTTCTCTGCAGTTTTTGAAAATTGTAGCTATTTCTTCTTCATTTTGTATTAAAAACAAAAATAAGTGTGACAGATACTTTTGCGCGAAATGTTTAATCTGCTTTTGTTTATTAATAACTACAGCTTCACTATAAAAACAGAATTTTTACGTCAGAATGTAATATGAACCCTTTTACAGACAATCAAATTCAGTCTGAAAAATACAGAACTTTTTAAACTCATTAGCTAAATTTGTTAAATAAGCTTCTTGAAGAATTTAGTGACATTCATTACTGATGCTTAAAAGTGAAACGTATTATTCAGTTGGGACATTCTGAAGTTTTATGCCATAATGTGCAAAAATTATAGCTCAAGAAACATCTTTTGCAAAGAGGTCCACCATCAGGACAAATAAAGGTTAATTTTGTCACCATATAAGCCGCTCAAAGTAAAGACGCTTCATTTTATTACTATTATACAGTATATATATATATATATATTTTATTATTGAGAGGATGGAATTTTTATACATTTACACAATATAAATGTCTTATGTGTATATGTAGTTGAGATATAAACTTATCTACATATACACATATCCACATACACCCACAATACACATACATGCATACATACAAAAAAACATAAATACACATATGCATGTGACCGCACCTTCATTATATTAGTATGATTTAGAATAATCATAATAATAGTAATTTTTATATAAAATTATTATATTTTTATATAATATTTTGTATGTCATATTATAATTTTTAATATTATTGTTTCATTCTATGATTTCAATATTCAAGTTGTATCATTTTTTAAATTACCCTAATATAACTTATAGCGCTCCTGGTACACAGGCACAAATACATACTGCACCATACATCGACAGAATTGTATTGTATTGTTTGTTATATATATTATTTATTTAGTGCTACAAAAAAATGCTTTTTGTAAAAACCTGATTTTACTCAAGTCTGTTTTTGGTCAAAAAGTTACACCTTTAAGGTGCTCTGTGGGGCCAAAAATAGACTTGAGTAAAAGCAGTTTTTGGTCATTTTTAGGATTTTGATGCACTAAATAAATCATATTTATCTGCTTGCACAACCACAAAATGAACTGTTATAAGGCCTTAAAAGAGTCTCCTCCTGTTTGTTTCTATGGGAAAGATCTTTCTTTAGTTATTTCTTTCACATAATGGTCTAGAACAACTACTGTACATGTTGTATTTCACAGTGAAAATCACACACACTTCATTAAAGTACAATATTACCACAGATTAATGTGAAATTCTGATAACATAAGTTTATAGCAATCACTTATAAATATGACATGTTCTATTTGCAAATGATCAAACGTGATTTTATTGTGAAACATTACTTATGATGAATTTCTGAAAACATTTGACTGTAGAAATATCACTATTGACAATGTTCCAAAAATGGTTGTAATTAGGGATGCACTGATCCATCCAGAAAATGTGATTGTATCGAGTATCGGCTCCATGATATCAGTTCAGCTGATAAAGTGGTTTTGCTTTTAAGTGGTACTTAATAAATATCAGTTGATATTAAAGTCAAAGTATTAGAATCAGAATCAGGAACTAAAAAACTGGATCAGTTCGTCCCTACTTTTAACTTACTATTCTACTGAATTATATTATTGACTTTTCACATTCAGAAAGTTGCACATTGCATCTTTAAATAAAACCTGAAGTTCTTTTGTGCAAGGCTTGTTCTCACTCATTCTTAAAGTCAATTAGAATCAGAGTTTCAGCTTCACAAAGAGTCCAGACAATTTATTCTCAGTTTGAAGATTAGACCAAAATCATAATGAAAAAATAACAAGCAAACAAATAAATACAAATGATTTAAAAGGTAAAAGCAGCAGTCCCAAAATGGCCGCCTGTAACAATAGAAAAGTGACTTGTGTGTCTGTGTGTGAGTGTGTGTGTGTGAACATCAGCAGGGTCAGTTTGACAGTTTGATGCAGAGTCGTATGGACAGTGACCAGCGGACAGGTCACATGACGTCTGGGCCCGGGACAACTGACACCACGAATAAATCCAGCGACGACACGGGACAGAGGACACGCCCCTTTTCACCAGCGACGTCAGGTTAAAGGAGAGAGAGAGAGGACACGCCCCTTTTCACCAGCAACGTCAGGTTAAAGGAGAAAGAGAGAGAGAGGACACTCCCCTTATCACCAGCGACGTCAGGTTATAGGAGAAAGAGAGAGAGGACACGCCCCTTTTCACCAGCGACGTCAGGTTAAAGGAGGAGAGAGAGAGAGAGGACACGCCCCTTTTCACCAGCGACGTCAGGTTAAAGGAGAGAGAGAGAGAGGACACGCCCCTTTTCACCAGCGACGTCAGGTTAAAGGAGGAGAGACAGAGAGAGGACACGCCCCTTTTCACCAGCGACGTCAGGTTAAAGGAGAAGATAGATAGAGAGGACACGCCCCTTTTCACCAGCGACGTCAAGTTAAAGGAGAGAGAGGACACTCCCCTTTTCACCAGCGACGTCAGGTTAAAGGAGAGAGAGAGAGAGGACACGCCCCTTTTCACCAGCGACGTCAGGTTAAAGGAGAGAGAGAGAGAGGACACGCCCCTTTTCACCAGCGACGTCAGGTTAAAGGAGAGAGAAAGAGAGGACATGCCCCTTTTCACCAGCGACGTCAGGTTAAAGGAGAGAAAGAGAGAGAGAGAGGACACGCCCCTTTTCACCAGCGACGTCAGGTTAAAGGAGAGAAAGAGAGAGAGAGAGGACACGCCCCTTTTCACCAGCGACGTCAGGTTAAAGGAGAGAAAGAGAGAGAGAGAGGACACGCCCCTTTTCACCAGCGACGTCAGGTTAAAGGAGAGAAAGAGAGAGAGAGAGGACACGCCCCTTTTCACCAGCAACGTCAGGTTAAAGGAGAAAGAGAGAGAGGACATGCCCCTTTTCACCAGCGACGTCAGGTTAAAGGAGAGAGAGAGAGAGGACATGCCCCTTTTCACCAGCGACGTCAGGTTAAAGGAGAAAGAGAGAGAGAGAGGACACGCCCCTTTTCACCAGCGACGTCAGGTTAAAGGAGAGAGAGAGGACACGCCCTTTTCACCAGCAACGTCAGGTTAAAGGAGAGAGAGGACACTCCCCTTTTCACCAGCGACGTCAGGTTAAAGGAGAGAGAGGACACTCCCCTTTTCACCAGCGACGTCAGGTTAAAGGAGAGAGAGGACACTCCCCTTTTCACCAGCGATGTCAGGTTAAAGGAGAGAGAGAGAGAGGACATGCCCCTTTTCACCAGCGACGTCAGGTTAAAGGAGAAAGAGAGAGAGAGAGAGGACACGCCCCTTTTCACCAGCGACGTCAGGTTAAAGGAGAAGAGAGAGAGAGAGGACACGCCCCTTTTCACCAGCGACGTCAGGTTAAAGGAGAGAGAGAGAGAGGACACGCCCCTTTTCACCAGCGACGTCAGGTTAAAGGAGAGAGAAAGAGAGGACACGCCCCTTTTCACCAGCGACGTCAGGTTAAAGGAGAAAGAGAGAGAGAGAGGACACGCCCCTTTTCACCAGCGACGTCAGGTTAAAGGAGAGAAAGAGAGAGAGAGGACACGCCCCTTTTCACCAGCGATGTCAGGTTAAAGGAGACAGAGAGAGAGGACACGCCCCTTTTTACCAGCGACTTCAGGTTAAAGGAGAGAGAGGACACGCCCCTTTTCACCAGCGACGTCAGGTTAAAGGAGAGAGACAGAGAGAGAGAGAGGACACGCCCCTTTTCACCAGCGACATCAGGTTAAAGGAGAGAGAGAGGACATGCCCCTTTTCACCAACGACGTCAGGTTAAAGGAGAGAGAGAGAGGACACGCCCCTTTTCACCAGCGACATCAGGTTTAAGGAGAGAGAGAGAGGACACGCCCTTTTTCACCAGCGACGTCAGGTTAAAGGAGGAGAGAGAAAGAGAGGACACGCCCCTTTTAACCAGCGACGTCAGGTTAAAGGAGACAGAGAGAGAGGACACGCCCCTTTTTACCAGCGACTTCAGGTTAAAGGAGAAGAAAGAGAGGACACGCCCCTTTTCACCAGTGACGTCAGGTTAAAGGAGAGAGAGAGAATAACTTTTCAACTCAAAACATTTAGGCCAAATTCTTTATTAAAATGACAAGAATGCACCTTTAGTAGTAAAAGTAGTTTTTCAGTCACGTACAAAGTCTTTAGTGAATGTGCTGGGAATATTTACTCTGCAAAAATAAAATTGTAACTATTTTCTACTTTTCTTTTTATCTTTTATTACTTTTTTATTGTTTTTGTTTGACTTTTGTTGCTTTTGGTCACGATCGGCTGCACTTGTTCAAATGCTTCTGGATGTGTCTTCAGGTATTTTACTCACTTGTGTTGTAAATAGAGTTTCTGTTATTCTTTCACAATATTTGTGACTTTTTTAATATATAAAAATCTTGTTTTAAAATGCACCTTATGTTCACAGCTTCAGGCCAAACTCATGTCTGTGTAGTGTGACACTGACTGTATCAATTTTGTTAAATACAACTTTTTTGTAAACTGTGTGTTGTTGTTTTTTATGTTCTTACTGTGAAAACGCAAGTTAATACAACAAACTTATGTCCTATTCACAGGATGGGTGCAAACAGGACATAAAACACACTTAATATTGTTCTATTTCAAATCTCCATACAACCCTTAATGGTTGTATGGAGGATTTTCAAAGATTGTTGTCAGTCTTGGTCAAAAACAGTTGCATAGATTTGTAATCGCCTTGTATTTATGCTAAACAAAAAAATAATTATAAAATATATAAACTGTGGACATGATAAGACATGATAGGTACCTCGTTATCTATTGTGTCAAGAGATAACGAGGTGTTCCTAAGTAACTCATTGGCCCAGTTGCAGTGAAGGGCGTGGTCCTGGGAGGAAACATGTGAAGTCCTCAGAGACGACGGTTGTTGTGATTTTGGGCTATAAAAAAATTAATTGATTTGATTTGATGTGCATCATTTGAAAAACAACAAACAGTTGTTGGATTTGAAAAATCCTCCCTACAACCTTTAAAGTTCTTCTGACAGGTTGAACTCTATTTCACTAAAGCAAAGTTAAGATCATTATTTTCCTGTTTCCTGTTCATAGAAGATGAAATCACACTAGTGAGTTGCTTAGCGACCATGTAATAAATTGGGCCAAAACTCCTTAAATGTAACAAATTTTCACTTCTTGAGACATAAAAATACACAACAACGTGCTCATTTTGTTAAATGTATAGAGTCAGTAAAATATATTCATTTAGTGAGCTTAAAACTCTGCTCTATTTCCTGTTATTTTACACTTCACTAGCAAGGACCACACCACATCAGAGAATGCAATTAATATATTTATTGATGATTGTTGATTGTTGATTGATCGATGGCTGGATCGAGGAGACTGTGGGTGGGGGCTCTGTCTCAGCAATCCGATCAGCCGATTCAGGACCCCCCACCTGTAGATGGAGATGTCTTCAGCAGGAGGACAGATGAAATGTGGGGTGGGAGGGTGGGGTCGAGAGATCTGAGACAAGACGTGTTGTTAGGAAAGGGCGGTTTAAGTAGAGGCTTCTGGGTAATTGGAGGTGTGTCCGAGAAGGCGAACGAGGTGTGGTTTCCTGATGTTAATTTCATTAACTCCCATTATTTTCAAATGTTTGTTGTCTTTCCCCTCGCAAGATGGCCACCGCAGCCGCTATGACAACAGGCCCCGCCCTCTCTCTAGTCATTACAACCTCGATGTTCCTGTCTGTATCTATAATAAAGTGAATGCATGTGTTTTTTGCAGTGCGTTTTGATGTCCAGTGTGTTGTGTTTGTGAGTTTGTCCTGAGCCGGAGCTGCAGGGCGTCATTATGACTGAGGTTCCAGACGCAGAGCGAGTGGACAGTGGACCGCAGGGCAGAGGGGAGAGGTGGAGAAACGCCCCAGAAAAGAGGTCAGGACCCGGGCCGCACACCTCGCACAATGAGGAGTGGAAGAGCAGGGAGAGGGCATGGATCTGTAAAATAAATCTGGACCATTGCTAACTTAATACTGTCTGGGGTTGTAGTAGTGGCTGTTTAATTGGTGTTGCAGCAGAAAAATCCCCTCAGTCCTGAAAAGTGTTTTTTCCACAGAGCAAAGTGTGATGCGTGGGTCAGCTTTTTTCATTTAAAATTCAACCTGACTGAAAAAAAATATGCTTAAAAGCAGGACCCAGCCCAAATCTGAACCTGCACACATTCAAACAACTGTTGTTTTGTGAGCTGCAGCTGCAGAGCGTGTATGTCCAACACAGTCTCACAAGAAAGCGTACATTTACCACGACACAAAAACATCATATTTTGAATATGATTGTAGGCCTTTTTTCGCGTGCTAATGCCTCGCTGTACATTTAGCTCCATATGAAAAAGCGAAAAGTGATTAGTTTTGGTTGTAGGCACGTGGGACGTTTTCTTCAAGTGAAACGGGTAAGTTTAGGTCTGGGGCTTAGGGCAGGTTAAAATCAGAATCAGGATTTCGTTAATATTCATAAATAAGAAAAAATCTTAACAACCACCATAGAAATGAATTGGGACTGCCACGCGTAACATATTTACACAAAACAGCCGTGAACTTGTGCTGATCATACACAATTTACATGCTGCGTAATGTCGTGGTAAATGTACGCTTTCTTGTGGGATTGGGTTGGGTGACGTCATCCTCTAGTGCCGTTACATGTCGCGCAGAAGCTTGGCTCAAGCGGCGAGGTGCTAATGCTGGAGCGGCAAAAATAAGTCCTGCGGATCGTTATATCTTTGATATAATGAGGCAGACCCAAGTTTTGGTCATGTTGCACACTCTCCTCCAGGCTCTGGATTAAAGACAACGTAAAGCTGCAAAAGCAACAGAAGAGGAGAGACTTTTCACTCTGATGTTAATTGACTGTGTGCACTGCCCTATTTATTTTCAAAAATGCTAACATCTTGTCGGCAGGTTCATTTCGTGTTTAGTTCATTTCAATGAGGTTTTCACTCCCTCAGTCTAAAATGAAAAATTACTAAAGATCAGACACTGAACAGTGAGTTTTTGGTGGTTTCTTTGAAAACGTGTTAAATACTTTACAAATTAGGAGAATATTTCACCAAAGGACCAAAATGTGTTTATAAAAAGATCTGTTTGTCCGTCAATGCTAATGCTAAAGTCTGAGGATTTGAAAATAAACAGCTCTTATGCACACAGTCAGTTCAAGGTAAGTGCATTTCCACAGAGTTTGGTGCAGAGTTTCTTTCTTCTTGTGACAAATATCAGCGCTCACAGTCACAGTGGGCTTGTATGCTAAAGTTGTGCGTGTGCGTGTACATGAGTAACTGTGCCGAGCTATGGCCCACCTCCTCCAACCGCGCCAGAGACCGAACCGTGCCGGTTCGTTTGCACTCACACTGGACAAAATAATCACGCCTTAGAGCCATCAGTGTGAGTACACCCTTAGTTTGTTAAACAGGGACAGAACATGCATTACATGAGGATTATTGGACTGAGCGTTTCGACCCAACTGAACCTGTTGAACTTCTTGTAATTACACTGTCTGACCCAAATGAACCCGCGGGACCGTGGTTAACTGCGGGTTACTAGCACCTACACACTGACCTAGTTTTAGATCATGAACTTTTTCCTGGACTAAAAGCCTTTAGTTTTGTTAAAAAATAGCTTTTTAATCTTTAGCTTCAGCTTTAGGTCAGCGCGCCCTAGCAAACTCCCGCTCTGATTGGTTGATGTGGATCACGTGTTTCGCCAGGACCAAGGACAGAGCAGAGAACCAGAGAGAGGCCCTTATGAAGAGCTTTCAAAGATTCTGCTGCGTCTTCAATCCACACAACACAGAAAACATCAGTCACAATTAGTTTGAACTTTTATTTAGTAAACTGACTCAAATGTACGACTCAGAGTGTGAGAGTGAGAGAAGTGTGAGAGCCAAGAGAGAGGAAACAGTCTGAACGGCAATCTGAGTTTGAGCGAAAACAAAACTTTCACAAAACAGTGACAGACACAAAGCCTCTGCTCCGTCTGCTGCTGCTGCAAAAGTAAAGAACACACACATGGCTCTCTCTCTTTTCTTTCTTTCCCTCCCTTCTCTCCATCTCTCTTTACTCATTTACACACCCTCATCCCTCTTTGTCTCTCTCTGTCCTCCTCCCTTCCTCTTATTTTGTCTTTATTTTCCCTCCTTCTCTCTTCTTTTTTTCCTCTCTCTTTCCCTCTCCTCCCTCCTTTTCTCTCCGGCTTCACTCTCTCATCCCTCTGCCTCTCTCTCCCCTCTTCTCCTCTTCTTCTTTCCTCTCCCCCTTTCTGTCTTTCTTTCCTTTTCCCCTCTCTCCCACTTCTCTCCCTTTCCCCCCCCCCTCTCTCTCTCTCGCTTCTCTCCTATTTCATTTTCCTCTCTGTCTCTCTCTCCGTTTTCCCTCTCTCCCTCCATCCTCTTTCCCTCTCTCTTTTTCTCTCTCCACCCTCTCTCTGTAGCGATTCTCCCCCTCTTTCTCTCTCTCTCTGTCTCCCCTTTTCTCTCTCTCACTCTCTCTGTATCTCTCTCTCTGTCTCTCATTCTCTTCCCCCCTCTCTTTCTCCCCCCTCTCCCTCCTCTCTCTTTCTCTCCCTATCCCACTTCTCTCCTTCTCTCTTCTCTTCTCCCTTCTTTACTTTTACTTCTTTCTTCTCTCCTCTCTTCTTCTCTCCTCTCTCATTTATCTCTCCCTTTTTCTCCTTCTCTTTCTCTCACAAGTAGTTTCTCCTTCTTATTTCCCTCTATCCTCTCTACCCTTTCTTCTTTCACCCCTCTCTCAATTTCTTTCCCTGGCTTATCACTCTCCTTCTCTTCTCTCTAACCCTCTATCCTTTTCTCTCTCTCTCTCTCTTGTTCTTCTCTCATCCCTCTCTCACCTCACTTTCTCTCTTTCTTTGCTCACTCTATTCTCTTTTCTTCTCTCTGCCCTTTCTTTCCAGGTGTTTCTATCTCTCACTTCTTCCTCTTCCCCTGTCATTCTCTTTTTCTGCACTGTTGCTCTCCTTTTCTTCTCTCTCTCCCAATCTTTTTCTACCCCCGTCTCTCTCTCTCCTTCTTCCCTCCTTCTCTCTCTCTCCCTCTCTCTCACCCCCTTCTTTCCTTCCCCTCTTTCCCCTCTCCTTTTCTCTCTCTCCCTGACTCCATCTCTACCTCTTTCTTCCTCTCTCTCTCTTTCTCCCTCTCTCCTTCTTCTCTACCCCCTTTTCCTCCCCTTTCTCTCTCTGTCACTCTCTCCTCTCGTCTCTCTCTATTTCTTTCTCTCTCCCTTCCGCTCTCTCTCTCCCCTCTTTATCCTCCCTATCTCTCTCTTTCTTCTCTCTCTTCCTCTCCCCCCCCTCTCCCTCCCTCGCTCCCTCTCTCCACCTCTTTCCTCCTGTCTTTCTCTCTTTCTCCCTCTCTCCTTCTTCTCTACCCCCTTTTCCTCCCCTTTCTCTCTCTGTCGCTCTCTCCCTCTTGTCTCTCTCTTTCTATCTCTCTCCCCCTCTCTCTCTTTTCTTCTCTCTCTCTTCCCTCTCTCTCTCTTTCTCTCTCTAACCCTCTCTTCCCTCCCTCTTTCCTTCTCCCTCTCCCCCTCTCTCTCCCTCTCCCCTCTCTCTAATCCTCTCTAACTCCTCTTTTCTCTCTCCTCTCTTGCCCTCTTTCTCCCTCTCCCTCTCTCTCTCTTTCTTCTCTCTCTCTCTCTCTCCTCTCTCCCCACTCCCCCTCTCTCCATACGTCTCTCTCTTCTCTCAGCAGACGTGTGGATGCGCAGACAGACTCTTCTAAAGATGTGCCGTGTTTGAACAAAGTTTCGCTCCAAAAACCGCAAAGACAAAACTCACAAATATGTTTTAAGTAGATGCATTTCCTCGTTTTAGATGAAGCCTGTGAAAGAGAGAGAGAGAGAGAGGGAGAGAGAGAGAGGAGGAGGAAAACTTCTGTCGTTTTGTTTAGAAAGACGACAAAAGCGCAGACTCACTCTTCTCCCTGGACTCTTGGCCTAAACCTCCTTTTTTCTTCTTCTTCATGAGGCTTATCACCATAGAAAACCAATTCATTAATTACTAACAAATAAAAGTTGCCGAATGTGTCTCTTTCTCCTCTTTTTTTCCTCCCTCTCTCTCTCGTTCCTCCCCATCTCCCTTCCCTCTTTACTCTTTACTCTTCTCTCTCTCTCACTCACTCTCTATTAGTGTCTTTTCTCCTCTCTTCCTTTATCCTGTTTACTTTCTATCACTCTCACACCTCTCTTTCTCTCTTCTTCTTACTCTTTCCATGCCTCCCTTTCTCCTCCTCCTCTTTCCTGCTTCTCTCCCTCTTTTCTTCTCTCTCTCTCTCCTCCCTCTTTCCTGCTTCTCTCCCGCCCCCTTTTTCCTTCCCTTTCTCTTCTTCTCTGTCTCTCTCTTTCCTCCCCATCTCCCTTTCCTCTTTACCCTTTTCTCTCTCTCTCTCTATTAGTGTCTTTTCTCCTTCTCTTTTCCTTCCCATCCTTTTACTTTCTATCACTCTCCACACTCTTCCTCTTTCTCTTCTTCTTACTCTTTCCATGCCTCCCTCTCTCCTCTTACCTGCTTCTCTCCCTCTTCTCTTCTCTCTCTCCTCCCTCCTCTTTCCTGCTTCTCTCCCTCCCCCTTTTTTCTTCCCCTTTCTCTTCTTCTCTGTCTCTCTTTCCTCCCCATCTCCCTTTCCTCTTTACCCTTTTCTCTCTCTCGCTCTCTCTCTCTCTCTATTAGTGTCTTTTCTCCTTCTCTCTTCCTCCCATCCTTTTACTTTCTATCACTCTCACAGCTCTCCTCTTTCGCTCTTCCTCTTACTCTTTCTATGTTCCCTCTCCCCTCTTTCCTGCTTCTCTCCCTCTTTTCTTCTCTCTCTTCCTCCCTCCTCTTTCCTGCTGCTTCTCTCCCTTCCCCTTTCTCTTCTTCTCTCCACCCACCCTCTCTCATTTTCTCTCTTTTTCTCCTTCTCTCTTTTGCTTCTTTTCCTCTCCTCCCTTCTGTTGTCTCTTGCTTCTCTTTCATCCCTCTGCTTCTCTCTTCCTCCTTCTCTTGTTCTTCTTCCCATCTCTGTCTCCCCCCCCTCTCTCTCCTGCTTCTCTTACATTCTCCTCTTTCCGTCTCTCTCGTTGTCTCTCTCTTCACTTTTCCCCTCTCCCCTTTCACAACCCTCTCTTTTTTGCTTTCTCTCTCCACTTTCTCATAGTTCCTCCCTCCTCTCTTTCTGTCTTTCTCTCCCTTTCTCTCTCTTGTTTTTCTCTTTCCAGCTTCTCTCATTTCCTTTACCTCCTCGTCCCCTTCCTCCCCACTCTCTCTTTACCGCTTCTCTCTCTCCTTTTTTTTCTCTCTCCGTCTCTCCTTCTCTTCTCTCTCATTTTCTTCCTTTCTTCCCTCTATCTCTCTCTCCCTCCCTCCCTTCTCTTTCTCTTTTTCACCCCTCTCTCTCCTCCCTCCCATCTCTCTCTCTCTTTTGCCCCTCTCTCCCTCTCTCTCTTCCTCTCTCCTCCCCCTCCCTCCAACTCTCTCTCTTTTTCACCTCTCTTCTCCTTCTCTCTTCTTTCCGCCTCCCATTCTCTCTCTCTTTCCTCGCCCCCTCTCCTCCTCCTCTCTCCTTATCTCTTTTTCACCCATCCTCTCTCTCCCTTCCTTCTCTCTCTCCTCCCCCCTTCTCTCTCTTTTTCACCCTCTCTCTCCCTCCCCCTCTCCTCCCTTCCCTCTCTTTTTCCCCCCCTCCCTCCCTTCTCTCTCTCTTCCCTCCTCTCTCCCTACTCTCTCTCTCTCTTTCACCCCTCTCTCTCTCCACCTCCCTTCTCTCTCTTTCTTGCCCCTCTCCCCCCTCCCTCGCTTCCCTCTCTCTTCTCTCCCCCTCTCCCCTCCCCTTTTCACCCATCTCTCTCTTTCCTCCTCTCTCCCTCCCTCCCTTCTCTCTCTTTCTCTTTTTCGCCCTCTCTCTCCCCCTCTCTCCCTTCTCTCTTTTTCACCCCTCTCTCTCTCTCTCCTCCCCTTCCTTCTCTTTCTCGCCACCCTCCCTCGCTTCTCTCTTTCTCTCTTTTTCACCCATCTCTCTCTTCCCTCCTCTCTCCCTCCCTCCCTTCCCTCTCTCTCTCCCCTCCCTTCTCTCTTTCTGTTTTCGCCCCTCTCTCTCCCCCTCCCTACCTTCTTTCTCACTCCTCTCTCCCCCTCCCTCCCTTCTTTCTCTCTCTTTTTCACCCCTCTCTCTCTCCCTCCTTTCCCCCCTCACCTTCCATCTCTCTCTCTTTTCAGCCCTCTCCTCCCTCTCTCTTTTCTCTTTCACCTCTCTCTCTTTCACCCCTTTTTCTCTCTCCTCCCCTTCCTTCTCTCTCTTTTCACCCCTCTATCTCTCCCCCTCACTCCCTTCTCTCTCCCCCTCTTTTTTACCCTTCTCTCTCTTCCTTCCTCCCCCCCTTCCTCCCTTCTCTCTCTTTTCAACTCTCTCTCTCCCTCTCCTCGCCCTCCCTCCCCTTCTCTCTCTCCTCTTTCACACCTCCTCCCCCCCTTTCTCCCTCTCTCTCCCTCCCTCCCTCCCCCTGTGGGTCCGAACAGCTTGTTGCAGTTGACAGTGGTGTTGAGTGGGAGCTTTGGGTGTAAGTCTGTGTGCGTGAGCCGGGGGGCGCTGTGCAGGTGGAGGGATTTAGAGCTGGATTTCTGCATTTACCGAGACGCTCTTCTTCTTCTCCTGCTGCAGCCGCCCAACCGCTGCCAAGGCCCCGCCCACTCCCACATCCACCCACATCCACCCAAAAATTCTAACAGTTTAAGGACCTTACTGAACCTTATTTTTTTTACCATGTTACATAATTTTTATCATCTGTAAAGCACTTACACTCTGCATAGCTTCATAGTTTTCTTTTGCTATAAAGTGAACAAAAAGAAATGGCATTTGTATCGGGTATCTATCCATAACGATGAATCCAGTGTGTGTTTTTTAGTGTTTGTGTGGACTAACATGTGGTCTCAGTGTGGCAGAGTGGTTAGGCTGTCCTCTTTGTTTGTTTGTGCTGCTGCTGCTGCTTGTTCTGCTGCGAGCCATGAAATAATGAGAGACTGTTACATGTGGAGAGAGTCTGCAGGGACAGACAGAGAGAGAGAGAGAGAGAGAGAGAGAGAGAGGAACAGAGAAGCACCTGGCAGAACAAAACAGTCCCAGGTCAGCTGCAGAGACAGGAAAAGACTGAGATTTATGTTAAGTTCTTTTAGGTTTTATTAAAATGTGCAGTACTTAAAGCTTTGCCTAATTTTTAAATATAAAGAGAGTCCTTTTGATGCTCTCCCACAAAGTCTTTCCACACTCAATCACTCTGTATCAACCGTTCTGTTGTAGACCTTTAGAAATGTCATGGTAGCAGGATGTCTCTGGACTGGACTCTGGAGCTGGAGGAGGTGTGTGTGGAAAGGTACGTCTGGGCCTTCCTGCTCAGTCTGCTGCCTCCACGACCTGACTCTGGGTAAAACAGAAGACAATGATATGATCACATCACAATTACAAGCGAACTGCGCTGGAATCCGTTTAGAAGTGGAGATCACCTCCAAACTCTTTGTGTGGTTTGTTGGTGCGCACCAAATCAAACTGGTCCACTTCCACACCGGCCCAAACAAACCAAGTCTGCAGGTGCTTCGAACTCTAGTTGGACTGAAGCGAACCACATGGTGAAGGCGTGGAAGCTAAACTGTTTTCAGCTAACGTGATTGCACAAGGGCTTTCTAATCACTCATTAACCTTCTGACCCAATGAACAAACACATTGTACCATTCACTGGAGTGACAGTTATTGGAAATGGGTCCTATGATATGGACCCAAATATCAAATATTTGCAGCTAAAATAGTCAATTACCACATTAACATTGTCTAGAGCACATATGTCAAAGTCAAGGCCCGGGGCCAGATGCGGCCCTCAAGCTCTTATAAAGTTTACTTTAATAGTGCCAGAAATAATCTGTCTTAACACATAATGAAATGTTTTGCCTGAAAGTTATAGAGAATGTCATTTTTCAGACTAATGCATGTATATTAAGTAATTGTCACTTCAATAAATATACAAAAATCAAAAACAACTGTCATTTATAGTATCTCAAAGATTAATAAGGTTAATCTGAGTTTCAACCGGCCCTTCAAGGACAACCTCGATGCCAATATGGCCCTTTGTCAAAATGAGTTGGACACCCCTGGTCTAGAGTGTATTTCTCATTAGCTTAAAGGAGACCTATTATGTAAATTCACTTTTCTAAGTTTTTAACCTTGTTATAATGGCCTCCCTTCATCATTAGTTTACTCAAAGTTATATTTTTATTTATTCATGTATGTTTGAGTAATCTTGTTTTGTTCTTCAGCTGCAGCTCAAGTGCTCAGAAATCCCCGTTCTCACCTACCACCTATCCCTCCCACTCTTCTGTGTTTACTTGTTATATTTCAAAAGATTATAACTCAAATGAAGCATAAATGGTTCAAAACTGTCCCATAGCCACTTTCAAACAATAATAAATAGTTATTTAAAATCCGCTGCTTCTTACAATTACATTTTAAACTGCCCTGAATATTTCATATATTTAAAATAATCGTATATTTTGAGTAAAAATGGATTTTCAGTGTCGTGTCTGCGGCTAAAATAAAACAACAATTTGTGAGTTATAAATGTTTCGGACCAGACATTTGTGTTTTATTGTATTTTAAAGTTTTAACTGAACGTTTTACATTTAGTAGATCTGGACCCAAACCCAAAACCCTTCAGTTACGTGTCATTACTGTACCGCCTGTGCCACTGTCACTCAGATTCCACAATATGGCTCGAGTTAAAACCAGACGGTTGATTAAATTGAGAGGATTAGCAGTTTTCACATTTTTTCAGGTGTGGAACAAAACAAAAACAGTTCAAACTAATCTCTTAATTCTGCTTTTTAGTGAACAACAATCAAATCCATATTTCGGAGTGAAAATCCGTCTGCAAATCTAACAAAAGGCTTTGGCGTGAGAGCCGGCTGCTGATTGGTCCGTTCACCGTGAGCTTTCCCAGGAGTCTTTGCGGCGCCGTGAGCTGCGAGCTGATTGGCTGAGAGGCAGGAGCCGTGGGAGCAGGTGAAAAACATGTTTGTACAGTGAAACAGCAGATTGAGTACAGACCCTGCAGGCTTCTGTAGGTAAACACAGAAAAGCTCAGGTAAACAGAAGGACAGAGGAACACGTCAGGAGGGCCCACGTACACCACTTTAATATGTCCTAGCTTCATCTTTAAAGCTGCACTGCACAAGGTAAAATGCTGCAATATCTCCAATGACAGTCTTTTTGCACACACATGAGGTTTTGTAAATTCTCTGAGATTTCTTCCATAAGGTAGCTTGTTATATGTGAGTGACTCTGGCCAAATTCTCCCAGAATTGTTGGGCAGAAGCGACTGTATTATTGTAAATATTTGTATCAGTAGGTTCAATAGGACGCTCATCTGGTGATTTATTTTGATTAAAAGGTAAGACAGACACTCAATTAAATACCAAACTTTACTGGTCAATCAGTCAAAAATAACAAACAAAACAGTCACATTTTCACACTCCGTTTGGTCACTTTATGTGAGTAATAAAGACTGGTGCTGTACCACTAAACACCAAAAAATGGCGCCTTGTTCGAAAACTTTGCCACTTGCGCAATGCAGCTTTGAATCCAAGTGTGACATTGTTCTATATGATACAAAAGTCTTCTCATTTAAACCAAAGAAATAATGCCTCTTTTCCTACATGGCATATTAAAGCTTTAGGTGCCAGGTTTGTTCCATTGACATGCAGTCCTAGTGACTGTAAGCTTTAAAGAATCCAAACTGATATCGCTCTGGTGTTTTCTACAACTGCTGGTGTAGAGTTGAGTTTGGAATTTAACAAAGCTTATCAGAAACAGAGAAACTGGAATCTGGAAATGGAAAGCCTGGCCAACTAATACACATGAGACTCAAAATACGTAGTTTCACATTTTATTCATTCACTCCACAATCAATATTGGTAAGCTACTCCTGTAGCCACAGCTGCCCTGGGGCAGACCGGCAGACGTCCTTCCAACCACCACCAACCATTTTGCAGGTCTTCACCCTTAAGGATGCTCAAGCACTGCCTCTGCTGTGTCTTCTGGACTTGATCATCTTTTATTGCCTCTGGAAGTTCTCCTCAGGAGCAGTGGCTGAGCTCCACAGAGCAGCACTGAGGGAAACATTATTTTGTTTGGAGGAATCTGCAAAGCTGCAAGATTTTACACATGGTGCTTGTTTTGATAACAGATTGACTGAAACATCATCATGTAAAACTTTTATGTATCGTTTTGGTCCCCTTTTGGACCTAGGCTTTGTTTAACAGGACAGTAGTTTGAAATGATGTCATGAGAGAGAAGGACATTCAGCAAATAGAGCTGAAGTTGAAGTCATAAAAAAAATCACTCAGCGTCCCACTAATCCAGTCAAGAAAAACATAAACATATTAATATCTATAAGACTGTTTTGTCAAATGAAAGAGAATATTTTGCAGTTTTAGTTTTAATCAAATCACAAATCCACTTTCTCTGTGTTTGTGTATCTTTGAGCTAAAGGTCATTCACTGCAAAACAGTAAAAACAGGATTAGCCACAGAGTCAGGTTTATGTACGTAGTTTGAGGATTAGGAAACGCATCGAAAATAGGCTTAGACCAGTGGATTTAAATATGGCTTCTTTCAAATAAACACTTAAACAATATAATATAACAAACACTCATTATTGTGTTTACTTCACTGCCATTACTGCAGCAGAAGAATTTAAAAGCTTTATCAAGTTTTTTTTTTTTTTCAGTTAGCTTGGTTGAACAGAAGAATAAATAAATGTAAAATATGAAAAAGTTCAATGATCAAAGTATTGATGGGAAAAAGTAATTAAAAAGTTCAGTCTCCTATTAGTTTGTATGAGATCTTTATTAGACTCTCCCTGCACAAGATGGCTGCCGGTACCTGACATTTGTTGCTAAAGGTTACCATGGCTACGATCTCTCTACACTGTAAAATAATACCAGGGCAGTTAATTAAACACAGGTCTGTTCTTCTCTTTGGTTCTCTCCTCCCACTCTACCTGGTTTCTCTCTTTTCTCTCGCCTCACTCTCTCTCTTCCTTTTTCCTTTATCGCTCTCCATCCTTTTCTCTCTGCTCTCTCTCCCTCTCTCTTTCTCACTCTCTTCTCTCTCTTTTTCTCTCCCTCTCTGTCTTCCTTCCTCTTTCTCATGCTCTCCCCCTCTTTTGCCATCTCTCTTCTCTCTCTCTTTCTACCTGTCTTCTCCTTTTCCCTCTCTCTTTCACCCTCTATTTTCTCTCTCTTTTCTGTTCTGTCTTTCTCTCTTTCTCCCTCACTCTCTCCTCTCTCTCTTTCTCCATCTGTCTTCTCTCTCTCTCTTCTTTCATTCTCCGTCTTCTCTTTCTCCCTCTCTTCTCTCTCTTTCTCCATCTCTTTTCCTCCCTCTCCTCTCTCTCTTTCTCACTCTCTTCTCTTTCTCCCTCACCTCTCTCTTTCTCCCTCTATTTCTCTCTCTTCTCTCTTATGTCTCTTCCCCTCTCTTTCTCCATCTTTCTTTTCTCTCTCTCTCTCTCTTCTCATTCTCCCTCTCTTCCCTTTTTCCCCCTCTCTCTTCTCACTTGCTTCTCTCTCTCTTTCTCAACTCTCTTTTCTTTCTTTCTTCCTCTCTCTTTCTCCCTCTCTCTTTTCTCTCTCTCCCTCTCTTACCCTCTATTTCTCCATCTCTCTTCTTTCTCCTTTCTTGACTTGGACTTGACTTCAACTTCTTTCTTTTGGACTCGAGACTTGCTTCCACCTCAAACAGAAATACTAAATATTAAACTTACATCAGTAACATATTTTGTTCACTTACCCAATGCATTCTGAGCCTTGTTATCATCATCACAACGTGTTTTAAGCCGGTTTGCTAATAGCAGTTAGCCACAATGCTAACAACAACAACAACAACAACAGACAAACTTAGTGGAGTTTAGTGAACAAACAGCACATTATTAGACGTAGACAAGACATTGTGAATTAAATTCCACCTGAATAGATGCATTAACCAGAGAATTGTGCTGGGGGAAATCAAGTTTAATCATAAACATAATCTCAATTTCACTCCACAAAGACAGTTCCCATGTAACTTTGCTTCTCTTAAAGGTCACCTGAACTTAAACTAATCTGTATTTTAAAAGTGCGAGCCTATAATAACTCCTTAAGTCGTATTTTCACCGGAGACTTCGGCGTCATAACTCAAAACGAACCTCCAGAATAGTCCATTATCTGTACTGCTAATGGACTGGGCTCACCGCTAACCCAACACTACCGTCACTTTTACGACTTTTTGCTCTTTAACGCCGCCGTTTTCATTCTCGAATCAAAGTGACAGATGAGTTCATTTGCCGAGCTGAAGCGGAGCGGGGAATGTCCTGAAATCTCGTTTTTGAAGCTGATTTATTTGAGCCTTTATTGATTTATTGCCGGCAGAAGAGTTGATTAGCGAGGCCGGTTCATTAGCATTAGCCGTTAACGCCGGTGCTACATGCTAACAGGCAGTAAATCTCACTTGAGAATGGGGCAGGGTAAGAGTAATGTAAAGTGTGGTTTGGTGGAATTGAGATGTCTTTGTTAAGTCTTTGTCAAGTCTGGACACTTTGACATTTGAAAGTGTAAGCTAGCACAATGTTATTACCAGATTTGGAGCATGATTTGACTTCAAAACTAGTTTCTTTTGGTCGCTGTCATCTCAAGTAGTCTTCAGTTTAAATATCAGAGGTTGCAAATAACTAAGTATTTTTACTCAAGTACTGTACTTAAGTAGTCTTTTTGAGTATCTGTGCTTTACTTGAGTAGCCATTACAAAATCTGCTGACTTTTTACTTTTTGACTTTTTCATTTTTAAAGAAGTAGCTGTCTTTTCTACTCCCTACATTTTAAAAACAAGTTAGTTACTTTATAAGCTCATAAACATTTATTCCTTTTAAATACCAGGTCAAACATGTATCAGGGATTTGTGAACAAAATAGCAAGTGAAAATTGCCAAAAAAATTACATGTTTATCACATGATAAAAGTCAGATAAATTCTAATAAATTTACTGTAAAGCCCAACTCACACATCTTTGTGCACTGTAAAAATGCATTTTAGAATGTTTTATTTGATGTACCTAGATTATATGACTTGCATCGATGTGTTTTCTGCCTTGTTTCAATGCATTTCTTATTATTTCAAGCCAAATTATTTGATAATGAAGTCAATCATTTTTACTCACCACATTGGCAAATTTGATCCAAGCTCAAACCTCTTGAAAACCATCAGAAACGTCTTGAAACAAGTGGAAAAAGCTGACAAATATCTAGTATTCTAGTAGTTTTAACCAAGACTAGATAACTTTTGGATGTGTGATTGCACTTATTACACACGTTTACTTTTATACTAAGTAACTGTACTTTTACTTGAGAAGTGAACTTCAGTACTTTTGCCAGCTCTGGTAAATAAATTGGTTTCACCAAGCTTAAAAAGACAAAAGTAATAGTTTTAGCTCATATCATCATCATCATCATCATCAATCATCATCATCATCCATCATCATCCTCATCATCATTCATCATCATTCTATCATCATCCTCTCATCATCATCAAAATCATCATTCATCATTCATTCATCATCATCATCATCATCATCATCATCAATCATCATCATCATCATCATCATCATCATCATCATCATCATCATCATCAATCATCATCATCAATCATCATCATCATCATCATCATCATCATCAATCATCATCATCATCATCATCATCATCATCATCATCATCATCATCAATCATCATCATCATCATCATCATCATCATCATCTCATCATCATCCATCATCATCATCATCATCATCATCATCAATCATCATCATCATCATCATCATCATCATCATCATCATCATCATCATCATCATCATCATCATCATCATCATATCATCATCATCATCATCATCATCATCATCATCATCATCATCATCAATCATCAATCATCATCATCATCATCATCATCATCATCATCATCATCATCATCATCATCATCATCAATCATCATCATCAATCATCATCATCATCATCATCAATCATCATCATCATCATCATCATCATCATCATCATCTCATCATCATCATCATCATCATCATCATCATCATCATCATCATCATCATCATCAATCATCATCATCATCATCATCATCATCATCATCATCATCATCATCATCATCATCATCATCATCCAATCATCATCATCATCATCATCATCAATCATCATCATCATCATCATCATCATCATCATCATCATCATCATCATCATCATCATCAATCATCATCATCATCATCATCATCCTCATCTCATCATCAATCATTCATCATCATCCTCATCCTCATCATCCTCATCAATCATCAACATCCTCATCAATCATCATCATCATCATCATCATCATCATCAATCATCATCATCATCATCATCATCATCATCATCATCATCCTCATCAATCATCATCAATCATCATCATCATCATCATCATCCTCCTTATCAATCATCATCATCATCATCCTCATCCTCCTCATCAATCATCATCATCATCATCATCATCATCATCCTCCTCATCAATCATCATCATCATCATCCTCATCAATCATCATCATCATCAATCATCCTCATCAATCATCAATCATCATCATCCTCATCCTCATCAATCATCATCATCATCAATCATCCTCATCAATCATCATCATCATCAATCATCCTCATCAACATCAATCATCATCATCATCATCATCATCCTCATCCTCATCAATCATCATCATCATCAATCATCATCATCATCATCATCATCAATCATCATCATCCTCATCAATCATCATCATCATCATCATCAATCATCATCATAATCATCCTCATCAATCATCATCCTCATCAATCATCATCATCATCAATCATCATCATCATCATCATCATCATCATCAATCATCATCATCATCCTCATCAATCATCATCATCATCAATCATCATCATCATCATCCTCATCAATCATCATCATCATCATCATCATCCTCATCAATCATCATCCATCATCATCATCATCATCATCCTCATCATCCTCATCAATCATCATCATCATCATCATCATCATCCTCATCAATCATCATCATCATCATCATCGAAAATAGCTGACAGACTGACAGATTTTTTGTGACGACAGAAACAGTTGTCTCTAGTAGATGTGGTTCCGGCCAACACACCACTATGCTCCTTCTCCCTGATTGGACGGCTGTACTTCCTACTTTTTGGGAACCGTCTGCATTTCTGCGATACCTGACCTAGTAGCTGGAGTGAAATTAAATAGAGTAGAGGTATATCGGTGGTGCCAGCCTGGCTAAACTCAATGGGGCCCTCTACAAGTTTTCATGAGGTCATCAGTATCAGCCTCTGACACATCCAGCTTTACAGTGAGTCTAAACCTGATTTATTGATGTATTTTTGCAGTAAAGAGAATTGCTTGTAAATAAACAAACTGTGACACCAAAACAATATTGCCCTTCACCTGAATATTTGCATCCAAAACTCACCTTTGAGGAGGATTTGTCAGAATAATCCTGCAGAGACAAACACAATAAGCTCATTAAACGTTCACATATGTCTGATGTTTGAGCACCGCAGCCACAACAAAAGGATTTATCTGAAATAACAAGACTAAATACAGGTTGTTTTTGTTTTTTTGTAGTTAATTGTCCTCAGAAATGTTTTTTTTTTTTTTTTTACAATCAGTCACTAAATAATCCACTGAACAGGACCATGGAGCGACTGAAGGGTCAAGGAACAGGTGAGTCATTCATCATGCTAGCTTGATTTTATTACATTATAAAAACAGCCAGAAGTGGTTAAAAATGTTTTTGTCAGTTGTGGTCTTAGATCACCTCATATGAGATGAATTAAGTCTGTTAAGAAAGTTACATGATGTTTATTTTTAATAAAATCTCGTATTTTCTACAGTCGTAAAATTATTTAACACTGATGTTAGTTAATTAACCTCAAAGTTTCACAGCTCTGAGCCGTTCCCTTAAGCCGGCTGCACACTAGAAGAGTTTAGGATCTTTTGTGATTTTCAGATGCATATAAAAATCTTCTTCTTCAAGTAGAATAGCTTAAAAGTTTTCTTTTATATCAGACAATTGAAGTAATACCTTTACATGCTTCAATGATGATTTTCCATCTTCATCAGAAGCGCCACACGGTGTGTTACGTATGTTAAACGTTCTTCTAAGGTGTGGTTAACCTGATGGCTCTGTGAGGCTGACCACGCCCTCTGCCGGCTGGTGGTTGTTGGTGAAGTGAATCCCATGTGCTGGAAAAATCCTTCGTCGCTATTCATTGTGTCTACATCAAAAACAGGGAGAGCTTTTAACGTCAGACAACACAAACACAAAAAATAAAGAAGAAGAAGAAGAGAGCGCACTGAGGCTTACAGAAACTAGATGCCAGAAGGCACAACAGGATAATCTAAAATGGGTCAAATCAGATCACTTTAAAAGTAAAAACCACGTCATGGATTGGGACAACTCAAGTACAAACACTGGATCAAAAAGGCAACAGAGATCAGGAAACGAGGCGCAGACACAATAAAGGATCATTCCAACACATGGACTCACTTCTCCAACAACCACCAGCCGACAGAGGTCTGGTCAGCTTGACTCAGAAGAACTGTTTACATACATCACACCGACCATCGTGTGGAGCTTCAGACGGAGGTCACTATCCAAACATGTAAATGTATTTACACTACTCCAGCCCTTGTCTGATATAAAGGAAAACTATTCAGACTCTTGTATGCTTTTAAATCTGCCCCAGTGTAAGATGTTTGCAACATAATGGTTTCAAACATCCACATGCAGTTCTAGACTTTATGCCTTCTCCTTCAGTGACAGTTTTCGGTCCCTTTGGGGGTTTCTGCTTTGACCTGTTGAGTTTTGTGACGTAAATATTTGCGACATGATTGTTCAGACTAGAGTCGCATTTGAAAGATCAGTTCTATTTCCACATATGAAAGTGACGCGTGTCACATTTGAATAAATCTGAATTGTGCTGGTCACACTGCCATGATACAGGTCGCATATGAGCAAAAAAATCTGAATTGACCTGCGGTGTGAACGTAGCCATAGACTTTCACTTCAGAAGTTGTACCACAAAATTTTGTGATACAACTGGAAAAAAGGCAGAGATTAGCAGAACTGAGCTTCTGTACTTGTGGAGAGATTATGTTTTACAACTCAATTTACTTCCTGTCATTTTCAACTTTTATTGATCAGTTTCTTCATAATTTGCGACTTAACCGCTGTAAAACTATGATCAATATTTACCACAAAGACTTTAACACCAAACTAAGTCAAAGGGAGGAAAATGCAATGATCTGTCATATGGGCTATAACACATTTAATACTTGAACATTGCTCTTTTGCACGTTTTGTGTTACAAGATAAGCCTGTGCGTGTGACCCTGTTGAAGACGCTCACACATAATAAAACACAAATGAAGAGTTAATCTGTCCCACAAAAGAGCAGCTCCACACATCATAACTTCAGTCACGACACATGCAAACACAGGCTTATGAGCAGCAGACAGACTTATAAAAACACATATGTGAAGGCTTCTCACTCACCATCCCATCACTTCTAATCTGTAATAAGACTGTCTCCAGATTAACGGCCTGGAGAGGAGCTTACACAAGTTTTGCGTTAATAGATTTCGCTCAGTTCAGCTCTGGCTCTGGCAGGAGAACAGCTCACAGTCAGTCCGCTGCTTCTCCACACAAGACCGCGCTCTCTCACAGAAACTGATCCTTTGTGAAGGAAAAGGACTCTGATGAGCTCTGGTGTGTGGTGGAATTTGTGTCCATGTGAAAAATCAAGATCTTTGGAGAAGTTATCTAAGCTCAAATGTGAGCTTTAGTGTTAGCATTGACAGACAACCTTTTATAAACACCTTTTGGTAAAGCATTTCCTCACATGTTATCTGTGACCTATCATAATTCACTGTTGGATTGTATTTTTTTCATTTTCATTTTTCATTCATCAGGCAGTGACCTCATAGAAATGAACTAAACAGGAAATGAACTCACATGCAAAATGTTAGCATTTTCAAAAAATAAAACAAGTAAAATGACTTCTGTTCACAGAGCAAATTCAAAGTACTTTGTCATTGTCTGTCTGGTCTGGTCTCTATGTGGTTCAGACTCTGGTCCTCGGTCATCCCAAAATCCTAATGCCCCCCAAAGCAGTAACATCTCTTACAAAATCACAGACTCTTCAGTTGATAGACGCCGCTCACTACAGAGGGATCATTTTAGGTTTATCATCAGGGGGATGTGCATGCCACCGGATAGCAGAAAGAGCCGCAGCTGATCGACACAAACTGTAGCAGCAAAACTCGCCAGCGCTGTTGTCAGTAACTAGTGCAAAAACAAAAGTTATGCTGTCAAATTAACATTTGTGAATGAAATTTGTTGTTGTGACTTGTGCACATTACATTCAGGTGAGTGAAAATAAATACCGCTAGCCACATACAGTATGTGCAGCCAAGTTTATAGCCTCCTGACAGTCACGCTGTTTTGTTTTTTATTCTGGTAGATCAAGTGAAAAGTGCTTTGTTTGCTAATTCAACTCGTAGACAGATGCAGATACGCTACACTTTAAACACAGTTTGTCATGTCGGTGGGGAGCGATGCAACGGCAGCTTCGATCTATGAGCTTGATTGCCTGACCAGCCAGTCCTTACACGCTTTGACAGACACTTTACAAAGACGTAAGGGTCTGGAATCAGAGTGCTAGGTTTCAATTTTGAGGACGGACTTTCTAACCCTAACCCTAACCCAAAACAGCGACACGCTAAACCGGATGTTGTTGTAAATATGTAGCACGAGGATTTTTTCAATGGAGCATTGACCTATGTGAAGCTCTCAACATGGTTTGCTGCTCTGGTTTGATTGATACGTTCCTAATTGTTCAAAACCGAAGCTAGAGCCAAAAACAATTATCTATCAGCTACGGGCGCCATCTTGAATGTTTTGAAACAGTTAGAAAAAAGTTCTGAAATTGCGGAACGGAGGGAAGGGAGGGGGGCGGATGTTTGTGATTGGACCGTCCTAATTTTGGACGACGAAATTGTTGTCTCTGTCTTTGGTTTCAGACCCTTCTACATTCAAACAGAATGTAGGAGGGGCTGGCTGGTCAGGCACTGAGCTTGACACATGCGCAGATGCATCAGTGTTGTTGGACTCATCACTAGTACAAATCATGAGAGTAAAGTCAGGCAAGATCAGCTAACATTCATTAGCTTTTCCAAATACCTTGCTTTGTGCACCTAAAAGATGTCCTACCTCCACTGACAGCTGTACTGAACATGCACTAGGAGTAGCCATTGCTTTCTTTACATAAAATCATAACATCTGTGAGAGTTTGTCAGTTGTGTGCTCTTTGTAGCGCTGTGTTCATGCACTTCTCACCCTCGTGATCATGTAACGTTGGTGCAAATGATCAAGAGTTAACTTTTTAATCAAATGAAGCATTGGGGTTGACTTAATTTGATTCATTGCTCAATCATGATATCAGAAAAAACACAACTTCTCACTAATACTTTACAACATTTCAATCATGTTCAAGTATATCTTTTACTGGAGGCTCGTGTCTACTTGATTATTTCACCTGAAGCTCTCACTGACGATCACGTTTTCAATCTTTGCTTTGTTCTTTTGAGTAAAATAATCACACTTTCTGCCAGCTACAGTAGTGTTATTATTTCATGAGCGTGTTTTAATCAGATGAAGACACATTTGTCAAAGGCAGCCTAAGGGACGCGCCGGGCTGTAAGTGCTGCCATCAGTCTCCATCATGTCTGCACCTCATTTATTTAACACCGCTCCTATTATTCATAAGTGTATGAGGAGATTAATGTGAGACGTTCAAGGGCTTTGTCTTTACAGGAAGTGTGGAGCTCATGGATCAAACTCAGCTGTCACAAAGTCAGCACAGAGGTTTAAAGAAGACATGTTCGGTGCAAAGGTTTCGTCTCAATAAAGTGAAGTTAAACCCTAAAGGCCACTCACAAGCAAACACAAGTTAAAGTTAAACTACGCACACTGTGTCTTGTCATTTGTAAACTGCCTGATGTAGAGTTTGGCAGCTGTTACATGTAGCTTTCTTTGGTTACTTTCAGGTTTTTATGTGTCATTTTTCCCGACCTCGAGCAGTGCACATGCTAGAGGTTCAACTTTTATTCAGGCACACCTCTATTACGACAGACCTCCATTCTGAAAGTCTGTTGTTCTGAATCCACTCTAGTTAGACAGACGTGTTCCGACTCTTTTTCCGACAAACCTTTTTTTTTTCCCACTTATTTTTGTTTAACCCCTTTACATTCCAGCGAAGGGCCGTCCCACTTTTTCTTCAAACATTGTATTTTGTTCAGTGTCTTTAAAATGCATACTATGAAGAACCTGGAAAGGTTAAATATTGACCCTATTTTGTCCCGCCCACTTGGCTTGGAAATGCACTTCCTGTTTAGCTCTGTTAAGGTAGCTAACGTGTTTGTTTGTCTGTCTTGTGGGGCAATTTTAATTATATATAATGACAGTTAAAATAAACCCATCGACTGAAATCTACAGGCTAAATGCAGCTAAACAGGAAGTGCACGTCCTAGAAAAGTAGGCGGGACAAAATAGGGTCAATAAAAATCCCATTGTATCCCTTTTATTTAGAGCAAAATCAGCCTCTGGGATGATCCAGACTCAGTTTTCAGCTCTAAGCCTCCAAATAAAAAAAAAGTTCTCAAAAATTCAACAATTTTAATAGAACTTTTGCATTGGCTCCGCCTAGATTTTTTTGGTTAATTTTGGGTCTTAAAGCTATTTTTAACTCAATTACCTTCAGCTTTTGCAGAGGAATTGTCAAAACCCAAAATCTGCCAACTCTAGTGTCATTTATGTCTCAGCTTCAACACCAGCTTTACCAATCCTTATATTTACCAAAAAAATTTAGGCGGAATTTAGATTTTGTTTTTCTTTTGCTTGGAGAAAGTTCTCACTTCTGAAGAGAGCTTGTTGGACGTCAGAAGCAAAAACTACAGAGATACAGCTTTAAAAAGACTCCAGACATTTGCCTGAGCTCCAAAGGATCAGGAACAGTTTTAGTTTGAATTTTTTACCGATTTTAGTCAGACGTGTGAGGTAAAAAAGGCCTGAATGAGAAGGGGTTAACCTCATAGACTCCTTGTTTCGTGGTGATTATTGATCTCATATGTGAAGTGGGAGTTCTTCAACCAGCTCCCAGTTAGCATCTTGAGTGATGTTGTTTTTTTTTGTTTTTTGTTTTTACAAAAGAGGAGTGGGAAATATCTATTTTAATATTTCTATGAGGTGAATAAGTAAGAAGAAACATTTTCAAATGCAGACCAGATAGCATCAAATCAATTCCAAACTGTTGTATCACTGATAACAATTGTGCAGGTGCATTGTGGGAAACATTGAGCGCACTACTGTTTGACCTGCTGGACATTGGGACAGCTTGGTTACCATAGAAACCCTTCAAAAATGACTTGAAAATGAAAAGACAATTACATCCAACACTTCAACTGTATTTGTCGGTATAATTGCTTTGTCCATTTCTAATAACACAAAGCGTTTGACTGACAGGAGGGCAGAGGCGGGATCAGCAGCCAATCACCGGCAGCCAATCAGGACGCAGCTTGTCGACGGGCCCGAGCAGATGTTTTCACTGGTCCACGTTCACGTTAGCTCGCCGCGGCTAATGCTAACGACTGAGCCAGATCAACTCTGACAAAACTGTATTGGACAATTATCCGAGGGGTTAATGCGTTTTGAGGAGGATGAAGGGATGAGGGGAAGAGGGGAGGGGGGTGGAAGAGGGGTGATGTCTCCCAAAGTGGAGCAGGGACACGGGACAGGGCTGTGTACAATCAGAGCTGGTCTCTAGTTTAATAAACTCAATCACAATCAGACAGAGAAGGAGAGAGAAAGAGAGAGAGAAGCAAAAAGAGAGAGGAAAGAAGCAAGAGAGAAAGAGAGAGAGAAGCAAAGAGAGGGAGAGAACTTGTAAGAGTGAAAAGCAGAGAGGAAACAGAAAGAGAAGCAGAGAAGAGGAGAAAGAGGCAGAGTAGAAAGAAATGAATAGATAAATGAGAGATGGAGAGAAAGCGTGAACAGAACTAATAAAAAAGTGTGTGTCATGTGTTTCCGACGTCGGGATTTGAGTTAAGCTCATTTTATACTTGACGCATCCGCGAGGTCCGCAAGGGTTTGCGCGCCGGGAAAACTTCATTTTTGCAGACACGCCCCCTCAAGCGCCGTCCGCTTGGACCAGGTTTTCCGCGACTACGTGGATGTTCCACGTGGAAATCAACTGGCTTTCAATGGCAGCTCTCTACTGCCCTCTACAAGCAGCCGCTTGAAAGGCACAGAAACTATAAACACTGTCAACGTCTGGTTCGCTCTAGTCCATGCGTCTAATTTCCCTGCGGACTTCAAGTGCGGGAGGCATAAACCAAACTTAAGAGTCCCAATTACTGGCTGCAAAGGAAATAACACAGGAATAATAATCTTTACATCTCGCAGGGTTTCTGCAGGTTCTCTAAAAGTTTTTAAACCCACGCCAAACTCGCACTCAGGTGGAGCCTGGACTATTTTTTCCCCTCTTCTTTTGATATTGTGTAAAAGACATTTCATGAACTGGTGACACCTTATGTTGAATTTTTAAAAGTATTATTGTTGAAAAATTAGAAAACTGAAAATTTCACGGATGTGTATTCTTGATTAAATCAGGGTTTACACCTTGAAGTGCCAAGTCCTTGTGTGAGGTTGGTTTTCATCCCATATGTCAGGAAAGAGACCCGAGTGACACTCTAGGACAGGCATGTTTAAACTGTGGCCCGGGGGCCAAGTGCGGCCCTTGGACCTTTTTTATGGCCCTCAGACTTCCTGCTAGATTAGCCCAAATTCTAAAAAATATTGTTTTTAATTTCAAATTTGAGCAATTCTTTAAAAATAGTAAAAATAGCAAATATTTTGATGCCTTTGAAGCCTAACATGAATGCTTATGATAAAAGTGTAGTGAGTGTGGTGGTTCATAAAAAATAGGTCAAATGCAAAATTTTGAATGATTCACTTCACAACCATGTGTTATATAACCCTCTAAGTCAGTGGTCCCCAACCTTTTTTGTCCTGCGGACCGGTAGTTAGTGTCAGAATTTTTTGCGGACCGGTGGGATGGGGCGCACATACAACGCACTTATAAAGCAGTAACAAGTCAAAGCAAAAGCGGTAAAGTTAATGTTCTTGACTCACCAAAGGAGAATTAGTGGGAGGCCTGGGCTTGTTTTCCAGCGACAAGACGATCCCATCTTGGACTGATGCTTGATAGTGATACACGAAGTGTGCTCCTAATGTCCAGTCTGCTGCGTAGTTTGCTTTTTGTAGCGGTAACAGCAGAAAATCCAGATTCGCAGAGATACGACGTTGGAAAGGGAAGGAGAGTTTTTAGTGCTTTTGTGGCAATCGATGGATACTCTGCTTTGACTTTAATCCAGAATGCAGTGAGATTTGAAGACGCGTCAAACACGGTTTTAAGTCCCCCGTCATTGGCAATCTCAAGCAGTTGCTCCTCTTCTTGGACTGACAGGCTGCTCGACTTGTTTACAAATGGGTCCCGGATCCACTCCTTTCCAGTACGCGGGTCCTTTGTCGTTGGAAAATAACGCTCAAACTCATTCAAATGCTGAAAAAGGTGGTTGCGCACAAGTTGACGCAAGGAAGGCGCTGGCTGTGCTTCTCCCAAAATCCCAGATAGTGATGGAAACATGTCAAACACACCCACGTCCACACGCCGACCCCACATGTCTAACTTCGCTTTGAAAGCGGCTGCCTTATCTGCAGACTTGAAAACAGTTGCCATCTTTCCTGAAGTGACAAGTTTAGTTCATTCAGTAGGTTAAAAATGTCACACATGTAAGCAAGCTTTGCGATCCATTCTTTGTTGTTGAAATGTGCGGCTAGAGGGGACTGCTTTTCTGTAAGAAATCTTTGCAGGGGCTCTCGTAACTCAAATACTCTGTCCAGCGACTTGCCTTTAGAAAGCCATCTCACCTCCGTGTACAAAAGAAGGCGCTTGTGATCCGCGTCCATCTCCTCACATAGCTGCTCAAATATCCGCGAGTTGAGTGCATTCACTTTGATATGGTTGATAACTTTCACAACATCCATCATAACGCTGTTCAATTCGGGAGACAGTTTTTACTCGCCAGCATTTCTCTGTGGATCACACAATGTGTGGATTCGCATTCAGGAGCAACCTCTTTGACCCGAGTAGTGAAGCCTGACAGTCGCCCTGTCATCGCCCTCGCCCCATCTGTACAAACGCCAACACAAAAACTCCAGTCAAGTTTTCCAGACATGTAGTCATTCAAAGCACTGAATATCTCCGACGCTGTTGTGTTAGTTGGCAACAAAAGTGCGCAGAGCATGTCCTCGTGTACGTCCTCTTGAAAAACATATCGCACAAAAACAAGCATTACAGCTCTGTTGTCCACATCGGTTGATTCATCAACTTGTATTGCGTACCATGGGGACGCGCTGATTCTCTCTATCAGTTGTGCCTCAATGTCCTCCGATATCTCATCAATTCGTCTGGTTACAGTTGTGGCTGAAAGCGGGATTTGTGCGATCTTTTGAGCCGCTGCATCCCCGAACAGTTCCCGACAAATGTCCTTAGCAGCAGGCAAAATTAGCTCTTCGCCAATTGTGAAGGGCTTTTTAGCTTTAGCAATGCGATCAGCTACTAAAAACGATGCCTTTAAAGCTGAGACTGATACAGAGGAGGAGGCTTTCATAAGTTGTTTCTGTCCTTCATATTCACGTCTTTTCCTTTCAAAAAATCTAATGGCTTATCCTTTAGTGTCGGGTGTTTTGTTTCTATGTGGCGGAGTAATTTCGATGGTTTCATGGCCTCGTTGGCCAGTCTCTCGCCACACACAACACATAGCGGGTTAGGGGCGTGTTGGTCACCTGCCGCAATGAATCCATAGTTTAAGTAGGAATCTTGATATTTTCTTTTAAACGCTGCTTTCTTTTGGTGGCTGTCGTGTCTTCTCCTGTTTCTTTGTCGGGCCTCTCCCCTCTGCCAAAAAAACTCTCAAGTGACTGTTGTTTTTTGCTCATTTTTGCTAGCACGTTTATTTGTCTCCATCAAGTGTGAAGAAGAAGAAAGCGCGCCAGCGGAAGTAGTGCGAGCAATTTCAAAATAAAACACACAAACGTTACGGTTACGGTTAAGATCTTTTTTTCAAAATATAATTTATGTTTTCGCCGCGGGCCCGCGGCCCGGTACCAGGCGGCCCGCGGCCCGGTTCTGGATCGCGGCCCGGTGGTTGGGGACCCCTGCTCTAAGTTATATAGGTTTCAAAATGCGTCCCGCTGTGAAACGAGTTTGGACACCCCTGCTCTAATTTAATATAAAACAGTCAAATCTCTGCCAAACTGTAATACAACATCTTTACAACTCATTTTTTTTTTCAGTTTTGAAACTGAATGTACTAATTTACAACAATAAAGTTATGTACACTAACTTTAATATTGACTTTAGAGTTTTTAAAAATGTTTTGAAAGAAAAATGTTTTATTATGGCTTTCAGGAGTGTTTTCAAATCTCTGACCCTGGTTTGTTTCCTAGGACACTGTTTAATTCTTTTGGTCTCAAGCAAAATTTAAATCAGTCAGTCACTAAATTTGAAAACTAAAAGCTGATTTTTACTGCTTCACCTCCACCACCTCCTTTCACCTCTGCCAAATTCAATCCTCTCACTAACCTATCCTTCACTCTTTTGTCTGCCACGGCTGAGCAAACTTTTAGAAACGATCTATCTTTACGGGACGGGCTCTGACAGTGTGACACCTCATCAATAAGACAAGGCTGTCCTCTCTCACCCTCACTCTTTGTCTCTTTGTTTCTACTGTACACGGTGAAGTCGCCCGGGTCCTGCGGGTCTCGACAGATGCTCAGAATAACAGATTAGAACACACTTATGCCAAGCTTTCATTTATTTATACCAAATATGGAGGACTATCAACTTTACGTGTTCATGACGATAAGTGTAACTCTACAAATCTATGGAGCTTCTGTAGCGTTTTAACACTGTCAGCTGTGATTATCAAGCTTTATTGTAGAGAAAGTGGATTGTTTTTGCACGTTATCAAAGACAGTGGTGTTAAATTCAATCTTCGAGTGTCCCTCCATATATTAAAAAAAAGGTTTTATTTAGCAAATTCACAGAAAATGTAGTTGTTGTGAGGATTAACCAAATCGAAAATATATTGGAATTTTGTCCCAAGTATTGAATTTCGACAAAACAGAATCGTCCCATTGGTCAAGACATATAAATACTAATCAGGCTACAAATGCACTTTTCTGATGATTTGACTTTTTATTTGAGTAATGATCTAACCAGTTCTAATTTTTATCTGATTGTGTAATGACGATTCTGTTTAGTTAGCCTTTAGTTTCAATAAGTGGGAGGATAAAACTATTACAAATGTATTTCAAATCAGTCTTTTCGATGGTTTATCAGTGTTTTATTAAAAGTGCTTGATAGCAGGAGAACTCTGGAGACGCGTCACAGTCAAGTCCAGGTGGAGACACATCACAGTCAGGTCCAGGTGGAGACACATCACAGTCAAGTCCAGGCGGAGACACGTCACAGTCAGGTCCAGGCGGAGAGACGTCACAGTCAGGTCCAGGCAGAGACACGTCACAGTCAGGTCCAGGTGGAGACACGTCACAGTCGGGTTCAGGTGGAGACACGTTACAGTCGGGTCCAGGCGGAGACACGTCACAGTCAGGTCCAGGCAGAGAGACGTCACAGTCAGGTCCAGGCAGAGACACGTCACAGTCAGGTCCAGGTGGAGACACGTCACAGTCGGGTCCAGGTGGAGACACGTTACAGTCAGGTCCAGGTGGAGACACGTCACAGTCGGGTCCTTGTGAACTCTGGAGACACGTCACAGTCAGGTCCAGGTGGAGACACATCACAGTCAGGTCCAGGCGGAGACACGTCACAGTCAGGTCCAGGCGGAGACACATCACAGTCAAGTCCAGGTGGAGACACGTCACAGTCAAGTCCAGGTGGAGACACGTTACAGTCGGGTCCAGGCGGAGACACGTCACAGTCGGGTCCAGGCGGAGACACGTCACAGTCGGGTCCAGGTGGAGACACGTTACAGTCAGGTCCAGGTGGAGACACGTTACAGTCAGGTCCAGGTGGAGACACGTCACAGTCAGGTCCTTGTGAACTCTGGAGACACGTCACAGTCAGGTCCAGGTGGAGACACGTCACAGTCAAGTCCAGGTGGAGACACGTCACGGTCAGGTCCAGGCGGAGACACGTCACAGTCAGGTCCAGGTAAACTTCTGTTGTTTCAGTCGGTAATAAGTCCGTCCCCTCAAAAAATTTCTCTGTAAAAACTTCTGCTGCAGTAGAATTAAAAGTTCTGTAGCATTTCAGAAGTTCAAAGCTAGCAGAGTTAGCATTCATAGCTCCATGGCCATCTCCACGATAAAGGAATCAGAAGTCCACAAATAGCAGATTTAGGGCACATTATGCCATTGAATTTCATAAAAAGCACATTCAGGAGACAAAATGGTTGCAATAGTTTCATTTTATTTCACTTCATATTGCAACTTACAAACTCTAAAAGCTCATTTTCAGGTCTATTGTCGTACCAGCTTCTTCACAAATGTAATGGCGACCAGAACCAGGTTAGTCACATGGTGCAGGAGCTCTGTCTGTACATCAGAAGTCGATTTTCGTGTGTTTTTCCAGCTCTTCTCAGGGCTGTGTTGTTGTCCTGTGACAGACGGCTGTTGTTGTCAGGGCCGTTCTCATCACTGAAGCCCCCACATGTCTGATTAAATATATCTGCTGTTACTAGTGCTACTACGGCTGTCTGTGGTCCATGCACATAAGTTTGAACTCTGCTACCACTTATGCCTGTGAAGACATGTTTTATAATTTGGTGAAGCTTCACTGTCTGTTTTTTCAGTTATTGGAGAAATTATTGTAGTCAGGCAGAACATTTGCATTGTTCTCATCCTTCACACATGGTCCTGAGCACACCCACTTGAACCTGCAGGCACCAGAGTCAATAAAAGTGTAGTAAAGCTCACATGACAGTCTTGTGCTTCCCACATCAGAAACTCGCTTAAAGGCTCCAAAGAATCTGGATGATTCATGGACACAGAAGCAGAAAATTTCAGAGATCTACCAATGACATCACAAACTAGGGACATTCAGAACAGTGTTTTCAAAGGCTCAGAGGAAAACACAAATACATTACAGACAAAACTAGCTGTGTGTTTGATGAGGAAACCAAATTAGAACTTGAATAAAAATTGTTTGTAAACGTGACCAAGCCTACAAAACTACAAAACTCACACATTTCTAGATGAGTATTTTCTGGTTTCATTTTTGCCTAGTTTAAAGTAAGAATGAACGAGCAGTCAGAGACTGACTCTGCCCACAACTGCACCCAAAACAGACTCGCAAAAGTGAGAGATGCCCAGAGTCCTTTTAAGAGACGCCCAATGGGTGTGAACATACGTTTGATTGACAGCACCAAACATGGACAACGAGCTTGGCGAGTGATGTGAGTTTTGTGTGGGAGCGGTCCTGACGTGTTTACAGCTGCTGAGGCTGTGCAGCACCAGTTTGGTTTCTTACTTTCACTTCAAGATTCTTCCTTATTAAAGGTGGTGTATCGAATTTTAACACTGCAAGCACAACATAGGTTTCAAATCTGACCACTTCCTCTCATAAATCTTAGTGTGAATGAAGCTCCATACAACTCCAGCTGTATTAGACGAGAACAAAGTTCAAACATGGTCAAAAACATCCGTTTTATGTAACATGTCCAAGTGTCACTAATGGCCTTGTTGACTGATGAAACTGTTGGCTAATGACGGTTCTGTCCACCATCTCAGCACAGCTCAGTGTCTGTCTGTACCAGCTTTGAGTCTTCTCTCGTCTTTCCTTTGTAACGTCATTATAACAGTATCAAGTTGAAAGACAAAACTCTATGAGCCTGGGTCACATCACCACACCTGCTGAAGCTGACACACGAGTCAGATGAACTGCACTGTGTGAGAAGTGACCCCAAGGAACTAATCCGACCACAATCTGACCCAGTCTACTTCCTGGACAACAAAACAACCATGAAGTGGTGCATCAGGCTCGCTTCCAGCGACTCAGGCTACGGTCACACTGCAGTGTTGGATTCTCTATTTTGATTTTTGCCACTTGAACCATTTCAGACTCAGAGGACCTCTGGAACCGACCTCCTGCTGGTGCCAGTCAGGACTAAACATGGACCAGAGTCAGGACTAAACATGGACCAGAGTCAGGACTAAACGTGGACCAGAGTCAGGACTAAACATGGACCAGAGTCAGGACTAAGCATGGACCAGAGTCAGGACTAAACATGGACCAGAGTCAGGACTAAACATGGACCAGAGTCAGGACTAAACATTGTCTGAGCCTGACAGAAAACGTTTTTTCAACACACTTCTTTTTCATGATTTTACGATGATTTATTTTTCATAATGTTCTTTTGTTGTGTTTTTGATGTGTCTTTTTCTGCTTTGTAAAGCACTTTGTGTAAGACTTGTGCTATGCAAATGAACGTGCCTGGCTTGAGAATCCATCCGAAGAAACTCTCCCTGTAAAGGGTCTTTCACACCAAGCCGAGGGTCGCCCGTCTGAACCGGTTTGGCAACTTCTGCCGACAGGCGGCTCACGTGTGTTTGGTGTGAATGGCACTGTCGGGGGGTCAGAGGAGCGCGGAGCACGTCGTGGAGGCGAGGTTTTGAAGACTTGAAGGCTTGTAAAGTCGGCATCGTCAGCGGTCGGTAGTTGCCGCATATGCAGATGTTTGATTGGCCCGTGGCTAGCGAATCAGTGTGCAAGAAAATGGTGCGGAAAACCGAAAATGACGCTTATGGAAAAACAGTATTTACCTGAGCATGGATTGTTGTTATTTGCCGGGTTCAAACGAGACGTAAGTACGGAGAAGAATGGCAACTACTTGGTTCGAGGAAAACAAAGATGGAGGAGTACAGCTGTAGTACGAAGGCTGGACTGTAGCGGGAAATAGAAGTTTAGCCTAATCCGTGAGGTAAGATAAAAATCTGTTCGCCACAGAGTTTAACAACTACTCGCGCACAACTTCTGTTTTGTCTTTTTCGTCAAGCGTTACATCACACACATGCTCACTCGGCATTTGTTCGCCGACTGTTGGCTGTTTGGATCGTGTTTGTGTGAATGCTTTTTTACATTGATGCCCCAAAGAGACTAGAACAGACGGTGCGTCGCTCCTCCCTACCGACAGCGACTGGGAGTTGTGTTGGTGTGAAAAAGCCTTAAGGTTGAAGATGGCCGCCAATCACAACAAACAAGGCTGCACCCATTTACTGTTTATGTTTGTTTGTTTGTTTTTGTGTGTTTTTTGTAAAGTAGAATTACAGACTACTATGGCTTTTGACAAACTTGCATACGGAAACAATTTGTGCTTTTATAAAAAAAAATTGACTTTTCAGTTAGTTTGGTTGTTGCAACACTTTTACCATTCAGCTTCAAATATTCGCCATCTTTTTTTTTCCTATAGCTTTTTGTATAGAGAGATTTTTGTTTATCAACACGGGCGATGTACGTGCACCCAGCCTCTAGAAAGAGCCTCTGCACAAAGACACAAACAGTGGAAACAAGTCGAAAAAGCTCTGTTGTCAGCTAACTACAAGAGTTTATCACTGTGAGAAAACAAACGTGCTGCTGCTAAATCAACATTTGTGAATGAAATTCGACCCTTAAAAGTTACATTCAGGTGAAAAAACGGTGAGAAAAACGCTGTCTCGAGACAGACGTCTGTCAGACCGGGTCATACCTGATCCAAACAGCTGCTCTTGCCCCGTTTTGTTGTTTAATTCAAAGAAGTTTCCCCATGTAAGCAGCATAAAGCATGCACAGTAGGGCGGAAAGTGACGTCGACCGAAAATCCCTCTATAGAACCCAATTCAGGGTTTAGTTTTTATGTGCATCAACAATTTATTTCAACTCTCCAAAAAGGTTTATTTTGGGAGAGAATAAAACGTATTTACTGTTTAGTTTGTCATCTCAGTGTGAAATAATGCACATGTAAGAGAGATAACAGTACGTCTGATGGAGGTACTGTATAGACCAAACCAACCATTCTGCATCATGAGCTTTAGAAACCCAGTGAATGTGAGCTTTGTACATAAGGTGAAAGTGTTTTATGTGTCGCTCTCTCATCGTCACAAACCCGTTCAAGCAGATCGTCTGTTTCTACACTCATGATTCTCTCTTATTCCTGCAAACGTGTGACTGATGTGACCTTACTCAAACACAGCGCAGCAGAGTGACCCAGCAGAGAACGCAAATGTCACCCAGGCCAGGTTCTGCTCCACCCCCCCCTCTCTCTATCCTCTTGCCTTTCTCTTCTTCTTCTCTCTCCTTCTCAGTCTCACTCTCCCATATCTCTCTGCTTGCCTCTGTCTACTCTCTCCTTCTTTCCCCTCTTGTTTTTTCTTTCTTTTTCTTTCTCTCCCTCTGTCTCCCCTGTTGCTGTTTTCTGTGCCTCTCCCCCTCTCCTTCTCTTCCCCTTCTCTCTCATTTCTCTCTCTCTCTCTGTCTCTCTGCATAAACAGCTGGCTCTCTCCACTGTGTCTCTCTTCTTTCTCTACCCCTCTCCCTTCTCTCTCTCCCTCTCTTGCACTCTCTCCGCATAAACGGCCAGGTATCTTTGTTGTCTAGCTCTACTCTTTTCTCTCTCTCTCTGCATAAACGTTCAACTCTCTTCGCTGTCTGTCTCTCCTTTTTCCTCTCCCTTTCTCTCTCTCTCTGCATAAACGTTCATCTCTTTGCTGTAGGTTTCTCCTCTTTCTCTCCCCCTCTCCTTTCTTTCTCTCCTTCTCTCTTATCTCTGCATGAGTCTCTCCCTTTTCTCTCCCCCTCTCCCTTCTCTCCCTGCTCACTCTCGACATAAATGTACAGCTCTCTTTGCTATTTCTCCTCTTTCTTTCCCCCTCACCCTTCTGTCTCTCTCTCCCTCTCTGCATAAACGTTCAACTCTCTTCGCTGTAAGTTTCTCCTCTTTCTCTCCCCCTCTTCCTTCTCTCTTGTCTCTATCGCTGCATAAGTCTCTCCTCTTTCTCTCCCCTTCTCCTTTTCTCTTTCTCTCTCTCTGCATCCAGCTCTCTTCGCTGTCTGTTTGTCTCTACTCTTTCTCTCCCCCTCTCCACTCTCTCTCTCTCTCTCTGCATGAACAACCGGCTCTCTTCACTGTCTTTCTCTCCTCTTTCTCTCCCCCTCTCCCTTGTCTCTCTCTCTCTCTACAAAAACGTCCATCTCTCTTCACTGTCTTTCTCTCCTCTTTCTCTCCCCCTCTCCCTTGTCTCTCTCTCTCTCTACAAAAACGTCCATCTCTCTTCGCTGTCTGTCTCTCCTTTTTCTCTCCCCCTCTCCCTGCACTCTCTCCCTCTCCATCTCTGCATAAACGTCAGACTCTCTTCTCTGTAGGCTTCTCCTCGATTTCTCCCCCTGTTTCTCGCCTTCTCTCTTGTCTCTCTTTATGAGTTTCTCCTCTTTCTCCATCTCTCCCTTCTCTCTCTCTCTCTGCATAAACGTCCTTCTCTCTTCACTGTCTTCCCTCTCTTTCTCCCACTCTCTCTTGTCTCTCCCTCTCTCCCTCCTCACCCTCTCAGCGTGAGCGCGCGGCCTTCTGCGCTGCGTGTCGGCTGCCGTCTTGCCCCTGTCTCTGTCTCTCTCTCGTGCCGGTGCAGTGATGGATTGTGGGAGACGTGGGAGACATGGGGGGAGGGTGTGTGTGATGGTGGAACAGCTGCTTCCTCGCTCGGGACACTCTGGATCAGGATCAGATGTGGTTTGTCCAGCGGAGGGTCAGCGGCTCGTGCGGGGCTGGAGCGGTGGCAGATGATGTCGTCTCTCCTTCTCTCTCTCCAGGGGGTGAAGCTCAGGCGATCGACCCCAGGATCAGAGGCACATCTGTGGGGAGGCAGAGAGAGAGACAGCTGCAGAGGCTCCATGTCCACCACCGTCTGAGATACAGCAAGATAAAACAGTGTCAGAGGGAACGTGACACAAATCCAAGAACACTGTACATACTGTTATACTAAAACTAGCTTATAATGCAAAGCTATTTAGTGGCCATACCAACTTGTCAATGCCTGATCACATCTCAGAAGTTAAGCAGGCTGAGCCTGAGCAGGAATAAGATGGGAGACTGTACACACATTTGGGTTGATTCCTTGAGCTGTGCAATTTATCAAATTTGAGATCATATTGTAGTTGTTGTCTTGAAGATAAGCAAAAGTTCGGTAATGAGTATCTCGTTTGCAGTAAAAAAGCAACAAAAAAGGGCTGTTTAAAAAAAAAAGAAAGAAAATTACATTGTAAATGTTCAAAAAACGTCACATAGTACTATTTTAGTCAATTGATCACTCATTAGTCTCTTATGGGACGTTTCCACTAGCCCAGTTTGTACCTACTCAGCTCTACTTGGCTCTACCGTATTTTGGTTGGATTGATCGATTTCACTTTCCACTCTACTGCGCATGCCCCCTGCAGAAAGAGTGTCTGCTGTCTGTCTATTGGCAGGTCTGAACCGGTCTGACAGACGTCTGTCTCCTGAAGCTTGAGACAGTGTTTTTCTCTTTGTTTTTTCACTCACCTGAATGTAACGTGTTTGAGTTGAATTTCATTCACAAATGTTAAATTAGCAGCATTACTTTTGTTTTTAACAGTGATAAACTCTTGTAGCTAGCTGATAACAGCGCTGGCTCGACTTGTTGTTACTGCTTGGTCAAACAGCGGCAGCTCTTTCTGCATCCCGTGTTAATAATAATAATAATAACTTTATTTATAAAGCGCTTTTCATACATAAAATTGAACACAAAGTGCTTTACAGTGCATTAAAACAGTCCTTATTAAAGGGACTGTACCTGATTTTTGCATCCTAAAAATGTAAACAAACAGAAATAATTAATTTTAACCTTTTTCCTTCAGGCTACATGATTTCCTCCCGTAGCTAATGCATTCTGAGCTTCAGAATTGTTCATTATGATGAGTTTTAATGTTTTTTCACAGCTTTTAGCAGCGAGGTGAGTCACTATGCTAACAACAGTTAGCCACAATGCTAAAAATAAAACAGAAAAAGTTGCACACAAACTGGATTTTATTAAACATAGACAGGACTTTGGGGACTAATTTCCACCTGAATAGATACATTAACAAGGCATCAGTGCTAGGAGGAAATTGCTTTTAAGTTATCTTGTTGCAAAAAAAATCAAGTACAGCCCCTTTAAAACAAATAATTTGTTGATAAACAAATAATCCCTCTATAGGTTGGAGGGCCTTTTTATGTTGAAAAACACTCGTATAAAACATTCCTGTGACCCGTGGGACCAGTGGAGGTCTGATTCAGTTCTATAGAGGGATTCTACGGGCGGTTGTCATAACTACATGAGTTTATCTCGGCGAAAACAAAAGTTATGCTGCTAAGTCAACATTTGTGAATAAAATTCAAATCTACGAACCTTAAAAGTTTCATACAGATGAGTGAAAAAACAACGAGGAAAAACACTGTCTCAAGCTTCAAGAGACAGACATCTGTCAGACCGGTTTAGAACTGATGAAAACATCCAGTTGTCGTCTGTTTTGTTGTTTACATCTAAGAAGTTTCCCCAGCTAAGCAGGTTAAGAGGAGCTCTTTCTGCATAACGCATGCACAGTAGGGCCGAATGTGACGTCGACTGAAAATCCCTCCATAAGAACAGCAGCATCACATGATCTGCCGGTGTGATAAAGAGCACAATACATGTTAACAATAAAACCATAAGAACAACCAGGTTAATCAAGAGTGGAATATAATATGTCTTCATAGGTTTGCAACATACGCAGACACAAAACTGCACACAAAATACTAACGCAGTACACTTCCCAACATGATGACCAGTGATGATTAAATCTCTCTCTGTCCCTTTCTCTCCCTCCATCTCTCCTCCTCCTCTGAGACACATGCTATCGCTTCACCTTTAGCAGCATTAGCCACGCGCCGCCACTAAAAAGGTCGCTTCTGATTCCCCGTGACAAGCTCAAAGCAGCTCTCCGCGTGGCCCTCCGCTGGGGCTCCGGACCCCCTGGTGTTAGCATTAGCGGCTCACATGTCATCCGCGCTTTCAAAGGCAAAACGCTGCTGAATAATTGATCGGTCAGGGCCAGCGCTAGCACCGGCCGCGCGCACTGTATGTTTACGTTTTGAGGCGTATTGAAAAACCCAGATGACAGATGAACACGGCTAGCATAGCGTGATGAATAAAGCAGCGAGCGGAGATGCTAATGTGCTTTGCCGTGCGGGCGATTAGCGAGATATTAATAATGTAGCGGTAGAAATAATTGATCGGCGCGGCTGAAGTGGCTTGTAATGACACGGGCAGCACTTTCACCCAGACAATTAGCAACAGGCTAATTACGCTCGCCGTCAATTTGTTCAAGCGCCTCTGCTGGATTTGTGTGAGAGCAGGCTGGGTTTGGGCTATACTGTTTTAACTCACACACAATCCAAAGATAAAAACTCGTGTTCAATCGCTTTTTGCTCTTGTGCGATTTCTGTTTATCTGTGAATATGATTGCTTGATTTATCTGGACTGTTGGATTGTAAGTTTTTAATGAGTGAGTTTGACTTCTTGTTTTGTAAGTTCCCTGAATTTTTACTTTGAGTGTGAATCGTGCTATAGCAGTGCTTCTCAAGCTTTTTTAACCATGTCACTCTCTCTCTCTCCTTTTTTCTCTCTCTCTCACTGTTCTCACTCTCTTCTTTCTCTCTCTCTTGCTTCCCTCTTTCTCTCTCTCTCTCTCCTTTCTCTCTCTCTCTCTTTCTGCTCTTTCTCACTCGGCTCTTTCTCTGCTCTCTCCTTTTCTCTCTCTCTTTCTCTACTCTATTTCTCTCTCTGTTCTCTCTTGCTCTCTCTCCTTTCTTTCTCACTCCTTTCTCTCTCTCTCTCTCACTATCACTGCTCTCTCTCTCTTTTCTTTCTTTCTCTCTGCTCTTTCTCTCCTTTCTTTCTCTCTCTCTTGATCTCTCTCACTCCTTTCTCTCTCTCTCTCCCTTTCCATTCTCTCTCTCTCACTCCCTCTCTGCTCTCCCTCACTCTCTCTCCTTTTTCGCTCTCTCTTGCTCTCTCTCTCCTTTCTTTCTTTCTCTCTCTCTCTTGCTCTCTCCCTCTCACCTTCTCTCTCTCTCTGAATAACGATACCAAAAAGTGTCAGAACACAGGTCTGTCTAACCAGAGCAGTTTCGGAACGAAGGTCTTTCGTAATGAAGGTGTGTTCGAATAAACGACGCACCCCAGCAAAAACATTGTCTATCAACATACAGTATGTTCAGGTTGTGATGGGCACAGCAAGTTAATATAGTAAAATATACAATTTTTCCACTGAACTAACTCACCATCTGCAGCAGGCAAACGTCCCACTGAGAGAGGAAGCAAACTTACTAAAATAACACCTAGGAGCAGCATGCATTTACGTTGTTTCACCATTAAACTAGCGTAGATAAGACAGCCTTGTGGCCTCGTTCTTGATGCTGGTGTCCCCATTGTTCTCCCAAAACCCGCGGATGTTCAGCCTCTCTGACACATCTGCTCAAAGTTTACCTGACAAACCGTGGCCTACTTATCCCCTGCCTCCACCCCAAACACGCCCCCCTTCCCTCGCAGCACCATCGGCCTCACCAGCGCCCATTTCAGCGGATTAGGAGCGAGCCTGTCAAGTGTCTGGTGTGACTTCTCTATTGTTTTAGACGAACTGTGCGTGTGGTTTTAAAGCGGGGACAGCGGGGCGACGGCGGGGGCGTGTTTGGGTGGTGGGGAGCAGACATAATGGGGCTGTTTTTAAGGGGGGTTTTGGCAGAGAGATGAAAAGTGACGCCGCAGTGGTAGTAGTGGTGGTGGTGGTGAAAGTGACAAATGACATCGCAAAAGCCCCAGGGCCATTCCTCCGCAGTGTAACTTTAATTGGACACACTTCAGTCACTGCGGCGGGAACCGAGAGACAGGTACGCCGGAGTCAAGAGTCAGATTAAAGGGGACGTGTTAAGCAAAACTGACTTTTAACAGTACATTAATGGTTTTACTTTGTCATAAATATATAGCTCCTGTACCCATATGAGTAAATTCCCTGCGGCCGCCATTACAGCAGTGACTCTACCATCGAATCTAATGGAAAGAAGCCTGGAATTTAGCTTCTGTGCATTGAATTAGGCCTTAAATATTAGTATGTCTAAAAAACAACTCAGATGAACATACCATATTTTCCAGACTATAAGTCACACTTTTTGTCATCACCTGACAGGGGGTGCGACTTATCTATATAAACTAAATGTGAATTTGTGGATAACTATCAATATATTACGGGTCCAGACTGGACTCGAGCAAGGGACAAATGCCATTTTATTTGCTGCTGTTCCTCCAGTGAGACGTGACACTGTCGCCTCCGAGGTGCAGACACTTGTGTAAGTGCTGAACTAACATTACTAAAACTGCAGACCTGGAGGCTGCAGTCTCAAGAACCACACTGACCCTCACGTTAGCACATAGAGCTGCTTTCAACGAAAATAACAGGACAGAGAGTTGATTTGCTCTGATTTCAAGAGGAGTAGTTCTCTTGACCATGATTGTTTAAAAGACAAACACTGATGTTTGTCTTGTGACTGATTCACAGCTGCATTTTCTTGTTTCACGCATAATATCAGCGGAGCACTTGCAGATCTACGACAGAAGCAGTGCGGAGTAAAACTTTCCAGAGGAATGAATAAAGGACTGCTGTTTATGCTCAGAGAGACAGAAATGGAATTTGGGCAACGGGCAGTGGATTTAGTGGAACTTAATTGCTGCAGGTAAGAAATACACTCGAGTCACACCACAATTGTTGTAAGTCAAATGGACAAAATGCTTATAGCAGATGATTTAGTGCTAATATAAGAGCCGATTAATGCAGAGTTTAGTCACGTTTTGATCTGCATCTTGTAGTTTTGCTTCATGCCAGTGGCTCTTGACAGGTGCACGATGGAAAAACGTGTCCCTCGTCTGTTTATGGTGCTGGACTATCTAAAATAAATATCCCCCAAAAAGTGCGACATACACTCTGGAGCGACGTATAGTCTGGAAAATATGGTAAATGGAAATAGCTTTAGTAAAAGCTGTTCAACTTATTTGTCACGGTCTGCCATATTTAGAGGTCAAAGGTTAGTTTCAACTCGGCAACTCTGGCATTAAAATTATTTCCCAGTTTCCCAGTGGTAATTACGACATGAGGAGGTGTTCATTTGCTATTTCTCGACAAGTGGTATTTACCATATTTCCCACACAAAATGAAGGCAACATAAAACCTTTTCATGGCCCCGCCCCTGACGTATCGCACGGTGGCCATCTTTGATTGAAAGTTCAGAAATGCCTCTTTATTTTTCCCAACGCAGTTATGCCGCTTCCTGGTTAGCATACCATCCCAAATCCCTAAACTTGACCAAATTAACTTAACCTAACCCTAATCCTAACCCTAACCAAAATGAGGGGGGGGGGGGTGGCCAGATGTTTTTTTTTTTTTTTTTTTATCTTTTCTTTTTGGTTTTTAAGAATTTTTATATTTTTAATTTATTTTTTTTTGTCGCTGCAGGTAAAGTCTGTTGATAGAGAAGAAGCGTGGTCTAGGTGTTTGAATTATTGTATTTGTGTTTGAGTAAACATCTGCAGATTGTGCGTGACCTTTGACTCGCAGATCTGCTTTTTCATGAAAAGCTCCGGTACAAGGTGAATTATGAGGGTCGTCTGATTGCCGAGCTGCCTCTCCGGGAAATGAGAATCATGTTGACTTAATGACAAAATAGCGATTATACAGCAGTGTTACTCACATAGTTACATGTTACTATTATGATATTTTAACTTAAAGAGAAAGTAACGCACACCAATGTCCTTGTAGAGGTGCATATGCAAGGAAAAGTAATTCAATGTAGAAAAACTGCATTGCACACTCCAATGGCAGATGTCCAAAATGTATTTATTAACCAGATCAGATAACGTTTCGGCAACAGCCTTCATCAGATCATTTTTTCTTTTTTCTTTTCTCTTGAACCACAGTGCACAAAATGGTAGATAGCCCAGGTGCTCAAATAGCCTCCAACGAGTGGGAGGTCTGAGAAAAAGTGCCACACCCAGTCACAGACAGTTGTCAGATACTATGTTTTACGAGAAACTTCTAAGAGATCCTACTGAGGGCTTTAAGAACTCCATTGATGTTTCCTTAAGTTCTTGGTTACAAAATGGTGAAATTTCTGAAAGTGAGTTTTCCTTCCTAAAAGTGGACTGCCCCACTATTCCTACATTTTATACATTACCAAAAATACACAAAAGTCTTGAAAACCCACCAGGTCGACCTATTGTGGCCAGCATTGGCTCTCTTACATCAAACCTGTCTATTTTTATAGATAGCATTATTAGACCTGCAGTTGAAAATTTGCCTTCATTTATAAAGATTCAGGACACATGATAAACATAGTGGAGTCTATAGACTTCCTTTCTTGTGAAGAAGAATGGTATTTAGTGTCTTTTGACATCAACTCAATGTATACTTCCATACCACATGAGGGAGGTATTGAGGCAGTAAAACATTATGTCACCAAATGAACATTGAAGTCCCATCTCTTAACTCTATCTTGGAGATGACAAGACTTATATTGCAAAATAACTACTGGGTTTTTCAAGATACTTTTTATATCCAAAAACACGGAGTACCTATGGGCAGTCCTTTTTCACCATCTTTCTGTAACTTATACATGGGTCTGTTTGAGGAAAACTTTATCTACAATGATAATCAGTTCAAACAAAATATATATTTGTGGAAGAGATATTTGGATGATATCTTTTGTTTGTTCAAAGGCACAAAAGACCATCTTGAGTCATTTTTGAGATATTTAAACAGCCGCTCTCAATTTTTGTCATTTTCTATTGATTATGCTCAACAGCGCTAAGCTTTTTGGATTTGTGGATTATTAGAGAGAACAACCGGCTGTATACAGACTTGTACAAAAAGCCTACAGCTAGAAATTCATTACTTAAAGCTGACTCTAATCATCCGCTTCCTTTAAAAAGGAGCCTTCCCTACAGTCAGTTCTGTAGGTTAAAAAGAATATGCCAAAAAGACACAGATTTTGAAAGTAACTTAAGTAAAATGATGACAAGCTTTGAACATAGAGGTTATAGAAATCTGTTCTCAATGATGCTGCCAAAAAGGTAATATCTCAACCCAGGTCTAATTTTCTTAAGGAAAGACTCCTAAAAATGCTAATAATCGCATTGTATTTTCTACTGTGTATTCAAAACCTGCTGAACAATTCAAAAATATAATAACTAAACATTGGCATATTCTACAAACTGACCACTCATTGGGGGGAGTTTTTAAGAGCATCCCCTAGTGGTCTACAAGAGAGGAAGAATCTCAGAGATAAACTGGTACACTCTTACCTTCCTCCTAGCCAAACTACATCAGGCCAAACTCTTTTGACTCCCATCCCTGATGGAAATTATCGCTGTAGTGGATGTAGCCAATGCAACTATACTTATCGTTGCAATAACTTTAAACATCCTCACACAGGAAAAACAATACCCATCAAGGGAAAAATATCCTGCAATACAAAATCTGTCATCTACTTGATCACCTGCCTTGTGGTAAGGCTTATGTTGGAAAAACCAGTAGGGCATTGAAACTCGTATTGCCGAACATAGTGGCCATCCATTCTTCCTAAGATTTTGGGAGCTATTTTTGGATTTTTACCATCTTAGACTCTTACTCTCATGACTTATGTTGATTTTGATTTGAAATGTTATTTATAATATATGTATTGTAATATTTTTAATAATCTTAATCTTTTTTCTCTTTGTAGAGGGCTAACTGGCTGACTGGGTGTGGCATTTTTCTCAGACCTCCCACTCGTTGGAGGCTATTTGAGCACCTGGGCTATCTACCATTTTGTGCACTGTGGTTCAAGAGAAAAGAAAAAAGAAAAAATGATCTGATGAAGGCTGTTGCCGAAACGTTATCTGATCTGGTTAATAAATACATTTTGGACATCTGCCATTGGAGTGTGCAATGCAGTTTTTTCTACATTGACATATTATGATATTATCACAATGGGCTGTGGTTAGGGTGACCACCTCAAAAACTCCAAAAAGTGGGACAGGTTTGGGGAATTGGTGGGACATGGTGGAACGCACTCGACAAATGAATATACAGTTTTTAACTAAAATAAACATCATATACAGATGCATTAAGGATATTTTGAAATTTATAAAATTTTCTGAATAATAAATTATTAATAGCCTGAATAGATAGTTGTTTTTTGGTTTAAGATAGGCCTAATTGTTTGCATTGATTAAAGGGTCTTTCACACCAACACACCTCTCAGTCGTTGTCGGTAAGGAGGAGCGACGCATCGTCTGTTCACGTCTCTTTGGGGCGCATTGATATAAAAAAGTATTCATACAAACACGATCCAAACAGCAACTAGTCGCCAAACAAATGCCGTGTGAGCATGCGCGAGATGTAATGCTTGACAAAAATGACAAAACATAAGTTGCACGCGAGTAGTGTACAGTTTATAGAAATGATTAACTTTGAAAATATCTCATGTTCTAATGTTGATGGTTTGTTAAATTCTGTTACTTCTAATGTTTTGAATGTTTTGGACACCATCGCACCAATGAAGGTCAAAATTGTGAAAAATAAGCAGAAAGCGCCTTGGAGGAATGTTGATTCGGTCAGAGCACAGAAAAGGGTGTGCCGCAGAGCCGAGAGAAAATGGCGTAAGTCAGAACTCCAAGTTCATTATGAAGCTTATAAAGGAGAGTTGTACACTTACAACCAAGTTTTATGCAGAACAAGGGAAAGATATTTTTCTGAAATAATTAGTAATTGCAGTAACAACGCACGTGTCCTATTCAAAACTGTAAACAGATTAACAAATCCTCCAGCTCAGCTGCCGTTAGAACTTGTTTCTACATCTAAATGTAATGAGTTTGCAAAGTTCTTTAATGACAAAGTTCAGGGTATTAAAAATGCCATTAACTCCACAATGCAAAAAACTACCTTACAACCACCTAGTCACTTACAACTGACTGACTTTGCACCTGTATCTGACACAATTGTCCAAGAAATTATCACCAGTCTGAGTTCATCTACATGTTGCCTTGATGTTTTACCCACTAGATTTCTAAAGTCTGTGCTGAGTAGTTTGTCAGCACCTGTCACTCAAATAGTGAACATGTCGATCCAATCTGGAACATTTCCAAGTGCTTTAAAAACTGCCGTCATTAACCCTCTCCTGAAGAAGAGCAGTCTTGATGCCACAGTACTGAACATTTATCGACCCATCTCAAATCTGCCATTTTTAGGAAAAGTTCTTGAAAAAGTAGTTTACCAACAACTTACTGACTTTCTCCTAATAAACAACACATTTGATGTTTTCCAGTCAGGTTTCAGACCCCACCATAGCACAGAAACAGCTCTTATCAAGGTAACTAATGACATCCGCCTGAACACAGACGCTGGCAAAGTCTCTGTCCTAATCCTGCTGGATCTGAGTGCTGCTTTTGACACTGTCGATCATGACATCCTTTTACACAGACTAGGACTGGGTGGGCATCTCTGGTTCTGCCCTGAAGTGGTTTAAGTCCTATCTAGAAGACAGGAAGTATTTTGTTGAAATTGGAAATTGCGTGTCTGAGCACATGGCCTTGACCTGTGGTGTGCCTCAGGGGTCAATCTTGGGACCCCTTCTGTTCAATTTGTACATGTTGCCTTTAAGTCAGTTAATACGCAATAATAATGTGAGCTATCACAACTATGCAGACGATACTCAGATCTATGTGTCATTAACAGCAGGTGAATATGGGCCTGTGGATTCACTCTGTCGCTGCATCCAACAGATCAGTGTGTGGATGCAAAACAACTTTCTCCAGCTTAACTCAGACAAGACTGAAGTTATCATCTTTGGCCCACAGAAACAAAGAGAGGTTGTCAGCAGTCACCTTCAGTCTCTCTCTCTGAAACCTTCAAGTCAAGTTAGAAATCTGGGGGTAATAATGGACTCAGACTTGAACTTTAACAGCCACATTAAGTCAATAACATCAGCAGCTTTTTACCATCTAAAAAAAACACTGCCAAAATCAAAGGTTTAGTGTCAACGCCTGACCTGGAGAGACTTATCCATGCATTTGTCTCCAGTAGGTTAGACTATTGTAACGGCCTGCTCACCGGCCTATCCAAACAGGCTGTAAAACAGCTGCAGTACATCCAGAACGCTGCTGCTCGAGTCCTGACCAGAACCAGGAAGTACAATCACATTAGTCCTGTGCTTAGGTCTCTGCACTGGCTTCCAGTGGCTCAGAGAATAGACTTTAAAACAGCTCTGCTTGTGTTTAAGTCTCTCCATGGACTAGCACCAAAGTACATCTCTGACATGTTAGTGCGTTATGAACCATCTCGCACTCTGAGGACCTCAGGGACCGGCCTCCTGCTGGTGCCCAGAGTCAGGACTAAACATGGAGAATCAGCGTTTCAGTTTTATGCAGCTAAGATCTGGAACAGTCTTCCAGAAGATGTAAGACAGGCCTCGACTGTGACAATGTTTAAATCTAGGCTGAAAACGTGTCTTTTTATCTGTGCATATGACTGAAATACTTTGTCTGCACTTTTTATTTCTTTACTTCTTTTTAAATTAAATTTACGCTGATTATTTAATTATTGTTGATGCATTTTCCTGCCTTGTAAAGCACTGTGAATTGCTTTGTGTATGAATTGTGCTATACAAATAAACTTGCCTTGCCTTGCCTAGTTGTCAAACTCTGACGCCAAACATATGTTTTTAATCTTACCTCACAGACTAAGCTCAACTTCTATTTCCCTCCACAGTTCAGCCAATCATACTGCGGTCGCTGCAACTCCTCCATTTTTGTTTTCCTCGGACCAAATAGTACCAAGGGTGTAACTTTGGCATCAGGGTTGGTGGGGACACTTGGGCATTATATATATATATATATATATATATATATATTTTGTTAAATCCTTGGAAATGCACTGTCATGCGAACCAACAGTTCACATAGAGAATAATTACAAGAGAACAAGTGTTATTTATTTATTTTACTTATAGACTAAAATATAACTATCAGCCAATTCTTTACAATTAAAAATAAGTCAAAGTCTATTTGCATGTGTGCGATGGGCGGAGTCTGTCGCTCTGACAAGTCTGTCTTGTGGTCTGTGCATAGATGTAATTGGCTATTATGCTTCCATGCGTCAGGAAGGAAACACAAGACCACGTGAAGCTATGGTTCTAAACACTCTCTGCGGTCAATCCCGCAAACCTGCTGTCAAAGACCAAAAAACTGTTTGATCCAGATCGTCCGCTCCAGGTCTGCGCTTAGAGGATGCAGAACTGCGTGCTTTGAGGCGAACGCACGGCGTTCTCCGGACAGACGCAGGCACCGCACAACGGTCTGACCGTACACGCTACGAAGGGGGCACAGCCCGCTTCAAGGTGGATAATTCCTGCGCTCCAAGGCGTGGGCACAGCTGATCTTTGTGTGACCCGTCGGAGGAGAGAGAGAGCGAGCAAGAGAGAGAGAGCGAGAGAGAGAGCGAGTGAGAGAGCGAGTGAGAGCGAAAGAGAGAGAGCGCGAGAGAGAGACAGAGAACTCGCCAGGCAGGCTCGAAGAAAACGCACACAAAGAGCGCATTAGGAGCGCGGAAAAACAGAAAGAGTTTATAGACCCCCAACTGACGATAGATGCATGAACCAGTAGGAAGACACTCGGAGATTTTGTGAAAAGTTGGTGGTTGACTGTCCCTGTTGGCTCAGAATTGGTGTGGACATGTCCACACCGGTCCTACGTAAAGTTACGCCAATGCTCCTTTGTACTTACGCCCTGTTTGAACTCAGGTAAATAACAACCCAGGTTCAAACGGGTTGTTGTTTACACGAGCTAAATGCTCTTTTTTCGTAAGCGTCATTTTCGGGTTTCCGCACTATTTTCCTGCGCACTGATTCTCTGGTTCTCCTGTAGCCACAAGCCAATCAAACAGCTGCATATGTGGCAACTGGCGACGCCGACTCTACCTGCAAGTCTTCAAAACCTCGCCTCCACGACGTGCTCCACGCTCCTCTGACGCCCGACAGCCCTAACTTGGCTCACGCCAGATGGATATGTGTTGGACTCCTATCTGAGTTCTCAATATATACATCTGGGACTTGACTCGCTGAAAGCGTTCGAGAAAAGATGGGGCGTTTAGTGAAATACTTCGAGCTGATTGGGTGTGGGGCCTACCTTATTTGAGCTAGCCAATCACAGCAACAACTTGTAGGGGTGTATCCAATGTCTGTGTGAGATAGAACAAGTGTCACACATACTGCTCTTCTTTCAAAAAGAAATGACTCTGTATTTCTGTTGAAACCACATCAAAAGCAGCAAAAACACGTACATCCCCGGGAGCCGCCGTCTTTGTTTAGCTTGAATCACACTCGGCTGCGGCACCGGGGAGCTAACGGCCCGTGTTAGCCCGCCCTGCTACAATGTGATTGGGCCTCAAAACCACACTGCTGTGATGTGAGTGGGCCGAACCACGGCCGTTTCGGACTCTCAAACCAATCGAGCCAGACGAAGGCCAGATGGTTTCTCTCTTGTTTGTGAATTCACAAATACCACGAGGTAAACCATCTGGCTGGCCAGGTTACGACAGCCCCATTCACACCAAACACACGTGAGCCGCCTGTCGGCAGAAGTTGCCTAACCGGTTCAGACAGGCGACCCTCGGCTTGGTGTGAAAGACCCTTAAGAAGTTTCTTGCTTGATGAGCTTTGCGTGTGGCTTATTGCTGGGTTTCACATTCTAGAATTCTTGTCAGTTAAAAGCCAGATTGGGGGCAAGACCCAGTTTTTCCTATTACGTAATAACATTGAACTTTGTCATGAAATATTTCAAAAATGATTCAATAAATTTAAAAAGTGATGATTTGGGGGGTGAATAATAAATAAACTTTTGCATTGCAAAAATAAATTGTGTTTAAACAATATTCATTTTATCTGGCTCCAGTCTGATTGAAATAACATTGGACTGTAGAATGTTGTGATGTCATCTGAAACCCAGCAATTGTTTTAGTCATATTCTACTCTGTGGTTGATGGAGAAGCTGCGCAACACTGCACTCATTCAGTGTTCAGACTCATGAGTATGTTTCAGTAATTGTACCTGCAAACTTTCCTTTTCGTTGCCTCGCTGGCGATTGCTTCGTCTCCTCACACGCATTTGGTAACCATCCATCACATTACTTTTCTTGTTATTATGCTATTTTATTTGATATACAAGAAATGAATGAATAAATAATAAATGAATGAATGAATGAATGACAAAGGATAACAAGGATTTACCAGAAGTGTAAAAGTAAGCCACAACGCAGAAGTAGAAGTAAAACTCTGACTGTTTAACTGTGACTCTACATTTGACACCAAAGACTTTATCAAACGTGAAAACAAGAGTAAAAGCTGTGTGCAGGGATCAGAGGGAGAGTTTTGTGTGAGGTTTTAGTGTGAACTCGATGATCACAACAGCTTTACACAGGCAGATCAAACCTCAGCGTTCTCATAAAGGCCTGTTTTTATCAGACGAGTTAGGAAAGAGTGAAAGATCTGACCTAATCACAACAAAACACTGCACCCCTAATCAGACGAGTCATTAAAATATCACTGTGTGTGTTTCTGGAAGGGAAAAGTCAGCCACACAAATCAGCAGAAATAGAAAAGTTAAAATCGTACTTTGCAACATCATTAATGGTGATAATTATGTGTTATGTCATAAATGTAAGAATAAATATTTAAAGGAACATTCTGTGTCTATGCTAACCCTCAAAGAAAAGACAAAAGAAAAAAATTCAATTAATGCATTAAAGTTGAGGTAGCTGACGTTTGTATACTCAACAAAAATATAAACGCAACCCTTTTGTTTTTGCTCCCATTTTTCATGAGATGGACTTAAAGATCTAAAATTCATTCCAGATACACAATATTACCATTTCTCTCAAACACTGTTCACAAATCTGTCTAAATGTGTGATAGTGAGAACTTCTGCTTTGCTGAGATAATCCATCCCACCTCACAGGTGTGCCACATCAAGATGCTGATCTGACATCATGATTAGTGCACAGGTGTACCTTATACTGCCCACAATAAAAGGCCACCCTGAAATGTGCATTTTTTTTGCTTTATTGGCGGTCTGGGGGCTCAGAACCAGTCAGTATCTGGTGAGACCACCATTTGCCTCATGCAGTGCAACACATCTTCTTCGCATAGAGTTTATCAGATTGTCTATTGTGGCCTGTGGAATGTTGGTCCACTCCTCTTCAATGGCTGTGCGAAGTTGCTGGATATTAGTGGGAACTGGTGCACGCTGTCGTTTGTGAACAGTGTTTGAGAGAAATGGTAATATTGTGTATCTGGAATGAATTTTAGATCTTTAAGTCCATCTCATGAAAAATGGGAGCAAAAACAAAAGTGTTGCGTTTATATTTTTGTTGAGTATAGTTGTAAATTAGTCAACTTTGTGTTTTCCACAAGTGTATGGTAAATGCAGCACAAAAACAACCACTTGTGAGTGACTTGTAATAAATTCTATAAAAGGAACCGTATGTAAGATTTTGATGTCAGATTTCATAAACATGATCTATATGTGTCCAAAGATACAAGGTCATCAAGTCCAAATATACTATTATTTTTACTGAAAGTCAATGTAATTCTGAGGTATTTATAATTTAAAAATCAATAGACATGATGTCCCTTTGTTGATGTTTACATTTATTATCCAATCAGAAAGCAGAATGAGCCTCACATGACTCTCTCAGTTGTGTTGCCAGTTTGGTTTCTTAGAACCTGAAGTTAATTTTGAACCATGAGTCAGGAACATTTTTTAATTTGAACTGATGTTGCACTAGGACACAGACACAACTGTCTGTGATTGGCTCATGCACTTGTTTCCATACAGTTCTCATTAGGCTCCTCCCACATTGTGTTGAAAAGCAATATTTGGGAACAAACCATGACAAAGAGTCTGGTGTTTGAGAAAGTGACTTTCTGGTTAGTACCCATGATTCATAGCCAATCTTGTTCCTGATTGGTCAGTAGCTTCACCAATGTATGAGCCATTTTCTCACTCAATCCAAGTTGTGATTGTAATACCTTTTTAAAACCACTAGTTCCTTTAAAAAAACTAATCAATGCTCGCTACTCACCTGGGCTTTATGCCTTTAAACAGGTGACAGCTTCTGGCTAGCACCAGTGGCTGCACACTGAGCCTGGCTGCAGCAGCGTCATCAGAGGTGAGGAGGTGAACTAGTCTTTTATAGAGCTCCACCTCCCAGTGGCCACAAAATGTAGGGCGCCTTAAGCTATCCTGCTACATTCATATAACTTTGCATTTAATATAAAATAAAAAGAATATGAATCACTCATCACATTTGTTTCCATAAACCCTTGTCACATATGCAGCTCTGAAGCAGCATGTGTAACAATCCTAATCCTAATATAATGAATGAAGAGTATAATCCTGCAGTAGAGAAAGGACAATAACACAAATGAACAGTGAGAGGCCTTCAGTGTGTGTAATCCTGCTGATGTGTTCAGGGGACAGGGGACATCTGAGCGCTTTCAGACACTCATAATCTGCTTTAAACAAACATGTAAGTCATGTTTAACTATTGTCTGTCACTGACTTTTCATTTATCATAACGTGTCAGGAATGTTAATGTTGTAATGTTAAGTATATACACACACATATTCATGTTAGCAAATGAACAACTATATTGACCCTATTTTGTCCCGCCTTCTTTTCTAGGACGTACACTTCCTGTTTAGCTGCATTTAGCCTGTAGATTTCAGTCGATGGGTTTATTTTAACTGTCATTATATTTAATTAAAATTGCCCCACAAGACAGACAAACAAACACGTTAGCTACCTTAACAGAGCTAAACAGGAAGTGCATTTCCAAGCCAAGTGGGCGGGACAAAATAGGGTCAATACAGTATATATAAACCATGTTTCGCTCACCTCCTCGACACACCTCCACTTTACGGGCCTCCCTCAACAACACTGTTTGTCTCAGCTCGATTTTCCTTTCACCCGTCATTACTGCTCAGTGCTGTTGCTGCATTTCCACCTCTGTTCACATTCTGCTATAAACAGAGCATTCTTCAGGTTTCTCTATGATGTGGTCCATCTCATGGCTCATTTTTGCTTAATGGGCTGCATTTGGTGCACGGGCCTCCATTTGAATAACCCAAGAATTCTTAAGAGTCTTAGGTTGCATTCACAATACACTTTTGATTCAGTTCGGTTCGATTGGGTAATTGTGAACGCGCAAACGAATTCTGATCCGGTCCAAAATGTCCAAATCTGGTCCGTTTGAAGAGGTCAGTCTCGAGCTCTGGAGCGGTTCGTTTGTTTTGTGAAGCAAACAAACCGAGAGCGAAACAAAACCAGGAAGTGAACAGTGATGTGACGTTGAGACACACGTGAGGCTCAGAATCACAACAACTAGCCTGTGTGAGATCAATAATGAGACAAATAATACACAAAAACACATGAAAGTAACAGCAGATGGACAGAGGATGATTCAGGTTGAATTAATTATGATCACATGACCGTATGTCACTTTTTTCTCGCGTTATTTACAAAAATAACAAAGTTATAACTCCTAGATGGAAGCAAATACAGAAAATAACACTACAGCTCACATTACTGCGGGGAAATGGTCTATATTCATCTAATATTGGGTTACACAGTTAAGTGAGCAGATGACAGACTGTTCAGAGCCAGATTTACTCAAATAGATGAACTTTTTGTTACGTTTTACTCTCGGCATTTGGAGTGAAATGCCCAACCCTCCTTTTTCGTCTTCTGAAAAGAAAGTCCATGTTGTTGCTCCGACACTTCATCTGTCACTCACTCTGGTCCCGTTAATGTGAGAGAAGTTGTGGGATAGAACCATAAAAACTAAAATATTAAGTCCAGCAGCGTGTTTGCTTCTAATGTAGCTGTAGCCGAGAAGCCGGATGTCTTCTTTGCTGCTGCTCTCTTCTGCACTGGTTCGATTGATAAAAAGTGTTTTGTGAACTGAGCCAGTTTAGAGAAAGAGACAATGTTGCAACTTTGGTTCCCAATCGAGCCAAGTCTGGTTCGGTTTGTCTTGTAAATGCAAATGTCTACACTAGGCCCAAACATGACACAGCTTTCTTCTTTAACGGGCCAGACGATACTTTATGCAAATGAGCCTGTGCATTAGGTCTGTGCGACTTAAAGAACCACATTGTCAGAACCATAAGCTGAGAGACATAAGAGTTTTAAAAACCTGTTTCAGACTGTGCTAAAGGCTAACGGAGATCAGGTACGAGCTAACGCGCTAACAAGGCTAAACCACGCAGAACAATGGCTCGGGCCTGTGCAGCAGCAGATTAAGTGTAAAATATAGGTTATCCTGTGATTGAGGTGAGAAGGCGATTTGTGCTGTGATTCTGCAAAGTGACTAAACCTCTGCAGACTCTGTTTGTTTGTGCTGTGAACAATATGCATGCAACTTATATCAAAACAAAGATTAATAGGACTTATTGATCTGGTGACTTTTTACACTGCAAAAACTTAAATGTAATAATGCAAGCAAAATTTGGCATAACTGTAATATTTTTATCCTTTTGTGATTACATTTATTTATGCAGTGATGGAAAGTGAGCAACTAAAATTTGCTGTAACACAAAAGGTTAATGGGTCTATTCAATAATAAGCATCAGCTGATTGAAAAGATCTGAAATTACAGTGATATAAATTGAAAAAGGCTTTTGCTCACCATGACGACATCCTCAAATTCTGCAGTGTGAACGCAACCTTTTAATGTAAACCAAGAATGTCCAAACTGTTTCACCAAGAGCCACACCGACTACATGGAGGGTTGAACTATAGAGGGATTTTTTGTACAACAACACGGGTGATATGCGCGCACCCCACCTGTAGAAAGAGCTGCAACTCATAGACACAAACAGTGGAAACAAGTCGAAAAAGCTCAGTTGTCAGCTAACTACAAGAGTTTATCACTGTGAGAAAACAACAACAACATTTATGGATGAAATTCAATACTGCGACCCTTAAAAGTTCCATTCAGGTGAAAAAACGGCAAGAAAACCACTGTCTCAAGCTTCAGGAGACAGACGTCTGTCATACCGGTTCTGACATGATCCAAACAGCTAGCTGTCGTCCCGTTTCCTTATTTAATTCGAACAAGTTTCTCCATGTAAACAGATGGAGATGAGCTCTTTCTGCATAACGCATGTGCAGTAGGGCGGAAAGTGACGCCGACTGAAAATCCCTCTATAGATACAGTCAGCATCAAAGGCCACGCCCACTAACGGGAAAGTTAACATGAGGAGTGAATCAGAACAGCAGTTTTATCAGTCACTGCTCAACAACTACAACAGCAAATGTGGACTTTAGGAGATATATTGTGTCAAATATAGACATGAAGACATGGGGATGAATAAAGTGATTCAACCTTCCAACTATGTAAATATATCTAGCAATGCTAACGGTAGCTGCGAGCTGAATGCTAACGTGATGCTAACGCCGCCTGGCGTCTTTTAGCATCTTTTTTTAACTTTCTGTTTACTTTTCGGACATAACGTCACATCAGTAACCTCCGTTTAAACGTGGTTGTAACTTGACTTGAATTAGTTGTCCTAAAAATACACTTAATTCACCAGAAAAAGTCTTAAAAGAGGTAAACTGTTAAACATGGTGAGGCAAGAGACACTTTCCCCCTCAGCAGGCCACGCCCCCAAATATGACGCGTTGCCAACTGTATCTATTGTTGGGTTTCTGCACAAAAACTGCACAAAATGCTGACTGGGAGAAGGAAGTAAATGCAGCCACGTTAGCATTAGCTCCAAATAAATGAAAGTTAAAGGAAACCTATCTGTCATCGTTAGTTTACTCAAAGTCATATTAAGAATGATTCCTGCATGTTTAAGTAATCTTTTATTGTCCTGCAGCTGATGATTGAGTGCTCAAAAAACCCTTTCAAGAAGTGCTAAAAATGTAAGTACTTAACTTTCATTAGCATCCTCTTTGATTCTCTCATTTCCATTGTAAAAAGCTGCTATTTATCTCTGTAATTAAAACGAAACCCCATCTGCAAAGGCCCGAGCAACTTGAGTACATATTTTTACAGTGAATATAGTGAGGACATGGATCAAGTCAGACTTTGTTGATTTTAAACCAACTGTCCCTGAGCATTAATCCACACCATTAGCACCTCCATAACTCTGCACTTTTTATTAGCTGGGCGTTTTCCGTTTAATCACTTTAGCTTTAGCCGCATTTGCATGTGTGATGGGGCCAATTAGCGCGTATTTATTATTGCTATCATCTCTCGTAAAAAGCTAATGGCGCTTTGTTTTGGCGACAGTAAAAGAGCAACAGAAATCCATTCATTCCGGTTAGCGGCGTCGGGTCATCACGGGACGGGGACATTTGTCAGGGGGCGGGGCCGGCCGGGCTAAACTCGCTCATTTAGGACGAGAGAGAGGCCCCTAAATGTGCGGGGCCATCTGGAGAGGAGACAAGAGAGATTTGAAACGGCTAACAAACGCTTTGCTAGGCTGATGATTTTGAAATTAGGAGGACATAATGCTGCGGCGTTCTTCTGTCTTGTGTTTTGGAGATGAAGTTTTTAGTCAAACAGGAGGAGAGAGTGAAAATATGTGAAGAAGGATGCTGAAGTTAGGAAGGAAGAGGGCCAAGGAAAACCCAATTTAAAATGAAAGAAAAGTTCTAAGATAGTGTGTCTCAAACTATAAGTGTACCGCTTGTTCTCAGGCTGCCTCTGGTGGAACTGGGGTTGTCTCTGGTGGAACTGGGGTTGTCTCTGGTGGTACTGGGGTTGTCTCTGGTGGTACTGGGGTTGTCTCTGGTGGAACTGGGGTTGTCTCTGGTGGTACTGGGGCTGCCGATGGTGGTACTTGAAGCCACCTGCAGTGCGAATATTTGCAATATTCAGAGACAAAACAATTCATGATGAGGCCAATTCATACTTCAGCCGACGTTCGAACTTTGTTCGGCCCGCTCAAGCTGGACAGCCTCTGTTCTTCAGTTTGTGCAGGTTGTTCTTGATATCAGCTGAGCAGAACTTTGTTCGGCAGAGCTGTGTGACAGCTCGGCTCTGATTGGCTAGTTTTTCCAAAGAGGGCGGGATGTCTCGTAGAATCCGCTGTTGAATCTTTTGACAGTTCTGTGCTGCCCAGCCCGCAACTGAACATGCCGCTCGTCTCCCCCCGGTCGAAGTACAAAGTACAAAGTACAGTCGTCAACCTCCCACCGTTTGGCTGTTTGTTTGACCCGCATTTCAGGCAGAGCCTGTTAATACAAAGATTAATAATCAACAAAATAATGAGCTACAGATGAGGTCAAAACGAGAAGAGAATGATCCAAATTCCATACAAACTCCTCCGCTCACACATGATGAGACGAGCAGGCTCGGGGTCCTGTGTCTGCACAGCGGAGGATGAACAGCAGCCGTTTTGAAGCAGGACATTAGTGCTAAAGTTATTATGAAGCTTGTTGGCCTGTAGGAGGATGATGGGACTGTTTTATGTCAAACTTTGGGATCGTGCATCAGGAATGTATCAGACAGAAGCACATTTGTGTGGGGCTGAGGTGAGAAAGTGGTGAGGAGACAAACGTGTTACAAACATGAAAATATTCTTCTGGCCAAAACAGTGACGATTATCTGTAACTACACAGTGTGTGTGCGTGCACCCAGCGTGTGTGTAAAAAACTTCTTACTTCTTATGAAGTATGAACAGGCCTTAAGCATCCTTTAGAACTGCCTTATCTATGTTTTAGACCTGTTTTTGTTCAATTTTAAGCCATTTTGAGCTCAAATCTAGGCCTAAAATAGTCAGAGTTTTGATTTGGTGATACTTGGAGAGTCATATTAAGTGGCACTTGAAGTGAAAAATTTGAAAAACCACTGATCTAAAATCTGCTCACAACTTGTACTGTGTCGCTGAATTGTAGCTGCATTTTAAGCTCTGATGATGTTGATCAGACGGAGGTGTCAGTAAAAAACTGAACTCAATCTGTATATTATACCTTTAAAAAATCAAAAAGAGTTCTGATTAGAGCTTTAGTACAGTTAGCTCTACTCTGACATCTCCCAGAGTCCCTCCTATAACATGACTGATGGTTTTTGTGTGGGCTCTGGGCGCTCATTAGGCCCATTACCTGAATGGTGGCAGGATTAGCCTCGTTAACACATGATTAGCACCAATTAAGCTAACGAGGGTCTAACCGGTGATGTCTTCCAGTTGTTGCAGCAGCTGGATCAGGCACAACGCGATGAAGAGGTGGAGCTCTGCAGAACACAACCAAATGTTCAGAGGGAAATGTTAATACTGACAAGGGAATAAAGTACATCCTTTATATAACTTTTTCCAGAAGTTTCATTGGAATCAGCTCTTGTCATAATGCCTATTCTGATTGGCTTATTTTACAAAACATGTAAAATACGGACATGTCCCACTAGAAGGAGACATCAGCACGACTCTTGACCAAAGAGAGAGCCTCCATATAACAAACATTTACACAAAAGTTTTGCCAAATGTACTTTGTTTGTGGTGCAAAACAAAGCACTGACGACATTTTGGTCTGCTTGTATCTTTTCTAAGCTTCCTGAGAGGTTGGATTAGTCTAACATGACCTATATTAGATTGTTAACATCTCACAAACTAAAGTAGCACAAACTAAACACACGAAATGCAATCTCACATTTAGGGTGTTTCCTTTAAATCATCAATTCAACAAATTCCCCAGCATTTTCACACTACTGTTGATCGTAAACTAGTTGATATAAGTGAAAATACTTGTACTGACATGTACACAGTCCTCTTCATCGTCATGAGTGTCGTCTGTTTCTTCCTGAATCACTGGAGCCACAATCATTTGTTTAAAGCTCTTTAGTGAGACAGTCTATTTCACTGTGGATCAACATTTATGAAGATTCCATCAAACAAGTTAAAAAGCATTATGACCTGTTGTTATTTCTGAGTCCAACCCGGGATGAAACCCAATTCAAAGGCCTGGCCCAGTTCAAGTTCAGACCCAAGATCAAGTCCTGGTCTGTGACGCTGTCCAAAGCCGATCTAAGACTCAGTCCAAGTCCTGACCTGAGACCCAGTTTACATTTCGTCCCAGTCTGCACCAATTTGACTGTTTGGAGTCTGAAATACCACAGAATAAAGCTTTAAAAGTATTCTGTCTTATGTCTGTCCAAAACGCAGCAGATGGTCTGTTCTGTTCAGCCTGATCTGTGACTGGATTCATTTAAATCTTATGTATTGATTGATATTTGTATTGTAATGAGCCTGTGGCTGAGCGAGGCCACAGACGTGAAAGGCCCAAGAATGTGCCAAACACGCAGCCCCAAGACTGCGGCTCTAAAAGAAGGATATTTTAGGATTTTGTGTGAATAATTCAAACGTCATCCTTTCAATTTATCCATTTACTTATTTATCTTATTATTGATCGATCTCCTGCGTTCAGCACCATGGAGAGTGATGCGTAGAAGCAGATTTGCGAATCAAACATTTATGTAAGAATTAACGGAACAAAGAAACTGACTTTTTTATACTTATACTATATCGTCATGTTTGGATCAGTAAATAGTCGTAAGAAAACACTGAGTATTTTATTTATTTATTCATTTATTTTTTTTCGAAATAATGATTTAATAGAAACACCCACAGTTTGTCGGAGAAGCACCACTACATCGACAAAAAAATGTTAGGTGTCGGAGTACGGGGGTGTGTGGGAAAAATATGCTAATGCCGCAACATCGACAATTAGACTTTAATGTCGACATTCCGGGATGTCGGTTGAGAGGGGTGTAGCCACGGTGACCAGACAATATATTTAGATTTTCCAGGCAAATGCATTTGTGGAGGTTGCCACTTTCAAGCCACTTGAGTGTTTTTGGTAACCATCCATCACATCTCTTTTCTATTTTTCACTAAATGAAAAATAAATATTTTTGAAAAGATTTGAATTAGCTTATGTCATCCTCTGGTTTGACTTAAAAGGTGCATTGTGCAGCTTTTTGGCCAAAAATAAACTTGAATAAATGAACATTGTTGTCATTTAGATACCTTTGTTTCACTAAATAATAAAAAAAAAATCTGCATTTTTACTTGAAATGTTCTTGCATGGCCACAAAATAGTCTCTTATTTGGCCTGGAGGAGCCCGAACACGTCCGTTTCTGCAGAAAAGCTGTTCTTTTAGTAGATTTTTTTTTCATATTATGTCATCATTTTATTGCCATTCAGAAAGCATAGTTTTAAACTTTCTATTGCTACTGAATTGTGCAGATGACTTTTCACCTCCAGAAACGTACACAATGCACCTTTAAAGAGAAACTAAACTCAGAATCAACTTTTTTCACTGTCAGACTGTATACATGGGGTCAAAATTGAATTATCTACTGTTTCCAGGCCTTTTTTGGACATTTTTGTGCAAACTCGTTCATTTTGGAGTTATGTCTGCAAAAACCACGGCTGTACTGCCGATGGGCAAACGCTGTCAGTGCATTTTCAGTACACGCCGACGTCACAGTGTATTGACGAGGCAGACGAGCCGCCCAGATGATTTATCTAAACTCCTCCCTCTGACACCGTTGCTGCGGAGAGTTGAAAAGAGATCACCCGGTGCGTAATGACATCAGTCGTCATTTGGCTCAGCATATTGAGTGAGTGGCGCGTTGAACCAACACTAGTTCAACGATGCGCTGGTTCGAACCTCGTGTCTGTGTTTTTCATTTTCGATTTTCATTTTTAGAAAATACATAACAGGCTCATGCGCTTATGTAGACTAAAGCAAAGGTTTCATACGTATATTTTGCAAAGCAAATATAAAAAAATCTTTACGTGCAAGTAAGCAAAGACGTGCTGTTGCTGTACAGCTCCCTCTGCTGCAAATCTCACGTCAGGACCAGGACGGCTCCGACACAAAAATCACATTTACCAAGCTCGCTGTTCATATTTGGTGATGTCAATCAATGTCTGTTCACGCCCACTGGGCGTCTCTTAAAAGGCCTCCGGGCATCTCCCACTTTGGCGAGCCTGTTTGGGGTTCAGTTGTGGGCGGAGTTAGTCTCTGAAAGCGTGTTTAGCCTCACTTTAAACAGCAAAAAAAAAAGTGTTTGCAGTGTTGCTAAATCAATCTATTTCGACAGGCTTAGACCACCTCTTGTAAGTACAAAAACAGTTCATCACAAACTGGTGTACGTCTCTGAATTGGTCTGAAAACGCCTCTGGTTAATGGTCTATTTATATAGTGCTTTTCTACCTTTCCAAGCACTCAAAGTGCTTTACAATCTAGTATCTGGATCAGCTGGAGGAATGTTGGGGCCGCTCTGCTCACTGGATAAAGAGAAAGAAAAGAGATGAATAGAATTAAATCTACAGCTTGTTCCAGGTATATGCAAGTCAAAAGACCTGTTTATATTTCTAAGCGGTTTTAGATCAATTTTAGTTTTATAATGAACATTTCTTATCTACAAATATGTCAGAGTTTGTTACTAAATGCATGGAAAAAATAGGATAAAGTCTGTACATATTGTCTCTCTCTGGTTTCTTGGAATACTTGAGTTCATAATTGACCCAGAAGTGTAATCCTCCGTCAGACATAAGTCCGCACTCTCTCTCTATTGTCTCTGAACATCTGTCCATCTGTAATTAATGACTCCTGCAGATGTTCCCGTCCTGTAACCTGTTGACATTTAGCCCCTTTTTAAAACACATCTCCGTGATCCGCCCCACATGCGAGCCGCTTTTCCTCACGCACAGCTCATGCGCCGCCTTCTGCTTCCACGCTAACAAAAGATTTAGCGTAATTCCACAAATGCATTAAGTGTAGTTAAAATCGCTAATGCCGACCTGCTGCTGTGCGATTAGTGACCCCGGATGACATGATGAGACGTAGAGTGCAGAGGGCTAGAGAGATCGTTGTCATGGTAACAGCCAGCTGCAGCTCTGGAAAATACAATACATACAAACTCATTCATGAACGTGTTTTTAACTTCTTGTAACTTTAAGAAGAAGGTGAGATTCATATCGTGAATCAGTGCAGGGGTACGGCTGTATGCACTGTGCGTACCCTGCAAAAGCTGTATTTTTTTTATGTGATTTATTTTTTTCATGTACATATTCGAATTGAGGTGGAGTAACATCAACATAATATGTAAAAAGAAATCTTTGGTGTAAATTATGTGGGTACGCACTCTGTTCTATAGACGCGCTGTAACAGAATCACAAAAGGAAACAGTGAGGAGAGATTCTGCTCCTTTATTGGTCTGTTCCAGGAACTACACGATCTGTGTAACTTCAAACGAACATGGAGCGGGACGGGACCAACGTGCTTCTGGACTTTATTATGTTGTGTTTTATCGGATACCTTACTCTCTCCCGAGGGCCAACATTTGTTAAAAGTTCCCGGGTAAGCACGGAATGCAACAAAGAAAAGCTTAAGACACTGCTTTGCGAGTGCTTGATGCACATGCACGCACGTGTGTGTGACTGTGCGTACCCTCACCCGAACTCCTGCAGGCGCCCCTGTCGTGAATCTGGTGTTTATTCTCACCTTCTTCTTAACGTGTTCTTATGAACATGTAAAACTGTCTATGCGAGTTCATAAGAAGCCCAATTCCTTCTTAGCAGCCTTTACGCCAAATTCACTAAACTCCAGCTACAAACAGTTATTTACATAAAAATGAAGAATGCATTAAGTAACCTACTTCCCACCAATAACTCACTGTGCACTGGCTGACCAATATTCATTTATCATTTTAGGCTGAGGTAGTGAAAACCTCATAGAAATGAACTAAACAGGAAATTAACCTGCCAACAAGATGTTAGCATTTTTGATAATAAAAAAGCCGACTGACTTCTGTGCACAGAATCAAGTTCATCTCTACACTTTATGACTTTATGCAGTTTTAAAGCGGTTCCAGTCACAAGATGGCCGCCGTTGCACCTGTCATGACAACAGAACCCACTCTCACTCTCTCTAGTGCTTGTTATAACTCAGAGTGGGACAGTGAGAGGGAGGGGCCTGGTATGAATGTCAAGTATATTGCATTTTAATTCCTCGCAACCATTCCTTTTTCCTCACTAATGAAACAATAGCGTTCCATAATCTGCGGGATTAAGCGCGTGAACATTAAAGTGCATATGACAGATTGCTGAAATGTTAATTTTTAAATATAATCCACTTTGTTGTCATTTAGATACCTTTGTTTCACTAAATAATAAAAAAAAAATCTGCATTTTTACTTGAAATGTTCTTGCATGGCCACAAAATAGTCTCTTATTTGGCCTGGAGGAGCCCGAACACGTCCGTTTCTGCAGAAAAGCTGTTCTTTTAGTAGATTTTTTTTTCATATTATGTCATCATTTTATTGCCATTCAGAAAGCATAGTTTTAAACTTTCTATTGCTACTGAATTGTGCAGATGACTTTTCACCTCCAGAAACGTACACAATGCACCTTTAAAGAGAAACTAAACTCAGAATCAACTTTTTTCACTGTCAGACTGTATACATGGGGTCAAAATTGAATTATCTACTGTTTCCAGGCCTTTTTTGGACATTTTTGTGCAAACTCGTTCATTTTGGAGTTATGTCTGCAAAAACCACGGCTGTACTGCCGATGGGCAAACGCTGTCAGTGCATTTTCAGTACACGCCGACGTCACAGTGTATTGACGAGGCAGACGAGCCGCCCAGATGATTTATCTAAACTCCTCCCTCTGACACCGTTGCTGCGGAGAGTTGAAAAGAGATCACCCGGTGCGTAATGACATCAGTCGTCATTTGGCTCAGCATATTGAGTGAGTGGCGCGTTGAACCAACACTAGTTCAACGATGCGCTGGTTCGAACCTCGTGTCTGTGTTTTTCATTTTCGATTTTCATTTTTAGAAAATACATAACAGGCTCATGCGCTTATGTAGACTAAAGCAAAGGTTTCATACGTATATTTTGCAAAGCAAATATAAAAAAATCTTTACGTGCAAGTAAGCAAAGACGTGCTGTTGCTGTACAGCTCCCTCTGCTGCAAATCTCACGTCAGGACCAGGACGGCTCCGACACAAAAATCACATTTACCAAGCTCGCTGTTCATATTTGGTGATGTCAATCAATGTCTGTTCACGCCCACTGGGCGTCTCTTAAAAGGCCTCCGGGCATCTCCCACTTTGGCGAGCCTGTTTGGGGTTCAGTTGTGGGCGGAGTTAGTCTCTGAAAGCGTGTTTAGCCTCACTTTAAACAGCAAAAAAAAAAGTGTTTGCAGTGTTGCTAAATCAATCTATTTCGACAGGCTTAGACCACCTCTTGTAAGTACAAAAACAGTTCATCACAAACTGGTGTACGTCTCTGAATTGGTCTGAAAACGCCTCTGGTTAATGGTCTATTTATATAGTGCTTTTCTACCTTTCCAAGCACTCAAAGTGCTTTACAATCTAGTATCTGGATCAGCTGGAGGAATGTTGGGGCCGCTCTGCTCACTGGATAAAGAGAAAGAAAAGAGATGAATAGAATTAATCCACTTAGAATATATTCGAAGATATGATAAATATTCTTTTTGTTCCATAAAAATTGCCAAAGATTATGAAACACTTGATAAAAACATGCACTTTCTTCTGCTGTTTATCTGTTACTATGACGCCCCCTGAGAAGCCTAGTCAGTTTAACCTGTTTTACATGTCAAAATCAGCATCATTTTTATCAAATATTTGCACTGTCACCTGGATTTGTAAAAAGCTGATTGTTATTTATAGTTAAATTGTTTTACAAAAAGCCAAAACGTAAAATAAGCCACGTGGCGACAATTTCTTTGGGCTTAATGGGTAAATCTAGTCCTAAACTGACCCATTTTAGTAACTTCAAGACTAAATTTACCCATTAAACCCCCCAAAATGTCCTAACGTGGCTTAAACCAATATTTGTGGTTATTTTACGTTTTGCTTTCCGTAATACAGTATATTTACGTAAAAAAGCCTTTGGTTGTATATGCACATTTTTTTTTCTGTGACTGTGTTGCAAGAGTGCTAGAGTGCAAAAAGTTTGTCCAATCAAATCCGAGTCTAAAGTTGATTAAGTTGATTTTTAGATTGATTATCTTAATATGTTGTAGAAAACACGAGCAGCAGCACTAGCAGTACATTAGCTGTTCTAAGATGTAGCTACTGATTTAGCCTGTAGGATCATGTTATAAATCTCCATGTCTTCAGGTCTGCATTTGCTACAACATTTCTCCAGAAGTCCACTTTTATTCCTTTCTTGCATATCACTCACAAATGTGTGTGCCAAATAACCCCCCTTGGTGACCTCATAATATGCACTATGTACTCTGACTGCATGCTGGTGGCTTTTGTTACCACTTGTAGTTCCAGTGAATGTCAATAGGTGGCACTGCAGTCTGCATAGACCATTTTAGGGCATTGGAAATTTCAAAATGGCTTCTCTCACCAGAAAGTGGTAAGCTCCAACAAATGATGAAAATGATCAATGATATATTAATGTTTTTTGTTACAATAAACGTATTGCACACATTGTACATTTGAGAAAGATGCAGGACATCATAAGTATTTGAGTAAAGCCTAAATTGGTTTATATTTGGTCACGAAAGTGGTCACCATGCACTCAGGTGTACTTCAGTGCATTTTCTGTCTGTTACAAACGTGTACAGCATGCATTTAGAGGACTAACTTGTGTTTACTTTATGTACAAATTATTGGTTTTCTTTGCACTATACTGGCTTTTTTTTTGTGTGTATATTTTGCAGGTCTGCAGCCATATTTATTGCCTATTACCTGATGGGAGATTATGGCGTACACTAAGGTTACCAATATGCATTTACAGAACAAACATGAATTAGTTATTATAAATGTTTATTGCAACCTTCTGCATCAACAATATGCACATGTGTATGTCATTGTGAACAAATATATCTCAGAGATAGCTAGATCTAACTTTTCCTTGCCTGGGATCCAGAACCCACACTTCAGCAAACTGCGAAGAGTGGGTCTGGTCACCACTGCCTCCGCCTGCGTTTCAGGTTACCTTATTAGCGTGACGCAGATGAAACAAAGGAGCTGATTGGTCATCTGCATTTAGACCAAAATCTAACTTCACTCACCTCACATTAAAATCGTTTTTTGCTTCGCTCATTTATTCTGCAGAAATCCGCAATGTTTTATAGTTCCACATGATATTTTTTTCGTCTGGAGCAGCCATGTTGGATTTTACACAGCGGAAGATACGTGTCTATGATTGGCTAATTAATCTGTCAATCACGGCTACAGAAATCCGAAAGAGGGACACGTTGGTCAGACAATATATTTTGAATATATCGTCTGGATTTTCCAGGCAAATCTTTTCCTACAGATTTCATGATAAATTAGTTGTATGGCTTTTGGTACCATGATTGAAGAACCCAGGTCTAGGAACCAGAAGTTACTACTGAAAAAATTTAAATCAATCAATACCTCAGGTATTTGTAACTGCATAGTGGTTACAAAAGTGTACAACCTTTTACTCCAATCTGTGACTTTTTTTATCATGTTGATTATGCTTATCTGACTGCAATTTCACAATCCTGTCATAAGTGGAACATATAGGTCATGCAAGAAAGGGTTATTTTAGGCGTATTGACTCATGATTGTCAAAGCTGCTATTCTACAATAAAACAGACTCCATTGGTCGCTTTCACTCAAACGCCAGCGCTCAAAAACATCTCGAAAAACGTGAATTATTTCCCAGAATAAAAACCTAATTTATCCAACATGTACGCAATAAAATAAAGCCGTCCCGAGCTTAATTTTCCAAATGGTAAACTGGGCCCATTCTCCGGGGCCATAATCCTGTAATGGCCGCTGTGTTTTGTATGTTATCTTGTATCTCCCTCCCTCCTCCTGCTCGCTCCACAGCCCCATCGCCAAGGGCACGGCGCGATAACAAATGTGTGGAATATTGCAATTAGTGCGGCCAGGTCCTCCCAGGGATCAAATTAAAATGTTCATTAGCAGCACACTTAATTAAGAAGCACTTTTGGGCTCGCGCTGATAAATTATGGCGTCTATTAAATCTTTCAGAGAGCCTGTAATGGGCCAAGTCGCCGCTCAATGCGAGAAGACGATACGGGATTAAAGACAAGTGATAGTGCTTTTGAAATCAGGATTGAGGTCACGTTTTAAACACAAGCAGGTGGAATAATAACGTTCAAAATAACACGGCTAATACCATAGACGTTGAATGAGTAAACACAAACGTCGTCCACACTATTCCTTATGTAGTGCACTCAGAATTTTTCCACAATGCATCTGGAGATGTAGTGAGCATCAATGGGTAAAAGAAAGGACAATTCATAATGAGAATCAGAAGGCCTATTTTCCCTGACACGCATGACTAGAACTGTCCAAAATTCTGATGACATTTGTCTGCTGTTTGCACTAGTAACAAGTGAAAGTGCTTCAATGAGGCACAAGAACAGAAAATTCAACTTTGCTGAGTTTTCAAAGTTTGCTAGCTAGTTTGCTTCTTTTTCTGCTTTGTTTCCTTCTGTTGATAACACATCTGGTTGATAATAAATTGCTTCATTCAACCATTAACTGAAAGTGAAAGAAAGGTTTTTGTGTTATCATTTACATTCTCTAAGATGACCAAAACATCACAAAAGTGCCACATTCTGTAAATCTATGAGTACAACTGTATGGCTCTTTTTACACTCAAGGAAAAAAGAAACGCCTCCTGAAACTGCTGCTGAGTTTCAGGAGGATGTTCACGTCGGTGGACACACACACAGAGCAGATCCCAGGCATTTTCAATGGAGACCATTGGGACCACCTCTGCAAAGTCCAACGACGATGTGCAGTGCACCATTCGACCCGAGCTCTAAAAACTGATACAACATATGGCCGATATGGTGGAATACCGTCAACATGGAGGTGATTACGGATGGTTCTGGAGACACTGGCCTGTGGTGTGTCCCAATGGTCTCGGCTGTGGACCTGGTGGAGGGTGAACCTGTCACGGAGATGTGTGGGGCGGTTGGTCTTGTGCAGCGGTCGTTACACGGGGGCCACCAGTACGAGGGCGGTCGTTAGAGGAACCAGTGGCCTGGTATCGCTCCACAAGACGACTAATGGTAGAGCGGTGACTCCAAACACCCTGGAGACACAAGACAACACCGTCCAGCTTGGAGCTGCCAATAGCTCCATCCCTCTCTGGTTGTAACAATCGTGGCATCGTGAAGAAGTGTGTTTTTGGCTTCATTCTGGTGCCTTTAATAGAGAAGACTTGAGCACAGTTAACCAGCGGTAAAAGTCAACTCTGAGTTTCAAACATGAGTTTGTGTGAATAAACGACCCTGTAATGCACTCTTTATTGTTCTCACAATCAGTCAAGCCAAACCAAGAAATCTGTTCACCTGTCTTCAGCTTACTGTGGACTGAAATCATGATGCTAACCCATTTTTACAAATAGACTTGTTTTTTAAGGAATTTCGAAAATTAAAATGTTGCTTTTCTTTTGTACTCAAGATACCTTTTCATCCCAAAGCAGCACCGGTTCTGTTTGTGTGAGGGATAATCTTGCAGCTAATCAGGACAAAGACGGCCTACAGCACTGTGACAAGATCATGTTTTGATTTCAGGCTGTATTAAAGTTAGGAAGGCTCATCTTGTCTCATCACGTTGTTATTAATTACAACACGGAGAGTTACGTGTTTTGTTAAATGATTATAGTAAAGATACTTGGAAAATCTAATATCCATGTGAAAGATCTTGTGTCCTACAGCCATTCCGTTGATTGTGTTTTAAAACGACATGATTACAATTGTGTTTTCAGGCTATGACTTCGTCTGAGGCTGAAGGAGGAGACGGGCTAACCACTCTGCTAATGCAACACAGTCTGAGACAATGTGTCTGGTTTCTCTTTTCTGTCTGCAGAGAGGTGGGTTCACTGGACACAGCAGAGTTTTGTTCAGATTTCAGGATGCGTTTACAATACACTTTCGATTCGGATCAGGATTCGTTTGCTCGACAATCTGGTTTGATTGAATAATTGTGAAAGCACAAACTAACTTTTATGCGGTTCAATTTTTCAAAATTTGGTCCGGTTGGCGAATTGAATCGAGCTCTAAAGCGGTTTCGTTTGCTAAGTGAACGCAAGACTCAGAATCGAAACTCATGTGAGATTAATATTGAGACAAATAGTATAGTAATAAAAGCTGCCACACTTTCAATATAACTTTTTTTTGTTTATGTTTTTTTTCTTTGTCATCTGTTGTAGACGCACCGACAGCTGGTTGAAGGTTGTAGAGGTGAGCAGACTGCGCGCGGGGCGTAGTCCAGGAAGAAGTGAGCACACGCACCGCTCGGTGTTTCCAGACTTTAAAGTGACAGCCACCGGCCCGCGGTGTCTCTGCCCGGGCTCGTGGCGGTGGGGCTCAGTCTGTGCACGAGGCTCGCGTTGTTCACACGCTTTTGTAGTCTTTTCTTGCGAGAACCTCCGTATGTGCACAGAGTTCACTAGCTGCGCTGGCTCCTCTCGTCTCGTTTTGTTATTTATTCAGAGAAGTTTCCCCAGCTAAGCAGATGGACAGCGTACCTTTCTGCGTGGAGCATGCACATTTGGGCGGAAAGTGACGTTGACCGAAAATCCCTCTATATATTTATATACAGTACTTATATAGTATATATGTGATGAGACTGAAAAGACTCAAGGAAGAATAGCAACTATATTTCAGAAACTAATGGGGATCTACATAAATAAACAAATGAACAAAACCCACCTATGAGCACAGCGCTGTTTGCTGGACAATTACCGGGCGAACTTGGTGAAAATAATGCATTTTTCTGATCACATTTGTCCAATAAACAGGCTCAAGTAAAAGACCTTGTTTACAGTCTATAGTTAACGTTACAGTCTACAGTTTCTAAATCCTGACCCAACACCAGCTCTCATCTCAAATCTCTCATCTCAAACCCTGGAAAATAAAAGCGTATCCCCAGTTCAAGCACCACAGACAGAACAAAACACTGGCCTCAAAGCTCTTTCACACTCGCCACACACAGACTGTCCTGATCCAGCAGCAGTGGTCTGTCTGTGGTCAGAGTGTGTTTTCACGTCTGAGCTGGTTTGTAATGCTCGTATCAGCCCGTGTCTCCAGCAGGTGTCGGTGATTATGTAGATGTGCTGTGTCTTCAGTGAGAGCAGATGTTTCCTCTGACTCTGTGGGATGAATACAATCAGGCCAATACAGCTAACGCTCATCAGAGACTGCACTCTACTGTCTGGAAATATCATTATTGTGTGGTAGAAAGACGGTTTTAGAAGATGGAGACATTTTGACGATCCAAGGGTAGTTTTGAATCTGATGGAAGCTTTGAGTTTCTAGATCAGGATTACACATTAAAACTCTGGTCATGAATTGAAATGACTGATATAGTGTTTTTTTTTCCAGCAAGGATCAGCACAGTTGTTTTTTGGTTGATGAGGATATGGGCACTAATAACAGTCTTACTCGTGTTTGCCATTTATTACGTTTAATCATATCAAAACATGGACATAGTGACAGAAGTAAAAAAAATAACCCACTTAACACAAATATAGATGCAACTCTTTTATATATACACAAAGGCTGTGTCCCACCAGGGTGAGGTAGCCTGGACAGGGTTTAGTCAGGGCTCACATTCACCAGACTCATACTAGGCAATGTGGGTGAAGTGTCTTGCCTACAGACACTACAACGAGTTTCTCCTCCTTCGCCCCACTGTGTCACCTGAGGTTCCTCTACGGTCTCCCATCCGAGTACTGCCCAAGCCCAACCTTGCTTAGCTTCTGAGATCTGTCAGGATCAGGCTTTGGCGAGCTGGTATGGCCAGTTTCTACCTCTAACAAAAAAGCCATTTCCCTCAAACGCATGGTCTCTCGCTCTGGTCTGGTCTATGCTCTGGTCTTTGTTGTAAACTCTGAAACTGTCTGAACTACAGTGTCATAAATGGATTGATATAAAGCTTTATCACGTGACATAAGTTATAATCAACAACATAAAAATAAAAATTGCACTTTGTGAGGATCAATCTGCATGTGGCACCTGGTGGCACCGTGGCGCTCTGGCCTCACAGCAAGAAGGTTGTGAGTTCGACTCCCGTATACGAGCCCGGCCTTTCTGTGTGGAGTTTGTATGTTTTCCCCTGTGTCTGGGTGGGTTTTCTGCGGGCACTTCGGTTTCTGCCACCAACCAATAACATGCAGGTAATATCCTCCAGCTACGGTAGTCCTGACCAAGCCAAGAACACCTGGAGATGTGTCCTAGCGCTCACTGCTCCTGAGGAGATGCCCCAGAGGCATTAAAGGATGGATCAAATGCAGAGGACAAATTTCCCTACGGGGACAATAAAGTGTACCTTACCTCAACGCTTATCCGAGTGCACCACACTCATACACAGATGTAGGTGCACCGTGTAACACTGCATTGTAAGAAAAAAATAAATAAATAAAATGAGAGGTAAATGACTTTAAACTATCAATACATTAGGCCTTTATTTAAGAAATGATGCAAACACATTTGAAATGAGGCATCCAAGTTATTGAAAAGGACCCAGAGACCATGAGCCAGAAACCACGTATCAGGTATCACAGACCACGCACAGACCAGTGAAGAGCGCCCCCAGAGGTGGACCCTGCAATGGTCCGGCCCATGGACTCTTGGGTGTCAGGACAGACCACACTTTTGGCTACAACCCCTGCTGCTAATGTGAGTCACTTCATCACAGGAGAGCAGCCTGAAGCATTTGGACACACACAAACAGCCGTTTTATTATTTCCCTTGTTTCATTTTTCCTTTGAAGCTCTAACTCAATTCATGATGTGGGAAACACAACTGTCATGTGCGCTACAATACATTATTTGTTTGGTTCTAAGCAAACGTCTGGAGAGCATCCTTAAAACACAAGAAAACATGCAAACAACTCATCATACTTGTCTATTAGGACCAGTAAACTGATATTTCCCAGTAATGTCCAACGTCCATCTTCCCTCCACTGTTTCCGTGACGACGTACACATGTTCTCTCTCCGCCTGTCCTCCGGGGGCCTCTCTTCAGCGCCATTATTATTTCAAACAAGCGTCTCAATTATTACGTGTGTTTTGGGCGATGCTCCTGACAATATGCTAACGTGTTCCTTCGCCTTCCCCCGCCGGGACCAGATGGAGCCTTTTACTTTATTTTTCCACATCACGTCGGATTATTTGCCCATGCCAAGAGCCACCTGCCGTTCGCGCTCCCTCTCGTAATTATTCTGTTGGTCGGACGCAGCGGGGCTTGTTACCAGTTGGATGGCGTCTTAATAAAGCTGCTCTCGTCAACATATTGTCAGAGGATTGTCAGCGTGTTGTCGGGGATGTTGAAAAGGTGGGACGTGGGCCGGGTTTTGGAGTTCGGACGCGCTGACCTGTCCTCGTGTGGTGGAGACAAGGCTTCATGGTCAATACATGATAGTTAGTGTAATGTCAAGTCAGACTTTTACCATTTTAAATCACTAGATCAGGAGTCGGCAATTATTTTTTACTCAAGGGCCGTCATATTCAAACCCAGAATAGTGATGAAGGATTGGACTGCCAACATTGGTAAAACAACATGTTTTTGCAAACAAACTTTTTGACAGAATATGGCAGAACAGTACAAATAAAAGACTTGCTCTACCATAATAAACTAAAAAATTTAATAAAAAAATCTTCAATGTTTTATTATTTGTACAGACTCCAAATGTGGTAAAAATGCGGCACAAAATGTTTAATTTTTCATTAATTTGGACCTTTTATTACAACTTTGACTTTGATGATTTAATAATCTAATAATAAGAGAAACCAATGTCATTTTCTTTCTGAAAATGAAGTTGAAGCCATAAAAAGAAGCTATTTCACAGTCATAGATTAAATAAAATTTTAGGAGATTAAAACTGTAATTTTGTGCTCAATATTTTGAAGAATTGGACTTATATGAATCAGATGTTTGCATAAAAACACACATTAGATGTTTATATTTGTGACCCTAATTCCAATTAAAATTTCATAAAACTTTCAGTTTAATATTGAAAAAAATGCATTTTATGGCTTGTTGAAAATAAATACATTTTAACCCACAGTGTGAACTATGGAGTCAAGTTAATGCTGTAATACTTCCAGAGTTTGGACTTATTGTCCACCAGCGAGGCTCACTCCAGGACACCCACTTGTCTACGAAGCTCTGTCCAGTTAGGGAGCATTTGTAGATGTCCTTACACAGTCTTGGTGCTCGGGCAGCTTGAATCTGTGCGCGTAAACCTGCAACAGTCTCACAAGAAAGTGTACATTTACCACGACACAAAACAGCGTATTACGAGCACGATTTCACGGACTGTATACCAAATGGTTCCGTGCACTCTTCCTCGTGCCACGCACGGTGTTCACCGACGTAAAGTCAGCAGTCTTTGGTTAGAAATGTCCAGTGGGTTGGACAGCCACGGTGATCCAAAAAGTGCAGAAAGGACCGGATTTCATGCACCACTGCGCTCTCCTGGTTTTGTCTCATCTGTCGGAGAGAGCTGCATTCACACTGCTCCATGTTTATTGTCACTTCTGACTACTTTTTCAAGTAAGCCAGTTGGATTTATGTAAAAGAAAAGACACATTTTTAGACAAAGTTGTTAAAGCCTGTCATGTGAACACAAATTTTTTTCCTAACTGAGGCTATACAGTGAACTTTTCAATGTGATCCCTAATGCACGGCTCGCTTGTCACAATTGCAGACATGAGCACATCTCAACACATGTTCACTGAATGAAATGGTGCCTCACATCTGGCTGGTGCTGCACCTAGACTGATGAAGAACAGCACATGGAGAGATCAAATCTAAGACCTGTGTCAGCGCTGGGGGAAAAACACGGCTCTATGTTCATTGACAGTCTCCAGTGTCATTTCGATAAAAGTCTCCAGTCTCCACACTGCGACCAGACCGTGTGCAGATCAGATCCTCTACATTTAAACTCCACTGAAAACCCTAATCCCTCACGTACATCACAATCATCACCAGAGAGCATCCAGATTCCACTCAAACGGCAAAAATAAAAAGTAGCAATTAAGTTAAGTATGAGAGCCGGCTCGCTTAAATCACATTGTCCTCAAACACAGAGCATTTCATCTGCAACATTAATCCCCCGAGATGGCGCTGCGTTTGTCTGTAATTACTGCTTCACATATCGGGCATAAATATGTGCCTAAGCCTGCCCCATTCCATTACAGCAGCAGATTTACCGAGGTTATGTTTCGTCTTATCTGCCCAGTTAAAGGCGCGCACACCCGGAGAGGCACAAGACAATAGCAGGTCTGTGGGATTAGAGAATATGCACCGGGTTGTAATTACATATTGCTGGTGAGAGGGTTAGCGTCGGGAGCAGAGGGAGGGGCAGATGAAGCACAGATGGACACAAATTAACACGAGGACGGAGTTAAGCTGGAGAGAAAGCTTTGACGTCCAGGACACAAGACCAGAAAGAAATGGTCTGTGAGTTTAGGTTATGAAAGGATACAGATGATGAACGGACTGTTATGAGCTCCGGCTTCCTCTCACCTCTAAAAACATGCATGTAGAGGTCAAAGGGCAACACTCGTGACTGTCTCTCTCTATGTGTTAAAGGAGACCTATTGTAAAAGACAAGTTTTTTTAAACCTTAGCTCAAACTGTCTTCTTGCATCATTATTATATTTTTATTTTGAATGAATCCTGCATGTTTTGAGTAATCTTATATTATCCTGCAGCTGGTGACTGAGAAATCACCTACCACGGCGGCACGGTGGCAGAGTGGATAGCGCTCTGGCCTCACAGAAAGAAGGTTGTGGGTTTGACTCCCACTCGGCCCAGACCGTTTTGTGTGGAGTTTGCATGTTCCTCCCCGTGTCTGGGTGGTTTCTTCCGGGCACTCCAGTTTCCCCACCAACCAACAACATGCATGTTAGGGAACACTTGGTGGTAGTCGGAGGTTGAGGCGCCAGGTGTTCAGGCGAATCACCAGGGCAGCTTACTATCACTGAGTGGTGAGGGTTGGGGTTCATCTCACTGTGAAGTGCTTTGTTACTCTGTCTGTAAAAACTTAATACTGCCACCTATCTTCGCCCACTTGTCTGTATTTAAATATAATTATTCAAAAAATTAAGATTAGTAACCATGTATGATTTGAACCATGTATGATTCAAAATAGTTAGTCTTCAAAATAGTAGCGCTTTTCACCGTGTCACAAAGTGCCTCATTCAGTGACAGCAGCTCTGGGGCAGCTCAGCAGAGGCGATTCGCCAGAACACCTGGCGCCTCAACCTCTGACCAACAACAAGTGTTCCCTAACATGCATGTTATTGGTTGGTGGGGAAACTGGAGGAACCCATCCAGACACGGGGAGGAACATGCCAGTTCCACACAGAAAAGTCAGGGCCCTGCAGGAGTCGAACTCGCGATCTTGTTGCTGTCATTATAAAGAGGCGGGGCTTATCACTATAAGAGTTTATCAGTTTTGCACAAAATGTAAATGGACCTCTTTCTATTTCTAAGCTGTTTTACATCAGTTTTGTGTTTTACAAATAAATTGTAAATTCCTGATCTACATATGCTGTATTATGGTTTACTCCTAAACACATTAAAAATATGTCCCCTTTAACCCTGCGATGAGTTGGACACTGGTGTTTCCCCGCCTAAGGCCCATATGTCACTGAAACAGTCAAAGGAGAACAAGCCTGAGAAAATTACTAATAAGACTTGTTTATAAGTTGATATTTCCACATAAAACCCAATATAAAAAGGACTTTGTCATGCTGTTGTTCCCTCATCATAAACATTCCAAAGCTGCACCTGAATGTTCACACTAGAGCTATATTTAGGCTACGGTCGCTCTGCAGGGTCTGATTCTCAATTGGTTTAGATTTTTTTCACTTGATTGTTCACATTCCAAAAAATCTTTACATTTTGAGACAATGCTAATACGACTCGAATCCAGTTTTTTTTGCTTCTCAAACTCTTTGCTGCTCTCTTCTTTTCCCACAATGCCTCTGGAGCAGCGGCTTTAGCACCTCGGCTCACACTTTGATTTACTTCCTCTCGCCGAGTTATAAAGATCAGCAATTAGCAGATTGAGAGCACATTTAGGCCTGGATGGGAATTCTAACGAGCAGCCCGGCTTTGGCTCCGGACCACGTCGTCTTCTCCCACAATACAAAGACTCCAAAATGGCCGCTATTATGTACACTCTTTGAAGAATATTAGCCTTTAGATTAGCGCCTGTTTAATTAGCATGCTAATGTGCGTCTTTATGGACTTTCTTCATTATAGTTAGCGCGTCCGGAGTTTAAAGAAGGAGACGTTAGCAGGTCTGGAGGTGGGTTTTAGTGCATCCTGATTCAATTTAGTTGTCATGGCTGTCATTAGGACGGTTTTACAGCGAAGGGCAAGGAGACGGAAGATTATGATCAAGAAGTAAACTTAAAACATGCACAGTAAGCTGAATGTCCAGGATTCAGCACAGGTCTGGTCTGACGAAGATAAAACTGTATTCAGATGTAATATAGCTGTTTCTGGAAGGTTTACACAAAACAAAATGTAACTGTTTCTCTTTGGAGCAACTTTAAAAATGTTTTCTTAGAGTTAATGCAGTTGTTATCAGTCATACTATGCCAGCATTCACAGCTAATTTGTACGTTTATACATTTACACGTGTCTACATGATCTTGTTGAACACTGTGTTTATTACAAACTGTGTCTCTGGTGCAAGTTTAGCAGAGCCTGGTGGCAATGAAATGTGGTCTCGGTGTCCAATACAAGACTGAGTCCTAGAACTTTCTCATCCTTTTCCTCTCCCTCTTTCCCTCTAATCCCTCCCCCTCCCATTCTCTTTTCCCTCTCTCTTTCCGCCCTACACTTGTTCCTCACCCTCTCTCCCAAAGTTCTTTCATTCATCTTCACTCCCATCTCCCTCCTCCCACTCTCTCCCCCTCTCTCTATTTCCTTTCTCGTTCTCTTCTGTTTAATTCCTCTCATTCCTCTCTCTCTTTTTCCTCTTTTCCCCTCCTCAACTCAACCCTCCCTTCTTCTCCTCTCTCTATTCCTCTTCTCTCTCCCCATGTCACCCTCACACCCCTCCTCTCTCTCTTCCTTTTCTCTCTCTCTCCACATGCTGTGTGTCTCTCTCTCTCTTCCTCCCCCTTTCTGCCCCTCTCTCCTCCTCTCTACCTCCCCCTCCTCTTTTTTCTCCCTTCTTGCTCTCTTTATCTCTCTCTCTTTCCTTCTCTTTCTCCCCCTCTCTCCTTCATTACTTTCTGTCCCTCCCCCTTTCCCAACCCCTTCTCTCTCGCTTCCTCTTCTCTCTCCTCCTCTCCACCTCACTGTTCTCTTTCTCCTTTCTCTCCTCCTCTCTTTACCTCCCCACTCTCTCTCCTTTCCCTTTCTCCCCCTCTCTCCCTCCCCCTTTCTGCTCCCTCTCCCTTCTTTCTCCTCTTCTCTACCTCCCCCTCTTTTTCTCCCTTCTTGTTCTCTTTATCTCTCTCTCTACCCCTCTCTCTCCCTTCTCTCCGTGCTTTTTTCTCTCCTCCCTTTCCTCACCCCCCTCCTCTCTCTCTTTCCTCCTTCTCCCCCTCCTCTCTCTCTCTCATCTCTCTCTTTCGTCTCTCTCCCTTTCCTTACTCTCCTCCTCTCCGTTTCTCCAATCTCTTCCTCCCTGCTCTTTCTCTCCCTCCTCTCTCTCTCTTTCTCCACCTTCTCCCTTCCCAGTCGAAACCCTCTCTTACCTCCCCTCTCCCTCTTCTTTTTCCCCTCCCTGCCTTCTTTTTCTCTCTTCCCCCTTTCCTCACCAACCCTCTCTCTCTTCCCTCCCCTCTCCACCTCCCCCTTTCCTCCCTCTCTCTTCTCTCCCTCCCCTCTCCCTTTCCAGTCCAACCCTCTCTCACCCCTCCTCTCTCTCTCTCCCCTTTCTTCCTCTCCCTGCTCTTTCTCTCTCCCACCCCCTCTCTCTTTCTCCCTGCTCTTTCTCTCTCCCCCCTTTTCTCTCCCTCTCTCTCTCCCTTCCGCAGCACAAACCCTCTCTCACTCCCTCCTCTTTCTCCCCCTCTCTCTCCTCCCTCTCTCTCTCCCCCCTTCTCTCTCTCTCCCCCCTTCTCTCTCTCTCTCCCCCTCTCTCTCCCTTTCTTCCCCAGTCCAAACCCTTTCTCTCTCCCCTCCTTCTCTCTATCTCTCCCTCGCTCTCCCCTCCCTCTCTCTCACCCCCTCCTCTCTCTCTCTCTCTCTCTCCTTCCCCAGTCCAAACCCTCTCTCTCTCTCCCCCCTTCTCTCTCTCCCTCTCTCTCCCTCTTCCCCAGTCCAAACCCTCTCTCTCCCCTCTCCCTCTTCCCCAGTCCAAACCCTCTCTCTCCCCCTCTCCCTCTTCCCCAGTCCAAACCCTCTCTCTCCCCTCTCCCTCTTCCCCAGTCCAAACCCTCTCTCTCCCCCTCTCCCTCTTCCCCAGTCCAAACCCTCTCTCTCCCCTCTCCCTCTTCCCCAGTCCAAACCCTCTCTCTCCCCCTCTCCCTCTTCCCCAGTCCAAACCCTTTCTCTCTCCCCCCTTCTCTCTCCCCCTCCCTCTCTCTCTCCCTCCCCCAGCCCAAACCGTCTCTAGATTTATGCGGTCGTTGAGAAAATTACATCCTCTCTGTGGCCGCACTGTTTGGCATCCATTACACTTCATTATGATCTTGTGAGGCCTCGACGGCGCGATCGTAAAACGCCGAGGAGAGAGAAAAAAAGAAAAGCAGCGCCAGTTTGCGGCAGAGATTGGGGAGTAAATCTGCGTGGCGGCCATTGTTGTGACAGCGCCGGGCGAGACGGGTCCATCACACACACACACACACACACACGTACTGATGACTTTTATAAACTCTGAGGTGCTTTACGAGTCTGACGTGAGAACAGGAGTTAGCGACAATCTGCTTCGGAAGTGTGCAGGACGTTTGAACACAATGTGGTCAAAAAAAAAGTGTCTTTATTTGACTTAAAGGGTTGTGGGCGAGCAAAAAAGGAAGGAAGCAAATGATGATGTGTGACAAAAGATTACAAAATTCAAAGCTTTGTCACCCACACTGGTCTAAAAAATATGAAAAATGTAGAAGTAAAAATGATAAGAGATAGAGTTGTGTCATATTTGGGGGCGTGGCCTGCTGTGGGGGAAAATCATAGGCAAAGTTCTATGGGAAACTTAAAATTTTACCTCTTTTAAGATGTTTTCTGGTGAATAAAGTGTGTTTGTAGCACAACTGCGCTGTAAAAAGTCACAAGGAATGAGTTAAAATAACTAAAGTATTGATGGAGCTTGAGGAGAGAAAAGAGAGAGTGAAAGAGCAAGAGAGAGAGAGTGGAGAGAGAGAGAAGAGAAGGGAGGAGAGGGTAAGAAAATTGGGAGAGAAAGAGAGAGAGAGGGGGAAAGAGAGAAGATAGTGAGAGAGGAGACAGACAGGTAAAGAAAGAAACGAAAGAGAGAGGAGCAAGAAATTGAGAAAGAAAGAAAGGAGAGAGAGAGAATAAGAGGGAGAGGAAAGGAAGAGAGAAGTGAGAAAGAGCGAGAGAGAGTGACAAAGACAGAGCGGGGAGAGACAGGTGAGAGATTGAGAAAGAGAGAGAAGGGAAGAGAGTTTGAAAAGTAAGCAAGTAAAAAAGTAAGCAAGGAGACAAGCAGCATCAGCATGAGCTCCTGATTTTTCTACTCGTTTGGTCGTTCCAAGATGAGATGAACCGCTATTTTTATGACAAAAAGAGGAAAACCAGATGAAGACTGAGTGAGTTAAACAAATTGATACTTCCCAGGAAGAAAAAAGAAGAAATTGAATACTATTGAGCTAAAGCTAAAGAGAATTTAAAAAATGCACTCACTAGAAGCAGCTTCTCCATGAACCACTGAATTTTTATATTATTTTTTTAACGAAGTGAAGTGAGTAAAAACAATATATTTTTCAAAAAAGGAAGAAGAAAGAAGATATTGGACAATTTTGAACACATTTGATAAAAACTAAGAGCTAATTGTTGACAAGATCCTTGGCAACGGTTGTCATGCAGAACCTGAAGAGATCCACCAAAGACAACACAGAGGCCATTCCTCTCCTCTATCCTCCTGATGCAACCAATGAGCCATCCAGGAAGGCCTTTAAGCAAAAATCCTTAAAAGAAAAGCCAGAAACCCTGTTTGCTGATTTATACAAGACTGGAGATGTAAGCAACCTGATCCTCTTCACAGACCAGCCTCTGGCATGGCACGCTGCCATCTGTGCCTTCTACCCCGCTGTCAAAAAAGAGGGAATCTCCAGTGGCTGGAAAATAAAAATAAAAGACCCAAAGGATCCAGACACTACCATGATGACTGCAAACGTCTACAAGAATGGGACTATTTTAATACAAGGGAACATTAAACAGTTTGAGATAGACTTTCTCTGTATTAAGGAAAGAGCCCAGCATGAGAAGGCAACCTCCAACGACATCTCCCAAACCCAGCCACACAACACCTGCAGCCAAACTACAGAGCAGCCCCCTGAAGAAAAGGAACCCACCAGCTCAGAACAGCCCCAGGACCCCCAGTTAAACCTCGCCATCACCAACCTGATGGTGAAGTTCACAGAACTGGAAAGAGAAGTGGTACACCAGAGAGAGCTGATCAGCCTATGGCAGCCCACCACACCTCAGCCTGACCTCTGCACAGAGCTAGATACACTGAGGAAAGATAGAGACAACTGCTGGAGAGAGATGACCCTGCTCAGAACTCAGATCCAAGGCTTGCAACAGGACAGAGAACACCATCTTACAGCACTGACAACACTGACAGAAGAAGTGAAGAAGCTCCAGGGAGAAAGGAAGGAGTACAAGAGAGCACTCACCTCTCTGTCAAAGGAGGTGGAGGAACTCCAAAGAGAGAAGGAAGAGCACAGAAGAGCACTCACCCCATCATCACAACAGCCACAAGCGTCACCAGAGCAGCAAACTATTTCAATCCCCAGCTCCAGTCCCAGTTCACAGACCAGCAGCACATCTCAGAATACACAGACCAGCATTAGACCAGCACAACAGAGGGAGAACTCAGACATTGTTCTCCTCATTGACTCCAATGGAAAGTTCCTCGATGAAAATAAACTTTTCCCCAGCCACAAAGTCTCAAAAATCTGGTGCCCAAATACCCACAAAGCTTTGGAGCTGCTGTCGGAGGAGCACCTTGGATCCCCAAGTCACATCATCATTCACACTGGCACCAATGATCTGCAGAGCCAGCAGGAGAGGGTATCAGACTCACTCAACAGAGTCATAGAGAAAGCCTCCACCACCTTTCCCACCAGCAGAGTGATAATGTCCACCTTGCTACCAAGGAGAGACTTCCACCCCGACACCATCCTCAGGATCAACACCAGCCTATCCAGAAACTGTGCACGGAGACCCAATGTCCACCTCGCCCACCACCCCACACTGAACATAAACTGTCTCTACGATCATGTCCATCTGTTTAGAGACGCAGTCCCCATGTTCGCCCAGTCTCTGAAAAACGTCACTCTTAACAGAGACCAACCCACAGTCAGCAGGATGAGCAGATCAGCCCATAGCCCCCACGGACCACCAAGACCCAGACCAACACAACAAAGACAAGGCCGTCCTCAGCACCATCCACAAGGCCGTCCTCATCCCCATCTACGTCCTGTCCCAAGAAGAGGCCACCAAGACAACCTCCACCATCCCAGCCCACAACCACTCATGCCCCTCATGGCCCCACCCCAACCACAGCGACAAGAGCCACGAGCAGGCCCACGAACTTATGCCCAAGTCGTCCAGAGAGCACCAGATCCAGCCTCATCTTCAAGCTATGAAATGAGAGACATTCATCAGATGCTCAGCCTGCTCTGCTCTCATCTGATTAGACAGGTACCACATTAGAGACTGTGAAGACAGAACTATGAACTGAATTGATGTTATTAATTATATAACATTATTATTAGTATATTTACATGTTGCTATATGTTGTTTTAGAAGTGTGTTTTTTTCTCATTTTGGAACACCAATTCGACTACCAAGTATTAATAGAATGTCAAAATCTTTCACTATTTCCTGTTTGAATATTCAGGGTCTGAGGTCTTCTGCTCTTGGCCTTAAGAGCAGGACCTCAGAATTCACTAGAGAGTTAGGAAATGCAGATGTGTTTATACTGCAGGAGACTTGGTGTAAAGGAGATGTCTCCTCTGGTTGTCCCTCAGGTTACATGGAGATAATGTCTCCGTCCATTAAACTAAAGGGAGTAAAACAAGGAAGGGATTCAGGAGGAATGCTAATCTGGTATAAAGCAAACCTTATGCAATTTATTCAACTTATCAAAAAAGACAAATTTTCAATCTGGCTCAAAATCAAAAAAGACATTCTCACAACAGATAAAGATGTGTTCCTGTGTGCCATATATATACCCCCATTACAATCTCCATATTTTAATGAAGACACTTTCACCATTCTTCAGGATGAGATCAGTTATTTCCAGGCCCAGGGAAGTGTATTGATTTGTGGAGACCTGAATGCTAGGACTGGCACAGAACCAGACGTTATCAGCACACAGGGAGACAAATATATTCCTAGTCAAAACAGCATCCCTTTTACTTCACTCCCCAATAGAAATAATTTTGACAAAACTGTCAATAAAAGTGGACAGCAACTGCTGCAGCTCTGTAAACACTGGGTCTGTACATGGTCAATGGTCGGTTTAGAGGGGACTCTTTCGGTCTTTACACTCATAGCTCTCCTCTTGGCAACAGCACAGTAGACTATAGCATCACTGACATAGACCCCTTCTACCTGAGAGCATTTACAGTAAGCCCCCTAAGCCCTTTATCAGACCACAGTAAAATCACACTCTACATTAAAGCTACAGCAGACCACCCTCACACAGTACAACCCTGCAATCTGAACTACAGAAAACAACCCTATTATTGGACAAACAAAAGCAAAGAGCAATACCAGACAGCTATCAAAACCCAAGCCTTTCAGTCCCATCTAGACTGGTTTCTTTCCACCTCATATCCAGTCAATGAGGATGGCCTCGAACAGGCCATGCAGGACATCTATAACATATTTGACCATGTGGCAGACTTAGCCAATCTAAAAAAGCCCCCGCACCGCAAGCACAAAGGCAAAACCAATGATGAGTGGTTTGACACTGAATGCAGCCAACTGAGAAAGACTCTCAGGAATGCATCAAATCAAAAACACAGACAACCTGACAACCCTGAGCTCCGCCTCCAATACTGGGAAACCCTTAGAGTATACAGGAAAACACTCAGAACCAAAAAAGAACAGCATGTGAGGCATCAATTACAAATCATTGAAGAATCCATTGACTCCAATGATTTCTGGAAGAAATGGAACTCTTTCTGCAAACCACAGAAAGAAGAATTGGCTATTCAAAATGGTAACATCTGGAAAAATCACTTTGAAAATCTGTATACTACTATTCCTCTAAATTCGACCCAAAACAATCTGACCAATAAATTACACATTCTAGAAACTATTTTTAAAGACAACCAAAACCCTCTAGACTACCAAATTACACAAGCAGAACTACTGGCTAAAATCCAGACACTGCGGCCAAGAAAAGCTAGTGGTCCAGATGGCCTCTTGAATGAAATGCTGAAATTTGACGATCATAAATTTAATCTGGCCATATTAAAATTATTCAACCTTATTCTGAATGTTGGATGTTTCCCAGACTCCTGGAGCGAAGGAATCATCTCCCCAATCTTTAAAATGGAAATAAATTCGACCCAAATAATTACAGAGGCATATGTGTCAGTAGTAATCTGGGAAAGGTGCTCTGCAGCATCTTAAATACTCGACTGCAAGACTTCCTCAGAGAACATGACATCTTGAGTAAAAGTCAGATCGGATTCACACCCAAACAGAGAACAACAGACCATATCTACACCCTCCATACCTCATAAATCAACACGTCAACGGAAACAACAGCAAAATCTTTTCTTGTTTTGTAGATTTCAAAAAAGCATTCGATTCAATTTGGCATGATGGTCTGTTCCTAAAATTATTAGAAAAAGGAATAGGAGGGAAAGTCTACGACATCATTAAAACCATGTACACACACATGAAGTGTGCTGTGAAAGTGAACAACATGGAAACAGACTTCTTCCCCCAGAGTAGAGGAGTGAAACAGGGCTGCAGTCTCAGCCCCACCCTCTTTAACATTTATATAGATGAATTGGCAAAATCACTGGAGCGATCTGATATCCCTGGTGTCACTCTGTCTGACACACAGATTAAATGCCTACTGTTTGCAGATGATCTTATATTGCTGGCTCCTTCAAAAGAAGCACTACAACAGCAACTGGATCATCTGCTAACCTTCTGTCAGACCTGGGCCCTGACAGTTAATCTGGACAAAACCAAGGTGATGATTTTCCAAAAACGACCCAGGGGTCTAGGAAACCAAACCAAGTTTTTCCTGGGCCCTCACGAGGTGGAGCACACACAGGACTACACATACTTAGGACTACACATCACACCTACAGGAAACTTTAACCGGGCTGTGGATGATCTCAGAGAGAAGGGAAGAAGGGCTTTCTATGCAATCAAAAAATCCTCAAACATTAATATACCCATTAGAATCTGGCTAAGAATATTCCAATCTATAATTGAACCAATAATTCTGTATGGTAGTGAGGTGTGGGGTCCTCTTGCAAATCAAGACTTTGAAAAATGGGACAAACACCCAATAGAAACCCTGCACACAGAGATTTGCAAGAGCATCCTCAGAGTACACAGAAATACCCCCAATAACGGCTGCCGAGCGGAGCTAGGCCAATTCCCCCTGTTAATTAGAATTAAAAAAAGAGCCATCAAATTTTATAAACACCTTAAAACAAGTGACCCCAACTCCTATCACTACAAAGCCCTTCAATGCCAAGAGGAGAGCATGGAGAAAAGCCCCCTAAGCCAGCTGGTCCTGAAGCTCAGCTCCTCTAACAGCACAAGACAAGCTCAGGATACCACACACTCAGCACACAGACAATTATAGAACTAGAAAAACAACACTACATTAACTATTGGACATCTAAAACTCAAACTCAAAGCAAACTTCAATGTTATTTGGCTCTAAACAGACAGTACACGGTGGCACAATATTTAAGCACCGTGACTGATGAGAAACTAAGAAAGACTTTGACCATGTACAGACTCAGTGACCACAGCTTGGCCATAGAGACGGGCAGACACAGACAGACCTGGCTGCCCACAGAGGACAGACTGTGTCAACTATGTCCACTCAGACAAGTGGAGACAGAGACACACTTCCTCATTCACTGCAGCAAATATGACAACATCAGAGGCCAGTTCTTCTCCAAAATGAACCAGCAGGTCCCTGGCTTTGATTCTCTACCTGAACAAACCAAAATGCAACACATTCTTGGAGAGAACAGAGTCAGCAGCTTAGCAGCAGCTAAATATGTCCGACTGTGCCACAACCTGAGGGACAAGCACAACAACCACACATCTGATACAACCACCTGACTTGTGTGTGTATGTATATATATGTATATATTGTTTAGAATATTGATTGCTGTTTATATTGTTGTTATTACTGTTATTATTGTTATTTTTGCTTTGGCAATGTTGTTGTGCAATCGTGCCAATAAAGCCTTTTGAAATTGAAAATTGAGAGAGAAGTGAAAGAGAGAGGAGAAAGAGGTTTAAGAGAGAGAGAGAGAGAAAAAAGAGAGACAGAGAGGAGAGGGTGCAAGAAAAGAAAGAGAGTGAAGGCGAGAGAGAGGAAGAGACAGAGAGAGAGAGTTGAAAGAGACAGAATAACAGAGCTCAGTTTAATTGACTTACATTTTTTTAAGTTTAACTGGTTCGGACATGGTGCACACTACTTTCAGCTGACCGAGGGTCACGTGACTCTCCTCCTTGAGTTTCAAACAGTCGGCAAAAAAGTCTGATAAAAATGAACTTTTGTAATAAATACTGGTCAAGTTCTTTAGACACACACATACAGTATTTATGGACTACTAATCATACTACAAGTCTGGTTGTATCATAATTCCTCTTTTACAGCCCAAACTAAGGTAAGCAGCTAACGCTACCATCTGTACGGCAAACGACTTTCAGTTTTGAGTGTTTTGTTTATTCTCTGGCTCAACAGTGAGTTTTAGCGGCTCCTTATCATCTTTACTTCAGTCGTGTTGTTTCTAGTTCTTGTTTCGATTCCCGCAATGAATTGTGTCTATACTGATCGTTCTAGTGGCTATCCATGCTCACTACTTTTCAAGATGCATCGTGGGAAATTTTGAGTACACTACTTTTTGACCTGCTGGACGTTCGGACACCACTACAAAATGGCGTGACCCCTGAATAGTGCACTATAGTGAATAGTGTGGACATTCGGACACAGCCAATGTCACAGCAGGCCAAAATGGCAGCCTCCGTGTAATTTCTTTGAAAACTGATTTTAATAAAACTACAAACACTTCCAAGGTATTTGTCCTGTATTTATATAAGTGATGATATTATAAGTGTTTTAGGGTAAACATGTGATTATAGCCAGGGTTCACTTTAAAGTGTTTCTAGTCGAACTCTCGTACGTACAGTAAACCCAGTAAAGACCTGCTCAGTGTGAACAGAACAGGTGCTGCTCCTAATGACCCACTGTTCATTTAAACAAGACTTTTATGACTCTGATCATGGTCCCAGGGCCGTGTGCCGACCGACAGCTCCTTTAGCGTGTTGTGTACAGTACGTGTGTGTATATGTGTGTGTATTGTGTGTGTGTGCTTCATAAATAATCTCCTGCAATCTGCCCCTGCCTCTGCTTCTTATTAATGACTTTTATGGGCAAAATCAAACATCTGTCATGTTAGAATACACAAATTAATTATGTAGCTTCTCCTCATCAGCGGAAATAAGAGAGAGAGAGAGAGAGAGAAGAAAGAGAGAGAAGAGAGAGAACAAGTAAGAGACATAGAGGGAAAGAGAGAAAGAGAAGAAAGAGAGGAGAGAGAGTAAAGAGAGAGAAGTAAGAGAGAGAAAGGGAAAGAAGAGAGGAGAAAGACAGAGAGAGAGGGAGAAGAGAAAGAGAGAGAATGGGTGTAAGAGAGTAAGAGAGAGGTGAAAGGATGATGGGGAGAAAGAGAGAGAGATGTGTGTGAGGAGGAAAACTACAAAAAACAAATAATTAAATAAACTGATGAAGTATATTTGCATTTTCTTTATATATAATATAATAGAATCTGTGTCAGAGCAATTCAACTGAAGGCCCGGGGGCCCATCAGGTCCTCCAACCAAGAAATCTGGCCCCATCTTTCTAACTTTGTAGAATACATTTGTTCTGCTTTAAAGGGGAGATATTCTGTATCCCCTTTTCTGACTTTGGAGCCGTGTTTTATTTCTCTCACTGTCATGTTTAGTTTCAGTTCTGAAGTGGGGTTTGTAGAGAAATGGAGGTTAAATTCTACTACAAAAAGATAATATAGTATTCAAGCCCTTGACGTTTTTGAGGAACAGAACTGTATGATAAAGTATAAACATTGTAACGATGTCAGAAAAAACGTTAAATCTCTGTAATTGTGCAAGAAAAAATCATTAATGAGAACGATATACAAATACAAGAAAAAAGAACCTTTTTCAACGAATAAAGTCAAAGCCATGAAAAGATGTAGTTTTTACAGATATTTGAAGAATCATAATTTTAATCATGATCATAACACACTCGAGTGAAGGACACCATAAATATCAGTTGGACTTGTTTTGTGTCCTAATGCTGCGTTCACACTGGACAGCGTATTTGCGTCATAATTCGCGAGTAAAAGCGCATTTTGACGCAGAACATTTTCGAAGCTAACGTTGTTTGTTTTGCCGTGCCGCCAGATCAACAAGAGCAACGAACGACCAAGCCTTTGATAAAAGCCCCAAATAAGCCCTTTCGTTAAAAAAGTGTTTAAAAGACTTCAGTAAACAGTCGTCCTTTCCCCTTGATGTGAGAGGAGAACAACATGTCACGTGTCACAGGAGTGGAGTCTCTGATTGGCTGACGCCGACTTCCAACACGTCTGAAGATGGATCTTCCCAACTCCTGCGGCGGCCGCAGCTTTGAGCTTTCAATCCGCCGCGTTACACCCCAGACGCCAAAACGCACCACAAATACGCTTGAACGCTCAAGACGCGGGTTTACATTGACTTCACATTGAAAATGGACGCAAAAACACAAAGACGCTGCCCGGTCTGAACACACCATAATACTTATGATTTTAATCCCGTAGAACTTCAAATTTTATCTAAAAAATTTTTACTTCTTATGACTTCAACTTTAATCTAAGAAAAAACATGTCTTTTCTCTCATATTGGTGAGTTTTTATTGCATCTTTTGTTTGTTTGTTTTTGTAAAATTACAACTATTTTACTTGTCAGTTATACTTCATTATTGTTTGCATGAGAATTTGTTACACCAGTGTTGACAGGCTCTAGACTGGGAAAACAATTACCCTGTTATAGTCCGTTAGTTAAAACAAATCAAGCTCCATCTTGTGTTAAAGTGGTGTTGTGTGTCCCCTTCAGCCCAGAGACCAAGCCCTGGTCTGTGTTAATGTGTACACTCCCTGTTTATTATACTCACTGCATTAAAAAAGTGCATCTCGTCCTATGAACAGCCTGCGCTCTGAAGGGGGCGGGGCTACAGGCTCAAGGTTGTCCAGATGCATGCTGGGTAAGCGTGCTGGTGCCGGGCCAGACCTTTGCCCTAAACCTGAGTGAAGGGATCACAGCGCCCCCTGCAGAGCTGTAAGTGCCTCCAAACGCTGCTCCCGAGAGGTCGTGACCACAGCGGGGCGAGAGCAGACCTGTCCCGGGACCATCTGAGGGAGGGAGGGAGGGAGAGAGGGGGGGGCAGCTGTCTTCTGTCAGAGGAACCACAAGAGGAAGAGAGAGAGAGACAGAGAGAAACAGTAGCTTAGGTTGATTTTTTTTAAATTCCATTCCAGCAATACTTTTATTATTATTTTTTTTTCTAAAATAAGTAAATCGGCTTGAAATTGGCATCACATTTCTTCTGTTCAAGATTGGTCTCATGGTGAATGACCAGATCTGGTTTTATTTAACCGCTGACGTCGCACCATTGAGGTTGATTCACCTCACAGGAGGCTGGGACTTTTATGCCCCTGAACACATCAGTGTAGTCCAGGAAGAAGAGCAAAAACATGTGTCAGCGATTAAAAGGTACAAAATATTCTAAGTTAATATATTTGACACAAGAGGGATTTTCTGTTCATCAACATGGACGATGCAAAAACAGTGGAAACAAGTCGAGAAAGCTCTGTTGTCAGCTCACTACAAGATTTTATCACTGTGCGAAAACAAAAGTTATGCTGCTAAAAAAGAAGTTACATTCAGGTGAAAAAACAACAAGAAAAAGGCAGTTTCAAGCTTCAGACCTGATCGAAACAGCTGCTCTTGTCTTGTTTCGTTATTTTATTCAAAGAAGTTTCCCCAGCTAAGCAAATGGAGAGCGGCTCTTTCTGCATAAAGCATGTATAGTAGGGTGGAAAGTGACGCCGACGATTGTAATTCCTGCTTTTTGGGAACCGTCTGCAGTTCTGTGACACCTGACCTAGAGGCTGGAGTGAAATAAAATAGAGTGGAAGCATTAGTTGGTAAACATTTGATTAAACAGACTCTATGAACACATAAAGTTTCTTCATCAGTTGTCTGCAAATTCTAAAAGAACAATATTTGGGATTTTCCCAAATATTCTTCCACAGTAATCTGAACCAACCTCAGCGCAGCATTACGGTTTGAGTGTAAGTGCACATTCAAACCAAAACAAACAAAATTTGGTCTATTTTCACAGAATTACTATTTTAACTAAAGAAGTGACCAAACACATCCAAATATTACCATGATGTTCAGTAATTTCAGCGGCAGTCATTCGTGAGCCTTGGTCTTGTATTTTGTGTAAATGATTATTTGTGAATAAATATTAATGTTAATGTTTTTCCATGTTCATTGATGAGTTCATTGATTTCTTGTTCAAACCTGCAGCCCCTGCCTCTTCATTTGAGTCTCAGTAGATTTTCTTCTTTCGAATGACCACACTGTCTGTCTCTCTTCTTTACAATCACTTTCTCTCTCGTCGTGTCTCTGTTGTAACAATAAGAAGCAGATTAAACATATTGTGCTCTGTTAAAGCTAAGGTCAGGTCAGAGATGAAATCATTCTCTCAATATGGACTCTCCAAATCCCCCGTGTAATCCAGCCTCATGCTGAGATTGGACGATCTCTGTGGAGCATATGGTAACGCTTGTAATGATCTTGGTTCACCTCGAAGAATTCATCCAAGACTTCTGTTGATTAAATGTAGGATTTTGTGGTGTGCATATGCTGTCTTCTGTGCAGAGCAGAACACGGCTTTCCAAGAAGAAGACTGACACAGAAACCATAATCTTACATTTGAAAATATGTGCCATTAATCTGATGCATGTTTGAAAAGAAACTACAGTTTACATCAGGACAGGGTGATATGGCTGCTTTAAGTTAGAATTATTTAATTCAGTTAGAAAAAGTTCTGCCTCCCCTGTCCATGCCGCATTTCTTTCATTAAAGGTCTAAAATTACACAAAAATGACTCGTGTTAGCTTTTAAGCCTGTTACAACGTTGTTTACTCTTCAAATCTCTCCACAAAGTTTTGTGTTAATTATCCACAATAGGTTAGGGATGTTCATCATGTCTTCTTAAAGTACTTAAGTTAAAGCGTTTTCTTCTATATCAGACAAGTATCGGTAAGAGATGGTTTATTACCTGACTAGTTTCGACGGTTCACTTCCGTCTTCGTCAGAGGCGTCGCACGTCGCCTAGGTGACGTGTCTTATCAGCTGCTGTTCCCAGGCGTGGCCAGCCCAGCGGACCCGTAAGGTCTACCGGGCTGACCACGCCCCCCGCCGCTCGGTGGTCGCTGGAGAAGGCTGCTCCACGTACAGGAGAGTTGGAAAGCTCCCTCGTCTCGATTCAAAGTGCGTGGGCCTCGCTTTCTGATTTCTATTGCTTCTTTGATCCATCGTTTGTATCTGTTGGTTTCTTGATTGATAATCCGCGCATTGTCCCAGTCCATAATGTGGTTATCCCGTTTGTTTATCAGACCACTGCAAACGGGATAACCACATTATGGACTGGGACAATGCGCGGATTATCAATCAAGAAACCAACAGATACAAACGATGGATCAAAGAAGCAATAGAAATCAGAAAGCGAGGCCCACGCACTTTGAATCGAGACGAGGGAGCTTTCCAACTCTCCTGTACGTGGAGCAGCCTTCTCCAGCGACCACCGAGCGGCGGGGGGCGTGGTCAGCCCGGTAGACCTTACGGGTCCGCTGGGCTGGCCACGCCTGGGAACAGCAGCTGATAAGACACGTCACCTAGGCGACGTGCGACGCCTCTGACGAAGACGGAAGTGAACCGTCGAAACTAGTCAGGTAATAAACCATCTCTTACCGATACTTGTCTGATATAGAAGAAAACGCTTTAACTTAATTATCCACAATGTTTTTTTTTTTCATTCCCAGATGTGTGAGCAATCATGCTGTTTCAATCTGCAAAGTTCAAAATGTTTTATTCACCTTGTGATGTCAATATGTGGCAGTCTTTGGGATGAAAAAGGTTAGGAATAACCCTGCGGCACCCTGCTCACATCAAGAACGAGTGGTTCTTGATGCCAGGAGTCTAGTTTTAGGACCTGAGTTGCCTGACCAGCCAGTCCCTTTCGCGCTTTGACAGACAACTTGACAAAGACATGAGGGTCTGGAATCAGAGCGCCGGGTTTCAATTTCAAGGGTGAACTTTCTGAGCGCGAGTCAACCAATCACAAAAAAGTAAATTCCACTGAAACAGTGACACGCTAATGATAGTAAATATGTAGCGCATGGATTGACCTGTGAATGCTCTCAACATGGTTTAGTGCTCTGGTTTGATTGATACGTTCCTAATGGTTCAAAACCGAAGCTAGAGCCGAAAAAAAAAAAGATCTATCAGCTACGTCCGCCATCTTGAATGTTCTGAAACGGTTAGAAAAAAAGTTTTGAAATTGTGGAGCGGAGGGGAGAAGAGGGGGGCGCCCGTTTGTGATTGGATCTAGAGACCTGCACGGGACTAGATTTTCATGACCGCTCCTGCCCGATCCCGAAGCATCTGTGACCGTTCCCGCCGATCCCGACGCCCCTGTGTGCCTGCCCGCCCGAGAAGCTCCCGCGAGTCCCAACTTTTTTTTTTTTTGGTGACATGGAGGTTGCGTGGCGGCCCCAGGGCATAACAACATGGACACAAATGACTAAACTCTGCATAACTCTCTGCATCTAGTTTAAAATGATTAGGCACCAGCCTAAATAATCTGCAACAAGGCAACTATGTTCGTTTGACACATTCAATCATAAAGCCATGATGTCTGTGTATTTCTTACCTGAACAAAGCTCCTCACACCTCCAGTTTCTGCTAAACAAACACTTTATTTGCCCAAACTCCGTGTGTATTATCTCCATCTCCCCGTGCGTTAAAGCCAGCATTCAATCACTCCTCTGGGAAAGCTTACGCCCGTGCTGCGGCTGCTGCTGGCGCGAGGACGCACAGATGATCCGCACGCTAGACTAGGAAATACAGCAGAGAGTTTACGTGTCTGCACCTCGCAGGTGTCCGTGTTGCGTCTCTCTGTTGACCAACAGCGCGCACAAAGCGGTATTTCTTCCTTGCCACGTAATATTTTGAAGACAGCGGAGAGAGCGCAGGTCAGGTCGGGACCCGAGGTGTTTGGGCCTGACCGCCCGTTCAAGGCAACGTTAAAACCGCCCGATCCCGAGGGTTTGCTCACGGGTCCTGTGGGTCCCGCGGGAATTCGCGCCCGATGCAGGTCTCTAATTGTATCGTCCCAACTTTGGACGACGAAATCGTTGTCTCTGTCTTTGGTTTCAGACCCTTCTGCATTCAAACAGAATGTGGGAGGGGCTGACTGGTCAGGCAAGGACTTTAACGCTTTGTAAGCAGCTTCGCCCATCCACTGGTTGTTGAGTATTTTTGTGTGAGCTGATTTTGTAGGTGGACGACAGAGTGGCTCATCATGATGATCGGCAATCGTTGCTGAACTAATGAGGCTTAGGGCCTTATAAATTTTATTTTATTAACATGTTCAGCAGAATAAATAGGATTTAGTGTTCTTTGACTGCCACCTTTTCATGGGCCAAAGTAAACTCCCTGGAGGGCCGAGTTTGGGCATTGGTTTAACGGGTAAATCTTAACCTACCCCAAGCCCCAGTCCTAAACGTATAAGACTAAACTTAGCTTTAAACCAACAGAAAATGTCGTCTTGTGGCTTCAAACCAAACAAAGGTGTGAAAACGACTAGACCCACTCTCTTGCCACCTCCAGGCAAGAGAACCACTCTTTTTGGGGAACAAATAGCTGTTTTATAATTATGTAGGAAAGATTTGTTACAAAACCAAAAGTTGTTTCTACTCAATATGTCCTCTTTACACAATTATAACTCCGGTGTAATGTACAACCTGCAATAAAACACAAACATTTCTTATGCAAAAACAACAGCTTGAACTATAAAGAAGCTTTTACGAGCCCCTGACTTCCCCTTTAAGAACTCCACACACTTCTCCTTTTACAGAGACGGGACATTTAACACTGCTTTTTTACGGCGCCTACCTGCTGTAAATTACACCCCCAGGACAGCAGAGCGGCGCTGTTGTATTTTATGTTAAAGAGTTTCCCGTTTTAATAGGAGTTTTATGGCGTGTGGAGCATATGCTACAGAGGCTAGCTACAGGCTAACGGCGTCATTATGGGATGTCCCGGACGGTTTATTTCAACAACAAGGTCACACAAACTGTCCCCAACATCGGGAGAAACAGCAGCAGGAGTGTGGGAGGTAAAAATGACAAGGGTGGAATAAGAACGTGGAAAATGAATGGATTGAGTTGTGTTTTGGGTAGTTTTAAGTGACGGAGAAAGTAATGGCTAATTTTTTTTGTTATTTTTATTGCTCTACAAATCATAAACTGAATAATGAGTGAATAAATGCTTAGTTTAAGTCAAGATTTGCTAATGGAATAAATGCAAAGTGGATTGTTTTGCTAAAAGTATTTAACAGCATTTTCTCACTAGAACTTAATAAAAAAAAGCAACTGGAACTGAAAAATATCACTAGAATCATGTGAAAGTCTTATTTTCTGGCAGTGAAAATAAATTAAAATCAAGATAACTCTAGTCTTATTCTAGTCCTAACACATTACTGACACATTAAGAAATTTAAGTTGGCCACTATTTCCAGAGTAAGAACCCTGAGTTATATTTACAACAGGTCTGTAGTCGACCAAAGAAATTCTTGGTCGACTAAAGTTCCATTAGTCGATTAAAAAGTATCTTATTGATCTGACCCAATCTGTACTTGGAGTTCATGCAATAACAACTAATACAGAAAATATGTAAATAGAAAGCAAGTTCAGCAGAACATGGTGCTAAGGAAATGTGGTCTAGGTGTCCAAGACAAGACCGAGTCCAAGAATGGATCAAGTTCAAGACCGAGTCAGATAACACTGAGACCAGGACAAGAAGAGTCCAAGATCGAGTACAAGATTAGACCAAGTCCAAGAGAGATTGAGTCCAAGCACCCTTTAGACCAAGACAAGACCGAGTCCATATGCACACTAGAGCAGAGGTTCTCAAATGGGGTGTCGTGACGTGAATCCAGGAGTGTCGCGGGAAATTGTTGAGTTTTTCCAAACAAAGGCTTTCGAATAGACCAGCAGTTGCGAACACCCAGAGCGCACTCTTTGCCTTACACTCAGAAACATTTGCGTTCCAACATCTTTTCTTTTTTCCTCTCTCCCATCCTGACTTTAGAGAGGCTGCGTGTGTCTGTGTCATAACAGAGGTTATTAGCAGCAGATTGTGTCTTTAATAAAGCGTTTCCACACACGGGGAATATTCTATGAAACTGGAGCTTTGCAATAAATGCATAATTTGTACAAATCTGCCTTATAGCCGCGGAGAAAAGGTCCGAAACAAAAAGTGAAATAAAACATACGAGATTAGAAACTCGATGCGGTGCGTAATGGCGCAACGCGGAAATTGTCAAAGTAATCTTTGGAGTTTTCATTATTGCAAGAATGTTTCATAAAACGTCCTGTCCTGACAAAAGTTTGTGGAACAGCAGCGTTTACTCTGCTCTGATCACACAGGAAGCTTCTGAACGCCGGCTTGATACCTTTTCAATAATAATAAAATTACATCATGTATTAGGAAAAATGTATTTCAAATATTTCAGAATACAGAATATCACATTGAATTTAATACAACTCTCCTGTGGTCTTTGGTAAATAAGCTGTGCACGTTTTAAAAAGGTAACAAACACTCTATTTAAAGTAAAATATTATGTAAAATTGTAAGAGGTGCCTCGGCCTAGGGCAAGAACACTTAGAGGTGCCCCAGTGCTTAGAAGTTTGAGAACCTCTGCATTAGAGTCCGAGACGAGACCAAGTCCTTATAAAATCACTCCAGTCTCCAGACTGACCAAGTCTTGAGAACAACTACACTAGGTAAAGCCTGTTTAAGTTAATTGCTTCACTCTCTGTGCTCTCTCTGCTCACTTTACTTTTACTTCTTCAAACCCACATCATGAACCTTTGAGCAGTGGCCTTTAAAACAATTAGAACACACATTTAAATTTCACCTCAGTATCGTCAGAAAGAAAAATGTAGAATTGTAAAACTTGGTCAATATTTCCTACTCCAGGACTTTCAAAATAAAAGCACCAGCCCATTGTTTGTTGTGTAAATATCTGTGAAGCTGGTCAGACACACAGCTGCTCTTGCCCTGGGCGCCTTTAAATATGCAAACTCTGTGCGTTTTCCTCCGCGCCTCACGTGAAAGCAGGACATCGCAGTGAAAGGTGCAGCCGGCGGGTTCACGTATCGCTGAGCTGTGCGCGAGCATATGCCGGCGCGCTTCGCAGTGCCTCCGTGCGCGCTGAACTGACTCTGTCTATAAACCCTGGACCTGCGCTGGGTTTGTCACAGAGCGTTATGTTGTGGGCAGATGTTTGGGGAAGAATCCAGAGGTCAGCAAAAACACTGCGCTCACTTCAGTTTATCCTCAAAATAAAAAATGTCTGTAGTCGACACATTTAGAGGAAGAATTGTGTCCGCTGTCAGGGATAATATGCTAGACTTTACTGACCCTGTAGGACAATTTTTCACTTTTGTATTTACGGGGAATTATTCTGTAAAATCTGCTTTTCTGAGTATGTAACCGTAGACATATGTGAGTCGATGCTGCGCTGAAGATTTGGAAGACCCACCAATACTATGGTGCTTTTTAAGGCTGTAAAGGAGACAGCGTGCAGGACATGACCAAATGAAGGAAATAGAGAATATGTGTGATGCTACAGAAGTGAGTTTGGGACATGTGATTCTTTGGGACAGACCTGAGAAACTGAGCTGAACTTAGGAAATGTAACATCCTTAAAACCCCATAAGAAACCAGCATTTGTCACTAAAATGCCTAAAATTCAAACAGAATCTGTTTCTGAACCTTTGGAGCACAAACACATGGGTCTTTGTGAATCTGAGGCTCTACAGTTTTGTCTTTTGATTTCTAATTGACTCTAATTATAAAGGAGAACTAAACCTGTACAAAAGAAAATCAGAAAATGAATTTTAGGGACAAAAAAAAAAAAAAAGTCCAATTAAAAATGTGTTGAAATTTATTTGTTTGTCATGAGAGCCTTTGAATAAACAATGAGTCTTCTTAGAACGGCTGATTTGATTTAGATCAGACTGTTGTGGTGAATGTTACAGAAAACATGTTAAAGACTTTACATATCAGAGGAATATTTCACCAGAGACACTTTAACTGTGTGTTTAAACAGCCTGTTCTCATGGATAAGCGTGTCAATACCACGCTATTGTAAACAGCGTGTCATATTAACGCTACTTCTATTTTATGCGTGTGTATTTGACGCGTTTCTGTCCCAGTTCATTTCAATGGTGAATGTTAAGACGTGTTATTATTCATGAAAACTAACACAATCCTAATCCTAACCTTAACCAACTCCAAGCCAAAGAGCTAAACTTACACATTTTTGTAACTTCAGACTTAAATTTTGCCGTTAATCCCTTGAAAAACCTTGTGTTTGTCGTCAACCACTAGGCGTGTCCAGACGACGCGAGAAAAAACAAGCGTGTAATTGCACGCCAAAACAGGCAGAGGGCGTCGTCGTGACACGCAGTTTGTCATGGCGTGCTATTTTACGCATTCCGTTAGCATTTAGACACAATCACGTCTCTTTTTAAACCAATGTGTTGTTGGTTTAAAAAGAGACGAGATTGTGTCGAAATGCTAACGCTAACAGGAAATGGTCGTATGTACAGAAATGAGCTATTTTGAACGTACACAAGCCAACTGAAGTTCGTGCACAGAGACAATTGGAAGCTAAACTTTTAAATGGCTTTTAACTTAAATACTTTGATAATTGAACTTTTTCACATATGTTTATGCATTTATGCTTCTGTTCAACCAAACTAATAGGAAAACATCTAAAAAAAAAAAACATACTTCAAATTTTTGCTATTATATTATTTTATCATAATAGGTGTTTCCATATAAAGACACACAAATAATGTTGGATTAATGCTAAATTCAATCAATGCTGAATATTTATAGCCACAATTCAGAGTCAAAATGACAGAAAACAGTTTTATATTTAGGTCATACATATACTATAAGCTAAATTATTCTCTTTAATGCATGAATTACATTATTTTTACTTCGAAATTTGCTGCCAACTCACTGGGAGAAAGTTAAGTCAGATCTTTCAGTGAACACTTGGGTCTGGTCTTTGTACATGTGTCTCTTCTCCAGCTGCTGTTGTCTGTATTATTGTCCTATTGTAATAAACACAGATCCAGCGTGTTCTGTGGGACGACATCAGGAGCATATTGAAGCATTTCCCTAAATCCCTCTGTCACCCAAATCTGCTCCTTCTGTTATGAGCAGATATCCTTTGAGGTCACAGGTCAAAGGTCAGCCAGGATAAGCTCCTTCTGAAACATACAGTAGTTTAAGACATTTCATCTCAAATCACTGTTTCCTTGGAGACAGATACTATTTAAAATACAGATGGTGTTATGCATAATCAGTGCTGGGATTATTTCCAGAGTTATTAATGCAACACTCTCCAACCTTTTGCAGTCGAGATCTACATATTAATAATAGGTTGTAGAGGTAAGATCTTAAGCCCGAGCCCAGGCCTGGGCCCGACCCAGCCTGAAATTCGGGCCAGGTCGGGCCCAGAAATGTATATCATTACGTTCGGGTCGGGTTGGGTCGGGCTCGTGCTTCTCTCCCTTGCTATATTGCTGTTTTTGCAGTGTACAGCGCGCGGCCCTGGTCCAGGTCTACGCTGTGTTAATACAAGTGTGCTTTGCACTAAAACACATTGTTTGGGGACCGTTTCAAGGCACCAGCATTCACAGTCAACAGCACAGAAGCTCTTTTAGAAAACTTACGGCTGCTTAGATCAGGAGGAGCTGACCTGACGCAACCTCAGCCAGGACCAACCGAGAACTCAACCAGGACTATCCCAGGACAGTGATAGAGCCACTGACACATGAGCATGAAGCAACAACACACTAACAATTCGTGTCCAAAACACTACAGCCTCGCACGAATCCACGTACGAGCTGCAGCTAAGCACACAGACACTTACCCCGGGCTCACACTACATCCAGTCCAACTCCGGTGCAGTCACCGGACCGGTCTAGCTACGGTGGGTGACTCACATTAGCTACGGTGGTCTGCAGTCCTGCTACAGCCACAGGCTCTGCTGCCGACCACGCGAGACCCCGAACTCACGGAGGTTCACGCTCAACGTGGGAAAATACGCGATCGCTGAGCACTTTTTTTTCTCTCTCTCTCTTTCACTGAGGACATGTTTATGTAAACAAAGAACACGCGCAGAGTTTTGGGCTTATTTCACGTCAGTTGATTTTCTGTTGGATTTTTTGCCGCACAGTGGGTAAGTACGGGAGGTTTATTTACAGTTTATGTGTTACATAATCGTGTAAATGTCGTATTTTGTATTATTAGCGGTAACGTAATGATTTTATTTTGAAAACTACCGGATTCACTTCACCCGCGCTCGCTTGGTTTCCTGTTTATCGTGTCTTTTTTTCACAACTTCATCCAAAAGGGCTCCGGTGCGCTCCGGCGTCCGGCCAAAATTTGAAACAAACGAAACGGATTCGGAGCGCCGGATTGGCCGTACCGGAGACACCGGACTGGACTGTACGCCGTGTGAGCCACTCTCGGACTTTTCAAGTTAAGTAAAGACTCCGGTGGCTGCACCGGAGTTGGACTGGATGTAGTGTGAGCCCGGGGTTACCCCTGTCACGCTTTGGCACCTGGCTTCTCTGAAGAAATAAATCCAGTCCGTGGAGTCCGTGCTCTAGTCCTGGATGGTCTGCGGTTGCACACGTCTTGGCCACTACTTGATCCACCTGAATCCGCGCATCACTGAAGCAAACGTATACGAATGTTTGGACCGTTGTTTGTTTAAACAAGAGAGAAAATGTGAATGCCTGTTTGAGAAAAGTGTAACGTGTGTGGTGAACGGTCTATTGGCAACTGAAATTACTGTAAAAATAAAATAAACATGACCACTCTGTGGGTTATTTTCACAACGTGGTCCCTTGTTAAAAAAGAAATAATTTGGATAAAAGAGAGAAGATGCCCTGCGCACGTGAACCCACCCCCCTCCCCTCCTCACAAATTGAATATAAAATTTCGGGCTTGCTTCGGGCTCAGGCCTGCAAATCAAGTTAATTGATCGGGCTCGGGCCGGGTCGGGCTTTAATACCAGCGGGCCGGGTTGGGCTAGATTTTTTAGGTCCGATCTTACCTCTAATAGGTTGTGCTCACCTGACATCACAACATTTTTTGGTAATTATTTAAAGGAGTCACCAGGTTTTAAAAAGAGTGAAATAACCCTTTGGATACAATATTTTATGATAAAATACATTTTTATTAACTCTTTCACTGCCAGCCCTATTCTCGCTTTGACTGTCCTTTACTGCCACTGCAAAAAAGAAAAATCTAACTGAGATATAATAACTTGATTTAAGTATGCTATTCTTAAAAGACCATTTTTTTATTTTTTTTTCACTTGAAAAGACCAAATTTTACTAAGATTATTTGACTTGTTTTAAGATATTCGATCCGGATTTACCTTATCTAGATATAAAAACTTATTTTAAGCACATTTGTGTCTGTTTTATGCCATAATTGCTTGAATCAAGAATAGATTTGCTAAAAAATCTTGTCAAGAGTGCTTGAAATGTGCAATTTCTGCTAAAAAACAACTAAGTTAGTCAAATTTTCTTACTGCACAGATTTCTCTCAAAATAAGGAAAATGTTCTTGTTTTTTGAAAGGCCTCTTTTGCAGTGCATGATACTCCGGCCGCCTCTGATACTTGGTTTCGTTTAGTTTAGATTCTAAACTTGAGCCTGAACCAGCCCAAGCCTGACCCGACTTTCAGGCCAGGCCCTCATTTCTCGCTCAGTTGTCGGGCTGGGCCGGGTTTGGGTTTAGACGCAGAGCCGCACTGTACACCTGCGCTCAGCGATATGATTGACAGCCACACTAAAACACAGCGCAGAACCACTGCAGTGACTAAATGTGAGCGTTTGAAGTGGCTGGTGTTAGTAGGCGCGCTGCGTGTTTAATTTGCTCAATATAATGTAAAATATAATTCAGTAATCTTATGTGTGAGTTTCTCGTGAAGAGACCTGCTTTGATCAGACCTTGAGTTTTTTCAGAATTGTCACTTAACTTCAATCTATCTCAAAATATACTCTGCAGGCACAAACCTCTTTCACACTCATTGTTTTGTTTGCATTGAGAACAGATTTAAACAGCATTTCACAGTTTAATTCCATATTTGTGCCCCTCGGCTTCAGTCTCAGCAGGAGTCAAAGCTAAGCCGTCTCACTTTCACCGGATTAGGAGCAGCTCTTTAGTCCTGGGTCAGTGCTTTAAGCCTTAAACACAAAATAAACTGGACCTAAAGTGAAAATATCCACATTGACAATTCACACAGGAACTCAGACAATGTTTGGATTTATTACAATTTACACCAGGGATGTCCAAACCGATCTGGGGAATATAAAAATAGATATACAATAAAAAAAAAAAAAAGTCAAGTTAAAACCTCCACATATTTATTTATTGGTTTATTTGAATAGGGACAGATACAAAAACATTGACTACCTTTAACACAGCAGTCTGAGGCATGCATCATAGTGCTTAGAGCTAAAGCTAATTCACAGCACTTGTCCCTAGAAGGGCTTTTACCACACAAGAAGAATACAGAAGATATAAATAACATTAAAATACAGTATATGACCTTGGCAAAAGAGGTACATTTTTTAAAACTCAGTGTAAAATGCAATACTGATCCTGTTTGGGCAAATTCTTGAGGAGGTCTAAGGGTAAAAAAAAAATTGGTTTGAGGGCTGTATTTGGCCCTGGGCCGCAGTTTGGACATGACTGATTTACACAAAGTCTGGTGTGAAATTGTGCGAGTGATTCATGTCTGTAAAAACCTCCTGTAATTCACCAAACTCGTCGTCGTCCTCTTGTAACTTTAGTCCTGTGTGAATGTGAATGTCTGTGTTTTCTGTTTATAAACTGATTCCTAATGATCGTGTCTCTGAATAAGTCACCTTTTCAGAACAAAGTTTATAAAAACAAACATATGAATTGCCTCGAATGCCAGGAGGAAACTCACACATTGTGGGTTACTTTAACGTTTGCAGAGGTCGTAATGGGACTTCTTCCTGTGTGAATAAAGACAGCGCCTCTAAACATGCTAAATGTTGAGTATGCGTGGACACAGACCTCAGAGCAGTGCGCTGTGCGGCTGGTGGAGTCGTGCGCCGCGCGCTCACTGTTCGTGTGAATTTCACTCAAGTGGCTCTGGCTCTGCTGCTCTTTGTGCTCCATCTGCACTCACACTGTGTAAGCTGTTTCTAATAACAACAACACATTTGAGACGGAAACTAAAGTCCAGACAACTGTTCCCAAAAGTGCACAGCTTGTGCAGTCTGCGCGGCTTTGTCTCAAGGAGAAACTTTTGGAAACTGTTAAAAAGCTTTAGGACTGGAGCTGTGGCATTTGGAGGAACTACACACTGTATTAGTCTAATAAACAAAGTAAGATGTTTAAATACATGGAAATAGTAAACATAGTAAAAGAATAAAGAATGAAATACATTGTTTGATCATTATTTCCATGTGGCATTAGATTATATCCATTCAGCTCAAAGATTCCCACTGAGGTTGTCCAGGCCAATCCTGAACTTGCATGATCACTTAGAATCATAATTTAGCTCCAGTAGAGTCTGGTGCATCAACATGGGCTCTGATTGTCACGTGAGAGGCTGTCATACAGCACAACTTCTACCGAACAACCAGAGTGCGGAGCACAGGAGCATCAGCTGCAGGATGATACAAGATTCCTCAAATATGCAGAAATCAATCCAAAGACAACTGCTTCCAGATCCAGAGTCGTCTGGGTTCAGTGATCGCTCATACTGAGGCCAAAGCATGCATGTGTTGGTACAAAGACTGCTGGTGTTCTGTCGAGATGGGACCCCCTCACTAGCTTTTGTGACTGTGCGTGACGTTCCAAGCTTCCAGCGGTAAATGGTTTACAATTAATTAGGCTAAGTTTAGGGATAATTCAAAGGCTAAGTTTAGGATTGGGGCTTGGGTGAGGGTTAGCAAAAGTCATTTAAAAATAAAAACATATTACTGATTTTGTAGCACTAACCTTAAACTTGACAGAACACCGGTCAAAGGAAAACAATTCCTTTGAGCGGTAAAGATCAGGACACCAGAAACAGATCTGCGCAGCTCGTCGGACCAGACGGATTGCCTTGTGAGAACTTCTTGTTATTTTTCAAGAAACAGCTCGCCTCCAGTGACTGAATCGAAGCCCGAACTGGATCCAATCAACACAGTCTTTGAAGAAAACGTAGATATACAATGAAATGTTAAAAACATAGGATAAGAATGTTTTCAGGACTTTTTTACGTCAATATGTTTTCAAAAACCAAAACATAAAATAACTAAAAATGTTGGTAGAAGTCACGTGGCAACAGTTTCTTATTAATTTTTGTTGTATGTGGCCAGGCGGCAGTCAGAACCGCTGCTGGAGTCCTTTAAACGCCGATCCAGTGTAAGCCTTAAGTGAATAAACTAATGACTGTGTATTTTCTCGTTCATAGTTCATTAGTAAAAAGTTTTTCATGATTACGTTTTACTATATAATACCTTTTATTCTATTTTTTGCTTAAAACATATTCCAGCCTCACATAATAGAACATAAGCACAGTTTTTGACTTCTTCTCAAAAACATTTACCATCACGCTCGCCTCGCTCACCTAATTTGGCTGTCGCTTAGGTCTTGAGTAATGACCTTATTTGGACTTCCTTTTGCCTGGATCTGACTTTGTGCTCAAAGTCAAGCTGTTCCCTGTATATTAATAAGTAAACAATTTGCCGGAGCTGTCTGACGGAGAGTAAAATATTGAAAAGCTTATGAAAAACGCTTCAGTATTATTATTTTAATCACAATCCCGGCGTGACCTTTAAGGACAGGTGCGAGATGATGAAAAATATAGAGAAAAGTTTTGAATTTTTCAATCTCGTTTGGCCGTAAACAAATCCGAGCCGGTGGAAGCGATACGCGGTGATTGTTCCGTGATTGGATCCGGCGCATGGGGACGGTAATCCAATCAAGAGACCGCATTTTAGACATCTGAGGCCGAAAACAGACTGAGAGGGTTTAAAAACACACGCTTCGGACAGGACAGGAGAGAGGAAGGAAGGAAGGAAGGAAGGAAGGAAGAGAGAGACAGAGAGAAGAAGGAGAGAGGAATGAGGGATAAGGAGAAGGAAGGAAGGAGAAGAAGAAAAGAAGTAGGAGGGAAAAAGAAGGCAGAAAGCAGCAGAGTGTTGAAAAGCAGTTGGAATGGGGAGACAGAAAAGAGAAAGGAAGGCAAGGACAAAGGTGGCAGGAAGAAGAAAATAAGAGACAGGAAGCAGGAGGAAGGAGAAAGGAAGCAGGAGAGAGGAAGTAGGAGACAAGGAAGTGGGAAACAGAAAGGAATAAGGAGACAAGGAAGTAGGAGAAAAGACGTAGGAGAAGAGGAGTGAGGGAGAAGGAGGAATGAAGGAAGAAGGAGAAAGGAGGGAAGAAGAAGAAGGCGGAAAGCAGGAGAGTGTTGAAAAACAGTGTGACAGCAGTAATGGGGAGACAGGAAGGAGAGAGGAAGCAAGAGAGAAGGCAAGGACAAAGGAAGAAAGAAAATATGAGACAGGAGGACGGGGAAAGGAAGCAGGAGACAAGGAAGCGGGAGGCATAAAGAAAGAAGGAGACAAAGAAGTAGGAGAAAAGATGTAGGAGAAAAAGAGCAAGGGGAAGGGTGAAGAGAAAAAACAAGAGAAGAAAGGACGCAGGAAGCATGAGACAGGAAGTAGAAGGAAAAAGAAAGGAAGCAAGCGGGAGAGAGGAAGTAGGAGACAAGAAAACAGAGACAGAAAGGAAGAAGGAGGAAGGAAGAAGGAGAAAAGGAGCAGGGAGAAGGGTACAGAAGTGCAGAGAAGAAAAGGGAAAAGGGAAGAAGAAAGAAAAAAGAAAGAAAGATGCAGGAAGCATGAGACAGGAAGTAGAAGGAAAGAGAAAGGACGCGGGAGAGAGGATGTAGGAGACAAGGTAGCAGGAGACAGAAAGGAATAAGGAGGAACGAAGAATTAGACAAGGAAGTAGGAGAAAAGGAGCAGGAGGGAGGATACAAAAGAGAAGAAGAGGGAGAAGGAAAAAAAGACGGAAGGAAGCATCAGACAGGAAATAGAAGGAAAGAGAAAGGAAGCAGGAGAGAGGAAGTAGGAGACAAGGAAGAGGGAGACAGAAAGGAATAAGGAGGAAGGAAGGAGGAGACAATGAAGTAGGAGTAAAGATGTAGAAAAGGAGCAGGAGGAAGGGTAAGGAAGAGAAGATGGAGAAGGAAAAAAAGATAGAAGGAAGCATAAGACAGGAAGTAGAATGAAGGAGAAAGGAAGCGGAAGAGAGGAAGTAGGAGACTAGAAAGCGGGAGACAGAAAGGACTAAGGAAAGAGAAAAAAGGAATAAGGAAGGAGAAAAATGGAAAAAAGAAGGAAGGAAGCAAGAAGGATGAAACAGGAAGTAAAATGAAGGAGAAAAGAAGCATTAGAGAGGAAGTAGGAGACAAGGAAGCGGGAGACAGAAAGGAATAAGGAGGAAGGAAGAAGGAGACAAGGAAGTAGAAGAAAAGAAGTAGGAGAAAAGGCGCAGAAGGAAGGGTATGGATAAGAAGAAGGAGAAGGAAAAAAGATGGACGGAAGCATGAGACAGGAAGTAGAAGGAAGGAGAAAGGAAGCAGTAGAGAGGAAGTACAAGATAAGTAAGCGAGAAACAGAAAGGAATAAGTTATAATTGTAACCAAAAAGAATACATGTTATGAGAGGTTGTCAGATTTAAAACCTAATTGTAAAAATCAGCTACTCCACCTTTAATTCTGACATTGATCAATAAAAATCCAGACAAAGTTTACAGCTAAAATGTCAGAAGTGACGTGGTAGGAAAGTGTTGTTGTTGTGTTTCCTCGGCGTGGTATAAATGAGGTGTTTCCTGCTCCACTGCGCTCACCGTGTGCCTGTGCGTGGCCCGCTTTAGAATCTGCCCCTGCGCGCTGCACCTGTTCTGCTGAAACTCTACATATGTATAATGCATATGTGAGCGAGTGTGAGAGAGAGAGAGAGAGAGAGAGAGAGAGAGAGAGAGAGAGAGAGAGAGAGAGAGGTGTGTGACAGGATTCCCTCAGGTCTCAGGTGTGCGGTGCTCAGCGGAGGGAGAGGACCATCTGTCTGAGCAGGTGCCACACTCCGGTCCCACACGAGAGAGAGAGAAGAGAAGAGAAGAGAGGAGAGGGGGGAGAGAGAGAGGGAGAGGAGAGAAGAGAGAGAGAGAAGGGAGAAAGAGAGAGGGAAGGGAGAAGGAGAGAGAGAGAAGGGAGAAAGAGAGAGAGGGAGAGAGGAGAGGGAGAGAGAAGAAAAAGAGAGAAGGAGAGAGAGAGAGAAGGGAGAGAGAAAAAAGGGAGATAGTGAGAGAAGGGGGAGGGAATGAGAGAGAGGGAAGGGAGAGAAGAGAGAGAGAGAAGGGAGAAAGAGAGAAAGAGGAGGGTGAGAAAGAGAGAGGGGGGTGAGAAGGAGAGAGAGGGAAGGGAGAAAGAGAAGAGAGGGAGAGGTGGAGCGAAGGAGAGAGAGAGAAGGAAGGGAGAAAGAGAGAGAGGAAGAGAAGAGAGAGGGAGAGGTTGAGAGAGAGGAGAGGGAAAGAGGCAATGGAGAGAGGGAGAATAAAGGAGAGAGGGGGGGGGGGCAAGTTTCTTAAAGGAAAAAACACAGAATTTTATTTATTTATTTATAGTTTGTTTGTTGTTTTTGTGCAATAAAATGTGAGTGTGTGGCCAGGGCGGTTAAATAGCATAGCCACCGGAAGGGTTATATAAAAAATATATTGTGTTCATCTTCTGCCGAGTGAAAACCAACATGGCTACTCCCGACGAAAAAAAATACATGGAAATAATATCACGTGGAACTGAAAAACATTGCGGATTTCTGCAGAATCAATGAGCGAAGCAAAAAACGACTTTAATGTGAGGTGAGTGAAGTTAGATTTTGGTCTAAATGACAGACGACCAATCAGCTCCTTTGTTTCATCTGCGTCACACTAATAAGCTAATCTGATTGGCCGGTACGATGTAGATTTGAATTCATAAGCTTGTCTTAAAAGTTCCTAAAACATGTTGACTAAAAAACTTGCAATTTGTATTTACTTTTATGAATAAAATCCATTAAAAATTCCATTCTACAAGTTAAGATCATTTAAAATATACTAAAATTGCATACAAAACATCTATTTAAAAAGTTAAAAGGCTAAGTTCTGTGTTCTGATGAATTTGAACTTGTGAGGCTATGCATTTTAGCTAATGCTGACCTGTTAAAAATACTGTAATTTCTGCACTATTGAGCTCACCTGAATATAAGCCGCACCAACTAAATTTAAATAAGAAAAGTGATAAAATACATATATTTAAGCCACACTTGTTAATAGTAAGTCTATGAGAATCTATAATTTTGCTGCATTGTTGTATAATCCGCAGGGTTCAAAGTTTATGAAAAAAGTAGTGGCTTATAGTCCAGAAATGACGCTACATACCTGTCTGTTCTGTGAACAATAGTGCATGTTCTGTATATTTAAACAGTTTTTTGTGTGTGTGTGTTTTGTTAAAGGTTTTTCACCTAATTGCTTATCTACCTGCAAATCTCCAACCACAATAAATAAGGATTGCAATTCTTGTTTATTGAGTGAAATCCAGTTTGTCTTAGTGAGCCCATCTCTTTCTCGTGGGGGAAACTGTTCAGTTAAACAATTATACACGTGACAGAAATCATAGACTAAACATGAACTAAAATGACATTTATTGCAGCAAGAACAAATGTGAAGATAAACTGATTTTAAGAACTGAAAACTGAAATGTGCTTAGTATAATTACAGAAATAGTAAAATAAACTGTATATTTTCTTACTTTTGGATTCCTGCCTCTGTTTTAATCAAAAGCGAACCTGTGTGTCCTTTAGCATTTTCTTCTCTGGATTAATTTCCAGTGGCGTTGTTGCTTTTATTTACAGCTAAAGTTAATCTTTAATTTATATTAAAAAAAATTCGGATTGTCACCATAACTCAGTTTTTTATTCCAGCGCCGGTCAGAGAACCAGAGCGGATTCAAGTAAAAGATTGTGACGCAGAAACACCAACCGCACACATCACTAAACGTCCTCACTTGCGCTCTTGCCCCCGTTCACAAAGACTTACCCTCCTCTCGTCACACAGATGTTCTCATGCTCCCCAAACCCGCCTCGCTTTAATCCCGGCCGCAAAATTAAACAGATCCCAACTATTTACCCAAGAAAACCTAATCCTAATATGTTTCCAGGAGCCGCGGATTTCCAGCGGACCCGTCTTCAAATCCAGGTGTGGGGTCAGGAGTCCGGATTAGGTAAGGCTATTGTAATATTTTAAATAACGCAGAAGCAGATTCCATTATTAAAATACCCATCTGCCCATCTGTGCCGCAAAGACATACTACAATTATTAATATTGTTTTTTTATACAGGCCTAAAGTCGCGGTGAATGGATTACACATGCAGCCAGGGCAGTTTGGATATGAACAAGTGGATTAACCTGCCTTACAGTGTACTTACATATTCTGGCTTTAGTTAAAATAATGTGGAATTTAATATGGACTAATGTAAGCGGGCAGATGGGGACATGGCGGAGTAAATGAGGAGAACATTTGGGTTTGTGAGATGTACTTTTGCAGAGAAAATGGATTCAAAGAGTGATGCTTTAGTGGGAGCTCTTTTTACATTGTTTTCGTTTAATAAATTGCGTGTTTGTACAAATGAGTGACAGCAAAGTGTGGAAAAGAGAGAGGAAGTGTCTGGGGTGATGGAAGTCTAGGCCACACTGCTCGAAATACGGGCTCAACCAATATATCGGTTGGCTAATATTATCGGCCGATATGAGCATTTAAAGGACTATCGATTAGCGGCTAAAACCTGGCCAATGTACCGCAGATATTCTGGGCATGTTGTACCTCGTTTTAAAACTTAGATCTTCCAGAAAACAACAATTCTATAAATTTTGTCATAGCTGATGTAGACACATTAAATCTATTGTGGGGTTGTCTGGGGATGGGGGTGGCGGAGGGTGGGGGCATGTGGGATTGTTTCTAATGTACTTTGTGTTACATGTAAGTATGAAAAGCGCTTTATAAATAAAGTTTGATTTGATAAATATTAGAACTATATGGTCACAGCACATTGCTTTTGAACATGAAAAGAAGTAGGCCTATAATGTTCTTACATTGTGTTTTAACCATAATTAGGCCTATATGTGTGAGTTTAGTTAAACGTTTATAACTCTTCACTTACAAATCCAAACCCAGTCCTCTTGGGCTCCTCTTAAAGTGTCATTGACTGGATCCGTTTGTCGTTCAGACAGTCTAGATTTAGTCAGTGTTTTTGACCTTTTTCAAAATGAGATGGGTCTTATTTTACAAGGGTCACAAGAAGTATCGGGTTGTTGTTATTGAAAACTCGACAAATATCTAAGAAACTTGTTGAAGTTTTGATTAATTTATTTAATTGAATAAAACAATGATTACTGGCATTACACAAAGTGTCATAAAATACCACAAAAGAGACGTCAGATGCAGCTTCTCAGAGCAAAGGTGAGTTCATGCGGCCTCGCCCAAGAACTCTCCTGATGCGACTTTGCTCCGATGGCTGCGAGCTCTTGTCACACCTCTCACCCTTTCTCATCACACGTGCAGCGACACTGGGGCGAACAGGTTTATGGACAAAAGCTGCGCACAGGCCACGTCCACTGCTGTGCACTCTGTGTTTTTGCAGCTGACAGTGAAGGAAATGCGGGACATAGGTCCAGTTTGCGTGACGTGAGATTTAAGTTGAAAATGCTGTGTTCATGTGACATCACAACATTCTACAGGTCATGGGTAATCAAGTTATTTGCAGAGTTGGCAAGTAACTAAGTATTTTTACTCAAGTTTTTGAGTATCTGTACTTTACTTGATTATTAAAAAATCTGGTGACTTTTTACTTTTACCATTTTCAAGACATTATCTGTACTTTCTACTAGATTAGTTACTATTTTAAGCGCACAAATAGTTTTTTCCTTCTTAAAATTAGTGCATCTTGCTGTGTTCACTTTTCCCGAAAAACATCATCAAAACTTTATGATTTCTAACAGTGACCTATTTGCCACAAGATTAAAACTAAGTGTAATTATGATTATGTCAACATAAATCTCATTTCACCCTTCAATACAGCGAGCATAGACTTTGTGGTTACTTTTTACTTAAGTGTCTTAACAATGTTGTACTTTTATACTTTTACTCAAGTAAATGAGTTTCAGCTGTACTTTGTCATTTTTCAAACAAGTAACTGTACTTTTACTTGAGGAGTGAATTTCTGTACTTTGCCATCTCTGGTTATTTGATAACTTCATCAAAAGACACTTCTGTGTTTAAAATGTTTGTCTGTTAATGCTAATGCTAAAGCTTAGTCATTAGAAATGACTATCTTATATGCACAGGGTCACTCTCTGTTAAACTAGTCACTCACCAGTTTCTATTAGAAATAACCTCACCAATGGCAGTGTGTCCAAAAGTTTACCCATAATGAATAATGTATTCTAATCTGTCCATTATTTAAGTGTGAGACATTCCCTGTGACCTCCTCCTCCTCTTCTCCTTGGCGTGTCTTTGTTATTTACATCTAAAGTAAACTTAACTCCTCGTTTTTGTCCCACCTTGGCCATATTAATGAAACTTCATTTTGAGTTTATTTAAGCCGTGAGATGAATTTGAGCCATAAGTCAGTGCCGGTGTCTGACACTAGGGACAGCGTCAAGGAAAAGTGTCCATAAATCTGCAGAAGAAAAGCCCATGTCCTCGAGTGTGGTGATGATGGAGTCTGCAGACCTTCACTGTGTCTCAGCTCCAAATAAAGTCATCGCCAAACTGTTTCACACAGAACAGGCCTAAGATAGGTTTATAAAATATCTGTAAAACGCCTGTGACAAGTAAAACTACATTTTCCACAGTAAACATGATTTAAAGATGGGGTGTCTAGTTTTTTTAGTTGTAAAAGAGTAAACTTTGACTTTGTCTCCACTAAAAAGTATGAAGTAGCACTTTGTGGAAAAAAAATCTAATTGCTTTGTTCTGTTTAAATTTGTATAAAAACATGATTTGAAGGATTTATGAGAGTTAAAAAGTAGTTGGACAAATTGTTTTGCAATTAAAAAATTATATACCTCTGTCAATTCTGCCAGGCCCAAAAAATTATGTTCAAAAAGGATCTTTGTTTGACAGGCAAAAAAGGCACATATAGACGATTTAACTGTGTCTACGGAGAGCGTCTCTGACAGGTACAGTCTACAACCTTTTTATATTATACTTTCTGTAAAACGTTAACTCATTTATATTCATTTCGTAAGTTGTTCTTCACTGGAAAAGTACAGAAAACAGGACATTCATGTATTTAGCTTGTAAAACCAATACAAAGTTCAAGGATCTTTGAACTGAGGTGTTGGTCCTTCACATTGTGCACAAAGAAACAGTCATTTTGTAAGTAGCGTAATTTAGCAAAACATTGTAATTAAAACAGAATCAATTTCCACACTCACCTTTAAGATTTCCACACCCCCATTTAAAAAAAATAACGTGGAATGTTTTTCTTTTCAGATTCAAATCTAAAAAGAGCAAATGATAATGTGAGCCCTTACTGTGGATATAAAATATTAAATGAATCAAATTACTTATATCAAGTTAATTTCAAACTCAAATTTTCATTCATGCTCGTTGTGTGGACAGCTTTTGAGGCCTTAGACCTCACTTTGAAAATCGCTGGTCCAATAAAGGCCAACACACACCAAAGCGCGGTGTCACAAACCCAAACACAAGGGTCAACATAAGCCACAATGCTTGCCATAAATTTTTCAACAATCTGCGGTCGTAATGGATGAGTAAAATGATACTATTGTATTTCTGTCCCAATACATTCCTCAGTCTCACATGAAGGTTTACATTTACCACATCACAGGACATGTAATTTATGTATGATTAGCGCCATTTTCACTGATGTTTGTAAAGATGTTTATGAATAATAACCAAATCCTTGTCAACCTACCCCAAGCCCCAGCCCTAACTAATAAACCCTTCCTTTTCATTGTATAATTTCACTTGATTAGCAGCAGATTATAGACTACAATCTTGGAAAGTTGGAAAGTGGTTACTTGATAGTTTTGAACACTACATGTTTACTCAAAGTCTAGAATTTTAAGTAATCACAATTAAATACAGACATGTGGGCGGGGATAGGTGGTAGGGGAAAACTTTGTGAGCACTTGAGCATCAGCTGCAGAAAAATACAAGATTACTTAAACATGCATGAATCCAAATACAACTTATATTGTTCAGAAAAGTGGATTTTACATGTGTCACCTTTAAGAAAAACACATGGCATCATCACATTGTACAACGTGAGCACCGTCTGTTTGTATGTCCCGTTCTCTTTCCTCCTCAGAGCCCTGTCCTCCAGCCGACTTTCTGTCCTGATGAGATCCTAAAACATGACCCTATAAACCCAGGAGAGGGCGTGTCCTGTCTCCCCGTCGCCCCTCTCCATCACGCTAAAGACGCCGTTATTCCGGGACATTAGCGCGACGTTAGCATAGCATCTGTTTCATCCGGAGCGCAGTGACAGGAGCGCTTTGTAATGGGACTCAGCGGAGACACGGATCACGCAGGACAAGGACGGTCACACTGCAAAAACACTGCAGTTCACAATGTTTATCTTGATTTAAGTTGTTTGTCAATCTGTTTTTATATATGCGTGCACTGTATTAGACAAATTGAGTTTTAATATTATTATAACGGCCTGGACTGGTGGTGTTTTGACCACCACAAGTTTGTCAGTCAGAGTGGTTTTCTACTGCATCATGTTTTCATAGATTGCTTGTTTATACCACGCGTCATGTAAATAGTGTTTCATGACGACGCTTCTTCCTTTTCTGGAGTGTCTTTGTCAAATCCGATCTCACAAAAAAGCGTATTGATATCACAATGTAACAGAACGTGTCGATTTCACGATTTCATTCCTTTTTTATAGGGATGTTTGTCACATGTTCATCATACGATGCTTTCGTTGAAAAAATATTTAAACGTAATTGATGCCATAAAGAACAAACACAAAAAAAGACAACGATTATATCTTGCTGTGTGACTGGGTTTGCTCACAGGTTTGATAAGAGCAATCCAAAGAGCTTCTCTCGTGTTCCTAAGAAGAGTGCATCAAGAAGAAAGCTTTGAATTTAGGCAATTAGGCCCCGACAGAGAAAACAATGGGAACTAGTTGTGGTTCTGCTAACCAATTAGCAACCACGCTTATATTTTGAAGCCACATGTTAGCTCGGCGAACATCCCTACTGGTTATCGGATCGGACAACCTTGTCTTACTCCTCTTTCTAAATTAAACCTTGGGTGGTACCATTATTGAGTTTTACCGAACTATTATCTCCAGTGTACAGAGTTTTAATGACATTGCAAAAATATGTCCCGAAACCACATTTATGGAGACACAAAAAAATTAAAGAATGTTCGACATTGTCAAAGGCCTTTTAAAAGTCGAGAAAAGTACAAAGCTGTCAGAATCAATAAGATCTGAGTAGTCAATAAGATCCAAGACTAGACGAATACTATTGGAAATATGTCTTTTGGTCATAAATCCAGATTGTATTGCGTCAATAATGGTGTTCAGAACACTTTTGAATCTATTAGAAAAAAAAAACAGGACAGTTTAGAACCATTATTAAGCAATGTGATTGGTCTCCATTTATCAACTAACAGAGTATTTTCTTTGGTTTGGGTATTAAACTAATCGTTCCTTGAGTCATAGAGGCATGGCAGTTCTTCCTTTGGAATGATTCAGAGAAAACCCTGAACAGAAACGAAGATAATAGTTCATTAAAATGCTTGTAAAACTCAACCCAAGGTGAACGATTGCTAATAAAGGTGGGGTACCTGATTTTCTAACTACAAACACATTTTAGGTATTAAATCCGACAACTACCTCTCCTAAATTCTTCCATACATGGTTAATATCATCATATATTAATTTTTGGTTGCAATTATGGCTTAAAAAACACTTCTTACAAACAACAATTTGAAATTGTAGTGGACCACCCAAGCTGAGCCAATAAGAGCGCTGCATTTGGCTGGAAAACACAAAGTTTACTAATTTACAAATAAAAAAGTTAGTGACCCCACCTTTAAGTTTGGTGATGGCCTGTTGAAGCAAAAATTCCAGAAGAGAACTAGCCCACGAGAAAGAGCAGTGTTCCTGATGTCTGGTTCTTGGTTAATGTGCAGAAACGCCCTATGTGTCTGTTCTTTAAGAGTCTGAGGAGGCTAATGGTTCAGCTGCTGCGGCGCATAAAGCAAAAATCTGAATAAATCCCGCTGGTGTCTCCTCCATAGCTCCGCGGTCTTCCTCTCAGACTGTGTCCCAGGGCAGGATTAGCATCTCCAGCTCCACACTTCACTCCTCATCTGCTTCAGCCAAGTGAGCAGCCCAGCCTAGCCTCCAGTTTGTGTAGTCCTCATTAAAAACACTGCCACGCTAATGTGATCTACCATCTCCGCTAAAGTCCCACCGCTGCGGCGCATTTAGCACGCCCAGAATAAATCGCTTTTGTCACCGGCGAAGTCTGCGAGGAAGTGGAAGAGGGTTTGGGGCGATAAGAACATGTGAAGACTGGATACTGTTCCTCAGAGGAAAGAGAGTCCAAGGATGTGTCATGTGCTAAACAATGCACTCTGGAATGAACAAAGACGACTGAAAATAAAGGACCTATTCAGTGTTTTCTCATGATATAAGGTCAAACGCTACATGTTAATAATTTAGAGGCATTAGATTTAAGGCATGTTGTTTACCTGAAGAAATAAACCCAATTTAAGGTTTTCTAGGATGACCAGACATTCCTATTTACCCAGGAAAATTCTCTTTTGTGCCAGCAAATGCATCCAAAACTTTACATTTTCCACAAGACACATCCCAATTGGTCCAGTTTTAGACCTTTCTGATACCCAGCTGTGATAAATATGTAAATATTCTGTTGTTTCTTTAGTCAAAATTGAGTAAAACACCCTATTCTCACTTAAGTCCTCCTTCTCTGCCAGGCCTTTTTACTCATTTTAAACAATATTCATAGCTCCACAAAAAACTTTGTGCAACTGGAATCATGACATGTTGTACATCAGGTGAGACCTACAAGTGTCTACTTTTGTTTTTTAAAAAGTTGTTATTCTATAAATCTATGTATTTTGTTTTTAATAGGCATTTGAAATTCCTTGTTTTCATTACATTTCAGCGTTTGACAACAGACTTTCAAGAAAACGTCCTTTTTCTTATACAAACTTCATGTCAGTGTTGTCTTCTTCTGTTCTACTTTTTGGTGAAAGATTATGAGCCACTACAATATAAATAATGTCTTTAGGATAAAAAATACAAGGTTTACATGATTAAAACAATGAGGACGAGTGTCTTTTTCATCTTTAAACCAACAAACGCTAGCTTACAGACGAGAAGGCAGATTCTATAGATTCAGCCTCTTTCATGGAGCATAGATTATATTTAATCCTCAAAACAAGAAGAAATACAGTAGTTTTACTTACTTTGACACTTTTAGATGAAAGTTTCTAGACTCGCTGCATGTGCCGTTCTCCTCAGAGTCCTAGTCCAGTAAGATTGTCTTTTTTTTATTTAAAGATCAAATATCTGCTCTAAACTTACTCAACAATGTTTTTAGTTCAAGATGTTTTGTCTGTAATCTGTTTGAAAAGAAAGCCGGCCTCCAGATCAGCTGCCCAATGTCAACAAAGAGCACATATATTTCCTGGTCATGTGACTTCTCTGGGTCCTAGTGCTCTCACTATTTCCCTCTCTGCTGGTGAATGTGTGAAACTGCACCATGTATTTGACAATAGACAAAGTCAGCACGTACATCAGAGAGTCCAACATCACTGCACAGAATTAAAAATCAATGATGGAAATATTCGTCCGTGGCACGGTTGGCCGCACAATGACAGATATTTTCGTTATTGGCAGATAAATATGCCCCAGTTTTGAATTGTATAAAATTGTAAAAAAAAAAAGGTGGAGCTAGATCCCAGAATGAATCCCACTATTTTTGTTAAAGCTAACAAACATTAGCAAGCTAACCGTACTTTTCTTGTTGTGAAGATTAGGACATTCAGTAATAAAAAAGTAGAAGCAAAAGAAAAATCTTTTAGAGACTTTTAACTGTAGCAGCTGTTGCTAAGCTTGTGTTATGCTTGTATTGTTTGTATAGTACTGGCCAACTTTTTAACTTAACAACTATTTTTGACTAAATTTGACCCTCTGACTAGACAAAGCTCTAGTCTTCCCACCCCCAAGTTTGAAACCACTGTTTAAGAACTAAAATAGACAAATAATTGATACACAGGGATGGACTATCAATGAATTGTGAACATGAAACCATTTAACCCAAAAGGATATCTTGAATACGATAAACTCTCATATATCCTAATGTCCCTCACACACTGTACTAGTGTTCCAGCTGTGCTCACACTCGATGGGCCTGAACCTCTGAACATGCTTCTCTGCCAGGTGAAGCGTCATATTCCATAAAGACCAAGCAAGCATCGTGAGCCTGGGATATTACAGTGGGATATAAAACAGCTCTGTGGACCCGGCAGGCCTCCACACGTCACTGAGACTATCACTGCAAAAGGAACACACAGGATTATGAAGACACAGAGCTCAGACAGGTGCTTGTTTCACTCGTGCACAAAGAAACAAACGTGACAACTAAATGTGCTTGTAAAAAGTATTATTCTCATAAGTCTATATATAAAATTATGGAAGGTCAGTGCTGCCAGTCTCAACTTAATTTTTTTTCAGTTGTATCATGAAATGACTTGCTAGTGTCATAAAATTGTTCATGAAATGTCAGTGATAATTATCAGGTAATTAAGTGATACTATCGGGTAAAAATTTAATACTGTCAGGTAATAAAGTGATACTATAAGGTAATGTGATACTAACAGGTAATAATGTGATACAGTTAAGTAATACTGTGATACTATCAGATAATAATGTGATACTGTCGGTAGTAATGTGATACTGACAGGTAATAATGTGATACTGTTAAGTAATAATGTGATACTATCAGATAATAATGTGATATTATCAGATAATAATGTGATACTGTCGGTAATAATGTGATACTGTCAAGTAAAAATGTTTATACTGTCAGGTAATAATATGATACTGTCAGGTAATGTGATAATGTCAGGTAATAATGTGATGCTGTCAGGTAATAATGTGATACTGTCAGGTAATGTGATAATGTCAGGTAATAATGTGATGCTGTCAGGTAATAATGTCATTCTGTTAGGTAATGTGATAATGTCAGGTAATAATGTCATTCTGTCAGGTAATAATGTGATACCGTCAGCTAATAATGTCATTCTGTCAAGTAATAATGTGATACTGTCATGTAATAATGTCATTCTGTCAGGTAATGTGATAATGTCAGGTAATAATGTGATACAGTCAGGTAATAATGTGATATTGTCAGGTAATAGTGTGTACTTATGTGATACTATCAACTAACAATGCAAAATTACAAAAAAAGAAAAAAATTATCAGGCAAAAACATGATACTATCACGTAATTACTTGAAAGTATCAGGTAATTAATAATGTGATACTATTAGGTAATATGTTGATGCTATCAGGTAATTACGTGATCATTTTCCCCCCCTTTTTTTTTTATTTTATATCTTGTTAGTTGATAGTATCATGTTATTATCTAATAGTATCTATTTGTAATTGCTTGTTGATATCTTCGCTTTTGAAATCAAACATAACTTTTCCTGAACCATGTGACATCTTCAATCATCACAAAATGTGCAATCAATTAATCTTTACATCCCAAATAAGTCACAACCCAGAGTCAACCATTTGTCCAGAAAAGCCGCTCATATAGGCCAATTCTGTTTTTAACCACTAGACCCGAGCATTGTGGGTAATCCAAGATGGCTGAAGGTGACCGTTGGCGCGTCGGGAGGGTTTGGAGCAGGTTTCGGAGCAGGTTTTGGCAGAGTGGTGGACAGGCCTGATGGAGACCAGGTGGGACATGTTCTGCTAAGCTGTTATTCTTGGTAATGGAGAGCAATTAGAAACATCTGCAGACTTGGCCCCCACCCACCTGCCCCCCCCCCCCCCCCCCCCCCCCCGCCGCTCTCAAAGGCTGCTGGGAAATCATGACATCATCAGGAGAGTGCAGGGTTGAGCGGAGGGGGGCGCTGCAGAGCTGTAGCGGCACAAAATGAATTTAAACGATTTGTTACTATAGAGTTGTAATGAGTTTAATTGTTTGAGTGAACCTGTTTACAAGATCATCATCTCTGAGCTTCATAAAAACTACATTTTAAGTTTCTCTGAGTTTTATGTCAAAGGTAGTTTCAGAAGTCTCCTGCTGTTATATCGTCCATAAATTATCCCCAGGTTTGTTTGATTGTCTTAAAACATTAAAGGAGACCTATTGTAAGGTAAGGCAAGGTAAGGTAAGGTAATGTTTATTAAGGACAATGTACAATTACATTAAGCACAATGGCAGAGATGCTTGTACTAGATTGTAACTTACAGCTAATTTCCATCTGTAGTCCTGGAGAGGGGAGAGGGGAGGCACATTGGACATGCTTTTAGTTGTAGGAGGAAACCAGAGTACCTGGAGGAAACCTACGCAGACACGGGGAGAACATGCAAACTCCACATAGAAAGGCCCCGGGCGGCCCGGGAGTCTTGCTATGAGGCCAGAGCGCTAACCGCTAGGAAACGTGTCGTGTTTTTTCTGTCTTTAGTGATAAACTAGAACATATGTAGATAAGTAATTTACATTTTGTTAATTGTAAAAACACAAAGCTGATCTAAAAAAGCTTGGAAATAGAAACAGGTCTATTAACAAACCGGCGAGCTCCGCCTCTAGACTTCAAAACTTATCTTTAGTAAGCAGCAAATTTTAAATTACAACTTTAAGAGCAAAAAAATGTGGCTTAACGACTTTGAATATGATTGTTTTGACTATAAAGGTTATGCACTAACACATTTTTGCATTTTTTGAGACGCTGCTCTACTTATTGCCTTTTTCTAACATGTCCAAAGAATATCTAATGATTGATCATGAGCACAGATCTTTGTGTCTTGTGTGTTGAGCAGAGCTGTCGGTCATGTGCGTTGTCACACGAGTGTGCGCCTCATCCAACTGTGGAGAACAGCTATAGTAAACCGCATTCTGTGTATTGTTTCGAAATTTTCCCAAATTAGTGTGGAAATCCCCTCACTAGTGACGTGGCCAAGCATGTTTTAAAACCATCCCAAGAAAATTGCAACCTGCAGAGCGAGATTTTTATACATATTTTTCAAAATAGTCTATTTGGCTCTGTGCTCCAATTATCAGTTGGCTTGTTTATGTTCAAAATAGAAAACTTCTGTACTTGTGAGCATTTCCTGTTCAGTTTATTTCTCTGGAGTTTTTACTACATCTGTTTAAAACAAATAAATATCCATAAGATATTTATTTATCACAACAGTGAGCTGTGAAAAATGTTGCAGAAAACATGTTAAAGACTTCACAAATCAGGAGAATATTTCACCATAGGACACTTATGTGTTTAAAAAGAGACGTATTTGTGTCTAAATGCTAACGCTAACAGGAAATACTCATAAATACAGAAGTAAGCTATTTTGAATACAAACAATAAGCCAATTGACGTTCCATGCACAGAGCCGATTGTGGAGGATAACTGTGGACCTGGCAACTCTGTTTGGGGGCGGGGTTTACTCTTGGCAGTAAATTTAACCAATGGTCTGTTAGCCATTTTGCATAGTCTTCTTGATTTAGCTTCTTTATGATGGCATGTGAAATAAACTGCACTTGATCAGTTTTTCATTTCACTTCACTTCAATTTACTATAATGTGTAAATATATACATTAAAATATCTGTATATCTGTAATAATAAAATAAACTGGATTGTATAGGTTCCTCGTCTTGACTTGTGTAGTGTGTCTGAGTCTCCAGTGTCACTCAGTCTGGATGCGCTTCTGTCTGTGTGAGGTTTGGGACTCTGCCACCATCCTGAGACGAGCTGCCAACCGGAGCAGAATGTCATTATGAACTCCTCTCTCCACAAGTGCTGCAGTAATGGAGTGTGGAGGGGGCGCAGTCTGGCACGCGGCCCACAGGGGGGGCTGCTGAGCTGAGCTGGGCCGGAGGGGAACCTGCAGAAGAAGAGGCTCAGCTGGGTTTCAAAACAAGGCTGTCGTTGCCTGATTTGGAAGGATTTTTAAACTGCACATGTCCACACACTTTGGCACAAGCCCTGATGTGGCTTTAGTAATTGGGTTGTTTTTTTAGATTTGTTGAGTCGGGGGGGCAGGCCACTTCCTATATAACATGGCTTTATGCCCTCCCCCAGCCATTTGCCTGAAGAAGACCTCTAACACTGACTCACTCTTTTAAGAAAAGTAAATTTTGTTTTATTACATACAACGTTTCGGTAGACTGACCTTTGTCAGGTATAAACAAAGGTCTTTCAACTGAAAAAATAAAACAAAATATGTTTATTTTTAAAAGAGTGAGACAGTGTGAATGACTCTTTCCCTCAAGTTAATTACCTGCTGGGTGAGCAGAGCTTTTCCTGCAACAAATGATGTAGGAAGTTTAAAATGAGTTTGTGTTAACATTTTGAAGAAAGCAATAACTGGGTATAGCACCTTTAAATTCATTCATTCATTCATTTTCTACCGCTTAATCCCGTTAGGGGTCGCGGGTGACTGGAGCCTATCCCAGTGACTTTGGGCCTTAGGCGGGGAAACACCCTGGACAGTGGCCAACTCGTCGCAGGGTTAGACAGACAACCATTCACTCTCTCATTCACTCACTAAGGGAAATTTACAGTGATGCCCAATTAACCTAAACATACATGTTTTTGGAGGTGGGAGGAAACCGGAGTACCCGGAGAAAACCCACGGTGACACGGGGAGAACATGCAAACTCCACCCAGAGAAATCGTGTGATGTTGATATGGTCCGACCCGGGAGTCGAACCCACGACCTCCTTATTGGGAAGCCAGAGCTCTAACCACTTGGCTACCGTGCACCCCAGCACCTTTAAATGAAGTGGTAAAATGTGTGTATATTTATACTAAGTATTGCTTATATTTCAAGTACACTCAAAGGATATTTTAATGTTTGTTCCATTGGTAATCTCATTTTAAAGACCATCCAAATATACAAAAAAAAACTAAATACAACTTATTTCATGCAAAAATACACTTGGCCTTTTTGCTAATTCTAAACAATATTCACAGCAAAAAAAAAAAAACTTCATGACATGTTGTACATCAAATGAGACCTATAAGTGTTTACTTTCAGTTAAAAAACTAATTGTTATTCTACATGAATCCGTTCTGTTTTCATAGGCAAGTGACAGTTCTTGTCTTCATTAGATTAGGAGAGAGTTAAAATGGTATTATACTGAGGATGGTATTTTTCAAGTGTAAAATCATACACGTATCACCACTTCCATAACTAAGTAAAACACCACCAATGCGTGAGTACGGCATCTATTCATGTTTTTATTCTGAGACTCAGAGGTAAACAACTTACCCCCCCAAAAAATCATAATTTAGATAAGAAAACAAAGTCATACCACAGTCAAAAGCTAAAATGTCACTTATTTCTGTTTGTTTGACCCACACGACTTAATCCTTAGTCTTTCAAATCTGTCCAAAAACTTCCACTCATTACAACATATATTTATTTATGTATCCAAACTGACCTATACCAAACCCAGCCTGTAATTGGCCGTGTGCATTTCCCTTTCGCCTGATTAAAATAGGTTAAATACCCAATTATTCCGTCGTATTCTGTCTGTCAGTAACAACCACTGCTCCTCTGTAAGACGTCCAAACTGTAAATGATCGCTGCGTAATTTGAATGTTGTATTTTGACCTTAAAAGCTAAACTCAGCCTCTGGACAGTCCCCACATCACAAATGCTTTAAATAATACTCATAATTGGTCTTGCCGTGTCTGCTTTTTGCATGCGGAGGTTCGAAAATAATTGTCCCAACTTTGCCCGAGCGTGAAAAAGTCATTCATGTAACGTTATTTTTTTTCCAGTGGATTTGCAGAAGCGATGATGTTGATAATGGCTTGTTTTGGTTCCGATTTTGACAGACGTAGAGCTCGTTAAAACAGGATGTTTCAAAGCCGTGAGTTTTGGCGCCGGATCAAACTGCCGCGGCGAGAGGAGATGTTAAACAGAATCATGACAGGCACAGCTCACAGTTAAACGAGTTCTGTAATTAAAAGATCTAATACTGGTTTTAAAACAATGGTTCTTTAACTTTTCACTTTTATGATACACTTTTATCTAATTGGACTCCTCTCACAATCAACAGTATTTTTGGTTTGGGTGCACTCACACTTCACTTAGGTGCAAAAAAAATGTTTGATACCGTTTTATATTTTTTGCTTTAGCCCTGTTTCCAGAGGCTTGTGTCGAGGTGGTACAGTACTGTCCTATGATGTTTCCACGTCCTGTTCCGCCTGACTCGCTGGGTCCGTAGTGAGCTGCTTTTGGCCCTGCTGTCACCCTGGACCCTGGAGTAGACCTCGCAGCAGTCCCCCCTTTAGGCGCGATGATTGGACAAGAGAAAACACAGGTTCAAGCGAAAACCAGACGGAAAAGAGCAGATAGAAACATGAAATAATGTTCCACACCTAACGCCGACTCGATCCTGTGACAAACCACCGCATTTCATTGAAAACGTATTTGTTACTCCGATAGACTTAACAAAGCAAAGCTTGCACTGGTGATGAAAGATGGCCACTGCTTAACATCCATGGCCTCACTCAGTGGCACATTGTTGCGAGTTAGCTTGCTCAGATTCAGCTAACCTCCATGCGCCAGTGTAACACGTGACCCATGTTGACCAATCAGAGCGAGTGTTTCCTAGAGCGAGCAAAGCTATAGCTGAAACTGAAGATTAAAAATTATTTTTAACAAAATTGAAGACTTTTGAACCAGTTTTTGAAAAAGTTCAGGATTTAAAACTAGGTGAGATTTGTCACAAAATCAAACCTTTTTGAAGTCTGTGAGGCAGTGTGTGATGACATTGTGCTCTATGGAAAAAAAATGCTTTCTGGACTGACAGGATTTTCCCGCTGCAGTACCAAAACAGTGCACAGCTATATTGAAAAATAGTGCACAGCTGGGAACACACAAAGAAGCTGGGCGGACTATAACTTTGACCAATACCAGGCATGTAGAACCAAAACAGCAAAGACAACAAAAAGCCAATTTTGTGTAATTACATAATTGTAAATAAATTAATCAGTGGTGTTCTGCCCCAAGTAAATGAGTTCAAGAATAGAGGGATTATTTGTTTATCAACATGGGCGATGCGCGAGCACCTGTTATGTAGAAAGAGCTGCCGCTCATTGACAGAAACCGTGGAGACAAGTCGAAAAAGCACCATTGTCAGCTAACTACAAGAGTTTATCACTGTAAGAAAACAAAAGTTATGCTGCTAAATCAACATTTGTGAATGAAATTTGACCCTACGACCCTTAAAAGTTACATTCAGGTGAAAAAACGACAAGAAAATCACTGTCTCAAGCTTCAGGAGACAGACGTCTGTCAGACCGGTTCAGACCTGATTAAAACAGCTGCTCTCATCCCGTTTTGTTGTTTTATTCAAAGAAGTTTCCCCAGCTAACCAGATGGACAGCAGCTCTTTCTGCATGGAGCATGCGCAGTAGAGCGGAAAGTGACGTTAACCAATAATTTCTCTGTATCAGAGTCTTGTTCTCAAGTGAGGGAAGTTAATCCAAGCTAAGCAGACAGAATCTGAACTGAGAACAAACCATGGTGGAAAACCAGTATAAAAAAGAACAGACTCTAAAAATAAAAGGTTAGGCGAACCGGTGTACCTAAAGATTTGATTTAGTTGCACTGTTCTATAATTCTTTACTACACGCACTGTTTTTTTTGTTTTTTTTTAAAGCATGTAGAGATTGAACACAAAGGGTCCAAAGACTGAGACCTGGGGCACACCACAGGTCAAGGCCATGTGTTCTAAAATACAATTCCTAATTACAACAATACACCCACACCTATTTTTTTATTATTATTTATTGTTGTCATAAAGCATCGTAGTAAGTCTGAGCTAAGTGCAGTGTTACAGCAGCAGCAGCAGTAGTGGTGATGGTAGAACATATGTGTGTGTTTGTTGACACGTTTGTTGTTACCTGCGCAGGTGTGTGAGCAGACCACAGCTCCATATGCTCGTCTCACTCAGGATTACTCTGACGCTGTCCAACTGTTTTACCGGATCATGTACGACAAACGGCTCCAGACTGTGAGAGGAAGAGAACATCGTCTGATCCATGTCAGGAGGAGAGACAGACGCGTAAGGAAATACTGCTGTGATTCAGTCAGCCAGCACAGAACTTCAATCAACAAGAATTACAATGGTTAATGCTAGAATGCAAGGTCCGGAGGGACGGTGATTAAGTTTAGGAGAACAGGTTAAGGAAAAAGGTAAAGGTAATGGGTAAGGTTAGGAACAAGGTTTAGGTAAAGGTTAAGGTAAAAGAAAAATATAACACTTTAGGAACAAAAATCAACTTAGGTGAATACAGTATATTTTTCCTATTCACCTGTCTTGCCTTAGAAAGATTTGAAATAAATTGTTGTATTTGTTTATACGTTATTCAAGTGAGGCTAAACACACGTTCAGAGACTAACTCCGCCCACAACTGAACCCCAACCAGGCTCGCAAAAGTGGGAGATGCCCGGAGGCCTTTGAAGAGACGCCCAGTGGGTGTGAACAGACTTTGACTGACAGCACCAAATATGAACAGTGAGCTTGGCAAATGATGTGACGGAGCGGTCCGGGTCCTGGCCACTGACAGTCTATCTGAGGAAGCTGTACAGCACTAAGTCTTTGCTTAGGCTACTTGCACGTCAAGATTTTTTTAACTTTACAAAACATAATGTATTAAATCTTTGCTTTAGTCTACATAGGCACATGAGCTTATGATAGGAGTATTTTCTAAAAATGAAAATGAAAAACGACGATGAAAAACATTCCATTGACATAGGAATCGAACCTGCGCATCGTTGCACAAGCAGCTACACACATAATAGATCCTTGGCTACACATCGCACCACTCGCTCAACAAGCTGAGCCAAATGACGGCTGAAATCAATGCGCAGCGAGTGATCGCTTTACAACTCCTCCGCAGCAGCGGTGTCAGAGGGAGGAGTTTATTTATTCCCTCTGGGCGGCTCGTCTGCCGCATCAAGTCACTGTGACGTCAGAGGGTACTGAAAATGCACTGACAGCGTTTGCCCATCGTGGCAGTACAGCCGCGGTTTTTACACACATAACCTCAAAATGAGCGAGTTTGCACAAAAATGTCCAAAAAAGGCCTGGAAACGGTAGATAATTCAATTTTGACCCCATATACACAGTTTAACAGTGAAAAAAAGTTGATTCTGAGTTTAGTTTCTCTTTAAGATGGTAAAATTGTACAGACAAACAGAAAGGCTTCACTGCAACTGTGGAACCAACACTTTTTTTATTTTTTTAATTGACCTTTATTTAACCAACACTAACAGTCTTCTGAGAGGTGCTCTGCTTGCTGTTTTTTCACTTTTGCAAACCATTTGTTTTCTTTGACAATTAGCAACCTCCATTGAGATTCAGCTGTGACTTGAGTTTTTTGGATTCAAATACTCTTAATTCACCAGAAAGTGGCTTTAAAGTGAAACTAACACAGAATCAACTTCACTGTCAAACTGTGTGTTTTGGGTCAAAATTGAATTTTCTGCTGTCTCCGCCCCTTTTTTGGACATTTTTGTTCAAACTCACTCATTTGGCAGTTCTGTGTGCAAAAACCGCGGCTGTACTGCAACAATGGTCAAACACTGTTAGTGCTGTTTCAGTACAAACTCAAGTCACATCGAGTTGACGCAACAGGTGAGCTTCCTACGTTTTAAAAACTCCACCTTCTGACATCGCTGCTGTATCCTCAGTCATTTGGCTCAGGTGGATAAAGGGGTAATGTGTGGTGCAAAAGGTCGCAGGTTGCGCCAAAGATTTTTTTTCTCATTTTCAGTTTTAGAAAATACTCACATGAGCTTGTGTGGGTCTGTGCAGGAAAGATTTCATGTCTGCAAAGTTGATAAAAAGGATTATTGAAGTGCAAGTAAGCAACTAGAAATGTGCATCACAGCCTCACAGCTGTAAACCTCACCACACGTCTGGACTGCTTCCACACAAAACTCACATTACTCACCCAGCTACAATTGCTGTCCATATTTTGTACTGTCAATCAAAGTGTGTTCACACCCACTGGGCGTCCGTTAAAAGGCCTACGGGCATCTCTCCGGGCAGTGTGTTTGAGATGCAGCTGTGGGTGGAGTAAGTCTCTGACCGTGTATTTAGCTTCACTTTAAAAAGCAAAAAAGCTGTGTTTTTTCTAGTGACGGGAAGATTATCTGATTTGCACAGATACATTGATTTGCACATCGGTAGAAAGGAGCTACATCGGTGCAGATTGTGTGACAAAAGCTGCCTGCATCAAACTATTGGGCTATTGTTTTTTGACAAACACCTATGCACACACATCTTTCTTTTCAAGTTTCCTCTGCCGAATACTGCTGCTAATGTTGCTGCTGCTGCTAATGCTAACCCAGAGCAGTTAAAACATAATCTGAAATACAAACAAGGTTCCAAAGCAGATGAACACGTTATTAATGACAGAGAAAGTATTTGTTTTACCTCTGTGTTGTCTTTATTGAGGCTCAAGAGTTAAATCTAAACATGGGTCTAGTGTCCACCGGAGCAGAGCTATCGGACAAAGATCCAATACCAAGACATGTTTTAGCCCATGAATATTTGAACAATATTATAATACATGGAGTAAATTTGTCTTGCAGTTTTCCAAAATTGAAGGCGACTTGTTTGTTTTGGATAATGTGGCGTAGTTGCCGTTAATCACTTCAAATTGGGTCTGATTAGAAAAACATACTCATTCATTACTCAAATCAGAGCCGCGCCGCACGAGACGCAGGAAAAGTTGTGAACGCAGCGGCTAATGCAGCAGCCACTGATGCTAATTGCAGATGCTGTAATTAGCGAGACCTTAGCATATTTACACCAATTAGACAGCGGGACAAGCTACATGTTTAAAGCAGCGTTTTAGAATAAGTTTTTAATGCAGAGACAAGATTAGAGCAGAAAAAATACTTAGACTAATCTTTAAGCGTTAAGGTAAATTTATTCAAACATAAGAGAAAGGTGCTACATCAAGAACTGTTGGTCAGTGTCTCATCAGATCTTTGAATCTACACAGGACAGGGCATGTATACACCAGACTATTGCTGTGTCCTTGGGCAAGACACTTAACCCTCCTTGACCCAGTGTCTGCTACACTGTGTGAGTGCATCCTTAATGTAAAGTGTGTGGAAAAGAGACCAAATACTAGTTTATGTAGAGTTGTGATCATCTGAGATCATTTTGAGTGGAACAATAAAGTTACAACCATCCTTTGGTTAGTGATAATTGTGTTGTAGCAGGCTGGAGTTTGCGTTGCGACCTGTAGGTGGCGTAGGCTTTAGCATTCGACCTCTGACCCACAAACTGCAGCCTTTCGGTCAACTTCTCTGCACCACCCTCCACTGAAATGTCAGGTACAGTGCATTGCGTAATGTTTTTAATACATTTTGTCATTGGAGGACTAACAGAAACTCTCCCTAACTCCGCGGTGTGGTGTAGGGCACATCGCGAGTGTGTCTGGGTCGGGTTCCAGTGGAAGCTGGAGCTGCCCCTGTTGACCGGGCGTTGCTCTATCGTCTGAGAGGTTACGTTTAGCTGTCAGCTGTCGCCCTAGTTATTATTAATGTATTAGCCTAACCTAAACTTGCTTTGCAGGTGACCAAAGTCAGCCAGAATCCAGAGGGAACCATTGCACCCTTGCCTTTGTTTTTCCACGCTGCTTGTAATGCTGCTGACCATAATATTTCCAAAGGACAACGTGGAGATGGAGGGCAGACTGGGACAAGTGCCCTGGTAACTGTTGCACAAAGTGGACAATAATATCTAAAGGTCCAATTTTATAATGTGGACTTACAAACTGTACTTTTATAACTTCTGAAACATGATCTTAAACTAAAGATAATGTAAACAATTATTACTCAGTAAGATAAAGAACATGCCTCTTCTTTGAGTGAGCCTGTGAGTCTTTTATTTTCTCTGGCTAGTCCAAGATGGCGTTGTCGGTTTAGTATATTTAACTGAAGGTTTATTTACAGTGAGATCATTTGGAAATTTGTTAACATGTGAAATGCCACAGTGTGTTACAGAGATGTGGCCTTGAGTCAGACTTGAGTCACTATTTTGATGACTTAAGACTTGATAAAATGGATTTAGACTTGTGATGTGACATGTAATTTTATATTAACTTGCTGCAACATGTCCCTCCTTTATGTGATTAGAAATGTATTTTAAATGGGATCATTTTAACCTGTCTGACCCCAGATGGATCTGTGTTGAACTCCAAATTCTTCCACAGTATCCAACTGGAACTTCACCCGCTCAAAGCGTTTGGGAAAAGGTGGGACATTTGTTGAGATACTTTGAGCTGACAAAGTAAGATTGACCGTACACCCAATCACAGCAACACAGCGTATTCAATGTGTGCTGAAACAGAATCAATGGCAGCAGAAACGCTACATGCAACCAACCTCAACCTGCCCTCCTGCGATGTGATTGAGTCGTTAAACCAGTGATTAGGACCACAAACGGGGCTGGTGGAGGTCCATGGACTTTTTGTGAATTCACAAATATTGCAATATTCCAGGTTAGGATATTTTATAACTTTTTTTGGTAATGATATTAAGACTTCAAAAGGCTTTAATAATACAGACTTGGACTTGTGTGGCACTAACTTGGGATTTGTCTTGGATTTGAGATCAGATTACATGAGACCTACAAAACAATGACTTTGACTCACCTTCAGTGCCATATTGTAAAAAATGATAGCTAAAACCATTAAAAACCTCCAGGCAAAAACGAGTCCATCTTTATTATCTAGTTCATTCCGTCCAGACAATGCTCAGTGGTGTCGTTTTTACACAAAATGCTGCATTTATGATATACTTTTTAGTGGAAATGACAAAGCTTTGTTTTTTACAATTAAAAAAGTTAGACTTTAATTTAAACACTTTTTAACAAATTACAGCACAATATACTTTCATATCTTCAAAAACAACACGATAATATCTAAAATTTGATTAATCACCAAGTTCTATTGACAACAGAACAATATCAGAAAATGGATCAAAATGAAAAAGTGAAAATGCGTCCTTGGAGTGTTATGATTGGTGCAGTCAGACAGTTACTCACTCACAGTCGGACATGTGTTGTTGTGTGTGTAATGAGGAGCCGTCTGTGCACTGTCCTGTCTGCGTTCACCTCTTCTGTCTGACTGGAGTGTGCCTGTTCGTGCTGTGGAGAGCTGATCCTGTTAAATGCTGCGTGTGATAATGGAAGACTGATGAGTGCAGACTGAACCCTGACACCTCATCACGGCAGCGGCCTGCGGAGAGTTCACCGAGCCAGCACGGACACTGTCAGAGCGGCTCAAACAGGTACAACAGGAGCTCTCGCACACACAAGCTGGGAACTAGAAGTGAGAGAGAGGGGTGAAGTCTATACTATAAGAAGTGGTGCGATTGGTCAGAGGCATTGCCAACAAAAAAAAAAAAAGGAAAAATGAGCAAGTTGTATAGTTCAAGTTGATCAAAACCAATGCCATAAAACATCCTTGTTCAAAAAGAAGAGCTTATGTTCGACTGCCGGTACATACCGTATTTTCCGGACTATAAGTCGCACTTTTTTTATCATCTGACTGGGGGTGCGACTTATCTATATAAACTAAATGTGAATTTGTGAGTAACTATGAATATATTACAGGTCCAGACTGGACTGGAGCTCTTCCTGCTTCTCAGACAAGGGACAAATGTCGTTTCATTTGCTGCTGTTCCTCCAGGGAGACGTGACACCGTCGCCTCCGAGGTGCAGACACTTGTGTAAGTGCAGAGCTAAAATTTATAAAACTGCAGACCTGGAGGCTGCAGTCTCAAGAACTGCACTGACGCTCTCGTTAGCACACAGAGCTTCATTTAACAAAAATAACAGAACAGAGAGCGTTGATTCAGTCTGATTTCAAGAGGGGTCGTTCTCTTGACCATGATCACTTGAAAGACAAACACTGATGTTTGTCTGGTGACTGCACAACGAAAACTCACAGCTGCATTTCCTTGTTTCACGCGTAATATCAGCGGAGCACTCGCAGATCTACAGCAGAAGCGGTACGGGGGAAAACCTTCCAGAGGGATGAATGAAGGACTGCTGTTTATGCACGAAGAGACGGAAATGGAGCTTGAGCAAAATAGACAGTGGATTTAGTGGAAAGAGATGTGTGGAACTTGCTGCAGGTAAGACACAGCTACATGAGTCACATCACGATTATTGAGAGTCAAAAGGACACAATACTTATTGCGGATGATTTAGCGATATAAGAGCCGATTAATGCAGTGTTTAGTCATGTTTTGATCAGCATCTTGTAGTTTTACCTCATGTCAGCGGTACTTGACAGGTGTACGATGGAAACATGTGTCCCGCATCTGTTTATGGTTTATGTCAAATTAATTTCCTCAAAAAAGTGCGACTTATAGTCTGGGGCGACTTATTTACTTTTTTCTTCTAAAATATGCATTTTGGGGGGAAGAAACATTGCTTCTTCAGCTTTAGTCTAGTGCAGTTTATTTGGCTGCTCTCCCACCCCTGGGTCAGCAAAGTGATTTTTTTCTTCCTCAAACAGATTTCTTAATCTGCAGTGTCTCTGTACAGTTCCTGCTTTAAAAGTCTGTTTTTAATGTGTCCAAAGAACTGACAAAACGACTGTAATATGAACCGACAAAGCAATAAAAGCATCATAACTAATCTTCAGAATTTGCTGTTTTAAGTCACAATAAGACCAGACATTTTGTTATTTGAGGAAAAAATAAGGTTCTTCAAAATGTGCTGCCTTTGCTTTTTTCTAGCTTCAATGAACAAACTGAAAATGGATTTATGTTAACAGTTCATACAAAATGCAGTATGTCTCCTCTGAAATTTCCCTAAGTGAAAGTGAAGCGTGAGTTTTCTGAACATATTCAAACCGCTCTGGTGCCTGCGTCTCGTGCTTTGGAAGTTGCATTAGCCGTGAGAGCTCCACATGTGTTAGCTTTGGAGCCTAAAGCCTGCTCCGTGCTGACACATCCTGCCTCCGCCCAGCTCCCATCAGCCCCTGCCACGGCGCCGCTAGCACTCGCTGTCCTTTAGCATCGCTAGCACTGCCCCGGCTTTGACACAGAGCGAAAGGGAACTGGTGTCAACAACGCTAACGCTAACAGCTCCTGCAGTGTGCTGTATGCTAGACTGGTCCCACAGCTGTGGGGCTTGGAACAGGATTCAGGGTTTAAACACATTCTACTTTATTCTCTCCAATCAGGTGTTTTCAGAAGCCACAGTGGCTTATTTACACAGTCACATTTAACGGAGACATATTGTGTTTTTTCTTGTATTTAGTAACAAACTATGACATATGTAAGGTAAGGTAAGGTTTACTTTATTGTCCTACATTGTATTCTCTTGGGGATGTGGAGCTGCGACATAAACAACACATTAAAAACACACACTTGACTAGACATGAGTAAACACAAGTGAAAGTCCAAATAGGGTTAATAAATACATTAATAAAATTATACAATCCAATTGTGACATACTGACGATGGGATAAATGAGTTTTTGAAGGCTGTAGTGCACCACACTTTCTAGAATAGCTTGGTAGAAAAACAACATTATTTTAGTTTTAAAATTCTGACATGGCACTAAAACTACTGTAGATGAGTAGTTTTGTAATTGCAAGGATGAATGTTAATGTTAATACCTAATGCTAAAAGTTATGAAGTTTACCCCTTTACCAGAAAATAGGTTGACTACTTTCTCTTAGTAAATTCTTCTTTGGAAGTCTGCTGTGCATCTGGGCTCGGTTCCTGGAGATGTACATGAAAGTTGCCTCTCAACCATGTAATAAATTAGAAAAATGTTCATTCTGATGGTTTCTTTCAATGACACATTCACTTTATGCATTACCAAAACAAAAATGAATGCAATTTTCATTTCAGCTGCCAAACATTCACATTAAACATCATTGAGCTGTAGAATGTTGTGCAGTCACGTGAACAGAACCAATTGTCAGGGCTTATGTTAATATGTGTAAATGGCAGCCAGTCTTACCTGCTTAAGCGAGGTTGAGACTGTGTCAATGACGCTCTTGAACTGCTGTTTGTCGGCTGCTATGCTAATGAGACTGAGTGAGAAGTACGCAAACAACACTAATCGACACATGCTATTAGAGAGGGCCCAGGGGAGAAGCTAACAGTTTCATGAGACGCTAACATGCTCTGTAACTCCCCAATCGGAGTCAGAGCCGAATTTGAGTCAAAAGTTGATGACGCTCCTGAGCAAGCGCATAGACGTTTGACTACGGCAACACCTAGGAGGACAAACAACATAGAATATGCTATATTTATCATTTACTTTTTAAATGTGCTTATTTTAGGTTACATATGAGCTTAACGTCTGTGAAAACACAATATTTAACTGTTAATAAACTTAAGGAAACAGCTCAGAGCAGTGACATTTTGAGGTCACCAACGTTAGTGTTAAATTGAATGTTTTTTATGAGTGTAGAGAGTATGAGATTTTACGTGCGTTTTACAAATATAGACGTTATTAAACTTTCTTAACGGACATTTATTAATCTCATATGAATGCGATCTATGGTTACAACTGACAAATAACGTTTTTAGCCAATTTTGGCAGTTTAAACAATGAAAATATAGTCAAGCTAACAACTAGCATGATTGACTCCAATTCAAGTGACCCCGATTGGGGAGTGACATGCTCCAATGTCACAGAGGTAGCACCTGAGAGAGAGAAGAAGCTAAAGTGCTCCAGTGTCATGAGAGGCTAACATGCTCCAATGTCACAGAGGAAGCACCTGAAAAAGACGAGAAGCTAATGTGCTCTAGTGTCACGAGAAGCTAACGCACTCCAGTGTCATGAGAAGCTAACGTGTTCCAGTGTCACGAGAAGCTAAGAGGTTTATAAAGTTGCAGTTGATTTTAGATAAAATTGTACATCTTGTCGTGACTCATCGAACACTGTAGCTGATTAGCCCCATAGACATTTTTAAACTTAATGGCATGTTGTTATTTTTATTCCAAATGTCTGGGTGTGTATAATGGGAGTCTCTACTTCCAGAACATATGAACCCATTTTATCTTAAAATGTGACCAAAGGGGAATTCTACGTTTTAAGCATTTTACAGCAGTGGGCTCACCTTTATGAACCAGAAAAGGAAGTCCTGGGGAGGGAGACCGGAGTACATGGAGGAAACCTAGGCAGACACAGGGAAAACATGCAAACTCCACATAGAAAGGCCTTGGTTCGACTCGGTATTGAACGCAGAACCTTCTTGCTATGAGGCCACAGTGTCGCCCAATTTTAATCAATCATTACCCAGAGTTTTGGAAGCAATAATTATAAAATGTAAACGTTAGCTCGCATTTCCACTAATGCAAAACGATATTGTGTGGCTTTTTAACAACCTTTAAAAGCTAAGCCACGTCAGTATGCTAAATATGCTAAGCTAAATGCTAAAGAATAAAAAACAGACACTCTCCGAAGATTTCAGTGGACAAGGTAGTGTGACCTAAGTTTTACCTTAATAGATTAGAAATATATTTGTCCCTGGGAGAAACAGATCTACATTTATTTTCTTTGAAACATTCAGGATTTTAAGAACGGGTCAAGACCCATCTTTTAGCTTAGCTTTTGACTAGTAATCACTTTAGTTTTTACCTATTTATTTAGTCTTAGGCTGGCTTTTGATCATATATAATGACTATGTTATTCATGTAGCTATTTAACTATATATATATATATATATATATATATATATATATTTTTTTTTTTTTTTTTTTTTTTTTTTTTTTTACTTATTATTATTACTGGCTGTAGGTGACTCTGCTCCTGGTGCAGACACCTCTGATGATGCTGCCTTTTGGTCCATCTGTACCCAGCCAATGTAAGGTAAGGTAAGGACATTGAGTACAATGTACAATTACATTAAGCACAAATGCAGAGATGCTTGTACAAGATTCTGTGTAATATAGGAGGTGTTTGGTGGGGATGGGTGGAGGGTGGGGTTCATGTGGGATTGTTTTAATTAACTGTAAAGCTCTTTGTGTTACATTATATGTATGATAAGCGCTTTATAAATAAAGTTTGATTTGATTTGAAAAAAGTGATCACCTACTTCTTGGCTTCAAAAGTACTGAATACCATTATAAACCCCTCAGGGATTAAGATTTTTTTGAATACAAGTTTGAAAATGTCCTCAGGAATTATCAAATATGTGATGAGTAGGCCTAATACGCACAAAACCTGCAATTTAGTTTAAAATCTGTTTTAGCAGCTCTATAAACCAAAAAAAGCAGTTGTTATATTACAATGTGAAACCAGATCTAATGTTAGGAATACTATTTGTGCAACCTCAAATAAAAAACGGTGGCTTAACTCCGGCTCACGGTCAAAATCTGTCCCTCGGGAGAAAAAAAAGTTGAACATTCCTGCGTGACACAAATGAAGTCTTATTATGTAGAAGCACATGTTCACACACACCTGTCGTCTCATTACCACCATTAGCTGCCATTTTGTTCTGCTGTCAAGGACTACAGTTTAAGTTTGACCTTTGAACTGCGGGTCTCCGAGTGCACCAGTTCAGCGCTCTCTGCAGTAAGACGCCGATGTGCAGCAAGAAGTCGCTAATTAACCGTGTACAAGTGTGTATTAAGTGTACGAGTGTCGTTATTAAGGTCACGGCGGAGCGTTTGTGTGGGATGTGCATAGTAATGAGCTGTTGTTGTACACAGGAGGGGGGTCGGGAGCATATGCATTGCAAATTGGGATTATGGCCGGTAACTGTTGTGAAGGTCCCTGTGGCGCTATTTAGACCTGTACAAACAAACAGAGGCAGAGTCGAGAGGCGGGAAGTAGGAGTAAGCTAAGATTTCGAGATGGTTATGCAGACACGCGTTTGTTTCTACTCGTATAGAATCTGTCAAAATACACTTTATCGCTTTCATATAGTTCAAAACTCTGCTGCCCGACTCTTAACAGGAACAAAAAATGAGACCACATCACATCAATCCTTGCGTCTTTGCACTGGCTTCTTGTTAATTTAGGAATTTTTAAATCTGATATTTTACACGTCAAAGTTTGTGCTGCCAGGCGACCATCTGACCTTGTGGAAACATTGGGGTTTGTTAGCGCCACGATAGGCAGTGAGTAGACAGGTATTTTAATAGTTTAACCAATTGCTTCTTTTTGTTCTCACTCGAACACTGTAGTAAACGTAAACCTATGTGTCTGCGATTGTTTCTATGCAATAAACTTACCAATTAAAATGTATAATATTATTATACAGTATGTGCTGTCCTCGCCCCAAGCCTCTGTCTTTGCAAGGCTAGACTGCGAGTTAACGGCGCTCCAATAAAACAGACTTGTTGACTTTTTGCTGATTTATTGAAGAATAGCATACAGCTATTGTCCTCTTTTGACCAACCGTAAAACTGAAACAATACAAAGAAATACCACATTAGCTTCTGTACAAATCTCCGACAAAATGTGCTAATGATGCTAATTTTAGGCTAACAATAGCATTTACTATCTTAGCTGGTTCAGTTACAACAAAAATATGCATATATTGTACCAAATAAAACACAAAATTATATCTTCACACTTAAATACTTACGGACAAATGTTGTCCAAGGCAACAATCGTGTTTAAAGAGAAAGAACAGCGTAACACACGAGCGACTTGACTTTGCGCTCCGCCATTTTGAATATTCACATGCTTTTTAGAAAAACAAAACACAATGTCACTCCGTGACCACTAGAGGGTTCTGTAAACTCAGGTACAAAACCTGCTTTGCTTTTTAACTAAACTTTTAAAATTACCAATGGCAGAACACAGTAAGTTAATATGAGAACATATTAGCGCTTTGATTGCTTGGTCGATGGAGTCATAGTCAACCAAAATTACCAAGATTATTGTGTTATTGTAGTTCAATTATAAGAAATTAGAATGAATAACAACAACAACAACAAAAATAGCTAAAGATTTGGGACTGAGTCTGTCTAATCTGCCTTTTAGATATAACTAGTTAAAAAAAAATGGATTCCATTGGCTTTTTATATGTTTTGGTTGGACAAATGGTTTAAAAAGATATTTTTCTTGCTTCAGAACATTTGCCACACCCCCTTTTTAGCCGGCAGCACACTACAAGAGTTTAAGATCTTTTGTGATGTTTAGACGTGTCAAAAAAAACAGGCCACAGACATAAGGACATTTACAACTATTTTTTGTCCCACAGTCGCATCATGTTGCAGAAGAACATTGACGACTCAGACTTGTGGAGCAGCAGTGAGCAGAGAACAGTGTGTGTGTCACCTGATCGAGCGCAGAGTGTTTTCTTTCATGTGCATGGTTATAAAAGTGAAACAACAACAATGATAAAACACCAGTGGATTAAGGCAGGTTTATTAAGGTCATAGGAGAGCGGAGGCTTATTAGAGGTAAGGCAAAAGAATACCGCATTTTGACTACATGCACAAAGCATTACATTTATTTACAGATAGTAAGGCAACATTTTTTCTTTATTTTACGTCACAAGGCAGATGCACCAGAAGGTCTTCGCGCTCGTACAGCATGTGAACCTCAGGATGATGCTTTTGACAAATAGTTGCAGTGAAGCACAGACATAAGGAGAGAAAAACAATCTTCTACAAAAATCCTTGCTCTGGCCACGCCTTCCCGAACTCGTAGAGGGGCACATCAGGCTTAAAATCAGGCCAAAACTCCTGAAGTGTGCAGGAAGCTTTAGTCAACAGTTTTTTTACATTTAGATAATAGGACTGATTTTGAGCAGCTACACAAAGTCCTGAATCAGTTGAGGATTCTGGACTGAATCAAGTGTTGTTGAAAATTACTCTGTCCACTTCATTTTCTGCATAAATTCTTGTTTTTGGATGAGCTCCAAACCATTTTTAGTCTTTTTAAGGACAGATCAGAAGATGCTTTTTACATTCAGAGCTTTTACTTGACTAAAAAGTAGATGCTCTGGGAGAATTATCCATTTACCTGTTTGCTGTTGGACAATCTTTAGTATTTTTTACCAATAACTATGCTATTTTATTGGCACATCTTGCTAATTCCTCATAGAGAATGAATAAGTGAGAGACAACTGAAACTGTAGTTGCCACGTAAAAAAAAAGCCTATTTCAAGCCTCCTGTGTTGATCTGAAAGCTTGGCGTGTTTGAACCCAGATTGTGTCCACTCTATGTTAATCACTCATTACGCTCGTGTGCGGCACTTTGGCAGATGTGGCCTCGAGTGCTTTTAGCCATCTCTCATCCCGGCCTGTCTTCTGCTGCACGTTCCCCAGCATATTGTAAATCTAAAATGCAAATGGAGCCCCTCTTTTCATCGTTTTTCCTGGTTTTTCCCTCCACCTCCAATCAGCCGGGCCGTAATGAGCTGTGAAATACGGCCGCTAATGGCACAAAGTTATTTAGAACGCCGCGGAGTTAATTGGCGGCGGTGGCAGTTTCCATCCATCTGCTGGAGAGACGCTTCATCATGGAACTCGTTAGGCTCATTGTTAACAGTGACTGACGAAATGTGGAAATGCCAGCACACCTACTGTCTGCGGAGGGATGCAAGAAGTCAAGACAATGGGGAAAAAAATATTATCAGTATTGAGAAGACTCATTCTGATGCTTCTCTTCCTCTTCTGCTGTTCTTTTGTATACCTAATAATATTTTAATATATTTCTGTATGGTGCATATTAGAGATGCGGTGTGTATGAGTGTTTACTTTGCGTCGACCCTCATCCAAAAGAAAAAACTGCACTCTTGGCTCAAAACACTAAAGGGTCTTTCACACCAACAACTTGCCAACAAGAGGCTCACGTGTGTTTGGTGTGAATGGGGCTGTCGAAGGTCAGAAGACACGGAGCAGGTTGTCGAGGCAGGGTTTTAAAGACTTGCTTGTAGAGTCTGCGTTGCCAGCGGCCGTTAGTTGCTGCATACTGTATGCAGCTGTTTGATTGGACTGTATTTAGTCAAGCATGGATTGTTGTTATTTACCTGGGTTCAAATGGGACATAAGTACGAAGGAGAATGGTACTATTTGTTCCGAGGAAAACAAAGACGGGGGAGTTGCGACCGCAGGACGAAGGCTGGACTGTAGCGGGAAATAGAAGTTGAGCTTAATCCGTGAGGTAAGATTAGAAACATCTGTTCACCACAGAGTTTGACAACTACTCGCGCGCAACTTATGTTTTGTCATTTTTGTCAAGCATTACATTATGCGCATGCTCACTCGCCAAATGTCTGGCAACTGATGGTTGTTTGGATTGTATTTGTGTGAATGTTCTTTTACATCGGTGCACACCACAGAGACTGGGAAAGACCAACACAACGCATTCCAGTGGTACTCCGAGCTCGGATCTTCCAAGTTCCGACTTCTAAATTTCCAATGGAACAGCCCTCCAACTCAGAAGTTCAGAGCTAGAAATTCGAACAAGGCAGCGCCCTGCATTTTGAGAAAGATAAACCTTCACTTCGCTCTCAAGATGCTGGACTTCTGGTGGTTCCTATAGTCTCTAATAGCACAATAGGAGGCAGAGCTTTTAGCTATCAAGCCCCTTGGCTATGGAATCAGCTCCCTGCTCATGTCAAAGACGCTGACACAGTCTCTACATTTAAGATTAGGCTCAAAACGTTCCTCTTCGGATTAGCTTATGATCAGGTCAGTTAGGAACAGACTCTAAACCCATAGTTCTAGTCAGGCTGCCCTAGGAGCAATTATACTGGGGAAAGTATGGCAACTTGAGCACTATCCTCTCACTTCTGCCTTTCTTGTAAAGAATAATAAACTACAGTTCATCTCTAGTCTATTCTTTGCTATTCACTCGTTGTCCCCTGTCCCACTCGCCTCTCGGGGAGTGTAACTGTTTCAGATGCTGCTGTTCCAGTGACGTGGGCCGGACCACTGATGCTTGGACCTCCGCCCCACCTCCCTCTCCAGGATTGGCCTGTCCTGATCCTGCTAGACGAGTCGTTTCCCTCTGCTTATGGACTCTGGCTCCAAAAACATAAACTCTATAACTTTGCCTTAGTTACATCTACAGCCTGTCCGTCCATGGGAGTGGAACCCTTCTTCACTGTGGTTCTCCTCGAGGTTTCTCTTTTTCCCTTAGGGTTTTTTTGAGTTTTTCCTTGCCGAGAAGGAGGGTCTAAGGACAGGGGATGCTCTGGACAATCATTCATCTGCTCTACTAATAATCTGCTTTGACATGCTTGATCAAATGTTTCATTGAATAATGTATTGTTTCATTGAATATGTATTGTTTTATTTTGATTTCCTATTATTCATATTTGCTAAAATTAATAATCTTGGGAAGTCCTCAGAGACGACTGTTGTTGTGATTTTGGGCTATACAAAAATAAATTGATTTGATTTGATAAACCTCCGACAGCTTCACTGCTGATCGTTATTTTCTCATTAGTTTATTTCTACAGTTCAGTTGCCTCTGTGACTCTGCTCCTGCACCGCTAATGCACTTCTGCCGTCACAAACGATTGTACTGCAATGCTAATGTAATGTTATTTAAGTGTGTGTTTTTTTCCAATGTAACGGCGTTTGAGAACATTTTGCAGGTGTGGAAACTAGTGTTTACGTCTCAAAAACAATTAATTTACACCATTTTCATTGATCATCATTATTGCAGTGTTCTCACTTCATGACATGTTTTGAAACCTAAATATAATGCTTAACAATTATTTGATTGCTAATTTAATTGATTTAATTTAATTTAATAATCAATAGGTGATCACTCGGTTAACTTGTTGCAGTTTTATTATTATACTGTATTAATCACTGACCCTGGTTTGGTGTTTTTGCGACTCCCGGGACACAACATAATCTGGCGTTTTGATGGTCTTTGTGCTCTTATTGACAGACTTTTAATTAGCCGTGACATGGTTCGTACGTGTTGTCGTGGCGACCCTCCTCCCTCCCCCGCGCTGCTCAAATGTGCATCGCATTGGGGTGAAGCGGGCAAGATGTTAGCTGGTTTTATTTTTAATCTTGCCTTTTCCCTTTCCGAGCCGTGCGTGGCGTCTTCAGACATTTCCTCGCCTCTTCGGTGGAAGCATATTGGGGCAGAATTGGCCAGCTGTCTCACCCCTCTCCTTCTGTTGTCATTATCCTTAGGCTCCGCCCCCCCTGCTGTCCACACATCCTGCCAGCCATCACTATCCCGATAACAATAATTCAAGTATTTTTGCACTTTTGATCAAACATGTCACTGTAACCGTCCGTTAAAGCGCATATGACATATTGCAGCTTTTTTCTCATTTTGACTTAGTTTGGTCTGATAGTCATTGTGGGAAATATTTATTACAGTTTATGAAGAAATTGACAAGTGACAGGAAGTAGTTTGAGTTTTCAAACAGAAGTCGTCTACATAAGTCATCAAAAAGCACCAAAAATGCAAAGACAGTTTATACACAACTGAGTTTCATGAGAATTTAAGCAATCATTTATCAACAGGATAGTGTTAACAGGTATTATCATTAGTCAAATCATAATTTCTGACATTTATGTAGATGTTGGCCCATATTAATAATGTTGTTGCTAGGTAGCAGTTGTGGAATAACCTCTACATACAGTATTACATGTTTGTTGGACAGAAGACAATTATACATCTTATCAAAACATGACAGAATTATCAGTAGGTAAAACTTTACACAGATTGAGGTGAGGACACAACCGATAACAATTTACCTGTGCATTGTAAAACCAATTCTGTGAGTAGGGCTTCAGAATAGTGTTTCCCACCAGGTACGGGGCAAACGACAAAGTGATGATTTGAAATGTATTTTTTGGGAGGAGAAGCCCCTTGAGATGAGTCATCTCATCAGAAGGTCCTCAACAAGACAAAACAAAAGACCATTTATTTCACTACAATGTAGTTAAGACCAACACATTTAAGATTTTTTATAAATATTTCATAAATTTTGTCCCAGTTTTGTTAGTTTTTAAAACCTGTAAATGGTAGTGCTTCTTACCTGTTAAGGATCAGTCCCACTGGTCGCTCCTCTGATGCTGCAGCAGAAAAATCCCTACAGGCTAGAAATCAGTTTTCCCCTAGAGCGCAATGCAAACACAAACTGCTCATGTTAAGCACAAACAGCATCTACAGCTTTAAGAACGGTTGGATTTTTTGACAATTCTTATTTATTTTCACATCATAAACTTTTGTCCAGTTCAAAAGTCTTCAGTTTTAGTAAAAAGGCTTTTTTTAAGCTTTATCTTTTGCTACCGTTGCTCGCTCTAAAACTCCCGTTCTGATTGGTCAGATTAATCAGGCGCTTGTTTTTGGCTACATCTGGCTAAACTCAGTTTGAAATCTTCTTTACTTCCTACTACTTACAATAGGTAATAATATTTTAAATAAAGTAAAAATGTTAAATGATGCACTCATGTGAATTTAAATGTTAGTTGTGGACAGTTTTGGATCATTTTGGACATTAGAAATAGTATTCAATAAAGCAAGAACATACGATGGTGGGAATTGACGAACCATTAAGTAACCCATCAATTTTTTTTCTCTTTCTTGTTAATAATGTTATTTATTTATATTATGTATTATTTTATATATTATTCTTTGTTATTATTATTTATTATTTGTCGCTTTTATTGTTTTGTTATTGTTGATGTGTTGTCCAGTGTACGTTTGTTTTGCATCGTCTTGTTTTTTTATTGTTTGTTTTAACTATTTTCATATTAAATTACTTACCAAAAACAAACAAAGATTTATTTGCCTAAAAACACAAGTTCTGGGTTTACTCATGAACCCCAGAGCGTTGAGACTGCAGCCGGCGTAACAGCGATGTCCCTCCGCTCTTACACCTTCACACTGCCCAAACCTTCCCTGCACGCCATCCGGGTCGGTCTCTGTGCCTTTCATAGTTCCGTGATCGGGCCTTCTCATGCGACCATATGCCAGGCCCCCCTCTGTCGCCACATCTCCCACAGCCCCGTCACCCCTCAGCAGCGCGCACGAAAACACGCACGGCCCGGCGCGCACGGAGGCCGCCTGATGGAGCTGACACGGGGCCAACAGTCTGCACTCTCTCTTACCACAACATGGACACAGCCGCAGCAGATGGAGGCGCCAAACTTCACTCACTTCCAACGATCTGCGAGCTACTTATCGGAATATTCAAACTGTCGGGGTAAAATGTGTAAAATGTGACGGGTTTGTTTTTAGACGGAGGGCAGCTGCAGGGTTGGGAGAAGAGCGATTCAGTGACGTTATGGTCTTGGTTTGAAGGACTGGTTGTACTTTATGATAGTCAGTATTAGGCTTAATTATAGAGGTTATGCACTGACATCATTTTATTCCAAAAATGCTTAGCAACATTTAGAATGAGCGGCATTTCTTTGTTGTCGTGGCAACGGCTTGTCTGCTAACAACAGTTGATGATTTAGGACATTTTAACTGCAACAAACGGACTCAAAACATCTTTTTAAGAAGAAAAAGGTAATAAGTTCAACTGTGTGTGATTTCAATGTCTGATAAATGTGAGAAGCTAAAGTCTTGTTGTTTATCTGCTTTGCTACAACTGTTGACTTGACTTTCTCTTTTGCATGTCAGTTACAAACCCAGTGCTCAGTAGACTTGTTGTGGGTTGAATTTGTTATCAAACTGTAGTTTATTTTTCCTGTTTTAGCTGTTTATTGAACTGTGTCCTTTCTCTTCATTAACTCTCATACATCATGTCACCTGCATAACCTCTATTGATGTACTTTTAGGGCTGTACTCAATGTAACGATACAGGGATATTTCGTGACAAGCTCATTGGCAGTACGCGTATTGGGAGGTGTATCGGGATACGTATCGGCATACTTAGGTTTATATAATTTACACTTATGAACCTGGACTGCTGCTTTAAGGCTGACACTTTTGAGTTGAACAATGACTTATTTGTAAGACACTTGTGGTTTGAATGTGGTTAGAAAATACAATTCCTCTGCATTTCACACTTGATACGTGAGGAAACTATATCAGCATACACGTGTATCGAAATACGTATCATATCGGAAGGCTCTTTTCAATACCCAGCCATGAAGTGACATACAGAAATGTCACTTCCTTTTAATTCAAACAAATGCACTTGATTCTTAATGAGAAAAATTCAACTATAAGTTGTGTATTAAAGGTGCACAGTGTAACTTTTTGGCAAAAACAAACAAACAAACAAACAAAAAAAGTGAAAGGATGTTTTTGTCATGTAGACCAGTGTTTGCCAACCAGGGGTATGTGGACTCTTGGGGGTACTTGGAATGATTTCAGGTGAAATGTATTTTGAATAAATTTAAAAATGTTTTATTTGTTTTTATATTTATACAAAAACAATAATTGGCCGTATTCTACTAGAAAACCCATTTATTTACCAAAAATCACAAGTTAGGTTGTACTCGGCATGTGGGATACAATTTAGGGGGTACTTGGGAACCACTGATGTAGATGCCTTTGTTGCATCAAATCATTGTTTTTAAACTAGTGTGCAGTCATAAAACACTATTGTACCTAGAAAAATCTGTCAGCTTTTAAACTTTAATCTATAAAATAAGCTTAATTAGATTCAATGATCCAAGATAACACGCAACAGGAGACCTTTTGTGTGTTTTATTCTGTGCAACTATGGTTTGGGACCCCTCGGTGGGTTGCAAACCAAAATTTGGGGGTTGCGAGATGATTTAAAGATGTAATTTTACATGTTTTTACTTGATCTGAAGCGCGGGGGGAAAACGCAGTGAGAATGAAAGATGTTTTGACTGAAAGAAAAAAACGCTGGAACAGATTACTGTGACAACATTTTCAGACGAAGCCTACACGGAATATGAACAAATTTGGGTTTGTCTGGTGTTGACATGACTGCGCACAAGTTATTGCTAATGTTCCAATTCTAAAATGGTTTATAAAAGGTTTAGGCCTATTAGCTACTAACAACTCCAATAAGGGATTGAGTTGGATGTACGGAGATTGCACAGATCCCGTACGATAGGATTACCGTAAAGGGACATTACCGTAAAGGGACATTACCGTAAAGGGACAAAGCTTTAGGGCATACACAAGAATGCCGTACGGCTTAATTTCCTCAAGAATGTTATTGGTGAGAGCTGAAAATTCACTGTGAAAAGACTTTAAAAAAAACTCCACGTCATACAAACTCCAGATTTTGTACGACCTGTGAGATTCGTACAAACGATTTATTCATACGAGTCATTGTGGACATAGATTAAGCAGCATGCAGCAGTCTGACTTTGAAGGTGCTGCTTTTACAATATACTTTTTGAGAGAAAACAGACATTTTGGTAGTCCCAACTTTAAAAGTTTGAACCATCAGCTCCATTACAGATAAAAGTGGGAGATTAGCATGCTACTGAAAGTCAAGGAAAAGCAATTGGTTATGTAAACAAAAGAGTTCTGTTTTGTGCGATATTTACAGATGATTGTCCTCTCACCTGCGCCAGCGTGAACCCTCCGCCGCGTGAATAATGAGTTCCTCTGGCCGTTTGTCTGTGAGGAGATGGAGGTCCGCAGAGCCACTGTAGCGCAGATTAGCTTTGACGGCGCTAAAATGAGGCTAACTGAGACGCTAATGAAGAGGTGCCAGCCCAGCTCTCCCACAGCTGCAGCACCAGACAGGTTTTTAATACACTCGCCTTCGCTCTCTCTGACTGCTCTGTGCTTCTATTGTTGGGTATCACACTGAAAATGGCTTTATTGTCTATGTTAATCATTTCAATATTTAGAGTTTGGCAGGAGTAATGATGACCAATTGTCACTAGTCACAATTAATAAAGATTGAACCGAATGTCAATGTCAATGGATGCAGTTAGGACATCATAAAGGCTGAAATAAAAACAAAATATGTGACTTTCGTAAAAAAAACAAACTGTAGCATAAATCTGTGTTTAAATATTTTGTAATTTATTTGTTAGTTCTTTGTCATATTTTATTGTGTCAAAAAAATAAATTTTCAAATCTCAATCATAATACTGCTTAGAAAATAATGTTTTGTTTTTCAAATTCTGTCCTATTTAGCGTTATGCAAAAACATGGACTTTTATTTTGTTATTTAGTGCAACAAAGACATCTAAATACAAACACATAAATTAAACGACACCCTCTGTCTGTTTTGGCGTGCAATTACACGCTCGTTTTTTCTGGCGTGGTCTGAACAACACGAGGTTTTTCAAGGGATTAGCAACTAAATTTAAGTCTTAAGTTACAAAAATGTGTACGTTTAGGTCTGAGGCTTGGACTTGTTAAGGTTAGGATTAGGATTGTGTTAGTCTTCATGAATAATAACACGTCTTCACATTCACCATCGAAATAAACTGGGACAGAAACGCGTCAAATACACACGCACAAAATAGAAATGGCGTTCATATGACACACTGTTTACAATAGCGTGGTATTGACACGCTTATCCATGAGAACAGGCTGTCAATTCATGATGTTTTCCTAAACGTTTATCTTAACGACTAACACAGCCTGTCAGGTGTTCTGTCAGTTTATTCACATTAAAAAGTGAGTTCTTTGTCCAAATCTGACAAGACCCACGCAGTTTGAGTCCATTGCGCTGGGGCCGCTGTGCACCTCCGCTGTACGCTCACCTTCGATGGATGGGTGTGCAGACTGGGCGCACTGAACTGAAGCACTGCTGCGATACTTATCTCTCAAGACAAATCATTTAGCGCCCAATTTTATACAGAGTTTAAAAAAGCCTGCGCGGTTGTGAGAGTAACAGTGTGACATGAGGAGGACAGTCGGCTAAGTGGCGCTTACAGAAAGAAGAGAGAAAACATAGAAGAAAGAGAAAGAGTTGAGGAGTTTGCTCAGGACAGGAGACATTGCTTTTGACAACAGGCGTAAATACACTCTGTAAATACGAAATGATTGTGTGCCACTAAAACTGCCCAGAACAGGCAAGTGCTATGTACAGTGGGGCAAAAAAGTGTTTAGTCTATAATAAGTTCTCCCACATAATTATTTGGTCACCTACAAACAAGCAAGATTTCTGGCTCTCACAGACTTGTAATTTCTTCTGTAAGAGGCTTCTCTGTCCTCCACTTGGTACTTGTATTAATGTCACCTGTTTCACCTTGTTATCATTATAAAAGACACATGTCCACAACCTCAAACAGTCACACTCCAAACTATGGCCAAGACCAAAGAGCTGTCAACGGACACCAGAAATAACATTGTAGAAGAAAGAAGACTGAATCTGCAATAAGTAAGCAGCTTCGTGTGAAGTAGTCAACTGTGGGGGCAATTATTAGGAAATGGAAGACTTAAACCCGTCTTGGGGAAGTGTCTGTTGTCCACCATCTGGCCTTATGACATCATCACATTCCAGAAAATTAATGCAACTTATTCAGACATGTTTGCATGATGTTTGCATGAAACTCCACCAATCTTACCAATGTTTCCGCTCCAAAAAAATCTTCTCCAAGTTGAATCCTCATCCACCGTAACATTTAATTTATGCCAGTTTTCCCAAGACATTTTTTTTCAAACCCTTTCCCATTATCGCATTCCCAAAACAAAAACACTTCCTATTCACAGTCACCTATTTTGGGGATTTAATTTGGGCAAACGAAGCTCCCATTAGGTTAAATAAATCTGCTCAATGTATCCTGTTGCGGTGAGACTGACCTTTTCCGATCTCCATGTCCAATTCTTCACCGTTTGATGCTTCCGTTAATTGGGAACAATTGTTGTTTTGGTGTGCGGTTCAACTCAGCGCGCAGCTAATGGCAAATGTCACTCTGAATTGGCATTAGCTCGAAATATACAGCCTTGTTTATGCTTCTGAAACTCCAAATATATGTAAAATCTATAGTTGCTAATTGGAGTCTTGCTTCTAAAAAAACAGTTGTGCAGAATGCAGAGAAACAAGCGGGTTATTTTGACCTAGCTAGCGTCATTAGCCCATAGCCTCCACATCTGAGCAGCGCTAACGAACCGCGAGGTGGACACACAGAGAATGTCCGAGCGAAAGATTAGAAAGGTGCAGAATGATGGGACCTAATTATGCGCGGGCACCTCAAACAGCATGGCATTTGGCTCAAAGGTCAAGAGAAATCCCCAGTGTTAATCTCCAGAACCTGGGCGGCTACGGCTAATGGTGACCGGCGAGAAATCACAGCTAACTTTGGATCCGTGGACGAGACTTTTATGTGAAACTTGTTAGAAGGATAGATAGTAAATTAGTGGACATGCAATCAGCGGCTCGACGTGGACAGCACTATAGTCGCCATATTCTTTTGGTTTATGTGAGGAAATCAATTGAAGTTGCACTTTTATGTATAAAATTTACTTATTTTTGTCTTTTCAACCTTTGTTTAATATATTGGATAATGTTTGTTATGTTGGGTGCATGATAGCAGAGTGGTTAGAGCTCTGGCTTTCCAATAAGGAGGTCGTGGTTTCGACTCCTGGGTCGGACCATATCAACATCTTTTCTCTGGTTTCTTCCCACCTCCAAAAACCTGCATGTTTAGGTTAACTGGGCGTCACTGTAAATTTCCATGTGAGTGAATGAGAGAGTGAATGTTTATCTGTCTAATCCTGCGACGAGTTGGCCACTGTCCAGGTTGTTCCCCGCCTAAGGCCCTTTTGTTTTTGACCAAATACTTATTTCCACCATAATCTGCTAATATTTTTTTTTGAAAATCAGATAGTGTAATTTTCTGGATTTTTTCTTTTGTCTCTCATTTTGTCTCTCATATTTGAGGTACACTGATTGGTGGCTGACTAAATACTTTTTTCCCGCACTGTATTCCTTCGTGTTTGGAGAGTTAAATATTATCTCTGCTCCATGAATAAGGCTGAATTTAAAAAGGGATATTCGGTCATCGCTTTCTGCCCTACTGCGCGTGCTGCTGTCCATTTAGCTAGCTAAGGAAACTTTTTTAATAAAACAACAAAACAAGGCGAGAGCAGCTGTTTTAATCAGGTCTGAACTGATCTGACAGATGTCTGTCTCCCGAAGCTTGAACAGTGTTTTTCTTGCTGTTTTTTACTCACCTGAATGTAACTTTTAAGGGTTGTAGGGTCCAATTTCATTCACAAATGTTGATTTAGTTGCATAACATTTGTTTTTTCAGTGATAAACTCTTGTAGTTAGCTGACAACAGCCTTAGCTTGATTTGCTTCTCCAGCTTGCTCAATGAGCAACAAGCTCTTTCTGCATATTAACTAAAAATCCCTGTATATAATCTGCATCAGAAAGTAGAAAAGTGATGTGCTTCCTTAACAAAAAGGCCTGGCAGTGAAAGAGTTAATTATCCTATTTAAAATAAATGTAACCCAGGTGACAAATCCTGGTCCTGCCTCTCTCTCCTTCTTCCCCCCTCTCTCTCTCTCTCTCTCTCTCTCTCTCTCTCTCTCTGTCTGTGCACCTCCCTCTGCTGTTTTCCCGCCTGAGTGATGTCATCTGGTCACATGACCTGCTGAACCAATCATAGCGCGTCTTTCTCGTGACATCATGACTCAGTACAGCCAATCAGGTTCCTTTTATAGTATTCCTGTGAATCAGTCTAGTCAGGTGTGTGGGGAGAGCTGGATCAGAGTTGTGGCTGAGGTTTGTCAAGGCTTAATTTCACTATTTTAATATTTTATTTCTGCTGACACTCGATGCCTTATATGCACCTTTTAGGAGCCTTCTATTGAGCCCAGAATAGCTGAAAGAGGCGGTTTATGAGGCTTAATCTGCTAATTGGTGAGTGTTTGTGTGTTTGTTTGTGCTAACTAGCTTAGCCAACCCCATTGTTTTAAATGGGTGCACTTAGCACAATTAACTTTATGCCTGTTTCTGCCAAACTGATATTTGAACATGCATTGACATAAAAGTAAAATGTCTGCATGTATCTTTTGGATCATGTTATATATATATTTGGATTGAATTGTTTTATGCAGTTTAAAGTGCTTTTGCCAATTATTGTTTTATGATTACTGAGCACTTTAGATTTGTACCTTTTGAACTGAACTGAACTGAAATGAACTTTAATCACTGTTTACATGTAAATTCCACAGCTAATATTTTAGCTTTGATGAAATGTTAATTCTATTTAATGTGTATATAGCTGTGATATTTTCATGTTTAATTAGTGCAATAGAAATTGTTTATAGTGCAGCTAGTGCTATTTGACATTTGTGTACACACTGGAAATTGTAGTTATGCAAACTCACTGCTAAAAGAGTTTGTATTATGATGTATTTGTTTACTGAAAATTGGTCCTGTTGTGCAGGCCAGGTTTACATGGATGGCGAGCTATTGGAGAGGCCTAGAGCCTACAGAGCCTGAACCCAGAGACTATAGCAGAGCCGCAGCTGACCCGCCGGGCTGGTAGGGGGCTCCTTGCAGCCCGTAAATCTCTTTCCCCGCTCACTCACAAGCCCATTGCCCACTTCATACACAACACAGACTCTCTTTTGCACTACCTCTTCCTTCCGGATTTTTTTGGTCAAACCCCGCCGTGGGTTAAATGAACTTTGGGTGGGCTGTGTGATTTGGTTTTTGGATGTTTTGCTGCTGCAAATGAACTGTCACGAACTGTTGTATCTCTTGCAATCAGCGGCTGCTGTTTACAGTTGATGGACTTGATACAGTGCAATTAATAATTGCAGAACTCTTGACATAATTTTTGAAGCAATTGCTCATTGTGTTGTTTGGGTTTATTGTTGGCCTTGTAAATTGTACATATTGAATGATCATTCAAGGGAAACTGTTTGTTCAATGTCTGTGTGTTATTTACTATTTTCTTTTGTGCATAATATATGGTACCAACCAAAATCAAATTAACGTCTCCAGTCTTACTCCCTCCTAGAGCCGAACACTAGCTTTCTGGTCACTAGCCTATTACACCTTTGTTACACCTTTATTACTCATTTATTACTGTGTCATTACATCTTATTACTAATTGTTGCTTATTACTGGTTTATACAATATTGTAATATTTTATAACGACACAGTTGCTACATAAATTGTGGCGAGCTAGCCAGGAGGGAGTTATAAAAAGATTTGTGAAAACAGAAAATAGTAAATACAATTTTTTTCCGTCTTGTGCAAACATGGACATTTTGGCAAAACACGGCATAAAGATTCCAAACTCTGTTCTGATTAAATATACTACTAATCAGGAGGATGATGAGGAAGTTGTTGAATTTTTGTCACAATATGGCAAAATAGTTAAACTTGCAGTCATTACTGAACAAGATTGTGCTTTTGCAAATGCTATTGCTGTGGAGTTTAATTCAGGTGAAACTTTAGAAGCGATACGACAGATCTTGCCCTATTCCTATAGTTGTCGTTCGTCGCGTGTTACTTATGAAATCTGTGAATGTCTACTTTGTGTTCTGAGCTTGAAGGCAAGCTAAAACACAAAATTATTTGAGTGAGTTGAAAAATGTGTCCAAAGTGACAGGACAGGACTATGCGGAGGTCCTTAGAGGGGTGATGTCTCTGCTGGGCCAGTCAATTACCGAGCTCAGTCCAGCGCCACCTGTGAAGTTTCCACCTGACGCTGACGAGGGGATGTCATCTACATCAAGTGTTGACCCCTCTGCACCACTGCCCAGTGCTGCCACCTTTGGGCCACAACGTGCTACTGCTACAGTGCAAGATATGAAGGAGGAGCTGCAACAAGTTCATGCTGATCCTGCTGCCCAACCTAGAGCCACTCAAAGACTGTCTCTTCCTGAACTGAACCCACCCGGTGTCCAACGCTACGTGGTTGAACATATTATGAAGAGCGATGACACGCTGCTCACTTGTCCACTCAAAGACTCCGCTCCTTCTCAGGCAGAATGCCCAGACCACAACACGAATCAGACTTTGAAACTTGGCGCTCTGGTGTTGATCTCCTATTGCAAGATCCTGCAGTTTCTGACTTACAACGCTCCCGAAAAATTGTCGAAAGTCTTCTTCCGCCTGCTGCAGATATGGTGAAACATTTGAAGCCAGAAACACCACCTACAACCTACCTCCAGATCTTGGATTCTGCATATGGAACTGTTGAAGATGGTGATGAATTATATGCTAAATTCATGGAGCTGTTCCAGGATGCTGGTGAAAGGCCTTCTGCGTACTTGCAACGTTTGCAAGTGGCGCTCATTGCTGCACTGAAGAGGGGTGGAGTCGACGCTGCTGATCTGAACCGACATCTGCTGAACCAGTTTTGTCGTGGCTGCTGGGACAACACGCTCATCTCAGAACTCCAGCTGAAGCAACGCAAGTCCCGACCACCGCCTTTTGCTGATCTTCTGGTGCTTCTTCGTACTGAGGAAGACAGAGAGGCTTCTAAGGCTCAGCGCATGAAGCAGCACCTCGGTTCAAAAGCTCGAGCCAGTGCACACGCCCAGTATGCCTACGCCGCTCCAGAAGAAACAAAGGTGGATCAGCTGACCACCATCACGCAGCAGCTTGCGCAACAACTCGCCGACATACAAAAGCAGCTAGCATCACTCACCGCTACTCACTCGGGACAGAAGAAGAATGCTCCATCCAAGTCCATGCATGCCAGCAAGCACAGTGGAAGCCTGAAGACCAACAAGCAGACTCAATCTTCCCGCAAATTTGCATCTGCAGGACCTAAGCCAGGTTATTGCTTTAATTGCGGTGAAGATGGCCATATAAAGACAAACTGTGACAGCGATCCCAATCCTGTACTTGTGGCCATGAAGAAAAAGCAGTTTGCAGAGAGACAGAAAAAATGGCAACTGAATCCTCAAACCGACTCGTCTTTAAACTAGATCGAGTTTCTGTTGGGGGACGAACGGAAACTGCGGCGGACCAACAATGTCCCAACACGCAGCCAGCCATGAAATGCATCCACAAAAAGCATTCCACTTCACGGAGTTCAACCGTCTGCCGAGAGGTCTGATTGGTTCCAGATGCACCGGTCGAGTTAGCATCGCGGGTGCCGACTTTCAGTGTTTGCTGGACACAGGCTCCCAGGTGACAACGATTCCGATCTCCATCTACAATAAACACTTTTCACATCAGCCTGTGAAGCCCCTGCGTGAACTACTGCAGGTAGAGGGAGCCGCTGGACAAGAAGTCCCATATTTGGGCTATATTGAAATGACTGTTATGTTTCCAAAAGAGTTCATTGGTGTGGATATGGATGTATGCACGCTAGCACTAGTAATTCCAGATGTCGGAGCCGGATTTCATTCACAAATTTTAATTGGGATGAATACCCTGGAGCCGCTCTACGAGCAACGTCTGGAGAGTGACTGCGCCAGCTACCAACCACAGCAGCAAGGCTACAGAGCTGTACTCAAGTTATTACAACTGAGGCACCAGCAGACCCAAGGAACCAGCGAGGGGGTAGTGCGGTTGGCCAGTAAGACACCTGTGCAAGTTCCAGCGGGCTACACCATGGTCATTGAGGGCTCCATCCATGCCAGTCCACCACCACCAGCTGGAAAGTGTGTTTTGATGGAACAACCGACCACGCCACTACCTGGAGGTCTTTGCGTGAAGAGCTGCCTGGTAACAATGCCTAGCCGGTCACCATACAAAATCCCATCATTGTAACCAATGAATCTGAACAAAGCATTACACTAACTCCACTAAGTGTTGTTGCTGAACTTCCATTTCACCGCAGATCTGTCACATCAAGTCTCTGTCAACACCGAACCGACTTCAGAAGCCATGCGTCTGAACTATGACTTCGGAGAGTCTCCAATACCACCAGATGGAAAGAAAGAGTAATCTCCAAGTTGGAGCAGATTCCTGAGGTCTTTTCTCATCATGACCTGGACTTCGGACGCACCGATCATGTGAGACATCACATCCGCCTTCACGATGAGACTCCCTTCAAACATCGGGCTCGGCCGATCCACCCTCGGGACATCGAGGCAGTCCGCGACCATCTGCGTGACCTGTTGGAAGCCGGAGTCATCAGAGAGTCAGAGTCTCCTTTCTCATCGCCGATCGTGGTCGTCCGTAAGAAGAACGGAGATGTGAGGCTGTGTATTGACTACCGTAAGCTTAACCTTCACACCATCAAGGATGCTTACGCGCTCCCAAATCTGGAAGAGTCTTTCTCAGCGCTCACGGGATCCAGATGGTTTAGTGTCCTTGACCTCAAGTCAGGATACTACCAAATCGAGATGGCAGAGATTGACAAACCCAAGACGGCATTCGTGACGCCATTGGGTTTTTGGGAATTCAATCGCATGCCGCAAGGAGTAACAAACGCGCCGAGCACGTTTCAACGCCTTATGGAGCGGTGTATGGGCGACTTACATCTAAAGGAGGTCCTAGTGTTCCTGGATGACTTGATTATCTTCTCCAACACCCTTGAGGAACATGAAAACCGACTCTTGCGAGTACTCCACCGTCTCAAAGACTATGGTCTCAAGTTGTCACCAGAGAAGTGCAAATTCTTCCAAACATCTGTGCGCTATCTCGGCCATATTGTCTCAGAGAAGGGTGTAGAACCGACCCGGAGAAGATCAGTGCCCTCAAATCCTGGCCAGTTCCGCGGACGCTGAAGGAATTGAGGTCGTTCCTTGGATTCGCGGGATACTATCGCAGGTTCATTTCTGGCTACTCCACCATCGCCAAGCCGTTAAATGACCTGACGAAGGGGTACACTCCAAGCCGTCGCCAAGGCAAGAAACCATCGCCTACTCCTCTGCATGACACAAAGCAACCGTTCAACGAACGATGGACCTCCAATTGTCAAAATGCGTTTGAAACATTGATTGAAAACTCACGACAGCTCCAGTACTTGGATTTGCAAATCCAAAGGAACCATACATCCTGCATACTGATGCAAGCACCACGGCCTTGGCGCTGCCTTGTATCAGGAGCAGGACGGAAAGCTACGCGTCATAGCGTATGCGAGTAGAGGACTGTCTACAAGTGAAGCTCGATATCCTGCCACAACTGGAATTCCTAGCTTTAAAGTGGAGTGTTACTGAAAAGTTTCACGATTATTTGTATGGTTCCAGATTTGTCGTCATCACAGATAACAACCCGCTGACTTACATCCTGACGTCTGCCAAGCTGACGCTGCCAGCCACAGGTGGCTTGCTGCTCTCTCCACATATGACTTTAAGCTACAGTACAGAGCTGGTCGCCAGAATCAGGACGCAGACGCACTCTCCGAAGACCGCATCAACAGCCATCTGATGTCCATGGTCAGAAGGAGTGGGACATGGTCAGCCAGTTTACTCGTGACCACGTTGATCCTGACAACACAGTCCAGCTTGATCCTGATGTTGTGGCCGCCATTTGCCACAGCAGCTTGTTGAGAGCTTCGAGTCCAGATGATCATCCTGAGACCTACACTGCACTGGTCGAGTCGCTGAGTATGTCCGTCGCAGCAATTCCGGACAGCTATGCCAGTGAGTCTCACCATGGCTTACCAGTTGTGCCTTCATTGTCTCATGATGAACTCCGGGAGAAGCAGAGGGCAGACGCCAATCTCCGTGATGTGATCCACCAGCTTGAAACCGGTGAGACAGTTCCCCCCACTCTCCGGAAGGAACTGCCAGAAGTTTCTCTCTTGCTGAGGGAATTAACCCGACTCGAGCTCCAAGACGATCTTCTGTACCGACGACGACAGGATGGGGAGAACGTCTTGTTTCAACTTGTGCTACCAGAAGAGCTTCGTCCAGTGGTTCTCACCAGCCTCCACGATGATATGGGCCATATGGGAGTGGAGAGGACCCTTGACCTCGTAAGATCACGCTTCTTCTGGCCACGAATGGCAGTAGACGTAGAAACAAAGATCAAGACCTGCAATCGCTGCATTCGGAGGAAAGCACTTCCAGAACGAGCTGCACCCCTGGTGAATATCAAGACCGCTCGGCCACTTGAACTGTTGTGCATGGACTATCTGACGCTCGAGCCCGATCGAAGCAACACTAAAGACATCCTGGTCCTCACAGATCATTTCACCAAGTACGCCGTGGCCATTCCAACTGCCAACCAAAAGGCGAAGACGGTCGCTAAATGTCTGTGGGAGAACTTCATCGTGCATTATGGTTTCCCTGAGCGTCTGCACACAGATCAAGGACCTGACTTTGAGTCCCACCTCATTAAAGAACTTTGTGACCTCGCTGGTATTGAGAAAACCCGGACCACACCATACCATCCTCGTGGGAATCCTGTCGAGCGGTTCAATCGAACTTTGCTGAGTATGCTCGGTACTCTGGAACCTGAAAAGAAAACAGATGGAAGGAGTATGTGAAACCGTTGGTCCATGCGTACAATTGTACCAAGAATGAAGTTACCGGTTACACTCCTTACGAACTGATGTTTGGTCGTTCTCCGAGGTTACCTGTTGACCTAGCCTTCGGTCTTCCAGTCCGAGACACACCTTCCACCTCACATTCTCAGTACGTACAGAATCTTCGCTCTCGTCTGGAAGAAAGTTACCAGCTTGCATCTAAGAACGCCGCAAAATCAGCTGAAAGAAATAAAGTTCGTTTTGATCACAGAGTGAAACCATCTGTTCTGGAAGAAGGGACAGAGTTCTTGTCCGTAACGTACGACTTCGTGGGAAACACAAGTTGGAGGACAAGTGGGAGAAGGACATCTATGTTGTAGTAAAGCGTGCTGGTGATCTTCCCGTTTACACGGTGCGGCCTGAGACTGATTCATCAGGAAGAACCAGAACTCTCCATAGAGACCTCCTACTTCCATGTGGTTTCTTACCTGAGAGCAAAGAGCCGAACTGCCACCAGCTACAACTGCACGCAGACCTCAAACCCGCAGTCAAACAAGCCAGTTGTATATCCGGAAGAGCAATCGAGTGAAGAGGAGTGGAGTTGTCCGCGAACTTTCATTTCCCGCCAGTGAAGTTAATGTTGAAGGCACTCTTCCTGTCATGTCCTTGACCAAGCCAAATGCAGTTCCTGAACCCACCCATCACCTGAAAGAACCTTACCTGTTGCTGGGGAGTCCTCTCGAGTGTCCGACGCTGATCCATCTTCGTCCAGCGAGGAGGAGGATGCTGTCCCTGGTGGTCCTGAGGAAGGAGAAATGGAACCAGAAGAATACTTACCAGAACCTGAAGACCCTGTGTTCCCGAGATGAGGCCACCTGAGGGAGATCCAGAGCTCGGCTGCCCAGTAGAGACATCTCCCAGTGCAGAAACAGAAGCACCTGACCATAGTGAAGTACCTACTTCGTTTTTAGAACCAGAGAGTAGGAATGCTGAAGATGACAATGAAAATATTGAGCCTGAGCAATCTATCCGCCGTTCTGCTAGATCGAGACATCCGCCCCAGCGCTTCCATACTCTGCTTTAGGCAAGCCGCTTATTTCAGTAGTGCAAACGCTTTTACACAGTTTGGCTGATGCGTACGGTGAAGCTTTTAACACTCCTGTGTCCGATCTCGCATACGTCCCCATGTCAATGTAGTTAACATGCACCGGAGTTGCATGGTTTTAAGGGGGGAGGGTGTAACCCAGGTGACAAATCCTGGTCCTGCCTCTCTCTCTTTCTCTCCCCTCTCTCTCTCTCTCTCTCTGTCTGTGCATCTCCCTCTGCTGTTTTCCCGCCTGAGTGATGTCATCTGGTCACATGACCTGCTGAACCAATCATAGCGCGTCTTTCCCGTGACGTCACGACTCAGTACAGCCAATCAGGTTCCTTTTATAGTATTCCTGTGAATCAGTCTAGTCAGGTGTGTGGGGAGAGCTGGATCAGAGTTGTGGCTGAGGTTTGTTAAGGCTTAATTTCACTATTTTAATATTTTATTTCTGCTGACACTCAATGCCTTATATGCACCTTTTAGGAGCCTTCTATTGAGCCCAGAATAGCTGAAAGAGGCGGTTTATGAGGCTTAATCTGCTAATTGGTGAGTGTTTGTGTGTTTGTTTGTGCTAACTAGCTTAGCCAACCCCATTGTTTTAAATGGGTGCACTTAGCACAATTAACTTTATGCCTGTTTCTGCCAAACTGATATTTGAACATGCATTGACACAAAAGTCAAATGTCTGCATCTATCTTTTGGATCATGTTATATATATTTGGATTGAATTGTTTTATGCAGTTTAAAGTGCTTTTGCCAATTATTGTTTTATGATTATCTGAGCACTTTAGATTTGTACCTTTTGAACTGAACTGAACTGAAATGAACTTTAATCACTGTTTACATGTAAATTCCACAGCTAATATTTTAGCTTTGATGAATGTTAATTCTATTTAATGTGTATATAGCTGTGATATTTTCATGTTTAATTATTGCAATAGAAATTGTTTATAGTGCAGCTAGTGCTATATTTTGATATTTGTGTACACACTGGAAATTGTAGTTATGCAAACTCACTGCTAAAAGAGTTTGTATTATGATGTATTTGTTTACTGAAAATTGGTCCTGTTGTGCAGGCCAGGTTTACATGGATGGCGAGCTATTGGAGAGGCCTAGAGCCTACAGAGCCTGAACCCCAGAGACTATAGCAGAGCCGCAGCTGACCCGCCGGGCTGGTAGGGGGCTCCTTGCAGCCCGTAATCTCTTCCCCACTCACTCACAAGCCCATTGCCCACTTCATACACAACACAGACTCTCTTTTGCACTACCTCTTCCTTCCGGATTTTTTGGTCAAACCCCGCCGTGGGTTAAATGAACTTTGGGTGGGCTGTGTGATTTGGTTTTGGATTTTGCTGCTGCAAATGAACTGTCACGAACTGTTTGATCTCTCGCAATCAGCGGCTGCTGTATAGTTGATGGACTTGATACAGTGCAATTAATAATTGCAGAACTCTTGACATAATTTTTGAAGCAATTGCTCATTGTGTTGTTTGGGTTTATTGTTGGCCTTGTAAATTGTACATATTGAATGATCATTCAAGGGAAACTGTTTGTTCAATGTCTGTGTGTTATTTACTATTTTCTTTTGTGCATAATATATGGTACCAACCAAAATCAAATAACGTCTCCAGTCTCACTCCCTCCTAGAGCCGAACACTAGCCTTCTGGTCACTAGCCTATTACACCTTTGTTACACCTTTATTACTGTGTCATTACATCATACTACTAATTGTTGCTTATCACTGGTTTATACAATATTGTAACATTTTATAACGACGCAGGTGCTACACATGTTACAGGCTAATTTTATTTAGTAGGTAAAAATCATCTAAAGTCCATGTCTTTTATCCACAATGTTAATAATATAATTGTGTCTTTGATAAACGCAGCTGCTGCCATAATAATACATTTTGCATTTGGCCCTCAAACCAATACTCCTGGTGTTTTGTTCAGGCTTAGTACAAATTGCGTACTTGTACAAGACTCAAAGAGACCTTTCTCAGCTTTTCGAGGGGTAACCCACTTTGCCCCGAAGTCAAACGGCACAAGTTATAGATTCAAATGAAATCTCCAGTTTCTTCCAGCGCCACATGTTGACAGGGATTTATTGACACAGTTCTCATTACAAACGCTCAAACAGTGATCGCTGCATCTGAGCTGAACGGAGACAGATATATGGAGAACTGGCACCGTGCGCAGCCACAGAGGTGCTGAAATGCAACGCACCGTAATCCAACACCATCGGCATTATTAAAACAGGCCAATTTCAATGAGGTTTGGCAGAAATAGTGCTGCATGGAAAGAATAAGATACACACTCTCTATATCATGTATGACTTCCCATTCAAGGCCCGAAAATATTATGTGTGTGAGCATTCCCGTATTGCGCGTAATATTGGTTAAAATCCAAGAATATAAAATCCAAGATAATATAATTTCCACAAGGGAAATTTAGCATGAGGCAATGCAGACAAAAGTGAGAGCAAGTGAATAAATAGTCCAGAAGTATAATAAAATAATTGTAACAAGAAAGTCTCGGTGTTGTCAGTATTAATATTTAAACAGAATGTGCGCCGCAGTAAATTCAAATAACATTTCTCTCGGGGCTCAGCAGTGCATTGTCCTCTGAAAATAGAAGTAAATATATATTTTTATGGACTTCATGCAGTGGGCCACAGTAGATTAAAAGTATATGTTTGCATAGCAGCCAAAGGGTGCAGCTCATATGCATCTGTATCTGTTTTTGGTGGAGGATTCACCATCAGTTTTTCTATTTGGAGATGATATGGTCATAGAATGCTACACAGAATGGCTTTACATTTAGACACATCTCCATGGAAACAAGAAGAGTCTGATCTGTGGAGAGGTGTGCATACTTTCACAGTACTAAAGCTTTTTGGGCAATAAAAACACCTGATTAAAATTCTAGATATATGTTTAATCTCATAGTATGAGGTATTCCGGAAAATAATTAAGACAATTGAGTTTTGCAAAGGTTGGTTCTTCAACCAGATTGTAAAAATTTAAATAGACAGGAAAGAGCACAAAACATGCTTTTGCACACATGAGAACAGTGGTAGAATAGATTATCTCAGTAATGCAGTAATAATATTTGTAGTGCCCTAAAATAATTTTAAATAAATTTCAGACAGAGCAAATTCTAAATAAGTATTCTTTTTTTTTTTTCCTTTAACTTTTTCGGTAGAGCAGAATTAAACTCCCCTTACTCCATTAAAACAAGCAGGTGTTCCACAGGTGAAGGTACAGATGCAGAGTCAAGCCCACTCACTCTATGAACTTACTGAATATTTTTTGTTGTATTATGGTTTTGATGATTGATGATTGCATTGGGTTAAATGCCATACTGTGGAACATCTCAATCAAAGCAATGTCATCTCCATGAAATATTGGTGGTCAATACACTATTTCTCTTTTGGCAGTTTGGTGCAAGTGTCAGTGTGAAAATATAGAGACGCTGTCCATCTGGTTGGTTGGGGAAACATCTTTGATTAAAACAACAAAACAAGACGAGAGCTAGCTGTTTCGATCGGATATGAACTAGACATCTGGCTCCTGAAGCTGTTTTTCTCGCCATTTTTTTTTTACTCACCTGAATGTAACTTCGGATTTCATTCACAAATGTTGATTTAGGTGCATAACTTTTGTTTCACACAGTGATAACTCTTGTAGTTAGCTGACAACAGTGCTGGCTCGACTTCCACGGTTTGTGTCAACCGGGTGCAAGCGCATCGCCCATGTTGATAAACAAATAATTCCTCAATAATACTATTTTTTCAGTCTTGTCAGAAAGTAATTTGTAAATGCCTTGCTTAGTGACTCAAAAACAAACATTCAATTTAGGAATCAAACTGCTCACCACAGACACCTGATTAACAAACTCCACACTGAGAGAAACTAAAAGAATGATTTAGTTGTGCATGATGGTTGATAAACTTGCTGCCACCCACTATATGCCAAATGAATTGCCTCACTGTTCTGTTTATTTTGCTATTATCATAACCAAACATCATGTCGTGATGTAGCAAAGCACAAAAGGCCAAATGGACGTCTCATGAAAGACGAGGTGACAGGTCCATTCAGTGTCCACTGAGTCTGAGTGATGCAGCTGCCACCAGCAAAACACCACCTTTATCTTCCCTCATGTCCATCACTGCAGGTCAGAAATATTCAACACTGTTCTTTGTTAGCCGTCAAACCTGACAGCTGGGTTACAGGTCTCACAAAAATGTTCTCATTTCTTTTGCAGTGACAGAATTTAGGAATGCGTTAATGTGACACTGTGATTTGGTTTTGTATTCTGGTTGTCTCATTTGGATATAATAATAATATAATGGATATAATGACAGAATTTAGGCTGATTTTATTCACACCATGTTAAGACCCACTTTGTAATCTTTTGCCCAAAGAGAGATAAAACAACCTGATCTTAAAAGAAAATAAACCATGACATAACAGGACATGTCAATAGCGTATTGCACGTTCTCACGCCTTTTAGTATAAATATGACTTTGCAACCCCTGTTCATTTCTATGGTGGTTGTAAGATGTGTTATTATTTATTTACATTTTCCCAAATCCTTATCCCAATCTTAACCTACCCCAAGCCCTAAACTTATCTATTTCAGTAACCTGAAGCCTAAACTTACCTGTTATACCTAAACAGAATGTCCCCACATGACTTCAACCAAAACTCATGTTTATTTTACGCTTTTTCATATTGTGCAGTAAATGCGACGTAACATATATCCTACGCTATTTATGTGTCGTGGTAGATACGTATACGCTTTATTTTAATACTGTGTTGGATAAAGCATGTTTTTGTAACTCGGATGCATTTGAATCTCCACAGAAAAAATAAAATAAAACTGTCTGTCAATTCATTGAGCTAGTTCGCATGGGCGTTAAATCGACTCTTGTGTGGCCAAGAAGAGAGAGTCTGCTTTGGCTACTTTCAATATAAGATATTCCTCTATCTGTTTGTACAACATGACATTTTAAAATCATAGTTTTAACTTTCTTTTGCCATGGAGTTATGCAGTTAACTTTCCACTTCTAGAAAGTTACACAAAGTCACTTTATGTTTGTGCTTCCAATGTGAGCTACATAACAATATGACCAACTTTCCAAAAGGTTTACTGTGTTTTGAGAAACAAAAAAAAGACATTGAATAATTTTGGACTTCACTTGAAAGCAGAATATAAAAATCAGTGAGAGATTTCCAAAGTGGTGTAGCAGACCATAAGCTGGGGCTCGTGAGAAGAGTTCACTGATGACATTTTAGTCTATTTCTTAGTAAGAGCATCAAATAGACGCTATTTTCTTAACATTCTCAAATTTGTTATCCAAGGTCCAAAATTAAAACGCCATTAAGTTCAAAGGTCCGGGCGAAAAAAGTATAACATGTATCATTATTATTATTCAGCTTACTGACTTAGAATTAAGTGCCTAAAGCAGAGTATAAACGCTAAAGTCATGTAAACATAACGTAATAAAATGCATAAAGTGCATTTCAATGGATGTTAACAGATAACTACCTTGCAAAGCATTCAAAAGTACTTGTGCATACATCACGAAGTGCAAAAAAACAACTGTAGAACATCTATAAATACTGGCATATGAAATGAAATTACTGAATCACTCCCTGCTTCAGTGAGCTGCCTAAACTGTGGCACAAAGTCTTCTCTAACTCAACACCTCTCCTTCATTGCTCAAATTTCAGTTTGGTTTGTAGCTGTCGGTGTGCAGCTGGTAGTACAACTACTTCTCCATGTTATATTTGGTCAAGTGGTGGCCTGTGACACACTGCCCTACAAGTCAAATATACTGTAAATGTCCATTTTGGGGATCCTGAAATGAAAAGTTGGGAACCTTTGAGATAAAATATTACGTCAAACATTGTTATTATTTTAAGAAGCTTTTTCAATTTTGTAATTAGTTTTGATTGCAGACTGTTAACAGAGAAAATACAACATTAGATCAACCCAAAAACATCACACAAATGAACACCAAATACATAATAAGCATCCATAAAGCCACAATCTGAATGCAAAAATAGCATAAAGTACATCTTAATACCATGCTTCAGCTGGTATATGCAAACTATTCCCTACATTCTGAATAATTTCTTCCTATAGTGTACTTAAAGAACTTGTAAGTCGACTTATAAGCAGCAGGGCATTTGCAGTCATGTTTTCTTTAGATTCTTACTTACGACTTTGAGGGATGTTTGGCATTTAAGTGTGGCAACTAAGCAAACAACATTCGAGGCGACGGCGCTGAAAAATGCACAGCTTATCGCACTAAGACAAATTAAGAGCACTTCTGTTATTTTAGTGACTCACTGGGAAATGGTGCCTGACGAAAATATTCATATCAGGGATTTTTGGGGTTTTATTTGCTGTAGTGAGGGCACGGGAAGTGAGTGGGTGAGCATAAGAGTAATACGCAAAGAAAAGCCAACGCCGTGATTTATGTTTTGATGTGAAATTTACATACGCTTTGCTTAAGGCATTTCCTTCTATCTCGTTTCTGTGTATGTTTATTTTTGTACTTTGATCAATGGCAAAGTTTATTCTGTTTTCCACACCTGCATTGTTGGAGATACTTCTGCAGCAAAGGCATCTGGAGTAAAACATATATGTGATACTATAACAAAGGTTTGCTACTGACCTAAATAGACAAAAATAGAAAAAGACAAATTTTATGATGAGATGTAGACGGATACAATATATTTTATATGCATGTATTTTAATTAGCTTAGATTTTCAGACACAAAATTGAAGCAGGCTTACCACCCTCTGACTATCAGCTCCCACCACAAAGAGTCTGATTGTGACTCACATGGCTCTTTCTTACAAGTTGGTGTAATTTCTCGATCGTCCAGGAGTGATCCAAAGTAGAAAGGCATCCAAGTTTTCATCTGGACAGCGTATTTGAAGATCGAGACGTTTCGACTCTCATTCGAAAAACATTTTAAAAGCATTCCAGTCATTGAAAATGACTTTCGGATGAGAGCTGAAACGTCTCGATCTTCAAATACTGTATGCTGTCCAAATGACAACTGAGAAGCCTTTATACTATTATACCAAATGAGGGATTATACTGACTTGTTGCCAAAAACTTTGGGGAGAAAACACTAATTAGAAAAAACAGATGATTTTGCACAGACAATTATCTTTTTGCATTTTTTGTGTGTTACAGAGTATTAGATATAGTTTATACGTGAAAGAAAAAAGCTTTAAAAATATTTTATAGCCCACAAATTTATGTTAAGATACCATGCATTAACCAGACTATTCACTTTTGAACAAACTAATAACTATTGTATTTCTCTGTGTCATATATTTGATCATCACCTGAATTGGACCTGATTTATTGTCCTAACATTTTGGATTTTTATTTTTTATTTTTCATCTAGACCACTTTTTGAAAACACTGAAAGGCTTGTTGAACACTGGATAACATAAAAAGCAATACTCCAAATCAAATAAAAACTATTTCTCTCTGCATAACCCAATAACACAACAACTGTTGCCTCTGAGGGCTTCACAAGTTTGCAGATTTATCAAACTGAAACATTACCGAATCAAACAGTGAAACAGTCATTGGACAATAAAGCACAAGTCACATTCAATGTTCTTCTTGACAAAGAAAAACTCCAAAAACCCAGTGCATAAAAAAAAAAAACTTATAGAGAACTACAGTGAAGGGGAGATTCACTCTAATATGTGACCAGGACTAGTGTGCATCTATAGAGTTTAGATCTGCAGAGTCATGGCTAAGGGAAATGACTCATAGGCAGAGCGAGGACAGGCTAATCTAATATTTAATAAATAAGTAAATAAGTGTTATTCCATTTCAAATTTAGAAGCACTTGACAAATATTTATGACATAATTATCAGCTCGTTTTAATCTCTTATGTTCACATGTTTTGCTCATTAATGTGCATTTGTTTACCTCATAGAAACTGTTAAACTAACACCAGAGTGTCAAGCCTATACTTCTCCTCAATATTCCTCGGCCACCATCTGCTCGCGAGTCGGACATTTCACGGCGACTGCTCCTGAAACAAAGCAGGCAACAATAACACTCGCCCAGGCTATGCACAATATTAACTTTCACAGTCAAGATTCGAGACATGGTCCAGAGCCGGCGCAGGTCCGGAGGTGCGGCTATTGACCAACACCAGAGCGACACATGAAAGAGCCTATGGTCTGGGCCTATCCTTCATTAGGACGTCCCGAATGCAGCTGGATGTACTTAGCTTTAATAGTGTTGATAATTAGCCCTGCCACTCTAGCCTACACCCCGACATAAACAGGGTGCCACTCACGCACACATTCGCACACAACACCAGGTTTATTATGAGGAAAGGGAATCATTATCAGACATAATTTGAAAGCAATTTTGAGGCTCACCTATTAGCTCTGTTTGGGTTCCTCCTGGTCATTAGTCGAGCTGTCGGGATGATTGAATATTACACGTTTTGGAGGGGGGTCCGGGCGCTGCAGGTGTCAGAGGAGGTTAGCCCGAGCAAACGCACTGACAGGCCCCCGTCCCGTCTGGAGACATAGAGAGACACAGAGCCTGGCCTGTTCCTCTGACGGACATGTACATTAGTGGTGCGTGTTGAAAAATGAGTTTGGTCTGGTAATTTGAAGTAGTTTGTGTATTCGGCTCAGTGGGGGGTGCTTCTGGAGAACTCACAACTGTGAGTGAGTTTGTATTGAAATCTGTGTGACTCAAGACCTTGTACCTAATATTTATTTATTTATTTATTTTTAAAGAATATCTTACAATCAACTTTGCAACCGTACAAATCTGCTGTAATACAACTTTTGAGGAGAAAATGTCAGGTAGTCTAATGCTGTGCGCTTTATTTTGATGACAAAAGTTGGAAAAATTATTCTAAAAAAAAAGAAGCGTGAAGACATACATTTTTGACATTTTGTTGTAAATATGTGTTTTCTCTGAAGACTACTTTACTTTTTTCACTGTGAGACTCATTTTGAACCACACAGTAAAGAGACTACATTATTATTTTTTGTTGTGTTTTAATGAATCACCCCACATTTAATAAGATATTGAAGATTCACTGTAGGTCTGTATGACATAAAAATGTTATGTATGTTTTATATGGCCCATTATAGCAGATGTGTTTTTTCTATAAAGGTATTTATCTTTTCATAATGAAATTAAGTATAATTTGGGCTAATGCTGCAGGAGGTTTAAGAACTCAAACCATTTTGGTTTGACACATTTACTCCCAGGGCCATAGTTGGAAATTCCTTAATTAAAGGTGCATTAGCTGATTTTCACACCATAAATATGATTTAGGTTTGAAGTCTGACCACTTCCTCTCATGGTTAATATAGACACGTATTATTTTGGTTGCAATTATAGCTTATAAATGTCTTTATACAAACAACAAAGTGAAACTGAAGTGACCACCCCAACTATAATGATCTAATTTTTTCACAGAACTGCATTTATCATGTACTTTTTAGCAGAAAACACAACGTTTGCGAATTTGCAACTAAAAAAGTTAGTTACCCCAACTTAAGTAAAATGTAAGTTGTGCTTTAGGTTTATTTTAGCAAATAAAAAAATGCATAAAGTGGCAAGTATGACTTGACAAGGAGAGAGGTGGCGGAGAGAAGCTGCTTGTGGATTGTGTGAGGAGAAGACAAAAAAGTTTATTAATGCAATATCATTTTCCCTTAGGAAAAACATTGGATATGGACTAGAAGTCTACTTTTAAGTAAGAAAGCATTCCTGGATATTACATTTAATTGTTTGATTATCTACCAAAGAATCCCACTGTAATTGAGACATTCTCATTGAACCTTTAAAAACGCAGCTGCTGCAATATTCTGCAACTTTCCCCTATTTTATTTTCTTGAACAGTAGACACCCACAGTGCTCCACCAAAGCTCCTTATGGTAGTAGTATAAAGCTTTAGTCTACCCCTAAACAATACAACAAAGTGGGTTAACATACTAAAATCTGCAATTGAGACTTCAAATTAAATCATTTTAAACATACTTAATTGTTCTGCTGTTTCTGTAGCTCATTACCTAATCCTGTTTTTATACTTTTACTTGCGTATAATTTTGCACTTTTTCTTCCACCTCTTTTATTCATCGCTGCAAGATTAATTACTCCCTCACAGTCTTGGCTCGTGTTGCTGTTGTAGAATATCAATAATGTTCCCCAATTATGAACGTGGGCTCGGCCATTGTCTCACCGAGTCTTCTGTTTTTTCCTGTCTTAATTATGCGTCTGCCTTTTACCTGCTGCTGATCTGTATTAAACATTTTCTTCCATCTCTTCTTCGGACATTAATATGCAGATCAAACACGGGCCGGCGTTTCTCAGGCAAACACCGAGGTCACACGTCTAATTACCATATGACTAATCTACATAAAATGGCTCCAAAGACATCTTCTGGTTAAGAGTTGCAGCTCCGAGGCGGTCTCAGCTTCATCAACGACAAGGTGGAGTGAGGTCGTCAATGCTACACTATTACACACATTACATTCCTCAACATACATGCATATTATTGTGGTGCACCATTATTAAGCTGTCGCACACCCATCAGCCTTTGAGGTTATAGGGGGGATGGGGTTTGTTCCTACAAGTTGATATATTTTGCTGTCCAGCCATTTTGTTTAGTCTTTCTGTCTGTCGGCCACAAGAAATAAACCGCTATTCATTCAGTTTTTGATTGTCATTTCTCTTCAACTAGTTATTCTGTTATTACCAAATACAACATTTCATATTAGCAAATAACCTTTGAGTTTTGTTTTTGTAAAACAGTCAGAGGCCTATTGGCCACATATTTTAATCATAATAATTGACTCACAATAGTGGGCCCTTCAGTGGTGGAAAACAAATATGGATAGAACTCATTATTTTATTTTATTACTAATTATTTTTGCCAGTGCACGTTGTGCTCTTGAGTAACACGCTTCATCAGTATTTAAATTCGCTGTACAGATTTTTTGTTTTATTATAAGTGATATATTTAATTTTTAACAGTTTGCATCAGTCTGAAAGTCTTTACTCACTCTCTCACATATTCAGTTTCATAATTTTTCACTGTGAGGGTTTATAAGCATACTACACATTTTCATCAAAGTAGCGCTAACACAAACTAGCTTCTCGATATCAGTTTTTGGATATTTAGATGCCAACAAAACTTTGGGTAACTTATCAAATAAGGGGACATGAATACATTTATTCATGAGAAATTAATGCATGAATTCACGATTTATTCATGCATTAGTTCACCATGAGTCATCAAGAGCGGTCATGAATTCACCATGAATTATTGTCAATTCAAGTGATTTGATTAATGCATTCATGGAAGTCCTGCATGAACACCACAGATTCAAACAAGACACATTCTAGCCTTTTAGTAAAATTTAGAAGCCTGGTTTTAGTATCTTCGACTTTTTTTTAGTATCTTTGACAAAGTCATCAGAGCATCACTCTAGTTTGAACAGCAGCCTAAAAAAAACCCTAAAACTTTCTTTTAGTTAAGTAATAACTTCAAACTCAGTAAACGTTGTCACAAATGATCTTGAACTTATAATTCATGTTTTTTTATTAACATTTAGACAATTGTCATAGTTTGTTTTCTTGTCTAAACAAGAAGACATTCTTCAGCGAGGACCTTGATCTGCTCCAAGGCTCACATTTCACCTGCTGTTTTGTGATCGTTTCTCTTTATTTATAAAGACAATATAGTATAAAACACTTGAAAGTGTTAGCTATGACTCACTTACTTACTTACTTCAACACAGTCTCAGAAGAGAACATAGATAGACATCGAAATGTAAAAAACGTACAACAAGCAAGTTTTTACAGCTTTTTACATAGATAGATTATGCTAATACATAGATTATGAAAGTCCAAATGTAAAATAATCACAGATTTTGGTTGAAGCCACGTGACAACATTTTCTTTTCTGTAACTGCTCTTTTTTTTTTTTACATTTTAAGATTACAAGAATTGGGTATAGCACCTTTAATGACATGCAAAATAATTCATATTTATGACATAGCTAACATGATTCAGAACTAAATAAGAGATTTAGAAGTGAGTTTTTTCAACCACAATATTACTCTACTTAGAATGAAACCTTCATTTTGAATAATCGTTCATTAGGTATTAAGAAAGCATTTGCAGATCCTTTATTAGGGCTATTAAAGTATGGTAATTATATATTTTTATTACCATTTTCTCCTGTTTCAGACATTTAAAACTTATAACGGTGGCCCTATCGCCTAATGTCTGCATGCATAAACTCAATCCAACACAGAAAATATCAGATGATGAAATATTTATGTTGTGACCTTTCTCCGTAATGATTTCATGATTTAATTTTCTAGGGTTTTACCTTAAAGTGTCTGGAGAATACCAAGCAGACTCAGCCCGACACAAGAGAGAAAGACGATCGTAAGGAAGGTGGCATTTGCATTCAGCTTGTAAATATCAACAATACAGCAGCGGCCTCTCCATAACGTCATGTTTACTGGTTATGAGACTCACGTTAAGCCCTGAACACTGGTGAAGACGTCTCACACTGTTTTTAATTTCATTCTCCTAAGTCCTTAAGCCCAAACAGCTGAGTGACTCGGGTCTAAAATGAGCCATAAAACTGTTGAAATGACACAGACAAGCTAGGCCCTTGATTTTCAACTCGTGTGATGGGAAACACAGCAGTGCTTTGAGGTTTAATCTGACTCCCACAAGTTATAATAATATTTAACAAATTTAGAGAGAATTAAGCAAAGCTCTGATCTACTAAAGGTGGGGTAGCTGATTTCTACATTGCAAACACAACTTAGAATTTCAATCTGACAACTTCCTCTCCAATCCATCGGCACATGATTAATATCGTCATGTATTCATTTTGGTTGCAATTACGGCTTATACATTTCTTCCCACAAACAACAAAGTGAAACTGAAAAGACCACTCAAGCACAGCCAATCAGAGAGCTGCATTCAGCTCCTGATTAGGAACAGAAAGCATCCTCATGTTACGATGCTTTACTCCGGGTATTCTGGATTTCCTCCCACCTCCAAAAACATGCATGTTTAGGTTAACTGGGCATCACTGTAAATTTCCCCGAGTGAATGGTTGTCTGTAACCCTTTGACGAGTTGGCCACCCTTTAGCATGTTTCCCTGCCTAAGGCCCAAAGTCAGAGGGATAGGCTCCGGTTACTTGCAGCCCCTCACATTAACAAGCAGTACGAATAAAAAAATAAAATAAATAAACAACAATTTTGAAAACAGTAGAAAAAGACAGCACATTTTCTAAGTCAGGCTTACCATCTTCTGCACAATCAGCTCCCACCCCTAGGAGTCACAGAGTAATATACGAATAAAGATGTCATTATAAAATGCTCAATGATTACTCAAAAAGAGTTTGTAGATGTTTAATTTAACTGAAACATAATTATTTTAAAAAATACATTTGATACCCCACACAATATTTTATTATAAAGTACACAATATATTTAAGGTATGTGACGAATATATGTATGGTGTGACTGAAAAAATGCACAAGTAATGAATACACAATACGACTGGTGCAAAGGTCTGGACCTTTGATGACCCCTAATATTGATAACCTGGACCCCGTCCCACTTGGATTCCTCCCCACTTGCCTTTGCAATCATCTCTGGATACTGTAATGATTGGGGCTCTACTCAAACAAATTGAATTGAAGGAGTGAAATACTCTCATCATTGTTTGAATAAAAATATAAGAAAGCTATGCACATACTAATGTTAAGTAGCATTTACCATTTTCTGCTATGTCTTTGAGGTAATAAACAGTATGTTGCTGACCACTAAAAGTCTCATCTAACAAAGCCAAGCATGATCCCCAAAAAGAATTTAACTAAACACCAATCAATGTGTTTGGATTTTGACTTGGAAACTTTGTCACAATCAAAAAAACATTTGTTCATCATTGCAAATTACAGGTAAGTGAATAAGTTTCGCAATTATTAAAGGTTTTCAGTTAGTAACTGAGCAACCAAACAAGAACAGCGTACAGGCTTCATTAACAAATAGAACAAACATTGAGAAATCAAATTATAATCTGCAATGGAAATCAAGAATGGAAAACAGCCGCACAAAATCACCGTTCAGATTTTTAAGTAGTACTTAAAAGTCAGCAGATTTGTTTTGGCACCTTGTTGTATCAAACATCAAAGTGTTTTTAATCTGTAAACACAGCTCTCAACCATGACCAACCCAAAAGGAAGTCCTCCCCTGCAGCTGTCTTGTATAAACTAGTCCCTTTTACCACATCAGGCAGATCAATACGTTATACACTGGCTGGTCAGACTAATAAAACGCTCGGGTGACTGTGGCGTGCCTATGGCGGCGTGTCCCGGGGTACCGCGCTTCTCTCTCACCCCTCCGCCCGTCCGCTTCCCCCTCGCTCTCTCCTTCTCTGCTTAATGATGGAGGATTAGAAAGAGCAGGGCCTCTACTGTAGGGGAAGCAGCTGTTTCCATGCTCATTATAAGCTCACAGGTCTGCAGAGTGCTAACAGCTGTAGCGCAGGTTTCACAGGGAAAAGTCCCTCTCCTATGAAGATCTCAGACATTCCTGTGTGAGCAGTGAGGGCCGTGGCATGACAAGGCCCTGACAAGCAGAACAGAGCGGGAGCAGGCTGACGGATGCATTAGCCTATAGGCCGCCTTTGTTTAGGTGTGGCTGGTATGATGTGATGTTATCAGTCTAGTGCAGAGGGTGAGCGGCGCCCCTCGGCTGGTAGCTTTAAAAACAACTTCAGATCAAGTGTTGAAGTTTGGGTTACGCTGATACTTCCTCCTACAAAATATGGACTGCTAGTTTTGGATTGCATTACTTGATGTGGCGATATTAACAATGACTCATATGTGACAAAGTAATGAGATTTCGACTCGATCTCACAGGAAAGCGTACCTATACCAGGGCATAACAGGACATGTCAATAGCGTATGATTAGCACGATTTCACACCTTTTTTTGCATCTATATGCCATGCCTTGCAACCTAGTTAATTTCGTTGGGCGAAGCGGTAGCACAGCAGTTAGCGTTGTGGCCTCATAGCAAAAAGGTCATGAGTTTAATTCCCAGTCGACCCAGGGCCTTTCTGTTTGCATGTTCTGCCCGTGTCTGCGTAGGTTTCTCCAGGTATTCCGTTTCCCCCACCACCACCAAAAATATGTCCATCAATGCCTCCCCACTCCCCTCCCCAGGGCTCCCTGCAAAAGAGATTCTGAATCTCAGTGTGACTTCCCTGGTTAAATAAAGGTCAGTTTAAAACAAATTAAAAGTTCTATGGTGGTTGTTAAGATGTGTTGTTATTTATGCATATTAACAAAAATCATTCTCCTAATCTTAACCTCAGCTCTATAGTTTATTTATTTTTACATGAAGTCTAAATTACCTGTTAAAGAAAATGTCCCCACATGGCTTCAACCTCAACTACTCAATACAGTGTTTTACTGTTATTATTATTTTTAAGATGTTTCATATTGTGCCATATAGAGGGATTATCAGTTGACGTCACTTGTCAGTGTCCAAAAGGGACGAGAGCGAGCTGTTTGATCAGTACGAATTGGTTTGACAAACGTCTGGCTATTGAAGCTTGGCACAGTGTTTTTGTTTACCTGTTTGATGAGAGTCCTGATGGATTCTCAAGATTTTTGTGACATTATCACCAGCATGCATCGCCGAGTTTCAGTTTCGAGGGTGGGCTTTCCAAGAGCTGAGTCAACCAATCACAGAAAACCTGGAAATTACTCTGAAACAGCAACAAGCTAAACCGGAAGTTGTCGTAAATATGTAGGGCAAGGATTATCATTTTTTCAGTATGAAGATTCTTGCTGCTCAGATTTTAAGGAACTGATACGTTCTTAATTGTTCAGCTATGTCTGCCATCTTCAATTTTTGAAACGGTTAGAAAGTTAGAAAAGTTTTGAAATTTAGTTTAATTAGTAACTGCCGCAGTTACTAACTAAGCGAGGGGTGGAGGAGGGGAGCGACCGTTTGAGATTGGATCATCCTAATTTTGAAAGACGAAGTAATTGACTGTTTTGATTTCCAGACCCTTCTGCAATCGAACAGAATGTAGGAGGGACTGACTGGTCAGGCAAGATCCAAACAAAGGCAGCTCTGACCACACAAAGTAAATTCTACAACACTTTTTGTGATACAAAACTGAGTAGTGAGTGGCCAAAACAAGAAAACATTTTGTACATACGGACAAATTATATTAAATTCAATGTGAATTAATTTAAACCACATATTCTCTCACCTTTTTGCACACGTCAGTTTCTCCATCTTGATGCAAAAACGTTTTACATACACTAAAATAAACCCAGCAGCATTGATTGAGACTAACGCTGAAAGAAAACCATTTGCTATTGAGACTCTGTTAACATGGCTAATCCCAGATGACGAAATTACACTGGATTGATGAGACAGCTAGATTAGAGGGATCACAGCCGCTCGCTCCTGATGCAATTGCGCTGCATCAGATGTGTTATCTTTATATTGCTGATCTGATATTCGGTTAACTTTATGTCTCTACATCTCACCCCTATCTCTGTGTGTTAGATGTGGAGTTTCACTTAATAGGGCACTTTTAATCAAGGGCTGCGCTGGAATAAAATGACAACTGTTATCTTGGCTGGCTCATATCTTTCTTGTGGTTGATGGTAATAACACGATGAGGTGGCTCTAATGAAAGAGATGGTAGGACTTCAGCGATAAGGCCATCTGCAGTCCAGACTCAAATATTAGCCTTGTAATAGCTTCATCATCCTTTGCATTTATAATAGCAGTGCTAGCTTGTCTGGGCTAGCTTGATAAAACGCCGGCACTGTGCAGCAGTGACAGGTCGTTTGCTGAGCACAATATTTCGCGACGTGTACCTGTCTTGTCGCAGCTCTCAGGCCTATAGAATAAAAGCAATATAAAGCTTCACTTTGACGTTAAACGATGAGCCTGCACAGCGCTAATGACACAGTGGTTTGGGATTAAAACCAAGAGAAAAGACACCATTTTGTGTCATGTAGAGATGGATGCTATATTGAAAATGTGATATTGGGGGAAAACATTAGACTATTGGCTTGATTATTTGCCAATGAAACTATTGAAAAAATCTTAATATGAATGTTTAGTATAATTTCCCAAACACTAGTCACCACTCTGTTGCCTGTGTAGTAGATCAACTCCACAACGAACCAAGCAATTAAATTATTTTGTTTGTGTGACACAAATTACACAAAAGTGCTGATTGGTCATCTGTCATTTAGACCAAAATCTAAGATCAACAACTCACATTAAATATTTTTTGCCTCATCGACTCTGCAGGAATCTGTGATGTTTATCAGTTCAATGTGTTGTTTTTTTTTGTTTTTGTTTTTTTTTTCATATTTTTCCTGATTTATATAGATTGACTTTTTGAAAGAGGGACATGACAGTCAGACGATATACTTTTTATGTATCGTCTGGATTTTCCAGACAACCTATATTGGCTCTACTCCTTCCTGGATTACAACACCCTTTTCCTGGGAAAGACAGAGAGCAAACCTCGGACACATATTTTTTTCATTTGTGAGATTATTTATGAATTAACAATTAACAAAATTCCAATCTTACCCAACTCGAAAACCCAGACCCAAACTTTTCCATTTTGTAGTTTCAGACCTAAACTTATCCAAAGAAAATTTCCCACGTGGTTTCACCCAAATGCCCTTCCTAAATGCAGACTGCCAAGTTGTGTAGGTGATTGCATTTGTGGAGGCCCCCTCCTTAAAAGATCAAATAGTTTCTAGTTTATGTCAGTCTGTCGATCATCATGCCTGGCTGTTTGACCAATTCTACAAGCTTAAAAATGATCATCTCTCTTCTGTTCTTGTGACACAGGAGAGACACAGCCGCTTCCTCAGGACTGATAGATACATGTTTTATCTATGGAACTCAAAGGGGCATTTAAAATTTTTAAAAGTCGTAAATTATTATAAATGCTACTGTTGAGTTGACTGATTAAGACTGAGCAACCCGACGCTAATTTTTGCATAGGGACCCCAAAAGGTTAGATCATCTAGAAGATGCTATGAAAAATAGAATCTTTAATTGATGCTTTTCACAATGCAAAATAGATATGCATTAGGGGTAGAAATGTGCTCATGATAAACCATTAACATGCTGGCAGTATAGATGTGCATTTCAATGAGACTGCGTGGTGCATCTGTGTTAGTTCATTTTTTGTTCTACGGTTTCTTCCACATTCCGGTGGGGTTGTCCCAAAGTGACATTTTGTACAGCATAGTAGCCTAACAAAACGCAGGTTAACCTCAATCTTCAGCAGTGTACCTAGAGATATTACCTGGTATGCCTTGGGGGAAAAAATAAAGTTAACACAGGGGTTTTAGAAGCACTTTCTCAACTTTCAAAGGCCAGAATGAGTTTTGAAGTCAATCTAATTAATAAAAAAACCTCCTGAGTTTAGGTATGGTTTTCCTCCAAATATATAATTTGCGAAATTTGCAGGTTTTTTTTTACCAGTATTGCAATTACAGGATTATATTTGCCTTTGTGTTTTGTGTTCACTTTTTAAGTCCATCCAAGCAGCTGAAAGTCAAACACTAACTATACATGTATTTATAACTACTAGATAGACAGCTTTTATGTAGACAATCAAATATTTTCTCATTTGTGAAGGAAATTATGGATGGCGCTTCAAAAATTTCAGTATTTGCTAATTGTAAGTCTTGTGTCAGTGGTTATAAACAACAAATACAAATAAGTTCATTACATAAAACATACTCTGCTATAGAAGGTTGTGGTTTTAGCACCACTCAGTCAAGCTAGTATCTAATCTAGTAATGAGTTCATAAAGTCCATATTGGTTTGTGTCAGTAGATACAATGAAAAATCAGATAATTAGAGAGGTTCCCTCCAATCAAAAGCACAGGTTGTCCCCTTCTAACAATAACATTTAGAAAGTGGATGTCTCCAGGCTGTCTCACTTGACTTCTCCTAAATACCTCTAGAAATCGAGTTTTCACCCATTAAACTCAGCCTAACATCAATTCTCTGTCCCCCGCTGGTGGCATCTCAGCGCGCGCGCCCCTCTCCTCCACACGTGAATGTGAAACGTCCCCCGAGCCATAACAGGCCGAGGGTAGGGCCAAGGCACAGCAAATTACCTCATTTTGGCTCCTATAATTCTGCACTAATTGTCTGGAGCTTTGCATTCAGGTGTGGAATAAGACCAGCACACGGAAATTTCCAATGTGTTTCTCCCAAGAGCGATCTTTTACAATATCCAGTTCCACTAAAAATCTAAGTCCAGGCACAGTGTGTACAGTGGTCATAAGTGCACTCTAGAATTTTCAGTAATTACTAATATATATTTAGCAACATATTTAGCAACTGGCAAGAATGTCTCACCGTGTATTCCTCTCTGGGTTTGTACAAATGAGCATTGAAAAGGGGACAAATTCTGGAACATTTACATTGACAGAGAGTACAAAATAAATATTGTTAATGTATGATACTGTAAATGTAGATTCACACATTTGAAATCAACATGTTTACATTTAGATCAAAATTTTAGTCTTAGTTTTGTTACTTCTAATCAAATCACAATAAGGCATTCATTACGGTTTGTTTTGTTTATCACAAAAATATTTTGGTTTACTAAATTAATTCTAATTTATGGTCTAATAATGAATGTTTTTTTTTTTTGTTATTGTGAATTTTGAGTTTGGAAAAAAATACTGAATATTTTCATTTATTTTGTGTTAGGGTCAATTGTCTTTCTAGGGTGCTTGGACAAAAAAGCTGTTTGCACTCAAAAGCAACAATTTCTAAAGAGCACACATTGTTCATAGATTGGTACAAAAAGAAAATACATACCACACATTTGTAAAGTAAGACAAAGCATGGTGGAACATTCCAGGGAAATCAATCATCTCCCAGCAGATGGTTCCTTTCAGATAAGTTACTGTCCAGCTGTACAGCAAATTTGACTCAAAAGTTGCTCAAGTAGTTGCAACACTTTTCCATATCTGACAAAGTTTTCTCTTTGTGCTTCAAATAATGAATATCCGTCTGCATTAAGAGCAGCTCCTCCTGGCCCTGATGAGGCGCTGGCACCTTTGGGCCTATTATCTGCGCTGTGCAGTGACAGGTCCGTGCCCAGACGCCCTGCTCTTTCACCGGGGCGCTCCGCTGAGAAGGTGCTACAGCATAACAAGGAGCGCGACATCTCGTCCGTCAAACCCAGGATGGTGCAGCAGTAATGGGAAAAGACAGGAAGAACAGGGAGGAGAACAGGTTAACAAACAGAAGGCAAGAACAATGGAGATGATAATGTGAAATAAGCAAGTCAATGGGTAAGGAGTTAATGAAAAAGAGTGGGAGAAAAGAGTTTAGCATAATAAAGTAGAGCATTACAAAGACTCCTTAGCAGGCTTAAATCAACTCTACAGCAAGCCTCCGCACCATTGTTAGGCAGCTTTGTGAGGATGTATGGCACCATGTGGGTCGGCATGCATCCTGTACCACTCTCGCACTGACGACTAATGAAGTTGACACAGCCTTTCAAGTATTCATGACTGTTGGGTTGAATTATTTGTCGGAGGGATGTAAGCACAAACTGTGTTTCCAGAGATCGGGCCTCGGGGGGGCAGAGCAGCGGTCGGTCCTTCGCTGTGGGAATCTTCAGAGCAAAGGCTTTGATTTCACAAACGCAGTCTGTTTCCTACATCAGCTCCTGGAGGTGCAGCATGCCTCCTCTGGGGGCAGCGCCGCGCAGCTGTGGGCGAGTGACGGTGCGATGGAAAGACAGAGCGAGACAAGAGGAAGAGGCTAAGCTAAAGCTCATTATGCCTTTGCTTAGAGGCGATTGTGTTGATATTCTATTAGGCATATCTAAAGTGTAATTGTTCCATTGGGGAGGACAGTGTTGTCGGGTGCCAGGCTTTCTGTGAGCGACTAGTGAAGTGTGGTAATCTCACACACCATCTCATTACAGCCTAAACCCCAGCAGCTGCTCGCATTAGACTTTTATTACACGCTGCCGCTCACAGCTGTGCTGGCATGGGCCCGGCCAGGAGCTGAGAGAAGGGAACAAAGACGGGCTGACACGGGGATTCCACCACAACATTTGGCTCCCATCAGAACAGTGGAAATGTGGAGCAGAGGGCCGTAATGACCCTAACAGCCTCTCACTGTGATAACTGTGCCGCCCGCTCCCCAAAATCTCAGAGCAGGCCAAGGACAGTGTGCAGATGGGACCAAACAGAGCTTCATCACAAGAGCCTGGGCAATGGTCATCAGCTGCCTCAGCAGGACAGCCCTCACCAGCACTGGCCTCATTCACACAGTCAGATTTATCTTCTCCACTCACATCTGCTGCACAAACACACTTAGATGGGAGGCATATGCATGTGACAGGTAATGGGCACAACAAGAAGAAAACCTCCGTGTTTGTGCTGTGGTGAGATCCACATCAAACTTTCTGAAAGTTTAGGGACAAATGTTTGCATATGTCAAGCATTTATCTTTGTCAAAACGTTTGACTCCACAGTGTTTTTGTTCCCATGTTAAAACATTCATTAATAAAAGTAATAGAGCCGTGTCTGAGTATGATAACATACTAACTGATAGTATGACAACTCCTGGGAACTTTAAATCAGCCAACGGCTACACAATATTTCCCATTATATGACTGCACCAAAATGTGCTTTCAACCAAAATGTTGTTTTATTATTGCAAAACAATTGAAGAAAGTTACCAAAAGTTGTGAAGATTATATGAGGATAGAGAATAATCAACAGCAAAAGTATTATTGTTTGCATTCATTTCCACAGCCTGTGCACAAGTACTGACAGAGGAGGAAGTGATTTCATCATCATGAGACGCCAAACTCTCCAAGCTGCAAACAATGTCTACATCTGCTACATAACAAAACGTTTGTTTACTGTGGCTACATATTAATTTAGGTCAGGGATCTAGGGTTAGGTTTAGGAGTTGATAATTTAATGAAAATATTAGTTGCAGTGCCATTTAGTGCTGCTTTGGAGATGTTCTATGACATAGTATAGCATGATATGTTTAGTTGTTGTCTGAACTGTTCTACATGTTATTTTATACTTTTTCACCACAAAAATCACCTCTTAAATACAAATGTGTTTTATCTTCATGTAGCTGGATTCATTCATTATTTAATTCATTTCACATAAGGTATGTTTCAATCTCGTTCATCTGAATAGAAGATCTAGATGCAATTTGACAAACCAATTTAAACTATAGATTCCAGTTCCTGAGCAGACCCTAATATCAATACTGGTCATTTTAATCGATGAATTAGTCTTGCTATATTTTTGTATTTACCTAAGTGCAGTAATCTGAACATTCATTTATAGTCGTTAGTCGGCAGCAGCAATATCCTAAAATACAGTCAGCGCTGGATAATTGACCTCTCTTGGCGTTCCCAGAAAGGCCTTAATGAGGTTGGTGTATTTAAGCTCAGCCAAAATAATTACCTCTTACCTACAAACTGCTTTTTCATGATAAAAGCCGCAGCAACTGTCCAGGATGGCACAGGATCAAAACTAACCCGGGGCTGTTCCTGCTTCCACCTCCTACATAAAGCAAAAATAATTAATCGCACAGACACAGAGTAAACGGGTTCTTATGCAGGATTGAGAGAGAGGTGTTTAACATTGAAATGCAACTGAATAAATGAGTCAAGGCTTCAAGTGACAGTCTGAAACTTTTGTCACTGATGAAAATCTACAGTGACAGCATAAATGGATTATCTTAGGTTTTTCACATTGTATCTTATAGGTTTTTCAGGTTGTTAAAAAAAAAAAAAAATCAACGTACACTGATTTCTGAAATACACCATTAAAGCAAAACACAAAGAAGATTGTCGGAATTAAATTATAAACTACACAGCCTCTTCTCTCACAGGTATGTGTGTCTACCACACAATTTTAAACCTACTAACTTACTTGCTTTCTTACAGCGTGTCTTATGAACGCAATTCTTTATTTGCATGCCTATTTCACGTATTGCTACCTCAGTTCATTTGGCCAAGAAAATGGGCGTGTAATAGATACGCAAGAATATAGGAAGACATAGTGTGTATAGACACGCAATCCATGAGATCTGTTCCATACTCTAAACATCAGTTGATGACAACTTTAAAGGCAGAGGGAAACAATAGGAGTAGAGCATTTAGCTATCAAGCCCCTGCTATGAATCAGCTCCCTGCTCATGTCAAAGAAGCTGACACAGTCTCTACATTTAAGATTAGGCTCAAAACGTTCCTCTTCGGATTAGCTTATGGTCAGGTCAGTGAGGAACAGACTCCAAACCCACAGTTCTAGTCAGGCTGCCCTAGGAGCAAATATACTGGGGAAAGTATGGCAACTTGAGCACTATCCTCTCACTTCTGCCTTTCTTGTAAAGAATAATAAATTACAGTTCATCTCTAGTCTGTTCTTTGCTATTCACTCGTTGTCCCCTGTCCCACTCCCCTCTCGGGGAGTGTAACTGTTTCAGATCGTTGCTGTTCCAGTGACGTGGGCCGGACCACTGACAACGGACTCCCTCTTTCTGGACCTCCGCCCCACCTCCCTCTCCAGGATTGGCCTGTCCTGTCCTGCTAGTAGAGTCGTTTCCCTCTGCTTATGGACTCTGGCTCTACAAACATAAACTCTATAACTTTAGTCTTAGTTACATCTACAGCCTGTCCGTCCATGGGAGTGGATCCCTTCTTCACTGTGGTTCTCCTCGAGGTTTCTCTTTTTCCCTTAGGTTTTTTTTAGTTTTTCCTTGCCGAGAAGGAGGGTCTAAGGACAGGGGATGCTCTGGACAATCATTCATTTGCTCTAATAATCTGCTTTGACATGCTTGATCAAATGTTTCATTGAATGTGTATGTTTCATTGATATATGTATTGTTCTATTTTGATTTTAATAATCTTGGAAGTCCTCAGAGACGACTGTTTTGTGATTTTGGCTATACAAAAATAAATTGATTTGATTTGAAACGCAAAGCCAAGTGTAAAGATGTTGAAAACAGGACATTAAGATTTGTAATTACTAAACAGACAAACAGTTTGATCAAGCATTAGCTTAGCTTAGCATGTCAAAAGACCCAAGCAGGAGCCAATGAGTGATTGATTTGTGTCTGAAGTCACTCAAATATGACTAACACGTGTCAGTTTTTCATATGAATTAACTTCAGCATCAGAGTATTGATTACCATTAGCACCAAAGATATCAAATAATTCTACAAGTCCATTCTTAACTAATATTGACCCACAGAGAAACAACTGGTGACTGGTGAGGATAGTCAGTAGCATTTTTTCCTCAAAGCTCTCATCCAACAAAGTCTGGCAACATGCAGGGCAGTTGAGATTTAAGATTTCCCAGAGGGCAGAGTTTGTTCACTCATTCATTGTCCATTCATGTCCATTTGGTTGGATAGAGAAGCGCTTTACAGAAAAAAACTTGAGTCATAAGTTTGTAACTTAATATTTTTTTGCAAATAAGTTTCAAAGCCTATGAAATCAATCTAGTTCACCATTCTATCAATCAGATGTCCACTAGATCACAAGGTTGTTGTGTCATTTCCAGAATTCCCTGACTTGTACAAATGGCTTGGGGCCTCCAGCATTTGCTCGAGTGCAAAACCGGTTAGGGGGAGCAAACCCCTGACACAGTTGAAAAGTTTGTCTCACACAGGCACTGAATATGCACAATTTGAGGTGGTGCATGATGTGTTTGTGTAAGATGTTACATGTGCATGTCTCTGTAGTAAATTGAGTGCAAAACGCTCACAAAAGACACATGCATTTCTTTTTCTTTCAGTGTACATGCACAATTTAGCATCTAGCTTGATAAATGAGGTCCTTAGCATGCACGTGCAACTTCCAGACAGAAACTGTTTGTGGTTTAGACGACGAGTTGTGAAAGCTCCATGACACTGCATTTCCCTGACAGTTGCTTTCTTATGGTTCTCATCTAACAAAATGGTTTGAAAATGTTTTCCATCAAGTATAATCCTTCATGTGTTAATCATATGGAAATCTCAACTTTAAGTAAAACACTGAACTTTTAAAAACACTGAAAAAAAATCAGTGATTGTTGAAATGATAATTCAGCCTATTTTATGTAATAGTTTATGGGCTAAACTTTTCCCTCTCCCTCCACAGAATTCTCTCTCAATGAAAAATGTCCCGACAAGAGCAATGTCAAATCTGCAGCAGGCTGAGGCAAAAGTGAGCGAGACATATTGAGGTAAATATGTTGTATGTAATTATTTTTAAATATCCATTGGTGTTAAACCAATTGAGATTTTTACATCTGTGATTCAGCAGTTTATGTGATTTCAAGGCTCTTTTCTTTAGTTAGGGTTAGGGTTATCCCTTTGAACATGAACAACATGGCAGATTTCGTATGGTAACATTTTTGTGTTCCTTCCTGAGCTCTATCGCTATGGCTTGCGAGATAAACCAAGTTCCAGTTATATAAGTTAGAAAAAGCATGAAAAAGCAAAATGCATCAGTAGCCTTGGTCTTTGACAATAGTCTTGGTCACTGAACACGTTTTTGTTCAGCCTTGCTTACATCACATTCATTGTTGGACTTGGTGGTTTATTCCATGTCTGTAAGTTCTTACCATTGGAGAAACAGAAGTGATTTGATGTGTACCAAGAATGATAACCTTGTCAAGGTTAAGGTTTGTGTTATTGTCCTTGCAGGGGTAATTTTCCTCCATCCTTCAATGCCACTGGGGCAACTGCAAGGTTTGGTCAAGACAAAGTGCTTTGCCTAAGGGCTTTATTATGGTGGATGCAATAACAGGGACTGATGTGTCAGTGTGTCAGGGACTGATGTGTCAGTCTCTGTAATTCTGAAAATGCCTTAAAAAGTATGTATGTATGTATTATGTATATATATAAGGATATCTGTTACCATTGTGTTTTTCAGTATAATTTACATGTGTATACATAGAAAATTATGCTCAAGACAAAAAGATTTCCCTGCCTTTTCTAGACATGTTTGCAATATTACCTTCTCATAAGTGGCATGAAAGGTGAAAAAAAAAAAAAAAGACAAATGACAAAAGTTATGGTTACTTGTTTTTATTAAGTGAAAAGAACATTTTTGCTCATTTTAAGTAAGCAGGACTCAATCATTTCAACTCTCTTGAGCATCTGCATAAACTGAACTCCTCTGTGGGCAAAGTGGAAGCTAAAGTCAGAGACAAGAAGCAGCAGCGCCACATTTTTCTTGGATATTTGCAGATATATTATGCAGTAGTGAGACTCACCTTGACCGTCGGAGCGTGATAATGGTGGAGAGGACGGAGGGACGAGGAGCCCAGCTGGGACGGGACACGAAGCACAGCTGGGGATAATTAAAGCGCCTCTGTCTGTGTGAAGGGCCAGGCTGCTGCGGGACATCCCAGACACGCCGGGATCTCACAAGAGCACCACTACGCATCCTGCTCCACTTTCTATAAATGGACACAAATTTAGTTGGGGAAAAAAAACATAATGTAAAAAGATCTCGCGTGGGTCGTGTCTGTGTTTTCGTTTGGGGTGAAAAGAGTCAGTAAAATGTTTTCAAACCGGCTGTGAGACTGGCACCTGTTTTTGATTCCAGAGAGGAAACTGTAACAACTGTTTATTACAAAACAGAAATGTGAGAACAGCAGTGAGTGGAAAAGAAGCTGCTTTTTCCTGAGACTACAGTGAGTTCAGATTTCACTGCGTTTGTGTCGAAGGTGTGAACGAGAATATGTTTCATTACAATGTTGTGAAAATATAATATGACACCAAAACGGGAATTCTATTGCCACTTGCCACAAACAATTTTTATTACGTATGCACCGATTCAGAAGGTTGTTTTGTTTGTGATTGGGCTAATTAGTGCTTAACAGCTTTTTATTCTAACCTCTTTTTTTCCTAAAATGCCCGACTGTAGTGTTTCTAATTCAAACTGAAGATGTTTCTTTGCCTTTGGAGCATAACGGCCGAACTTTTAGTGAAGCTGAAGTGTTGGTTTTGAGCATTAGTCAAGTCCTGTGTTGAAAAGAGACAAGTCCAGCTCAATTCTCAAGCCATTCCCCCACAAGTGCAAGTCCAGTCCATTTATTTAGGTCTAAGTCAAGACCAAAGTAAAATAAGGCAGGTCCAACTCAAGTACTAAATCAAAGATAGAAAAGTCCAAGTCAAGTCTTAAGTCAAAGAGGGACAAGTCCAAGTCAAGTCCTAAGTCAAAAGAGACAACAAATCCAAGTCAAGTCCAAAGTCAAAGAGAGACAAGTCCAAGTCATGTCTCAAGCCATTTCCCCACAAGTGCAAGTCGAGTCCATTCATTTATTTTTTTACTTTAATTTTCAAATTGGTTCGTTTTTGTGTCAAATTACTAAATACGCTTTGTGTTTTAACATTTTTTTTTTACTATCCCATTCAAAACAGAATTCTGATCACAAATAAAGAAATGAGGAGACAAGTGTTCCAGTTTGTCAGGGTAAAATTACAACGAAGACCTCATTTGGGTTTAAAATTGTTGGCGTCCCTCTGAACACAGGACTTTTATTCAAATTATGAGTGCCTCAAACCTTGAATTTCCTCTACTTCTCATCAGTAAGAGCAAAAGTCCTCTAGAAGTTATTCATTTCAACTCCTCCAATCCACATCGAATGCACCGTTTACCAGCAGGAGTGTGTGCTCTGTTGCAACTCCAAAACAATTACATGATGTTTTTTTTAAATGCTGCTACAGAAAAACAGCTTTTCTCTGGTCTCACTCTGTTCCCACATCACACACGGTCCCGTATCGCACTGAGCAGTCTGAATAGATCTGGATTGAGACTCAAACGCACAGCTTGATTGTGTTATTTCTCTAAATGAACAATCATGGCCTCTCATCTGCTCACAGCGGCAACAGCGCAGCCTTTCCTGCAAGATAATTAGCCAGAATGCTAACAACACGCAGGTTAACTGGAGCAGACCTCGCCAACTTTATCTGCTGTGTAAATTTGCCTTGGCATCGGATGAACTGCGGCCGTATCGCAGCCAGCGCTTGTCCACATCCAAGTGAACGGCCCGGGGGTTTCCCTTATTTGACAAATCCTCTCTTTTCCCTGGTTTTCCACAGCACGGCTCCTCGCAGTAATTTACAATAGCTCTGCTCGCTGCGTGTACTGTTCTAGTTTCGTATCATTGGAAGTGAAAAGGTTTATTTTGGACGTGGAGTTAGAAAAGTGAAACTTCTCTCTCCAGATCGAGCCCAAATATCTTTTTTAAAGAAATGTGCAGCGCGAGCCAACCCAAACAGCTTTGCGTTGAATGAATTGACCTGTCCGCAGTTTTACAAACGCGATGATAAAACGCCACTTTCCAAGAACCATCTGAGTCCAGCCGTCTCCAAAGAGAATGAGGTGAATGACCTAACGTGCAAAACTGCTGAGTTATTAATCAGCCAAACTGTCATGGAGGAGTGTGAGTGTAGGGACGAATAAAAGAGGAAAATAATGATGATTTTTATGCAAGTAGAAATCCTACAGTGCATGTTTTAATCGTATTAAGGTCTGTAATATCATTATTACTACTGTTCAGGCTTTTTGTTTATTTTTAAGGTGACTACACTGTCAAAACCAATTTGAACCCAAAGGAGAGACTCTGAGAACACTGTGGCAATAAGGACATAGTGACAAGTTTAGAATCTAACTAACCACCCCGAAGGCAGGTAACCACGTGATTAAAAAATTTAACAACAACAACATAAAGGAGACAAAAAAAGTAAAAAATAATAATTGAACACACTCTGGCCTCTTGTGCAGAGGTTGCACTAACAACTGTGGGTACCATTTATAAAACTACAATACAACACAGTGCTTGTTTATGAAGAGTTAATACCAATATAATCCTTAACAATGCAGAACAATCAATGTCCTCATTCAAGCCTGAAAACCTGAAAAGTTATTTTCTGATACTGTTTCAATCCAAATATATGATTATTTTTCCCTTTGACAGTTTAAATCGGATACATAACCTTACGCGAATGAACTAAACAAGATCTCGATTGTACAAAGAAATAATATCCTTGTACCACTGTCCAGACAATAACTGTAAATTTACAAACTCTTGAGAATTCACATGGCACCCTGAGGGCTTTAGATTTAAAGACTTTAAATGGCCCAAAAGTCAAATGTGAGGACCAAACCAAAGATGGATGATGCCAGCAGATATATTTTGAACTTTTTTAACAGAATCACAAAAAATTTTCTTTAAAAAAACATGCACACCAAAGTTTTTGTGCAGTTGTTAAACAAGAATGAGCTCTGTGCTTTTCTATCAACTGGGTTTTGCGTTTCTTGATGTGTTGTACTGCTTCCACACTTTTTCTGAGAGTCCCAGATGTATATGTAAGTAGAACTCGATTCAGAGTGATAGACATATAAAAGCAAACAACAGACAATGGTATGGCAGTGTTTTACAACTGTTCTTTTAAAAATGGATCTAAATATTTGCATTGAATCAGTGGTGTGAGCACTGAGCCCCCAGCAGAGAGAACAAGGACTTCACCATCTGGCACACTGAAGAGTGAGGCAGTTAAACTGAAGCTAAAGCAGTAGCTGCTCCAAAGTTAGTTGGCTGTGACAACATCTGATGGTTGACTTGTCTCTCTGGTGAAATTGTGCAGAGGAACATTTGTGGATTACAACCACTTGATGCCAAGTTGTGCAAACTTTCTGAGCCATTACTTAATGAATGAGTTTGAAAGGATCAAAGCATAATCATCTTTATAATGACCAAAACAAGGATATATTGAAAGAGACTATACACATGTTTCCATGTAAACAAAAGTCCCAAATGGTTGTTTCCCTCCATTGAAAGTCTATGGGCGTGATGCTCTGATGGTCATGAGTTGTTTTTCACTCACTGTTAGTTTGAATAACTTGGAACCATTTGATTACACCGGCGTGGAGCTGTCCTCTGTAATGACGCTGTTAATGTCTCCTCCATCATTTGTGAAGCAGTGTGGTGTAGCACAAGCAGTCGATACGAGCCAGCGTTTATTAAGTTACACTTTACTGCTCTGTAAAATGTGACTGTGGACTGTTTTATTTGCGACTTCTCGATGGCTGGGCTTGAGTTATAGACAGCTGTGGAGCATGTAGGGCATCCGTCTTCACCTACAGTCTTCTGCGGGGGGGTCATAAATAAGGCCTGGCGTGACTCCCATCGTCCATAAGCCTTATCTGGAATTGGCCTCTGTGTGCAGCTTTGTCACTGTTGCAATAAAACGTGTAAACAAGACCAGGGGAGATCATTAGCTGTGTTTATTTCAGTTATTTTTGTGATCAGGGCAAAGTGACTGGGAGAGAGTCGTATGTCTTCATTATAAAAATCATTATTGCCACGTGGAAAAGCCTGGTACAGAGGAGTTTAGAAGGTTTTTAATGAGTCTAGCTTCAGTACCATACACTAGTACTTCTTAAGCTTCTCTTACAATGTTGTCCTCATCAAAAACTTACCAATCGCCTTTATCAGACTTGCTCTTAAAGTGAGAACAATGCTTGCACAGCTTGCTGCTATTGTCTTCAGTTATTTTTGTTTAGCTTGGTTCAGCAGATGCAGACCTAGTGCCATATGTTGCAGCTTTACTTGTCAGAATCATAGATTATTTTCAAAAATGTCCCTTTACTTGAACCTGAAATGACAACTAATCACTAAATTCTGCCCAGAACCACATATTAAACAGAGCTGTAAAAACAAGCAGTGCTGGAGAACTAAAGGTGAGAGAGAAGGGCAAGATTTGAAGGCGTAAGGAGCAGTGTGATCACTCAAAGTAAATTTTGCAAACAAATAAATAAATACATTTTCTTTCTGCAAAGCTGCAAAGTTGAGTTCTTCCTCACTCTCACACATCCTTTGGCACATGGTTGACAGTGTTTGAGGTAACACATTATTGGTAACAGTTTAGACTACTCAAATTACTTTTGGAGGGGTATCAAGATATTTTTGCAGGTAATCTACTTTATCATATCAGTAACAGTAGTTTTAGTTCAGAGCCTATCCTGCCCCCGTGTCTAAAGTGTAGACAACGACAGTAGTGAGCACACATCTATGACACCTCCTGCTCTCACTTGAATTCCTCCTCTACCTTTATGAAGCACAACAAACTCACAGGTGAGGTTCAAAAGCAAGTCACAGTTTGGTTGATGGCGATAGAAGTTTTGGCAAAGTTGCATAGGCGCTGATATGTGCTCGCTCCCAAAGCCACAGAAACTGTGTTTTCATCTGATGCAGCACAGCGGCTGCTTTTTATCACATTTGTTAAAATGAGCTTTCAGCACTGTTGATAACTGCAGCAAATACACTTTAGTTTTCTAGGGCATCCATTCTTTTTTGGCAACAAGTAAGACTCAAGAACATGTTTTACCATCCAAGCACAGCCAGTTAGAGCACTGGTATTTATGACAAATGAAAAACTGTATTATTACATTCAGACATGTACAGCAGCTGATTATGTCAAAACGCTGGGTTTACACTGTAAGTCAAATCAAATCAACTTATTTTTGTATAGCCCAAAATCACAAGTCATCTCTTCCCAAGATTGTTAATTTAGCAAACATGAATGGTAGAAAAAAAATAATAAAACATTCAATAAAATCAGAAACAGTGACTGATCAAGCATGTCAAACAGAATATGAGTAAACAATCAATGAGTAACTGTCCAGAGCATCCCTTGTCCTTAGACCCTCCTTCTCGGCAAGAAAAACTCAAAAAAAAAAAAAAAAAAAAAAACCAAAAAAGTTAATGGGAAAAAGAGACACCTTGAGGAGAACCACAGTGAAGAAGACATCCACTCCAATGGACGGACAGGCTATAGATGTAACTAAGGTTAACACGGATCTAGTTGCAGATATACAGCCCGATCTTGCCCTTTTGTCCTAGACAGTCTTAGCCTTGGTCTTAATTATTCCTCTGTTGGCCACTAGTGGCTCTCTCCAAGCCAACAGAGGAATAATTAAGACCAAGGCTAAGACCGGCTAGGACAAAAGGGCAAGATCGGGCTGATAGAGTTTTAAGTCTATAGAGCCAGAGTTCATTAGCAGAGGGAAACGACTCGTCTAGCAGGACACGAACAGGCTAACCCTGAAGAGGGAGATGGAGCGGGGACTGTCCAGAGTGTAAGTGCTGGTGGAAACGAAAGGTTACTAATTTACAACAAAAAGGCTTGAAACTTGCGTCTGTTTGTTCTTTTACCAGCCCAGGTCTTCGGAGAATATGTAAATCTACAACAATAGTCAAAAACGTACAATAATCTAGAGTGAAGCCTACGGTTTGGTTTCAAGTTATTAAAATGGGTAAGTTTAGGGCTGGGGCTTTAGGTAGGTTAAGTACCTGTTTTCTTCAGAGACTGTGTTGACTTTTACTCATCCACCTCTGATGATACAGTAAGTTTCTGCACCAAGATGAAGTCATTCCTGTGATTTTTAGGTCAGTCAACGAGAATAATATATGATAATAAAGTACCTATCACTTTTTTAAACACATCCACTTTATACATCGGAATACAACTTGTACTTGACAGCGCTTTATCACTTTATTTTTTCTCGCTCACTGCTAATTCAGTGAAAATTGTCATGATGTTCCTGCGAAGACGCTCATCTGATAAGAAAGTAAATTGGTGAATTGCTTCCTGCGTTATATAATGCACTCAGAATAGAAATGAGCAGAACTTGTTGAAATTCTACAAAGTATGACGTCTTCATAAATAGTCCACAGCATATTTCCCCCCATCTTTATTATGAAGTGGATAAGCCTAATTGCATCCAGTTAGTTTTGGTTAAGCGGCTTTCCGACATAAGTCCCGGCATTCTGAGCGCATCTTCAGCAACGCAACGATTTCCCATCAAATGACGTTTTAACAAAGGCAGAGATCGGGGTTTTTGAATGCGGCTGATTACCATGACAAGAACAGGATCTTAGAAGGAGCTGGAAGCTGACTGACACGTGGACAAGCCCTGCTCAGCGAGGCGTGTCTCTCCAAACAGACCCGGGACCCATTATGAGCCCGATTATGGAGGAAAAAACTGATAAAGTCACTGCACAAACAACTCCTCCGCGTGCTCTTTTGGCTTTGGTGTTTGCTTCTACCTGCAGATGGAAACAACACTCATTTCATATCAGGTAACTATAGAGATTAGCAAACATACTCCAAGCGTAAGTTGATAGCAGCACTCATTACTCTGGGCCAAGGCACACAGTCATGGAGGAAAGCAAATATTTTAATTTTATCGCAGTGTTTGTGTCATTAAATGTAGACACTCGTTTGGATTTAATTTGAGTTATTGGAAATTACTTTGTATTAAAAAGCTTGGTTTATTAAGTCATGGCAAGGATGCAATCAACAGAGTAAAAACTAATTAGGATAAAGCAGTAATAATAACACAAGTGTTTCTGTCATGTTCTCTGATGGTGGTAGGTAACGCTGTGGGAGATGTAGTGTTTTTTGATTAAAATAGAAAAAAGAAAAATGATGATGGTTCCTGACTCTGTAAACTTCCATTAAAGGAGACCTATAATTGTAAAATCTAGTTTTCTGAGATTTTAACTGTTATATCAGTGTTCTCACAGTTGACCCAAAGTTGTAATCCCCCATCCTCACCTATCACCTGTCTTCACCCACTTGTCTGTATTTGCTTGCGTTTAGTCAAAAATTAGGATTGCAAAAAAACATGTAAGGTTCAAAATTGTCATTTAGACATTTTACAACACAAAACATTTTTTTTATCTGTGGCCTAATAAAGATACATTTTGCAATTAAGAGGTGGGGCTTATCAGTTCGGCAGTTTTGAACTGGAAGTCAATAGACTCATTACTATTGCTAAACCATTTTAGATCATGTTTGGGTTTTGCAATGAACAAAATGTGAAATATTGTAATCACAATAGGCCTTATTTAATATACTTTCAAGTTCAGATATTTCATGGCGAAGTACAAGCGTTATTATTTTTGAAAAAAGACACTTTTGCCCACCTGTCTGTCTGATTTTCATTGTGACTTTACAAGAGTCTGGAGCTGAGTCCTGAATGTTGTGTCTACTTTTTTTTTTTTTTTTTTTTTGTCTCAGTTGATGTGCTGTGTTTTCTGTATGTCCATGGCCTTTTAATTTCTCCTTCGGGATGAATAAAGCATCTAATCTAGCAGCAAATAGTGGAATTCTTGAATTGTATGCAGTCATGTGAATGCAATAAATTAAATGAATATAGAATACTTCTTAAAGATTGATATGTTCAGAATCAGAATACAACAAAAAATTAAGCACTGCCTCAAATGACACTGTTTAAATGAACAAATAAAACCCAATTGACCATAAAATATTCAAGCCAATCGAAATATTAAGTCTTTTGTATATTATTTAAAATTTCTTATCGTTTTAAGTGGCGTTTTTGTTCAATGTCATCGTACAACCCCTTTCCACTTTCTTCCGATCCTACAAAGCATGATAAATTTGAAGCAGAGCCAGCTCGCTGTGAGCAGAAACACAGAGCGTACGTCATAATGCATGAAACATCTCCAGGAAAAGAGCCATATATCACGCTTAGCTGCATTTATTAGATTTAGTCACTTCTATTGAATTTACAAGGCCCTGGGATAAAACACAAGGGGGAGAAAAGCGCAAAAAGTACTTGAGTAAAAGTACAGACACTACAGACGTCTTGCAGCTACACTTGTAAGGATGACTTAACCTAATAAATGCATCTAACCGTTATATATATAGTTCCAGTCCTGGAGATGTTTCTTGCATTATATAATGACGTATGCTCCAACTGGCTCAGAGTTGAACCTATCAGACAAACTGGCAGTGACATTAATATCTGACCTCTTTCAAAGTGCACCCTGCAACCTTTCAGAGAAAAAGCATGATGTTCTGTCTATTACTTTTATTTTCCCTTGAATAAAAGTATGGGATTGCACTTGTATTGACTGCTTCATTGTTCAAAACTGAATTGAAAATGGTGCTTTCTGTCACCTTGCTACAGAGCTGACTTGTGACTTGGCCATGTGATCTTACTCACTTCTCTCCGTGGATATCGAGAAGTCATGCTGTTGGACGTTATAAGCACAGTGGAACATCTCCATGGAGACAAGCAGGTGGTGTAGCCGTAGACATTTATAGACACAAAATTATCCCTCTAGTCTTAATCACTTAGCTAATCAATACTTTACACACCAACACAATCTCACTAAAATGTGAATCAATACGACATGTTATTTGCATCTCATGAGAACGACTGTTTTTGCTGTTCATGTTATTTCATGTTGTGAAAAGCGTCAAAAATAGATACTATTTTCTTAGTGTCCGCTAGAGAGGTGTACACATTCACTTTGGATTTAAAAGACTAAATTTAGGTCTGAAGTTACACAAATTGATAGTTTAGATCTGGGGCTTTAGTTAGTTAACATTAGGATGAGGATTTCTTTATCATTCATGAATGATAAAACATTTTTTACATCCACCAGAGAAATGAACTGAGGCAGCAATCATAAATACGCAAAAAAGTGAACTTACGTGGTCTACATACACGATTAGATGTACACGATATGCGTATTTCGTGAGATCGTGTTGTATACATACACAAGCATGTTGTGTTTTCATATGTCATGGGGCCCTAACCCTAATCCTAACCGAACCTTCACTTTAGCCTTAGTGACTACTTGCCTAACCTTAAGTTAACCCTCACCCTAATCCTAACCTTATCTTTATTTGAACTTAAAACCATGTTGCTGATCTCACAATGAAGGATGTACATCATCCTTCTTTTTGTAACCAAAAGAAGGCAGGTCCCTGTAAAGTGAGTGTGTATATAACTTTTGGTCCTGACAATGTGATGAATACTCGCCCTCACAAAATAATTGGTGAAAACAATCCATATATTATTTGATACAATATAGTGAATTCAGTGGATGTTCAGTGTTGCTAGTAAGAAACCTCAACTTGATGATCTTTTAGCTCATCCAGATTGTCATCCATTTTTCCTTTTTTAATGCTTTCCTAAGCTAATGCAAATGGCTATAGGAAAAAAAATACAACAGACAACCAGCTAACATTTCCAATAGCAACATGCAACTACAACAGTAATGTTCTATTATGTCTATACCACCCACAAGAGAATGTAATGAACCTTTAAGTCATTACCAGTACATGCATAGTAATGCATAATGCCTTTGACCAGGATTACCATTACTTCTGAGGGGAAGCGAGCACTTGCTGGGAGCTACTTGGAATGATTTAAATAAAGATTGCAAGAATTGAATAAAGCATATTTTACATAATTACAACATATTTTACATCATTACATGTTTGTATAGTAGGTCTACTTGAACATGAATACTATGTAAACAAGAAAATGTGATGCTATGAAAGGACTGTGATACACAATACAGGAGATACAAGTATGAAACAGTGCTAAGGATGGTACTCGAGACAAAAGAGATGGAAAAAAATCTCTTGGACAACAAATTGTTTGGCTTAAATGAAATGCTAAGGTTAAGATATGTTTTTCTCCTGAATGTGACGTATCCTCTCAGTTCGTGCGCAGAGAGAACTGGCTGTACCTCGAATCCATCAGGCGTCGGGGGGTGGTAGCGGCAAGTGGAGGGGGGCTGGCGTGGAGCTTGTTAGAGTAACACGTATGACCATGTAGCCGCCTTAATGAGCGCAGAAGTAGCTGGAGGAACCGCGTGTGGACGACAGTGAACATAAATCTCTTGTCCCGCGCCGAGCCCCGGGGACAGCACCAACGCCAAAATTGTGTTAGTCTGCGAGGGGCTGCGCATGCTAGCCCGCGCGCACACGCCAACACGCACACACACACATGCAGATGACTATAGCTCTGTATCCTCCAGGGAGCCCCATCGAGCACAGTTAAAAGAAGCAGGTTGTTTGAATTATTATCCAACAATAGACTTGCTCTCTATAAATGAATTCGATGCTGGCATATCTATCATTGCCCTTAGCTTCCTCTGCTTTTATTTGAATTTTGGAAAAGCACCAAGGCACAGTCGCGCTCCGGCCTGCACACACAGCGCCTGGAGCATCTGATATTTCATCTGCGCCGTTGCATTTCCTGTTTGTTGATTCTACGTGCATTGAGGCGTTGATCAGATCGGACATGTCTTGCTGACTTCCTGAGTGCTTCCTGAGAGACTGTCTGCTTTGCTTATCAGGCATACGTCACAGAAACGGACCAGGCAATAAACAAACGGTGAAGGGTGTATCGCCAAAGTACAAAGTCCACTCCTCATTAGGCCTATGGAGGTAATGTTTGTTAGTTTGTGATGTGGCTTGTTTGTATTGAAAATAGCTAACTTCTGTACTTATTGGCATTTCCTGTTCATTTGGCTCTGTCGATCGGAATCATTTGCCGAAATCGAGTCAATCGTAGTTAGCATAACTTTATTTTCATTGTTTAAAATTGTTATTTGTCCTTAGATTTCCTATCTTATAAGGTTAAAAAACGTCTATTAAGAAAGTTTAATAACGTTTATTTTTGTGAAAGTCACAAAATCTCATACTTTCTACACTTATAAAAAACATTCAATTTAACACTAACGCTGGTGACCTTGAAGTTTCACTGTGCCGAGCTGTTTGTTTAAGTTATTAACAATTAAACATTGTGTTTTCACAAACGTTAAGCTGATGTGTAACCTAAAATAAACAGATTTAAAAAGTAAATCACAAATATGGCATGGTATTCCATGTTGTTTGTCCTTGTAGGTGTTGCCGTAGTTGAACACTAACGTGTGCAGAAGCTTCTGGGCATGTGCACATCAACTTTTGACTCAAATTCGGCACTGACTTCGATTTTGTTTGCACTATGTAAAATTAAAATGAATTTTAAAATTTAGGCAGTGAACAGTGAGTGAAAAATCGTCCTGATGTCTCTGGAACATCAGGATTTCATTGCTGGACCCATGTGTGTTTATAAAAAGATGTGTTTGTCTAAGTGCTAACGCTAACAGGAAATACTACAGAAGTGAGCTATTTTAAATATAAACAAGAACAGCTGACGTTCCGTGCACAGAGCCTGTCATTCTCCAATCGAAGTCACTTGCCAAAATTGAGTCAATCATGCTCATGTGTTTAGCTTGAATATATTTTCATTACTTAAACTGCCAGAAATGGTTAAAAATGGTCCCTGTCAGTTGTAACCATAGATTGCCAATCATCTGAGACTTGTTAAGTTTGTTGCTAAGTGAGAAGTTCATTTGTTAAAATAGATGTTTATTAAAAGATATGTAGCCTATACCAAAGTTTTAAACCAAATGTATTCTAGACCTATCGAAACTTTATTGAAAAATTCAGTAAAATGTTCAGTTAGACCAATAAACCAATGACAAATTTAAATAAACTCATTTTGGAGCTTTAGTTAACTTATTTCCCTTTAGATAATGTGTTTCTATAGCTGCGTTCCAAGCAACTGGGAACTGAGATATTTCCCACTTGAAAAATACCAGTTCCCAGTTCAAAGCGTTCCAACCAAATCAACCTGTATGAAAACATTATGACTAATGCTAACCTTTAGGCTAAACAAAAGTAATAGTAAATAACCTGTAACCAATGTGTACACAGTTTTTGTGTCAGTTACACCCCCCAAATAAATGTGTTGTGGTGATTGTGGTCCCAGTTCACAAGTGATATTTACCAGTTCGAGTGGCGTTCCAGCCCATTTGTACAAGTGGGAAGTGGGAAATATCCCAGTTCCTAGTCGCCTGGAACGCACCATATGAACATTCAGCATTGCAGCAATCATGGTGAATTTCCATGGCAACAGTTTTTATGTGTTTATGTATCCAAGCTTGTCAGGCATTCTTTTTCATTCACTAGTTTTCTAGTTTATTTAGTTCTCAATTCAATCACTTACACAACAAGGAAAGGGACGAGAGAGCATTACATTTTTTTTGCAGTAAGGAACACTAGAGGGATTTATAATTTCATAGTTGATCAAAGCAATTTAAAATATGAAGAAATATATCTATAATCTCTATTTATTTTCAGTGGAAACAGTCATCATGGACATTCTATTTGTCAGGATACTAGTTAAAGCTGCTTTTTATCATTACTAAATAAAACTATATCCCATTCCATCCCAATTAAAATAACTTTGAATTCCAGATCAAGATTGAACATTAAATTGCTGTATCATCCACCCAGAGAATTACAGACCCACACGGAAAAAGTCAGTCAATAAGCGACGTAATGACTGAACTATATAATTTTTCATTTGCCCGCTCTGCTGAGCAAGTAATTAAAGAAACTTGTTGGGCCGCGATTGTTTGTCAATGACTGCTCAATTTTAATCTTACAATCTAACTTTAATTAGCAAATGAGAAGAATAGATCAGGGCGCTGGTAATTCAAAGTAAATAAAATGACTAATCCAACAGTCACAATTTGCTTTGCAGTTTCGAAACATATTACACGTTATCCTAATTTACCGTGTTGTGATAATGAAGAGGAAGAACGCTTATCTTATCTCGTGTCCAAACAGAAACTTGCTTCATTACGTCATTTATGTTGAATGTAATGTGTAATGGTGCAAAGTCGACTTCATGAATTACTTGTTGGCAGTGATGGAAACTTTAAAAATGTCAATTTTCAGTATGAATCATTCATACAGGATATTTTTATTCAACTACATTTCAGAGCAGATATGTGTATTTTCATCTAAAACCTCTTTAGACTGAAAAAAGAAAATGTTCTGTAGATTTGAGAACACTTAAAATTTAGTGTCTCTTCTGATAACGATTTGTAATTAAAGAGCAGGTTTTGCATGCAATACAGACTAGACTAGACAGAATCAGACAACAAACCTTTTCTAATGTTTGGAAGATAAATCAGGGGCTGGATTTAATTTGTTGGAGGGCCAGATTTGACCCTTGGGCCACATACTGAATAGTCTTGGTGTAGTGCCTCTGTTCACTTTCATTCAAAAGTGCAGACGATTCACAAAAAGCAGGAAGTACAGTTAGCCAATCAGCAAACAAAGATGAAGCTGTGTTGGCCAGAATCAGGTCGAGTTGAGATAACAGTTCTACTACCTTTAGTGAAATATTAACTAAGAATATGATACTGTACTTTAGGTTTATGATCACTGACACATACGTTTATACTGTACTTCTGTGAGTGAGACCAAAAAGTAGTGATTGGTTAAAGCGAAAGAGAACAAACCTCAATGGTGAGATCTCAGATGGTGTCCACAGAGTGAAATTAAACTGTATGATGACCTATCAAAACTAGTGGTTTTGAAAAATGGAATGCCACATGAAAATTTGCTACGAAAAAGTAAGAAAACATTTTGGAAATTTCGTTTGTATGTTTTTTGTGGAGACTGAGATGGAAAATTTGTCTGGTGACACGTCTGTCTTCTGAATTCGGTAGAATGTGACAAATTAATTATGCCAATCAAGAATGTCCAATCAAAACAAACATGGCTGCTTACGAGAAAATACTACATTCAAAAACAGTTATTGGGGGATTGAAATATTACAACTTATTACTTCAGAATCAATGGGACATTTATGTGAAATGCACTTTATTGAGTTTTTAGTCATGTTATCATTAGTATTGTTGATTGATTTATTCAGTGCATGTGCACCGAGTAATCCTTTACTTGTTGTGTCTGCATGCAACTGATACTTGAGTTTCCAGAAAATTTCTATGTTTCAACTATCACCTATCCGTTGGCCCACCTTCTATGTATTTACTAATTACTCCAATTTATTTGAATCAATATCAGATAAACAAGGATTCAAAAAGGTCATGTAGCCATTTTCCAACACACAAAAAATAATTTATTTAGAATAGGTTGTTACATTCTGCAAGCTTTACAATGAACAAAATGTAAATTACTGCTCTACATATCTCATAGCTTATTACTAAACACATGAGGAAAACAAAATAGGCCTCCTTTAAATAACACAATTGAGTACTTTGTCCAGCGCTGCAGTTATTGGTGAATTTAGCCCTCGGTTTCAGACAGGGGCCTATGTGTCTCTAAATATATGTCTGCCTCATAGACACTGAAGGGAGGAGGGGGCGCAGACAGGAATGTGTGTGTGTTATACTGCCCCGGGGAGCTGCTATGGCCATATTTTAATAACTCGCAGTATGTTGGATTATGTACTGCAGGCTTGTAATATCACAGTCTATTCTCCACTCGCCAGCCCTTAGCAGAACAAACACATATCAAGGGACTCCCCAACACATTGTGCTCAGTTCTGCAGTCTTGACCTCAGCAGAAATATTACAGTCGTTTTGTAGCGAGAGCAGATGTAGAAAAGGCAATAATAGTAGTTGTAATATTATTGTAGAAGTAGCAGTCATTGTAACAGTAGTGGTAATGTAAGTAGATATTTATGTTCAAATAGTAAAACTTTAATGAGGTTGCGTTGTGAATGTCATACTGGCTGTCCCTAATGACTCAGTAACAAGTTATATTTGTTAGTGCAGTATTAGCCATATAACTTTGTTGGCGGCACAGTAGCAGCAGTAGTAGTACTCTCGCCTCTCAGAAACAAGGTCATGACCAAATCAATTGAACATAATGGCAAAGTTGCACTTTTATGGCTAAACGAGCGATTTCAGCAAAACCTTGAGAAAACGGACTGATTTGTGTCTTATAAAACATTGGCAATGTTATATTATGTTTCCCAAATTGATCCATTCATTGGCACAAACCTCATCACTTGCCGATGCGATCTGCACTCCTCCACAGAGAAGTGAAGCTATATGTTTAACTTTTAGGTAGGTTTGTATCAGCTGACATTCTCTGCATCTTTCATAACTTGCGTATTTTGCGGGCTAATGCTAACAGCTATAGGAAAACAAACAAGATAATGTTTCGGAGCAAATACGGACTAGCTCAGATGCTAGAGTGTTCGATAGCATCAGAGTAAACTGCACATCTACTAATTACAGTATATGGGTTTGACTCCCCGACCTGGCTTTTCTATGTGAAGTCTTCATGTTTCTCCCCTTGTCTGGGTGGGTTTTCTCTCTGGTTTTCCCCACCAACCCAAACATGCACATCAAGGAAAATCCTCTAACTAGTTTGTGATGAAGAACTGAAGATGGGACCCCGACTGTGGGGCTAACTGATGAGATGCTCCAGAGGCATTGGGCCAGGACAGATTTTACTTTGGAACAAAAAGGTGTAACCCTACCTTAACCTTAACTGCAACTGGAACAAAATGTATTGTGAAGAAAATTTTTATCTCAACGCATCAATTTTTTTTCTTTAATCTTGAATTATGGCTCAAAATTACAGTGAAACAGAGGCAAAGAAAAATCTTGTAACCATCATAAACCCAAAACACATGATATAAAATTTGCCTGTAATTTAACAATCTTGATGCAGGAGTGATATGTCCTGTCGCGTGTCTATATGATCAGTCTTTGACAAAACAACAGGACACTTCAAAGTCCCATCACCATTATTTCTCCATTTGTCTTTTAATCACCTCTAGCATGCTGTGCTCCTCTGACATTACCTCACAGAGTCTGGCAGGGGTGGGCAATATTTTCCTCCCAATACCATATTCAAATAACAGAGGGTTGGACCATAATGATGAGTATCAGAAATTCTCATCATTGCAAACACATTTGTCATTTATTATTGTGCTCATTTATCAAGAACACAAGTTTAAATACATGCTCTATGGTCAAATCAATCAGTAAAATGCATCTACCCAAGTCTGGTTTATATCCTGGTGTTTACTTAGATTAATGTCATTTGCTTCTCAAATTCTGATTTCGATAACCTTGACTGATCCTGAAACACTGCTTTATGAAATCAGATTATTTTTATGTTTCCAAAGAGATGGCCAAAGTTGTGCTGGCTTTAGGTACACAAACAATCATCTATCTTGGGTTGGTTTCTTATCTTGCAAGTACTAAATATAAGATGAACATCAAGTTCAGGTGGTAAAACATGCCAGACAGACCTGTAATAAAAACTTACAAAATGCATCTCTAAAACATGTAAATACTGTATCTATTAAATATGCATGTTTTGTGAAAGGTCCTGGAAAAGACAAGAGAATTAGCCTATTATACCAATGTATGATTATTTCAGCAGCAGTTACGCAATATCTTTACATATATGTTGAATTTTTTTTCTAGTTAGGCCTGTGTAACTGTGTATTTGATGTTAGCCCGCTCTAAGCAGAACAAACCGTCATCATGGGACTATAGCCACTACATTGTTCCCAGTTCTGCAGCACTTGTGAAAAAATAAAAACTGTTTGCTCCCACATGACTTCGGTTCAAAGGTACGTCTCTACCGTTTTGTCTGCCTCAGCACCTCCCCACCTCTTTTCTCTCTCTCTGTGGCTACAATGAACAGGGCTGCAGGTTTAATAGGCCTTAAGTAGTGCACCCCTTTGAAGAGCCGGCGAACACTTTTGGCGATCCACACACTAATATATATTTATACACAGGGTGCGAGTGCTGCGTGAGCAATAAAACAGGGAACAGTGGCTACTTCTCTGACACTTCAAACGCAGGGCTGAGGGCACTATGTGAGGAATGGAGAGCGCCCAGCCAGGCCAAGATGCCATTAATAGTTGTAGTGTTGTGGTTTAAGCGACTGGGGCTCCTCTCTGTGGTTAAATGAATGTATCAGGAGATGAAGGTTTGTGTACAAACCCTCCCAGCTTTTGTAAACAGAACACCTGCATTATAAATTCTGTCACAGTTACATATGTTAGCTCAGAACTTGAGTAAAGCCTGCTGCACACTGGAGAATTTAAAGTTTTCCACAGTTGTAAAATCATGTTGAATGGCTTATTTATATAGCACATTTACACAGACAGATGTCTTCCAAAGTGCTTCACACAGTAACCCCCCTCCCCGCTCAAATAATATAAGCAGCCCTGGGGCAGCTCAGCAGAGGCAATACCTGGCGCCTCAACCTCCGACCAACACCAAGCGTTCCCTAACCTGCACTGGTAGAAAAAAGCAAAGATTACAAATATATAGGATAGCCCTAATCAGCAAAAGGCCTGGGGGCCAAATTAGCCCTTCAAAGCTCTAATCTCTGACAAGTTTACAATATTTTTTTTTTCTTTTTTGAAAGTTTTATTTAGAGTTACCTCAGAAAGGAACTACTTTTAGTATGCTATTTTACTTCAGTTTAGACCTCAACAGTGGATTACTTCTTCTTCAGTTGTGCTTAGTACTAGTCTAGTCCTCAATAAACTCTGTTTGGGAATTTTGTCAACCAATAAAAAATATAAGCTCTAGCAGTGTTAACAACCCCAAAAGTGCCCCACCCTTACCATCACCCTTAAAAATCTGGCCCTCAGAAGAAAATAAGTTGAATAGCCTGATATAGGACATTTTGTAAGGAATATTTGTTTGCTGTTGTCACTATGCAACGGGGTCTGTGTTTTCTGGCTGCTCAGATCGGTTGTGGCAAAGTTTCCCATAACTTTTTGGGAAGGAAACCCATAGACATCACATGTTACTCAATTATGGTAAAAGATAAGGCTCAAGTTTTGCATCACAATTTTTAAAGTCATATCACAATTTAGATTTGATTACAAACCTTCTTGATTTTTGCATGTTGGGTTTACAATGGCTGATTAATAGAAAAAGTGGGTTGAAATGTGTCTTTTTTTGACCACAGAGCTGGACATTTTCAAATTCTTATTGCCATAGCACTTTCAAGTGACTTTTACTTGAATCATGCCTTCCTGAAGCCGTGAAGAGGCTAAAATTAGTATTATGCTCATACAAATAAGCCACCACAGATCATTTTTATTTCTAAGGTGACATTCATGAAAATAGTTAATTTTTTGAAATGTTTAAGCAATAGAGTGCTAAAAGTTGGACAAAGCATAGAAATGAGTTGGTAGTTATAAACAAAACAATCTTATTTCCAAATGCATGTTTTCAAAAACCACCATATCCTAATCTATTGAACTTTGTCAATCAAACCATGACTAAAGATTTAAGAAAGATAAGTTAAAGAGACGACGCCTGAATATCATCACAGATTAATGATTGTGTTTTTCACTTGGACAAAGTTTATTATGACGCAGAGTCAGGTGGTTGTGGAATTACAGACATTACCTCATTATACTGGCGTGGCTCTCCCTGTAAAGCCTTAACGTCTGAGATAAGACAGAAGCAAATGTTTAACAGGATCAGGACCTAATTACTGTAATGTTGAAACATACTGCCAATAAAGTGAGAAACGTATCAAGCACTGTAAAATCAGAAGTTCAACTAAACCCATAATCAGCCTTAACCAGTGTAATAAAATAATCACACCTGGCCATTGTTAACTTCATCAAATCTTTTTCTTTTATACCTTGTTCAAAGTTTGCTTTCGCTTCTTAGATTTTAAAGTGAAACAGTGAAACTTTTCAGAGAAACAGTAAGTTAATTTACAGGAGATATTTTCTAGGAACATACAGGAAGTGGCTCTTTATCAGAACAATAATAATACATTTATTTGTGTATTAAACTGTAGTGATCTTGTAGCCATGTCCTTGGACTTTTGGTTGTATGTGTTGTATGTTGTGTTGTGAGTGAATGCACTGGGAAGCTACAAATGAATAGTCCTTGGGGATAAATAAAGTTTTCTGAATCTGAATTATTTTGCAGCCATGAAAGGCAGCTGAGAAACATTATTTAGTGTAATAAAGACATTACAATATTTTAAGTCTTTTTTTTTAAAGGTACATTTAGAAACAGAAGAAGAAGAACAAGTTTGGGACAAAAGTTTTAAAATAACTTGAAGGACATAGAGCAGATACAATCTCAACTGTTGTCATGACAGTAGGGTGACACATTTTCAGTTTTCCCATACATTGCTATGAACCAGTAAATGTAAATCTTACAAAATAATGATTTCTGGAAATAATTTTAAAAATCTCTTACATAAGAACAGTTTAGACCAGGGGTGTGTCAGACTCAAATGGAGCTGGGGCCGAATTGTTTATAATCAGATATTTGTGATATATTTAAATACATCTTTGCCACAGATTTTTTTCAAGAAAATTTAGGTCAAGTGTTTGCAATTTGCCACATTCTAGTGCATTTTACAGCTTTTATAGTCACATCTCAGCAATATAAACCTTGGCGGGCCACAATCAGTAATAATCAGAAATCATCCCAGGGGCTGCATGAAATCATCTTGCAGGCCACATTTTGCCAATGGGCCCCTAGTTTGACACCCCTGGTTTAGACCCAGTAAACAACATGATTGGTATTAGGTACAGTAACTTCCTAGTGTGTGTGATAGTTTATAATCACAAAAGTTTCAATTAAAAATAAACAAATGGTTTAACAGTACTATGTGTAGCTTTTTGACAAAAAAAAAAAGATTTAAATAACACCTTGTTTTTGTATTTAGATGACTTTGCTGCAATAGGCAAATAATAAAAAAAATTGTTTTTCTTTGAGTACCCTTGCATAGTCACAAAACAGACCATTATTTGTTGTAGAGTTGGGTTCTTCTGGTATTTTTCCTTGGAAAAGATGTTCCCTTAGCAATATATTTTCACGTCATGTAACACATTTACCCATTCAGAATGTCCCAAAGTGTGGTTTTGACTTTCTATTACTTCAATATTGTGTAATTTACTTTTCACCTCCAGAAAGTTACACAATGCACCTTTAACTGGGGTGAGATTTGCCAAATGTTTAGACAAATATTGACATTAACTACATCATCATCCAATCTGTCACAGTCACTTTATAGAGCTGCTATATAGTCATAATATCATAATTCCGTGATCATGAACAGGGACAAAACACACTGTAAACATATGACACACTGGCTCAGGTAGTGAGAATTACACCTTCAATATAGCTGTGTGGCCTGGTTTATAAAGCCATAAAAAGAGATAAGACAAGAGGACAAACGGCCTGCAGTAAACCCGCACTAAGCAGGACTCTAGCTCCAGTACAGACTAAAACGATAACACCCAAGGAAAACAAGAAACCAGCTACTTTTCAAAATATAACTATCAGTGTATTATCTAAAATTAAAATGCTTGACTTTCACCCTAGTTTGAGAAGCACCTATCTGAATGAATAAATCAGTGGTTTATTATCATTCTCGACACATTAGGCTTGTCCTCTTCTCTTGCTTACACACACACAGCAGGACGGCTTGTTCAATTAAAGGCTAGATTTTCTCATAGCTGCGCAAACATGCTGAAAGGTCACTATTGATTTCCTCCACAGTTACACAAAAATTGCTTACTGCAGCTTTAAACGCATTGTCTTAAAACTCCACACGCAATAAGCCTCGTTTATTACCGGTCTATGTGTTTTGTGCTTAGTTAACTATTAACCAGTGGAGACTTGACCACAGATTCCCACAGAAAATCTATACAGACACAGACACGCCCGAGTGTTTGAGCTCTGTAATGGCAATTTGAAATATAAGCCTTTCACATGATCATTACGTCTTTGTAATCCAATGAGGGAAACTATTTGCCATTACAAGGGCCTTACTAATTGCAAAACAAGCTATTTACCAAATCACATTCAAGTTTGTGTTGTGTTCAGACAGAATAAACAGTTATTTTAAAGCATTTGTGTAAGTTTTCTGGAATAGTGTCCTCTCCCTGTTTGGTGAGTTTATTGCTTTCTAAGAATGCTTCCTAGTACAGCAGCTACAATTATGTCTCCATGGAGATCTGCAGTATATAAGCGTAAAAGTCATTCGTGAATTGTGAGGTTTAAACATTGTTGAGGCTGGTTGAAAAAGACAGAAAAGAGGAGAGTTAAGATCATGGCATAAAGATGTTCAGAAAAGTCTAAATAGTTTAAACAATTGTCCAAGTTTGCAAATGATCTGAAATGTCCCCAAATCAAGCCTATGAACAGGAAGCTGAAAGTGATGAAAAGCAGTCTCTGTTGTTGACGCTACAGGTTTTGTACCACCGTGCCTTGTCATTATCTGTTTGCAATTCAATGGAGTTTCTAAATCCGGATTTAAATAATCAAAGACTGGAGGCCAAGGATTTACAATGAGAAACAAGCAATCCTTTTACTTCACTCTTTTGTGCTTTATTAAAGTAGCGACATAAGCTGTGCATCTTCAAGTGGCCTTTTTATTTGTACAGGATTAGCTCGAGGCAAACAAAATACTCTTCAGAAAATACAGTAAGTGACAAAATCTTTGGGCACGTAAGTGTAAAAATCACAGTTTATTTATAAGTCTGTTCACTGGCTTCTCTCCGATCTGCATCTCCATCCGTCGTGCCAGCGCTTATACAGTATGAGTGTGTGCTTATATCTTCTATCTGCTCTTGTTAATATGCATGTTCTGACTCGGAGTTCAGACCATTTGCAAATAGCATTGTTCTTGTAACAAGCCAAGATAAAGGTGATCTAGAGATATGTAGGTCTTTGTGTTTCAGTGTTCAACAAAAGTGGTTTTCAGCTCAGATATTTTCACTGATACTATGGTTATGTGAGAATAAGGTGACCAGACTTTCAAAATTATAAAAACATAATGAGTCTGTACTGTATATTATTATGCCCTTGGTCAATTCATGGCTCGTTCACATCTCTTTCTTGACAAAATTGTGAGTCAGTATGAAATCTGTCAGCTTTGACTAGAGAAACAACAATATATTTCCATATTTTGGTGTCAAAATGGTCAAAAACTAGGACTGCTGGAATATGTTTTGTGTAAAACTGGGACAAATCAATGGTTGCAAATACATGTGTTGGGATAGGTGGACACATGGCCTAAAATAGACACTGACCTGTGGAAATATGGACGTCTGGTCACCCTGGGAAACATCAATAACTTGTTTGTTTGTGTTTGTCTTCAAGGAAATGCTATGAAATGTTCCACAGCATGACAAAAAATGAATACATTTCTATGGAGACAAGAGTGTGACACTGCCAAGCCAAGTCAGATTCTTGCTTACAGAAAAATGCATGTTTTTTAAGATATTTAACAATCAAAATGTATTTTGAATAATAGCAAGATGGCTTTAATGTCATACATGGAGTCAAGCCTTCCTGCGCTCAGTAGAAAAGTCACATAATGTACCTTTAGAGATAGTTTATTGTGAAAAGCTGAAGTTTGTGGTAAAATGCACAGTTCTTCTAAAGCTGTGTGGACATATACATATGAGACTAATATTCCAAAGGGTTTCTGACACCAAGTTATAGAGTTTTAGACTCTTAGAAAATTTGGTACGCCAGCTTTAAAAGCTTAATTGCTTTATTCAATGATTAATAATGGCAGATTTGAATTGCCAGGACAAATACAAATGCTAATTTTCCCTCACTTCTCTTTGATATTGCATTGCCTGCTTTCCACCTGTGTTCCGACAGCCAGTTTAAGAATTGATGTTTTAGTTTAGTGCAGAAATCAATGTTATTCTAAATTAGGCCTTCAAATGCCACCCGCAGTATGTCGCACAGCGAGAAAGTCCTAACTCCCCGGCAGCATGGAGCTTTTCTTTGTCAAGTTTGAATGTCTCTGCAAAGGTTTCTCCAGGTACGCTGGTTCCCCTAAAACATGCACAACAGACCAAGGATTCTGGAAAATAGATTTCAAATGACACTGAGACTGTCTTAAATAAAAGTCAATAAGTCAACAAATAGAAACTACTACTTTTAAAGCATGTTGGAACAAAAACATGAGATATATTTACAGCTCATGATTTTAATCCAAAAACAAATCTCCACAAAAGTACATAATATGTCATGTGAGTCAGATCATTACTACATGAAGAAGTTAGAGCTCTATTTACTGGTCACAGAAGTCATTAAAATGGGCAAGCTAATAACCAAGTTTACCCTGATGACGCAACCATGATGTGTGAATGTTAAATGAAATGTTTAGAATGAGTTTGGTGACTTTTGAATCATGCTCTAACATTATCAATCAAAAACACAGCTGGAGTTCTGTCTGTGAGATACTATTCTTTCCGCCCTGAGCCTCAAAATATACTCCAAATTTCCAGATTTTGTTGAGACATGGATCTCTGAGATCTTCTGTACTTAAAGAGTAGAGTTCATACATCATTGACTTGTTTTGTGCATTGCTGATGCATTGCTGTATATGTAGGCAAGATTATTTCTTTTGTAATCCAGTAAATGAAGTTCTAACTCAGTTCCTAACCTGGAAAACCTCAAGATGATGCAAATTCTACATCCTTTAATGTGAAATCCACTTTTCTGACAGTGTTCTCTCAACATCAGCTTACTCAAAGTTGTATTTAAATTGATTCATACATATTTGAGTGATCTTGTATTGATCTGCAGCGGATGGTTCAGAAAATTCCTGTTTTCACTTACCACCTATCTCCTCCCATTTGTCACTATTTACTTGCGATTAGATTAGTCAAAACAGTCAGATTCAAAGTTCAACATATGGGTTCAAAATTGTTGCTTATATGTCTCCACTTCAAAATTTGTAATTAAAACTTGGTAAGTTTTGCAATGAAAAGGCGGGGCTTATCAGTTCTGCAGTTTTGAACAGGAAATCAAAGATCCTTGTTTTTCCCTAAGCTGTTTAAATGAGTTTTGTGGTTTACAATGAAGAAACTGTCAATTGCTGATTCACATTTGTTCTAGTTTATTGCTAAATACACTGAATAAAATGCAGAGGACAAATTTCCCTACGGGGGCAATAAAGTATACCTTAACCTTAACCTTAACCTGAATAGGTTTCTTTAAAAACAGTAGAAGATCTAAGAGGTCAACCTAGTGTTTTGTGAGGCTCAGAAGGGAGAGAACTTGGTAAGCATGATTCATCAAGCAAGACTGCTTTTTCGACGATGGAGCAAAGGTTAAAACCGCAATTAAAATAAATTGTGCATATTTGTCCTATGCAACACTTTTGCTGTTCTGTGCCAACTTAAAACATCTCAGACGTACTCCCACAAACCAACAGTCTATGCAGGATGTAGACTATTACTTATAGATTATAAATGTACCTAATCCTGGTAGTAAAACAGCACTATCAGATGTTATTTTTCCCATAGCCTTTGCCACATTTATCACTCTTGCTTGTGCTCTAAAACATGCAGCAGGTTTTATGGTGTTTTTAGAGGAAACAACTCGGGTCATGATAAGGATGCCTGTCAACGCTGTCTGCAACCATAATTTAAAATATATATAGTTATTAGGGAGGATGTTTAGCTCTGTGTTTTACGTCCGCTTGGTGAGACGAAAACGAGGGACTGGATCTAAATCTAAACCCAAAAGCGTTTAAGGGGTGTTTGTTAACTGTAAAACATTCTGTCTTCTCTGCATTCACATTTTCCATCCTCACATTTCAACAAAACTTATGCAGTTTTATACAATGTTTAGTCTCTGGAGGCTAAATACATTTCAATCAGTATCATAGTTGACCTAAAGCATTTGCGATGATAAAAAATATTATCATCTTGTCCTTTCAATCCAACGTAGGTGCCAAACAATAGGATTTATGTACATTGTTTCAAACCGGGGCAGAGAGAGAGGAAGCAACAGATGGTATAAGCTGTATTTATGGTGAACAGTAACCATATGGAATAAGGCTTAGTTCAGATATGCATTGTTTTGGGAAAATACAATTCCTGGCACTTGTTCTCAGCAATGAAAAAAAAGTGTGGACAAGTTGTGACCTGGAGTAGAGTCAGACTTGAGTAGCTGTTGTGAGTTGAGACTTGACTTGATGAAATGAACCAAGACTTGGGACTTGAAGACCAGTGACTTGAGGCTTGACTTTGGCCCTGTCCCATTTCTCTCACTTGCACTCGGTTTTGCACATTCACGTGTAAGGGAAGTGTGGCCCACTACTTTGAAGACCAGGGGGAAGTGCCCTTTAACCCTCAAAATGATTACTTCAGACCAAGGGAGCCAGGTCAGGAGCTGACTTGGAGTGATTTCAGCAAAATGGAAGATGGCGTCCCGACACGCTGGAAAAGAAGTGAACAAATGTATATTGTTTTTTTTTGTTTTGTTTGTTTGTTTTTTTACAAATCCGCATGCTTTTGAAAAAAAAAAATATTTCGGAATATATTTGTTTGACGTACATATTATTGAATTCTGTGTCGTGTGAAAACATGATTATTGCAAAATTGCTCATTTCTTAGTGCGCAAGTTTACCGAAAACTCGTTAAAAAAAACACGTTAAATCCCTATGTCTGTCTTTAACAAGTACGTATTAGTGTTCCATTTCTTAAAGGAAAATCTTCACTTACACCTCAACTCAGACTTGAGACGACTTGATGCACACTTTTTCACAAACACACCCTACTTCTTCTTCTTTTGAGTGGGACAATCAACAACAACAACAACCACAACTACAACAGCAACAAACAAAATACTTAAATATGATTTAATGACTTGAAAATACTTGAAGAAAACTTGGTTGACCTGAACTTGTAGGGCACTGACTTAGGATCTGGCTCGGATGTGAGACTTACTTGAGACAAAACAATAATTTGGTTCTCTAGCAACACTCTCCTCTTACAAAACTGTAGAAAATACATTTAATAAACTAGTAGACCTTGGAATAAAGAGACCAGTATTTAACCAGGACTAAATTAGCCCTCTACCGCATAGTGTTGCTTTTAGGCAACAAACCACTTTTTTGGCTTGGACACTGGCCCTTTAAGTTTTTTTTATTTTTGTTTTTTTATAATGTTAGCAGACATGTTTCTGTCCAATAAAATCAGAGGCTGAAGTGGGTGTGCACATTTGACTGAGTCTGAAGCAGTCATTTCTGGAAGCAAAGTCACATGTGACACAGTGCTAGGTAACGGTAAGATAATAACACTTTTCTCTGGGTTAAATTGGAATAATTTGATACAAAAAATATTTAATGTCCAGAAATATGTCAAGATGCACATTTGATTGTTTACATATAATTTTTACTTGTATGTTTATGCTAATACTGTGTTTTAGGTATGTTGCCTAGGGCAACATCATGCAGATGTAGCACTTTTGTTGGGAAAAATAGTGCTCAAGAAGAGATGTGTTGGAGTGAATAATGAGTATTATTGCTTGTAGGAAATGGACATAAAAACATTTTATGGGTCCAAGAATGAACATGGTAGTGAAGTTCCATCCGACAGTGAAGACAGTGAGCTTGAGGACGAGAGTGATAGTGGAGAAGAGTGGCTCCCTGAATCAGGTTTGACACTCAGTGTAGGTCAGGGGTCAGTCAGGGTTCTGTAAGATGTGTGTTGGTGTGTGTGTGTTGGGATGAAAATGAGGATGAGGATGAGGTGTTTGAACCAGAGGAAGACAATGGCTGGAGAACACCCCATAATGCCAACTTCCCCGACTATCCTGAATGGCAAGGAAGCCTTCCGAGATCAGAAGATTACTTCAAGATGTTTTTTTCAGAAAATATCCTGTCAGTGATCACAGAGCAGTCAAACCTGTATGCTCTACAGGTTTGACTGTTGTTGTTGTTGTTAAATTTGTATATCTCACCTGCTCAGGGACTGCAGATGGAAACTAGCTACGGCTAAAATCTGGTGCAAAGCATCTTCAATGTTTTTGCACACTGTCCCTGTTAAATAAACTAATAAACTAAACTAAACTAAACAACCCAAGCAGACCTTTAAAACTCAGCACTAAAGAACTTGAACAGTTCATAGGTACTGTAGTCTACATGTCACTGTTTGGGTTACCAGTCACTCGGATGTTTTGGTCCAAGGCCTCTCGGGTGCATCAAGTAGCTGATACCATGAGTCTGAACAGATGGGAGGCCATCAAGAAAGCTCTCCACTTCAACGACAATGAGGCAATACCTGCAGGAAGTCCAGATCCACTTTACAAAATCTGACCACTGGTAGACCATCTTATTTCAAAATTGCAATCCATCCCAATGAGTGAGAAGCTGGCTGTGGATGAACAGATAGTTCCCTTCAAGGGAAAGAATAAGAACAAGCAATATCTACCAGCCAAACCTAAGAAATGGGGATACAAAATACTCATTTTAGCCAGCTTTGAAGGTATTCCACATAACTTTGAGATCTACACAGGGCTAATAGTGCAACTCCTTGAGCTGGTAGATATAGGTGCAAGTGGGAACGTCATTTCTCCTAAATTGGCTCTTTTTTAGGTAAATTTTAGTATTATGTTGAATAAAACCTTTTCTGATACATTTTTAGATTATTTTTCTCCTATTCCATTCAGTATTGAAAACCTTGGTGTTTTAGTACCCTCATCGCACACTGTTGCCCTGAGGCAACAAACCCAGATTTTGTGGGGGGCGTGGGGGGTCAAATGTTATAATTGATATAATGTCAGGGACCCACAAGCTCTCAAAAAGTATCTTGAAATATTTTTTTCCTCCTAAAATAAAAAGTCATGCAGTAGAGGGTTAGGAACAAATAAGTCTAACACAAACAATCTTTAACATAAGCCGTTCCAAAGTGAATCCGTCTGGGGGATCTGCGGAAATGGAACTATGGATACTGACTTAACTGGATCCAAAGCAGGACAATTGTAAATCTAGTCTGCATAACATAGGACTATATATAGACTTGTAAAGTTAATCATGCATATCACTGACCACGAGAAAGAGAGGTTATTTCTGAAATGACATTTAACCTACAACCTACAGTATGTACAAATATGTTAACCCAGGGCCTGTAAATACTATTTTTATCACATTGACTCCTTAAGGCCACAAGGAAAGAAGAAGGAAAGAATATGCATGATGTAAGGTATACCATGTCAAAGATATATTTTCATACTCTCAACATGTGCGATTTCTCTTCTTCTTCTTCTTCTTTAATACCGTGTTGAAAGCACGGCAGAAAAAAGGCTTCACAATAACACCATAAATGACCTTGTTTGAATGTAAATGAAATGGGCCGTAGAAACCGTATTGACCATTTAAAGCACTAAGTGGTAAAATGCAATCATTGTTTACCTTGTTAAGAAAGCAGCAGGCAGTAAAATAGGCCACTTAGATAAATATAATGTTTTATGTATGCGGAAGCTGTCGGTTTAGTTGTCATTCAATGAATTATGGAGCGGGTGTGGGAGATCTTCACTTGGGGGGAAATGAATTCAAGCAGATACAGTATGTATTCAAGCTTGAAAACATAACAATGCAAAAAGTACTGAAAGTGTTACTTGAATTTAATGTCATAAAACAGAAGCAAAGAACAAAGCGAGCTCATTTTATACTCTTGTCTACATTATAGCTCAGTACAGTGTAATCCCTCATTCGTCCAGGAGTGATCCATAGTAGAAAGTCTTCAAAGTTGTTATCTGGACAGTGTGTCCGAAGATCAAGATGTTTCGACTCTCATCCGTAAGTCATTTTCAATCTGATCAGATTGAAGACTTTCTATTATAGCCTAATCATAGCGCAATACAATGTCGCAATATAATTTACTCATGTTGAAGCTAAAATATATTTTTTGTTTGTCCTTTGCATTTGACCCATCCTTCAGAGCCTCCGGAGCATCTTCTCAGGAGACTGCTAGACTAGACTAGACTACCATGGTTAGAGGATCTCCCCTAATGTGCATGTTTTGGTTGTGGGGGAAAACTGTGTTGGAGGAAACCTACCCAAACACAGGGAGAAACATGCAAACTCCAAACAGAAAAGTCCAGGTCACGCGGGAGAGAGAGTGCTATGGTTAACAACAATTGGCATGCTAACACACCCATTCTGCTTTGTGAGTCATAAATTGCTTATACACTGCGTTCTTGTTTTCACACAAATAGATGTGTTGCCAATTATGTACTGGAATAAAACAGATTTCACTTTAAAAGTACTATCTCCTTGACGATGAAGCATGGAATACATTTTTGTGGCAAATTTATTAGTTCACATTTATTCAAAAATTGCTCCAAAATATAATGGAAAACTGTGAAAGAGTTGATTTATATCTTGACACGGGACCTTTCTATTTTGAGTTTGCATGTTCTCCCCATGACTGTGTAGGGTTTCTTTGTGCACTCTGAATGTCCTTTCACAAAAAAAATAAATAAAATAAAAGACTTCTCCCCTGCTCATGACTCCTCTAAAAATATTCTGAGCAGTCAGACTTTCTGGTTAAATAAAGTACAATAAATGGTCTCATCATTTGCTTGTACAATTAGAGAATAAAGTTTGTTGTCATATGTGACAATGGAAATTTATTGTATTACAAAGATACAATTTGTTTATTTGTATTAGTAATTTTCCATATGTATCAAACTAATTTTACTCATATTCACTATATTATCATTTCTATAGGTGATGTGGTTGCTTTTCAGACCAACTGTTTGCTTTACACTTTCAGTAAGCACAAAAATGTTGCATATTTATGACTTAGTTATTTACATGGAAAGAAAATGCTATGTGGAGAAATTCCGCTGCTTTTTTATACAGACTTGGTACCAACTCAAAGCCTTCTTGTGATTCCCACGTGTCTCTAGATTTCAATATGCAAGATAAACTTTCCCTTACTTAACCTTTTCCTTATTTTTGTTCTCCACAACCGCACTGAAAACTCTCTAAAACGTCCTTTCTTCACCTCGGGTCGTCCAAGATTTGCAGACGCGGAAAGTGAAAGTGATTTGGTCCTGACAAAGTCCATCTGGCCCGGACTCTCGCAGGCCTGTTCATGCGTTTGGACTCTGAACTGTATCCAACATAAGTCAAGGCACTGAAGGAGAAGAAGAGACGCCACATTTAGCCCCATGCGCCAAAAGCATTGCCCCGTCCCGCACTGCTGTTTACACTCGTCGTCAGTCTGTAATTACATATGTCCTCTTTTGTTTTCCATTTCCGCGTAACATAATGAGAAAAGAGAGAAGAAACGCATACCACAAACTGTTCTTTTTGTCTTCGAGCTCGTTTAGGACAGAATGGATGTGTATGAGAAGTGAAAAGGAGGGGGTAAGAGGGGCAGCCTTGCCTCGTTCATGTGAAACTTCTGTTAGAACGTAATGGGGCCGTGCATAATGACCAAATGAGCATTATGAAGCAGGACAGAGAGAGGTTTTGCATTTGAGACAGAGAGGAAAAAATAACCGTGTTGTTTTTATTGGTTATGATATCCGTTTCCAAGGCTCTAAGTGCAGAGGAGATGTATTCATTAAATGTTTAAGGGAAGCATGGTTTGTATTTCCAGTGCTTCTGCATGGTCAGAGCCAATAAGGAATGATGTGCAAGTGGACCTTTTACTTATTCAAGGGAAAGTCTTTAATCAGATAAAAGTGAAATATAATTCAGTCACATTATGTCATCCATAAGCCTTCTACGTATATGCATACCTTTATTAAATCAAAGTATGTCTTTGAGCAGTACGCTTAAATCGGCTTAAAGTATATTGTAATGTACGTCATAGGTTTTCGTAATAGATTGGCTAAACACTTGTCAACATTAAATTTATGGTTTTCAATAACAAAGAAATGGCTAGGTCAAACAGACAGCACAAAAGAATTGGCAGCATGTAGAGACACAAGTATTGACATAATTTATGTGTATTTAGACTGTACTTTATGAGGGAGACTGAATTGATTACTGGCACAAGAGCGAGGTCATGCTTAAAGGAGAAATCAACTCAAAGAACTTTTTCAAAATGGAAAAGTCTGATTCCACTGTACAATTCTACACCACAGACATCTCAGACTTACGCAGTGTGCTTTGTCTCAAAACAGTTGCACTGCACAAGAAGAGAATGTGAAACCACAAGTTTGTGAAATAAAAGTTCTCATTTACAACTGTAAAGCAGAAGTCTACATAAACCTTGTTTATAATGACTTTGTTCTTTAAAGGAGCTGTACTGTCAGTGTTGAGAAGTCACAGAATGCAGAAAACCAGCAACAAAACATTATTGTATTCTATTTCTTGGTCTAATCAGAGTACTGTAATTTAGTCTAAATAGTGTGGTCAACTATTCAAATATTTCAGGCAAAGTACATGACTATTTTCTAAATCAGTGATTATTAATCCCTAGAGCCAAGGCCCAAAGGTGACTTATTTTTGTAAGTGTGACTTACATTAAGTAAGTATCATGGAGCAGGAAAGAGTGACGTTTTGCATTTGAGACAGGGAGGAGAAAAAAAATGTTCTGAGCACATCCTGGATGGCCGCACACTAAGTAAAATACAATACATTTGATATGAGATTGGGCCCCAGGTTACTTTGCACTTAAATATTTGGCCCTTGAGGTGAAAAAGGTTAAGATTCCTTGTTGTAAATGCCACCAAATGTAAATGTGACTAATGTACTGGTATTTCAAATATAAGTGTTTGTTACACTTGCTCAGTTATTTCCCAACACACTCTCATACATTTATTGCTTACCCAATGCACTCTACAATGGCATTAAAAATGCCTGCTTTTATTTTGACACAAATAGTTTATTGTAATCATGTGCACAAAAACGCACTGCAACTAATGGACATGAAACATTTCCCCAAATCGAATGAAAACAGTTTTTGTACAAAGCAATTACCACTTGAAACTGTATTGCTGTTGAAATTTGTCAGCTCAGAAACAAGCTATTATCAAAAAACTAAATTGCTTTGTTGTAAACGATAACAATATTTGTATGGGAAATGTATTTTTAGCTCACAATGAACTTTGCTGTTAACTCCAAATATAACAAGATCAATCAAAACGCATGTCTTTGAAATGCCTAGAAAATAGTATATTTCATACTTTTCACAGAACGTCTATCTAACGATGTGTAAAAGACTTGCCAGAAAAGGAACAAGTGTCACCAGTTAATTTATGTTATAATTACACAAAAATGTCTCTGTTGCTGTTAATTCTACATACCTGGCATTCAGTCATTGTGCTGTTTCTTCTTTGTTTGTTCCTGCAGTGCACTACTTTAAATTGAGGGGTCAGAACTTCCTCTTCCCTTTTGCAAAACCCCATGGTAGAAAAGACTGTTAATCTAATGTAATCCTGTATTTTAAGTGCATTTTAGTCATTATTTCACCTTTATTTTGGTCAATGAACAAGCTGTCATTGTATTGAAGTCTGGAAAAATACTGACAATGTCATTGTCTCTTCTTTGTAGTTTGTTCCATCTGTTAGCAGCACATGTTGACTCTGTTCACTTTTTTTGTAATCCAGATTAAATGATGACCGCTTCCAGGAGCTCAGCTGTATCTGTAGTTCACTTCTGCACCAACAATCGTAAACCAGCACGTACAATGCAGAAAGAAATACACCGGTCACACAAGCATCGTCATGACACACTATTTACATGGAGTGGCATAGACACACATTTCAGGGAGATTGTTTTGCACAAACACAGGCTGATTGCAAAGCTTTTATCATTTTTTTTTTAAATAAACTAAGTTGAAATGAGTTTGTCAGCACTTTTCACATACTTTTTTCACAAAAATCAAAGCAAGTTCATGCTAAAAACAACAAGCATTCTCTCTCAGGTTTGGGGGACAAAATGTTCTTATACATAGGCACACACATGCTTACAGCATCTGTGCAGGGGCTAAACTGACAGCTCTTCTACACATTCTATATAATGAGGGTAATTACGAGTTCTGTGCAAGAGTCCAATATGTATCTTCTTCATGTCAGCGTAAGTCATCAACCTTCTGAGCTCACATGGCTTTGCAGTAATTAGCAAAAACAGAAATTGTTTAAGTATTTGGATGAAAAAGAAAGTCAGTGCTTCATTTATTTATTTGCAAATCCAGATGTTGTTTGCATTTCCTTTCCTGTTTGGTGTGATCTGAACTATGGAGCTGGATCCTTCTGGACATTGCATATTTGGCATTTTACCCACAATGTGTGAATACCAGCCCCTGTTTTCCTATACCTCTGCAGATATTTAAAATACAGACTATTTAAATCATTTTTGGCATGCACTGTACTTAAGTAAACATATATAGTTACTGCTGGGTTACTGCTGTCATGTATTCATTTAGCTGAGGTTAATTTTGACAAGTTGGCCGGAAACCTCACTTTTCAACATTAGCGGGACGAATAAAGAACATTTTGGATCAAGTAGCCATTCTTGTTTTGCTTTCTTCTCCTCTGTCATGCCCAATAGGGAGCCCTGTTTAAAAAGTGCAAGTACAAATGGTCCACAAACACAGAACAGGAGTGACTTGGTCCTAATGGGACTGTTACGGCAGCTGAATTAACAGTACGTTTGATTCCCCCATGCAGTCCTGCCTCCATGTGTCCAACCACGCATGTTTTGGAGGTCTGACAGAGCTGTGTTTTCTGGCACCGGACAGTAATAAATGGTAAATGTTTGACCTTCGAATGTATCCCCCTTGAGTTGCTTCATGGTCATTCTCCAAACAGAAATCCCAGGTCAAGAATCCATCTCCACTTTTGAGGGCTGAACAAAAACATGAATTTTTATACAAGCTTTGTGAAAAATTCACAAGAGACCTGGCTTTTGGTTTGGATGAACTTCTCTGAAAACATTTTATCAAAGGGTGAATCTTCAGTGCCGTGAAGCAACACTGTTGTAATTGGATCTTACAGTGTTTGAGTGGAACTCTTAACTGGACTAAATCCATTGTTCGGAGTTTCTATTTTCATTCACCAAAAACACAACAGACTTACAATAATATCTTCCAGCTTTTCCAAAGACCAATCTCAGTTGGGCTTGTCAAAAATATTAAACATCAGATTTTCAATAGATAGAGAGAGAGAGGAGAGAGAGAGAGAGAGAGAGAGAGATTGTTGAAACTAGATATTTGGTTGAGCAAGAATCAATACTAAGGAAAATGTGACATTTCTTGTTTATATGGTATTATATCATGAGACCACATTGTGACTAAAGGAATTATTAGTTTGTGTTGAAAATGTATAATCATGGAGACAGAATCGGCATAGCTTAAAGTTTCTCAGACAGGGGTACGGGGACCCAAACAACAGTAGGATGTGAATATTATCTTATTATGAACACCCATTTCATTAACAAGGAAAGGCGGTCATGATTATTGACAATTTATCTCAAGAAAACACATGTATTTATATAATAACACAAGATAATGGGTACTATAGATCCCTTGTGTGTTTTATGTTGAATTATGGTGAGTGGAACGTGTGTGTATTTAAACCAGAGTAAACTTACTCAAATCAAAAGTTCAACTCTTATACATCTAATGTGAGTCAGGTTGGTCAGATTATTTATCGTGACTTACTCTGTGGGACCTGACACAGACTTTGGTGAATTATTTCTGGCAGATGGAAGCATTTTGTCTGGGTTTTGTGTGATTCATCATAGGATCTGGATCTGTTCTTTCACGTGGCTGAAGAGGTGATTTTTACATTTGTTTCAGGTTTGTTTTACTGACCCAGTAGACCCAGTAGTGGCTAAAATGCTGTCTTTTAAATTTTCATTCAGGTCTTGAAGCTAATGCTAAATGTTCTAATGTATGCACCTTCCATTAGTGCTTCAGATGCTAGTCATTATTTTAATATTAGCTTAATTTTGTTGGACTAGCGTCAAACAAAATTGGTTGCTTGTAGCACTGAAAGTCTGCTAGCTCTGGTCAAAGAATTTGCCGAAGCAGGAAAAAGTGTCTTGTGTACAAAACCTTAATGATTGACAACAGTACAGTTTTAACTAGTATTTTAAACAAAACAGACTGATTTGAACATGAAACTGCACCTGCACGACTGGGTAAGGTCAGGCTAACGTTAGACACAAATGCCTATACAGTTTACAACAAATGGCATTTTAACAACGACAAAACCTCAAACTTTTAATGTGTCTGAGTTTTCAGGCTTTTTTCCAACTTTGGGACTAGAACTGCAATGAATGTGACCTTGGCTGAAAAGGATCCCTAAGATAAAGCTGGGTACCTGGGATCAAAAAGGTTGGCAACTATACTGGATTATTGAACCTATTCCTTCATATAGATTTTTATTTTATTTTTTTTAACTTCTTTGTTTGTTCATTTGTAGAACAATTCTACTACATCTATGACTGCTTTTACTCAAATTTGTGCTTAAAGGTGTAAAAGTTTTCACTGCAGCTTCTGGAGTCTCTGAATTAGTCTCCATGATAAGTTTTAAAGCAAGTTTTAGAGGCAGTGCAAGTTGAACCATGACGACCATGCTAAGAAAATTGATTTTAAACACACAACAAAAGCAACAAAAGCTCTGGAGGAGGGCGTTCAATGGTTGTCAATACAAGTGTAAAAGAATGTTGAGTTCGAATTTCAATTTTTCATAATAAACTTGTTTAAATTTACCTAAATAAGAATAACTGTGTATCTAAAGTGAACAAACATTACATATTCTTTAAACAGACAGCAACAAATTATTGGGGAGCCCTCACAATCTTGGAGGGGGTCCGCCGCTCAGAAGACTTTGGAAATGGCTGATATATTAAGTTGGTTGATGTGTGTCGCATGCTCTTGTGCACCAACCAATCAACAATGAGTCTTTTCTGAGGGTCGCTTTAAAACAGGTTTGTAGCCTTTATACTGTAGATGCCCTACGCAAAATCACACAGTCGAAAAAAGGCCACAGATAATGGCAGTGCCTGTAGCAACTTCCTGAGTGAATCACCTCCTTGTTATTGTCCTTGACTTGAAAACCAAAGAAAAGCTCGTACCCCTCACCCTATGCATTATATGAAATGGAAAAACCATACATATTACATTTTATTTCAATAATCTTGACAGCAATATCTGAAATTAATTTGTATCTTCTCCACCTGTCGCTACATGATAATAAAGGAAGATTGCTATATTACTTTCCGTGTAATCCCTGGCGTGTTATAAGGTTAAAATACTTACCCCTCTGAGTGCAGTCTTTACATATGCTAATGTGCAAATACGAAATTGTCTGCTCTGATTTCCATAATGTGAATCATGAATGCTTTAGATTTGCCTGGTTGATTTCCAGCTCCATACTCGGAAACAAAATCCATATTTGGCAGCGTATGAAGGAGCGGAGATTAGAGCTATGTAGGGACTGGCAGATTACACGCTGTGGGGGACGCTGGAGGAGTGCTTCTATAGATCTTACTCATATCTCACAATCTAACACCATTGGAAGATGTGCATTTGGACACTCAAATGTTGCATTGCAGTGGAAATGGTTTGGCCAAGTTAGATATGTTGAATTTGTAATTTTTCCAACTGTTGTGTGGATAAAAGCAAAGGGAACTAATTATTAAGTTCAAAAAAGACTTTGCAGTTTTAACCATAAAAATAAAAGAAGTAATACACACTATTTGTATTGTTAGAGAACAACAAAATTGAGTTTGGAATGAGCCTCCAGGTCGCTGCATCTGTGCGCCACCACTCGCTCTTCTGAAAGTTAAGCACAGTTATTGCAAAACAAATACAAAAACACAGCAAAACATAACTAAACATAGGACAAGTAGTCACATGATGGGATTTTTTTTTCATGAGGAATGGGTCAGGAAAGAAAGGAGAAAAAAAGAGGCGTTAGATGTGGACATGAGGCGGGTGTATCTGACTGTGTAAGTCTGAGTGTGTTTGAAAAGTATAAAACTATAAGTGGTCTGTTTACGTGGTGCCTTGTCTTGTCTAAGGGCACAATTACAATTCGCTGAAGTCGTCCCACTGTAGAACCTGATGTTTCACCGCTCTAACCCGGCTGTGTCCATTGTATTCTCATGGCTTGTGAGTATATACCACACCATGACAAATTGCGTGTCATGACGATGCTTCTGTATTTTTTTGCGTACAATTACATGTCCATTTTTTCACACCTATCTGTGAGAGCAGACTGCTGTGTCTTGTTTAGCTCCTGATCTGGAGATAAACATGTATCGCTATCAGTGATGTCACACATTTGGGAAATTCAAACTGTAGTGTTCATAGGAATCATCATGATTAAAATAAACACAAACTGCACTTGTGTTTTTGATGAGGGAGTAATCATGGCTTTAAAGCTCAAAAAAGTTGATTTAGCATAATGTGTCCTTTAAATAAGTTTAAACATACACTGCAACAGTACCTTCCTGAAACTTAAATAAACACTTGACTTGCTTTAGGGTAAATGTTACAAGAACAAGCAACTTATCTCTAAATTACGCAGGAGAAAATGTACTCATTTGCTTTGCCTGTTTTGCAGCTTATAGGATTTAAAACTGAACAAGAGGGAAATGTGAGTTTCTGGAGACAAGGTTGATGATCTAACATATTTACAGGTTATTCAGAATAATCCTTTTATCCTTGAGATAAATAAGATTGTTTGTCTTTCATTAATATAATTATTCATGGTTAGTTTAATTAATATGCAGAATACTTGGTTTTGTAAAGAACACAAAGAATGCAAAATGTACTTTTAATCTAGTTTTAATGTTGCATCCTATCAATTGAAGCTCTGTCTGTGAGATACTGATATTTCCCCTGTGAGCCAATAAAACACTGTTCAGAATTTCTCAGATCTGTGATGTCATAAGTAAATCTCTGAGATCTTCTGCAGTGTTTTTAATCCACAAAACATCCAGACTCATTTTGAGTCAAACTTTGTCGGTTTTGTATAAATTGTATTTGGTGCTTTTTAACATACGTGGTGGGATTTTGCTTTAGAACTTAAATTACTTCCTGTAATTTACAACTTTTATTTGTTGATTTCTTCATGAATTGCAACTTAAACTGCTGTAAAACTATGCTAAATATTTGCCACGATGAACAAAATCAAAAGAGGAAAAAAGTGATAGTTCTGATAAATAGGATGCCAAAGTAAACGCATCATAATCATTCATCCTTAAAGAACAAGACAATACAACTTTTATGATAATCACAGCAAAAACATAAATAAAATAATAATTATTATTATTATTTCTTAGAATTCTCAAATAACCCCAGACAACACTGTTTATTCAAATGTGAAATAAATAAATGTAACAAGACGAGCTGGACTTTGCATCTAATAAACTACTTAGTTACAAAACAGCCTATTATTATGTCCCTGTAAGGCCACCGTAGGACTCATACAGGCTTGAACAGATGCGAGTCAGACTGAGGTGAGGAGTGGAATTGCAATCTGTAAATTAAATCAAGAAGAGCTAAAATTGCAATTGATTTATTTGTCAGGGTCTTAATTCAGCCTTCCAACGAGCAGGACTGAGCATCTCAACTCACGCCAGCACATAATCGTTCTTGCTTTCCTTCATTCACAATTTCCCACAATATGACATGAGGTAATTATAGGAAGTGAGACAACACTCAGTCAGAAAGATACAAATGGTACAAACTGAATCTTTCTGCTTAGAATGAGAACAATTATGTAATAAGCAATTGTATTCTTACATTAGTATTAAAATTATTATTTGTATGAACTAGGAATATGATGTAATGTTTCAGTGTTGCAGTTAAAGTCTGTTTCAAAGAATGTGTTTGATTCACAGTTCTTTTTTAAGTCCAGACTTGATTGCCATTTTAAACCATAAAAAACACTTGAAAACTGTTCAGAAAAGGTCACATTTAATAACTATCGATCAGTATCTGATTTTTTGACTATTGACAAAACAAGGTAAGACTACAATAAAAAAAAAACAGTAAAATTTAGCGATTGTCCACAATTAACAACTGGGTTTTCTTCCATTCTTTGAATGGTAAACTTGATTATAATGTTTTCTTAAAATGCAGAATCAGTTTTTTTTTTTCACTGTCAAACTGTCTGTATGGGGTCAACATTTAATTATCTACTGTTTCCAGGCAATTTTGGACATTTTTGTGCAAACTTGCACATTTTGCAGTTCTGTGTAGAAAAAACGCAACTTTGCTGCCGCGATGGTCAAACTCTGTCAATGCATTTTCTGTTCATGCCGACGTCACATTGAGTTGAAGCAACAGACGAGCCGCCCAGGTGGGATGTAAAAACTCCTCCTTCTGACACCGCTGCTGTGGCAAGTTGGAAAGTGGTCACTGCTGCGATCAGCTGTTGAGCTCAGTTAGATAAATATGTGGAACAGAGTGCGAAGGTGTGTAGGTTCAATGCTCGATTAGTCGTTTAATTTTTCTCATTTTTTATTTTAGAAATACTCACTAGTTCACATTAAAAGCTTATGTGCTTACAGGCTAAAACAAAGGCTTCATTCATGTCTGCAAGGTAAATCTAAAATAATCTTGCATGCAAGTAGAAACTAGATCTGTGCACAGCCTCAGAGCTGTAAACTTCTCCACACGTCAGGATCATTCCCACACAAACCACATCACTCACAAGCTCACTGTTCATATTTGGTGCTGTCAATCAATGTCTGTTCACACCCACCTGGGCGTCTCTTAAAAGGTCTCCGGGCCTCTCCATTTTTGCAAGTCTGTTTGAGGTTCAGTTGTGGGCGGAGTAAGTCTCTAACAGCTCGTTTAGCTTCACTTTAAATAAATTATTATTTTTTTACTTTATAAATTGAACGATTATTTTTAGTGGCTGATTAGGCTTATGATAATTCATAATTTTTGTTTAGTTATATTTTGTGTCTGTATTTGCTTCTATGATCTGAGTAAGGATGATTAATATTAATGGTTACTGATTACGTTGACCCGCTTTTATAGTTTCATAATTTAGAACAGTTTTGCCAACTCAAAAATCGTATTATTTTACCTGTAAGTTAACAAAAAATCATAAAATTATTTCATTCTTTCAATTAACAACACATACCAAATACAGTACAAACTGGATTGTGTCGACTAGACAAATGTAAAATGCATTGGCAGTCATCCAAACTCTCCCTTATATTTATCTGAACGGACATTAGGGCTAATCAGAGTATAATAGGAGTTAGATGACCCATTACAAGCACAGGCAATTATTACCATTCTGACTCTTTGACTCAGGGGACGATTTAGACTGGCTTGTGCTAGTCTCAGTATTTAGCTTCTCCCTCAGTTAAAGATATAAAGGTGGTCGTTTCTCTCAGAAATGTGTAAATGCGTATGTATAGCACACAATTTCTCCTTATTTGTGTGTCTATGATACACTTTGCTGCCTCAGTTCATTTCTTTGGTGGACGTTACTGAATATTAACCAAATCTCAATTTTAAGCCCCAGACCTAAACTTACCCAATTTTTGTAACTTCAGACCTGAACTGAGCCGTTACACCCCCCAAAAAAGCGTGAAATACAATAGTTATTAACATGTAGTAGTATAGGTAGGTATTTCTGTGAGATTTTGTTGACTGGATGAGGATCAAAACATCTTTAAAAACATTGTCCATGTTAACAGAAATCAATTTTCTTTGCTATGTAACTATTATAAAGAAACTACATACTTACACACAGCTGTTAAACACACATTCAAGATTTGTTTTCCTCATTTCAAAGCAAATAATAAATAAAACATGTTATTATGTCCTATGTGTTATTAGCTTGTGCAAAGATTTTATCAAAGCCATGTGTCCTTATTTCCAGACAAGCAAATTTTACGTAGCACCTTGTCACATATTGCAGTGGTTCCCATTTTTTTTTTTATTCTAAGTACCTTCTAGATTTTGACTCAAAGTACCCTCTAATTTGTGCTGTTAGACAAACCATGTTTTGTTTTGTTTTTTTCCAGTAGAATACTGCCAATTGTTGCTTTTGTATTGCTTGTTTTTCTAAAGTGCTGGCTAAAAATCCCTGTAAAGTATTAAAAAATCAAATTAAAAATATCATTTTTAAATTGATTCAAAGTACATTTCATCTTTTATTAAAAGTCTGAAATCATTCCATGTATCTCCTGATGAGGGCTCGCGTACCCCCAAAAGTCTGCATACCCCTGGTTGGGAAACACTGAGGTAATAAAATTACTTGTCTCCAATGCACTTTTGTCCAGAAAAACTGTATTTTTTCTAGTTTTGAGAAGGTATACTTGTGTATTTTTGCAGTGCAGGCTTTGAATACTCAACACGTCACCAGTCACCACTCACCCCATTCAGAAAAACTATTTCTTAATTGCGTGCCAACATCTATTTGCCTTGAATTCCTTCCTTCTTCCTCTCCGCTCTCACACATGCACACTGCCCCAATAGTTTAGTGAATTATTCCCTACACAGCCCAATGATGGGGAATTACTTTAGCATGACTGTTTTGATGAAAATGTATTGCCTTGTCCTTGGGTTTGTCAGAGCCCTGTAGTCGATACGCTTGTACTCAGTCTGTAATAGTCTCCACTGAGAGGGCTGTAGATGCTCCCGGCCCCACGAAACAATAGCCGCCAAGCAGGGGGGTGGGTTTTCTTTTGCCTAGTCTGCGTTATTGGATTGTAACATGGTAAGTATCAGGCGTGGAGATGAGGCCTGGGAGATATCATGCAGGAACAACACACAACAGGCAAGATTGTTATTGCTTCTTCATTAATAATTCAATCATTTGACCCATGACATGAGTTACCGTAAAGATACCGATACATAAAAAAATCTATGGGTTTGTGTCTGTTTTGACCTTCGCGGTAAGACACAGGAGTAAGTGCCGCAGGGCGAAAAGTACAATGTTGAGGGAAAAAGGTGGAAAAGAGATAGCAAGGAGGAGAGCAAACCAAAGAAAAGAAGTGAGGAGAGAGTTGTGACGGAAAGGAAAGCGGCGCTATACAGGAATAATGGAGCGTGGGATTAGCTGCTGACGGAGAGTGTCATGGACAAGTGAGAGCTGAAGTCATGAAGTCAGGCTCCCGTGGACCAAAATATGACTAAGTGCTATTTTTACAGTGCAATTTATAGAAACACTGGGGAACAGCTGCACACTATTAGGATGTAAAGTAATAGATTTAGAATAATATTTGATGAATAATGCTGATCTCTGTTGGTCTTAAAGTTGTGGAACTCCAAGTCAGCAAAAGTGGTATATTTATGAATTGTATCTTCCTGTTTATATGCATAGTATTGAGAATTTAGATTATTTAACGTGTGTAGTGCAATGGTAACCATAATAACTTCATTCTGAAAATTGTGAATAGTCTTTGCGTTGTGCATAAATGTATCAAAACTTGTCAGTAATATTAGAAGTTCAACATTTGAAGTTTGAAAAGTGAAGGAGAAGGATCCTTGGAAAACCCTTGTGTAATCATGTTAGTACAGCTGAAACAGTTTAGTTTAGTTAGAGAAGCTATAATATAGCTATAGACTTTCCTTTGAGCAGGTTGAGTTCTGGAACATCACATTTGTGGGGTCCATTAAATGCTCAAAATGGGTTATTCCATTCATGCAAAACACAAAATTGTCTGGGTGACCTCAAACTTCTAGTGTATGTTTAAATAATACTTTCAAATGTATCCTTTTAGTTAAGGAAGTTAGGACTATTTAAATGGGAATAACAGGATCTCTCACAATTTGGTTTGGTACACTATACATTTCACAAGACAATAGCAGCACATTAGATAATCTATACTCACCAGCTAATTAGCCATTTGTTGTTTTACTGTGTAAATTGCAAACAATAAAAATATATTTTAAACCCTGCCATACAATGAGTGCGAGTTCGATGCGAGGCGGGACTCGCGCAAGACTTTGAAAGTGCTGGCGAAAGTTTGCGAAAATAATCTGTAAAGAGTCTATTTTTGTTAGAGATCACAGTGGCCTGATGTGACTTTCAAGTCATAATCCGAGAATCCGCACAGCTTTGAGCAAACATGCAGCACAGTGGACTGCAGCTGGTGTACAAGGCACTTTGCAAGAAACTCACACATGTCTCGCACCAAACTTGCCTCACAGTTGGAAAAAGTTAGCCTGAGTGTAGGGGCTTCCATCGCTCTAAACTTAAAGAATCTATTATTCAAAGCCCACTTTTCTGATTTTATAGTCATTTTATTAGTGTTCTCTCATCATTAGTTTTTTCACAGTTGTAGTTGTATTGTATTGTGTTTTAGTAAACATGCATGCAGCTTTAACTATGCGGTCTGGAGAAAGGATTATTTCTGCTGGTTTCCAGATACTCTAATATTGTACAATACGGTATTAAAAGTCTCTGTAAAGAGTATGCTATAGCTTTCTGTTTCAGTGGGATAAAAGGGAATACTGCAGGTGAAAGCTACATGGTGTTACTTTAAATAAGTAACACAATATGTTCATGGCATATTGATCCAGTATCTGACAATACGATACTGTATCATTCAAACTATAAAAAGGACAAAATGGTGCTTGAATGACAACACGAACTTTCAATAACTTTAAATGTGTAGAAGACAGTCACAAAATCCCTGCAAAGGATGCATTTCAAAAGTCTTACCATACACTGAGCTTGTTCTAGAATGTCCTCTCCTTCCCGTGGTGTGTGGCCTTTTAAAGCATGCTAATCACTTATAAGTTATTGTGCCCATTATGAGTTCTGCATTGCCACACTTCCATAATCCCATCTTTCTCACTCCTCTGTCCTTGTCTCCCGCTGAGTCCAGCCACAGCAGACTTGGATGTGTGTCCCTGCCTCGGGCTAACAGACAGACGGCACAACATTTCAGTGCACTTATGAGAAAAACTAAAGAGCAAAAGCGGAAAATCAGAGCAATATATGAAGAATGCATTACATTTAGAAGCACAATGCCAGCTGAGTGGAGAGCAAGGATACGTTTATTATTATGCATTGTTTCGGGGATTAGGACTGACAGAAGAAAAATCACTGCTACCAAAGTGGATTATTCACACACAAAGACACAGATATTATGTGGAGAGGGGCAGAACTATGTTTTGTACTTCATCGTGGTGGTAAAAGGGATATTTTAGTGGCAAAGTAGTAGTAGAGTTTGGTAGATATGTAAGTTTTGAGTCCTAAATGTAGCCGACCATTGCATTTTTTGAGTCACATATACACCATGTCTGTCCATAGAAGTGGTCTTTCTCTTTCACTCTGGTTCTCCTTGACGTTTCTCTTTTTCTCACCAAGAAGGAGGATCTAAGGACAGAGGATACTCAGGACAGTCATCCAGGTGTCTGTTTGTTGTTGAACGCTCTGCTTATGCATTATTGACCAATGACTGCTTCATTGTTTGATTTTCTAACGTTGCTTTTCTGTTCAATCTTGTGAGGTCCTCAGAGACGACTGGTGTTGTGACTTTGAGCTTTACAAACATAAATAGCTGAACAATGAATAGTTTTGAGCTGGTGAACTTTAAGCACTCTTTTTCTCATTGCATCAGCTTTATCCACATGCAATTCCAGGTTCTGGTGTTGGCTGTTTGTTCACCTGAACTATCTAGAGCTTGTGTCGAAATTCAATAATTCATTAAAGATAAAAAGTTCACTCAAAGTCCATGCTCTTTTTAGAGCTGCACACTTAGCACCTTCTAGGCACTCATTGATCTTCACAGTCATGCTTGTGCCCCCACGTGTTTGGTGAAAGGTAATGAACAGAATCTGGCTCTGACCTTATATTTACCTGTGCACCTTTTGGAGGAAATTATTTGAACACTATTTAATATTCTTTGAAAGTACATGATGTGACTGTTAATGTGTATATGCTGTGGAAATACCATTGCCTATAATTTTCAAAGTAATTTTGGAAATTTGAGTGCAAACTGCCCAAATGATTACATTTCAGCTCAAAATAGTCATAAACCTCCTGCATCTCGCTGCAAAGACCAGTGTCTCAGACTTTATGTGACATCAGTATTGATTTGTCTAAACGAAACTGTGTGCTGGTCACAAACACCTGCTGTCAAACCAATCACATCAACACAGTCTCTGAGGAAAACATAGAAACACAACAAAACATCAAAAAGGTATGATGAGCATGTTTTCATGTAATTTTATGTAAATACAGTATGTTACCAAAAGCCAAAACGTAAAGTAACCATAAATTTTGACTGAAGCTACGTGGCAACATTTTCTTTGAGTTTAACGGATAAATCTTAACCTACCACAAGCTCCAGTCCTAAACTTGCCCATTTTAGTAACTTGAACCAAAATTTGCGGTTATTTTACATTTTTGCCTTTTCGTAACATATTTACGTAAAAAAGGACGTAAAAGTCTACACATTAAATGTTTTTGACATGTCGTTGAATATCTACATTTTCTCCTGAGACTGGGCATCACACTGCTGCTCTCCACTCTCAGCCCCTCCTTTCACAAATGTCCTGAGGCTTTTACAGCAGAAGTTTTCTTTGAAATGTGTTAGTAGGATAGGTTTAGAAGATTAGCCTCACTTTAATTTTTTTTCAGATTGTATTCTTTATCCTTTGGCTGACACACTTTGAAGCACTCACTTTGCATGTGTCAGGATTGTTTGAAGACATACATCCATTTAAGCATTTCTAATAAGTAGTAATAATATTTATTCCAAACATTGGCTGCTTTTCTGATAATGATGCAAACTATCACTATTGGCCACAGTGCTGGAATTGCTATCCTCAGTTCTGTTGGCAAATATAGAGTCGCATTTCCAAAAACATGAGGCACTGTTGCAGCAATAGTAGCACTCTATTTGTAGAGGTAGACTTTTGCAGTATATGATGAAGTCAAAAGGACATCCAGGTGAAAAATACATCCAACAAGCTCCTATAGCTTCTATAACCGCGTGAAAAACTCAGCTTGACAGCTCTCGTTCGGCTGCTACACACACAGAGTCACAATCAACAACTTGAGCCTTGAAGTGAAGAAGCTGCTTGTTCAGTGACAGAACCGCGGCTTTCAAGCTGAGTTTGTCTGGCAGTTATCGTCTGATGATTCTGGGATGTGTTTATCGTCTGATGTCTATAAGCTTCATCATATATTTGAATGGGAGGTTGGCAGGTGAGTGGGAGATATGCCTCAGCACATAAAGTCACAGATTTATTCAACAACATAAGCCCTTAAGAAGCTGTTGTTTATCAGTGAAAGGTCAGACTTCAAAATGAGTTAGTCCAGCAGTTGTATTAAGTAGAATTAGTAAAATTACATTGACGACGTATAGGCAGTAGTTTGAGACGTAGCAAATATCAGTCAGTTGTATTTGTATTGTGCATAGATTGATTGAAATCGGAATAAGAATTCCATTCATTTATCCCTGGTAATTATTTTTTGTACGATGATGCAACTAACCAGCAGGATTAATAAAAGTCTACAATGAACAGATTTGCTAAAATAAGGACGGCAATGAAAGTTACAAAAGAATAAACCACCTTCAACAAAATGAGAGTTTTTCTAAGTACAGCATAATGCCTTCACAACATAATTAAAATGACCTAAATTTTCTGAGGCATAAGTGTGTTATAAATGCTCTCTCAACATTAGTTGCAAAAAATAGAAAGTTGTAGTCTTGATTCATGCATCAGTCCTGGAATTTTAAAGGTGGGTGGCTTATTTTCACACCACAAACGATTTATGTTTTAAATCTGACAACTTCCTATCATAAATCCTTCGACACATAGTTCATATCAACATGCATTCATTTTGGATGCAGTTATAGCTTACAAATGTCTTTTAACAAACAATAAAGTAAACTGGAGTGAAACTGGAGTGACCGCCCCAAGCTCAGCCAATCAGAGCGCAGCATTCAGCTCCTGATCAGAACTAAAATTATGTATTATTCAGTAAGGACAGTACTCAGAGGTCACATTTTTTTTTTCTTTTTTACAAAATGCTGTATTTACGATATACTTTTTAGTGGAAAGCACAAAGTTGACTAATTTACAACTGAAAAAGTCAGCTACCCCAACGTGGCTCAAAATAGGAACATATTTTGATTGGTAAACAAACTTGCTTGTTTACATTCTATCAAACAAAACATGCAGGGTTCAAAAAATTAAAAGTAAAATTTAAACAGTTTTTTGTTTGATTTTATATTTGAAAAAGGAACTTATGAGTTCTGCAGTTTTGAACAGGAAGTTAATTGACTTTTACAATGGGATTTTTTTTTAAATATAGACTGTATGAATATTTGACAATAACTTTTTTTTTTGTTACAGCACAGAACTCGTCAAATTGAAGAAAACACATACAGTATATAATAACAGTAAATTGTAGTAGTCATGAAACAACAGAAGTAATAGAACTTGTAGTGACTTTGGTACATGATGAAAGACGTCAGTATAAAGGGAAATGGTAGTGGAAGAGTTTGAGCAGTTGAGGAACAAATGTGTCCACAGTAATAAAGCACTGGCGGCTGGTAATCATTCAATTCTATTTATTTTTTCCCAATATCACAACAATAGCTGCCTCACAGGGTTTAGCAGAAAGTTTTGATTTGTTCTGACAAATAAACAGCCCAGTATTCAAACACATAGAGCCATAATCAAACAAAACACACAAAACAAGCAAATTGATAAATGTCCAACAAGTAAACTGAATGAATTGATAGCAAATGTAAGAATGAATCGAGGCGTTCTCTTTGTAGTTTTGCACAACATTACAGACATTACAGATGGAGCAGGGTCTTTAGTTTAGAGTTATTTAGAAGTGTATGTCAAAGCATTAAACAATTTACAAATCAGATATTAGACAAATAGCTTAGGCCTGTGTTTCCAAATCAGTTTCCAAATCAATGTGTAGCCCATATTGAGTCATTTTTGAGGATTTGAGTCTAAATATGATTACAACAAGAAGATGATAATGTAAAAATGGACAATATACCTTGAGACACTTGGGACAAAGATAAGGGGATACGCAGAACAAAAAAACTGCTTCAAGTTGACACCATTCATTTTTCTTTTGATGATTATTTCAATTACTTCTAAATGGGCGATTGTATTGGCCTAATACAATGTTATTATTAGATGGTTCCAGTATGAATCTTAAAGTGACTCCATTTAAATGTTCTGGGTATGAAAAGTCAAATGCATAATCCCATTGCAAAGAGTAATGAAGCATTATTTTGGGGACATTCTTCGTTGATAAACGTACATTTCATGCCATACTGTGGAATAATATTAGCCTGATGTATCAGACAGCTTCATTTTACTCCACAGAAACTGTCTGATGTCTCAGCATTGGAGCTTGTTTGTTCTATGATAGGGGGGGTCCCTTTTTCGCATTAACCAATCACTGTGGTTTGTTTGCTACTGGACGTTAGCATGTATTGCAACCAACACATGAGTTGTAGTCTGTGACGTTCAGCGTAAACATGGACATTAGTGATCGTTGCCGTTTCCATCAGGCTAGAGCGGCACCATCACATCATAGAAAAGGTGATATTTGAATCTAAAGTTCTGGCAGTTACTACTTTAACCACAAACTTGCAGAACTAAACAGATGCTTGAATTTGACGTCACTGCTTAATTTCTGTTTGTTGATTGGTCAATTGTTTCTCAAGCTCGATTCAAGCAGCAACATTGAAATTCCTGACCTAGTTGAAATGAAATGAAATTAATTAATCGGAGGCACTAGGTGGCGCTAGCCTGGATGGAATAATATAGCTAAAGAAACAAAATTACCATGGAAAGAAGCAAGAGGCAACCAGGCTGGCAACACATGCCTCTGATACAGTATCTCTACTTATTAGCAAGGAGATACTGTTTCAGCTTTATTTGTATGTTCTGCTTCTTTGACCTCGTCTTAAATATGAACTTATTACAGACCTATTGTACATTTATCCCACAGAAACAAATAATAACTGACAAACTTCCTTCTTCTTGGACTACATTATTGATGGTTAAAGCAAATAAGTACCATGGAGCAAAGAACCTTAAAAGTGTGAAGCTAAGCAAGAGAGGTAGTCTTTCAAGACTTTAAAGAGTCAAGCTTAGCTAAATGCAAGCCTGCTCAGAGTATAATGTTTGTAGTCCAACAAAAACATCAGAGGAAAAAAAAAAAAGTTTATTTTCGGTTAAAAAGTTACACAATTGGGTCTCTAATCCTTTGAGTTAGTGACAAAAAAGATATTTCTAAATATTGAAATTTTATGTAAAATTTGTCTGAATTTTTATTGTATTGATGGGGGCTACTGAGGTTCCTTGAGAATCTGAATCTCAATGGGACTTCCTGGTTTAAAAAAAGGTAAATAAAATACATAAAAAAAAAAATAGAAAGATGTGAGAAACAATATGTTAACATTGAAAACTGCCATGTTTGCTGACTTTGTACAGATTGTTCAATGGTAAAAAAGTATACATAATTGAATCAAACTGCTGAGACACTGGTAAATGCAGAATATTTATACATGTGTTCAGTTTACATTATAAAACTCTATTGTCACATAGCTCTATGTCAAATCAATACACAAATCACGTCACACTTAACAACAGATGATTTCAGTGCTGATTCATTATTTTATCCGTAAAATTTGAGTTTGAAATGCAATATGACTGAGAACAAAGGCTCATAATCTTATAACGTATTGCCTGGGAGAACAGTGACAGGACAAATGTCAGCGGTCCAAATGCGGCTTGTAACACTACACATATATGCCGACATAGATGAATGAGGCTCACGCTGCTATGGTACACAGCATTACAGAGAGCCGGGGCTATCCATCAGGGGCAGACGGGGCGACTCAGAGGGGGAAATCTGCCCTGTGATGGCTGTAAATGAGGGCTGGGGTGGAGCTGTCAGAGCGTGTTTGGCCCGGGACAAGACAGACAGAGAAACAAAGAGAGAGAGAGGAGTAATAACACAAACACAATGAAGTAGAGGCAGGGGCATGGGCACAGACAGGGGCTTCACTGTCACTGCCAGGGTGCTCTGCTGTGGAGAAGTATAGTGTAAGACAGGGTTTTGGTACAGGAGCTTGTACTACTGAAAGCATGCTACTACTACTTAAAGCAGATTACCACTAGCAACATAATGACACATCAATAGGTGCGGGTGGAGGCTGACTGAAATGTAGAATGATAAATGTCTGTATTTTAGAGGTGCACAGTGTATTTTAAAATGACTTATAGAGAATGTTTTCGTGTTTCACTTTTAGAAGCTATTTTCGCCACATTATGGCATAAAATGTATGAATTCACATAAACAATGATTCAAATTATTGTTTAGTTTCTTATTTCAATTGAATCGTCTTGACTTTTTGCCTCCAGAAAATTACTCAGTGTCCCTTTAATCCAGTGGTTCTCGATCTTTTTTGTCACGACCCACAAAAACAAAATGTATTACCACAAAGTGACAAGTAGCCTTTAGTCTATGTTGGATAATATTTTATCCAACATAGACTATATATATTATTCAGTCAGTGTGAAACTTTTGCTGAAGTTAGCTCATAAATGTGAGGAAAAAGTCTTACTTTTTTGTTTTTTCATGCATTTTGTGTGTAAAAACAGTTCAAAATGCACATGACAGAGTCAGCAAAAACAGTAACATTTTTGTTGTTGTTGTTTGTTTGTTTTTTGTTTAAATTTTTTTAGTAAACTAGATCTGCTTGCAAATTAGCATGAATATATATTTATTTATTTTCTTTTTCCTCTCATAATTTAATGCATTCTCCGTCATGGTGCTTTTTCATGGTTGAGATGCACTTGTTAAGCGTGTGCAGGTTTAAATAATACTTTTTAGTCTATTCACCTCGTTGCTGAAGGGCTGGAAGAGTTCTACTCCACGACCTTGGATGTGAAGAGGACCAGAGGGCGTGGTTTGGTGCAAATCTCCACAGACAAACCTCACTTAGCTGGAAGCACTTTGCTGTTCACTTCCACCTAGAACTGATGTGACTCTACTATCAGTACAGTTACTACCATCAGCACAATGAATAGAGAAAAGCAGCACAATATTCGTTATGGGTCAAAGAAAATATCATTATGCTCTCACAGCCTGTGGGTTCTGCACTGTGGCTGAAGGCTTGGGGCAGAATCAGAAAAGTGGGAAGAGAAAGTCTGACTTAAAGCAAGTCTGGAAAAGGTACTGTAAGTAAATAAATTGATCTATCTATCTTTCAAGGCACTCAAAGCACTTTACATCAACACATCAGTCACACATTCACCCAATGTGCAGGTTAAAACAAGTATGCACTTTTCTTTTTAAGAATTTACTAAAATCTGTTTTGTCTCAGCTTTCATTGTCAAAGAAAGAAAAATTGCTTGCAGTGTCATGTCTGCATCTAAAAGAAAGAATTTCGGTCGACATGACTTTCCGCCTGTGCATGTGTTATGCAGAAAGATCCCTATCTGTCTGGTTACATAGGGAAACTTCTTTGAATAAAACAACAAAACGGAACGAGAGCAGCTGTTTGGATCAGGTATGAACCGGTCTGTCTCCTGAAGCTTGAACAGTGTTTTTCTCGCCATTTTTTCACTCCTGAATGTAACTTTTAAGGGTCGTAGGGTCGAATTTCACAACAATGTTAATTAAGCAACATAACTTTTGTTTTCGCACAGTGAGAAACTCTAGTTAGCTGACAAAGGAGCCTTTTCAACTTGTTTCTACTGTTTGTGTCCATGAACGGCAGCTCTTTCTGCAGGTCGGTGTGCATGCATCACTCATGTTGATAAACAAAAATTCTGAACAGTTTGTTCACGAGCATCCAGGAAGGAAACTGCTGCCATGATATCAGCACTGCTTGAACTCGCACTGGCTTCCAAAAGCTGCGAAAAGTGCTTCAAAATTAATTACGGCAAATAATTTGCAATTCAGAATTTAAGATAAGAAAGCAAAACATGTGAACTGCAACAATAAATTTCAAATTATATTGTGTATATGTTTACGTTTTTACGTGTCTTGCTCGAGGACATAATGACAATTTGCTGCAGTCATCCCACTGTGATCCCATCCAAGCACTGACCAGCTCTTATGTTGAGATGTGATGAAATCAGGCATTGACAAGCAGACATAGCTATTACCACTCCAACTGCAATAATGTGAACCCACCGACTGCATATTCACAAAATATGACATAGCACAAAATAACAGCTTCACAATGTTATGCAATTCACCAATAGAGACAGACAACATGAGACTTGGGAAATTATTACCTGAAAAATACAATGTCGTTGAGCTTCCAGAATAGATCCACTTTAGTGCTTATAAAAACAGTTTGAATCTTGCTTTGCACAAAGAAGTATCAACTCTCAGACGACATAAATATTTTGCATAACAGAAGTACAAAAGTGACCGTGACAATCACAAAGAATATTTCAACACGCCAATAACTATTATTAGGTGTTTTGAAAAAGACTAAACACAAGTTATTCAAGAACATTTCTGACAACAATCCAACAAAAATAAGACAACAACAGAAGAACACAATGATGAGCAGACAGGAACATAACCACAGACTCCCACTGTCACAGCAGTGGTGCCCTGCTGCTGCCGGGAAATATAAGCTGGAGAGAACAAGAGGGAGGAGGAGAGAGGGAGGAGAGAGAGAACAAGAGGAGGGAGAAGAGAGTGAGAGAGAGGGTCGAGGAAGAGAGATGAGAGAGGGAGGAGGGAGAGAACAAGAGGGAGAGAGGAGAGAGAGAGGGAGGGAAGGAGAGAGAAAAAAACAAGAGGGAGGGAGAAAGAGGGGGGGGTGAGAGGGAGAGGAGGAGAGTAGAGATAACAAGAGGGAGGGACAGAGAGAGAAAAAGAGAGAGGAGAGAGAGAATAAGAGGGAGGAGAGAGAGGGAGAATAAGAGGGAAGAGGTAAAGAGGGAGAGAGAGAGAAGGAAAGAGAGAGAAAGGAAGAGAGAGAGGAAATAGAGATAAAGAGAGAGGGAGACTAAGAGGGAGGAGGGAGAGAGGGGGGCAGAGAGGGAGAGAGAGAAGGAAAGAGAGAGAAAGGAAGAAGGAGAGGTGAGAGAGAACAGAAAGAGATAGGGGGGTGCTGCTGAAAAATATAAGCTGAGGAGAACAGGAGAGTGAGAGGGAAGGAGAGAGGGACAGAGAGGGGGGAGAGAGAGAGAAAGGGAAGGAGAGAACAGAGGGAGGAGAGATAAGAAAGAGTAAGAGAGAGAGAGTGGCATTCTGTAATTAGGCTGGTGAGAACAAGAGGGAGGGAGAGAAGAAGAAAAAGAGTGAGAGAGCTGCTGCTGAAAAATATAAGCTAAAAGAATAGGACAGAGGGAAAGAGAGGGAGAGGGACAGAGAGAGGATGAGAGAGAGGAAGAGAAATCGAAAGGAGAAAGAGGAGAAAACAAAAGAAGGGAGTGGGCTAGAGAGAGAGAGAGGTGTGTGAGGGAGAGAGAGAAGGAGAGAGAGATAACAGAAAGAGATGAGAAAGAGTTAACAGAAAACACAAAAGAGTGTTAGAGAGAGAAAAACCAGAAAGGGACAGAGATGGGAAATCGAGTGATGAAAGAGAGAGAAAGGGGGAGAGAACAGAAAAAAAAGGAAAGAAGCAGAGGATGAGAGACATGTGAAAAGATGAGCAGAGACAAAGGAGAAAGTAAAGACAAAGAAAGAGAAAGGGAGGGAGGGAGAAGAGAGAGAGAAACAGATACAGAGGGGGTAAAGAAAGACAAAGAGAGAGAAAAAGAGAGACAGAGTAGATAGATAAAGAGTGAGGGAGACGAGAGAGAGAGAGAGAGAGAGAGAGAAGGTAAATTGAGTGCAGAGGATGAAAAAAGCATCAGGAAGCAGCAAAGGCAATGATCAAGACAGAAAAACACAGGGCGAGTCGAGTAGAGAGAGAGAGAGAGAGAAGATGGGGAACGCCTTCAGAAAAGCACTAGCCGCTGTCAGATCTCTGAAGTATTACCGTGTTGTAGCACAAAGATATTTACTCTAATTACAAGCAGCTAATGTCTCTCCAGGTACAGAGGCTGCCACAATAATTACCAACACAGGGCATGTATCGTCCCGAAGAGCTCCATTGTACATCATTAACACTTTACTCACAACACGAGTCTGTGGTAAGACAATGTAACGCGTCCACTGCACCATTCTTTAGCTCACACTCACGGTCATTAGGGTAATAGGGGATTTTTATGTGAGTTTTCCCCCCGAACCTGCCAGTCTGGCCCAGCTATGATGTGTAGCACTGCATACGTTCTTTCACGGGCTGCTAGACTGGGTTTTAAATGGCTGTCTTACAAATTATGATGAGTTTTGTGGAAGATTTTAGTTTTGTACACCCTTTATAGACACAAATCAATTCTGTTATGATCTTGTCCCGTATTGATTCTTTTTAAGTTAGTGTTGGTCTTAGATTTGGTATTTTTTAGTCTAAATTGTATGTGATAGGTGTGAACATGCATTTAACTAAACCAAAATGAAGAGACTTAGAGTTACCTCATTAAATTTGTCACTTATCCATGACTAAACCACCAGAATAAACTTGGATTTGACCAACCACAATCCATTACAACACTACTTATTCTACTTTTCTGTCATGAAAAGCTCAAGCCTTTAGTCTCCTTCACAGAGGCACCATGTGTCTTGGTGAGTCCTTCTGTTTCAGTTTTAGGGGAAAACTACCCAGGCGCAAGTGGAACACTCAAAAACAGTTTTGCTCAGTCCAAGGTGCTGGCTATTGGACCATGAAAATAGATGTTTAGCATCTTTAGCTGCTGTAGTGTTTTGTTATTTTGTAAGGTTTAATATCAAAAGATTGGCTAATGGCAACTGTATTTGTGGATACATAGAATTGTAAAAATCAAAAATACATGCATACATACTAAAAATATTAATTAAAGGAGAGATATCATGAGAAATGAAGCATGTTATTCCAAGTTCTCTCCTCATTATCTTTTGTTAGTATTGCATTTGATTTGATTCATTGGATTGCGTTAACACTTTAACATAATTTTTTGAAACAACACCTGAACATGTCTATGAGTCTCCAGAGTTCACTTGGAGTGTGATACTAGGGTGACAATGGATGTTCTCATACATATTATCATTTTAAATTCCCCACCAAATACATCAGCTCAGTCCTGACTGAGCAAGCACAACATGATGGAGATTGGCACCGCTCACTGGTCTTGACAGGGCGCTCCAATGTCACAGGAGAATGGGTCAAATGCAAAGGATACATTTTTTCACTCAAGTGATTATTAAAGTATCTCTCTCTAATTTAAGGTCCAAAGAAAGCCACTTTTTAGCTCTGGCCAAGTGAACAACATCACTGTATCTAACTTTCACTCAGTTGAACTATTGTTATATAATGGTTTATGATAGGGGTTTTAAACATAAGGCCTGTGGGCCATATCAGGCCCTCCAGCCAATTAAACTCGACCCACAATCCATCTTCCAAAAAACATGTCTTGTGACTGATTTGATTCTGACCTAGTTTGAGTATCTTGCTTTGTTCTGTATCCAAACGTCTTTTGTATTTTATTTTTCCACAAAAACTCACATTCAGCAGTAGTTATTTTGAGCAACTCCAAAAAATATAGTGGTTCTCTCTACATCTGACCTAGAGATCTCTGCCCCCTGAAAAATCTGTCTCTCAGGAAAATAAAGTTGACTAGCCCTGGTTTATTGAGCATTGGGGAAGTATTGGGATGGGACAAGTCTGTTGTGTCACAATTTGATTTTTGTCATAGATCACAATAAGTTGGTATATGTTGTTTTAGGAGTTTTGTTTTAAGATAATGTTTTAAAAAGTTCATATTTCAATCATTCCTGAGTTGATTTCATGAAACACAACAGACAAAACTCACTTCACAATAAGCCAACAGTTTACTTCTTCTGACTGAAATGGCAGAGGAATCAACTCTTTCCAAACCAGACGAACATAACAAAACAGAGCTATGAAGGGACACATGATCGAACCCAACACCAGAATCGAACTGAAACTATGGAACAATTCAATCCTGTTTTCCATATCGTCCCATCCAGAGTAGGTATGGATTGCACACTGCTCACATTGTTGTATCATCTGTTTAGTCATCACTGAGTCTTTTCTTGAGCAATGTCAAAAACTAACGCTAAGCAGCCCCTTAACCGCACCGCAGGACTCTCCTCTTCTATTCCGCCTCAGTGCTGCTGCTGCCATTTCTCTTCTTTCTCTGACACAAACTCCCTTTCTCTCTCTCTTCTCTCTCTTTCTACCCTCACATCAGATGATAAACACGATTTCACGCCACATTACAATCACGGCTCTTTGTAAAACACACCAAATCCGCCTATAAAAAATTAATTCTTGTTCTCGCAGGGAGGCGGGAGGACACGGCCAAATGTATAGATTTACAATTGAACACAGGCGAGTTCCAGAGCAATGTTTTAATGCGTCATAAACACCGGGCTGTTTTTTGGTCTCTCTTCCAATAAAAACAGAACGGCGCGGGGGTGTGATTCGGGGAGCTGGGGGAAATTAAAGCTGAAGTTGGTCTCCTCCTCGGTGCACTCCCTTCTCTCTCAAACACTGGAAGTATGAGCGGACAAAAGTACACAAAGCCACTACACACACAGTTAATCAGCAACCCACCGAGAAATCTAAGACTACATCTACACCCAGTGGAGGGAACATGATACAACCACAGCTTTCTCACCACATTCTCTCTCTCTTTCCTCTCTCTGTTCCCTCGCTTTCTCTCCTAATCATCAGCACAGCCTCCCGTTGATAAATTAGCCGAGGAGGAAGGAGTAAAAGTAGGCCTACTGTTACCAGAAAATAATGCATCAGCTGAAGTCAACCTATTTGGAATAGAAAAGTACAAGCTAAGGTGTACAGTAAAGTGATGTGTTTGCTATCAGGATCTGAAGACTTTTTTTTGGGCAGTGTCGGTGAACAGAACTCACAAATAAGGAATGGCTTTGGCAACACGGTGCAAGACAAACAATCACAGAGACAATCCATCTTGGTAACATTCGCAGTTTCTTAAAGGGACTATACCATAAAATAACAAAAATCTATTCCTCAGCACAAATATCTTGTTAACGTATCTATTCAGGTGGAAATTAGTCTGCAATGTCCTGACTATGTCTAATGAAGTCTCGTTTTTTCATCTACCTCTGCTACGTTCGTCTGTTGTTGTTGTTTTTGTAGCATTGTGGCTAACTGCTGTTAGCATACCAGGACGTCTCGCTCCTGACGGCTGTTTAAAAAGTGTAAACACACATGTAAGCGGTTCATTTATGTTATAATTACACAAAATTGTCTCTGTTGCTGTTTATTCTTCATACCTGGCTTCTGTGCTGTCATGATCCGCCCACGTTTCTTCTTCATGTGTTCCTGCAGTGCACTAGTATAGATTGGGGATCAGAGCTTCCTCTTCACTTTTGCGAGACCTCACGGTGGAAGAGTAGGCCGACTGTTAGCAGCACATGTTGACGCTGTTTACTTTTATGTAATCCAGATTAAATGGAGACCGCCTCCAAGAGTTCGGCTGTGTCCTGCACCAACATCATAAACCAACACACACAACGCAGAAAGAAATACATCGTCATACTCAACTATTTTAAAGCTAAGACTGCATTTAAGTGAGTTGAAAGTTGTGGAATGATATAGGAAGTTTAAAATGAATTATCTCTATTTTTAGGGAAGTGGGTAAATCGGGTATAGGACCTTTAATACATGAGCTCCACAAATAGGCTGATTATTTTTGTTGTAAATAAGTTATCATAGTCTTTTTCAGCAAAAAAGTTTTTTGTATTGCAGCACTCTGTGTCAAAACCAGACCACTCTGTATTATCTGACTTGAATAAATAACTATTATATTCCTAATAGCTAGCTGAAAGCAGTGCTCTGATTGGCTGTGCTTGGACAATCCTCTCCAGTTTCACTTTATGCAATATTTGGAGCCAAAATGAATGAATCAATAATGCACTGAAGGATTTATGAGTAATTGTAAAGAGTTAGATAACTACTTTCAGTTTTGCGATGTGGAAAAAAAGATCCTTTTCTGTGAGCAAATTGCACAAACCAATAATTTGCTTTGGTGATAAGGTGCAACATGACACACTGACATAAACATATGAAGACATGTAAATAATGTGGTAAGAATACAATTAAATCAAAACGAATGTACAAACAGATGAAGTGATGTTGATATGACACATTAAACTTATGGTTCAATAGAATCTGAAACTATATATTTGGAGCTCAGTGTACTGATCCTTTTCACTAATGGGAACTTCCTACATTATTTCTTTGTAGTATGGTCAAATTTATACTGCAGAAAGTAACTTCAGCTTATGGACTCCTGTTGGGCTGTTTATTCTTTCAGCTCATGGTTTATTTAAAATCATTTGTTTACAGCAGTGTTTTCTGGGGTTCTGCTCTAGAAGGTTATTGTGTCAGTGGCATAATGTACTTTTCAAAATGTTGTTTATCGTGATATTTTCTGTAACATTAAATTTTGGTTCTCAATGTGGTATTGAGAGAGACTTACACACAAAAATATTGGTTGCAGAACAGGACCAATGGACTAGTAGCTGGTCTTTTGATGGTGACAGTTGTTTATCCAAAGGTCTGGACATTGTTGAAACTGTGTCTTCATCAACAACCTTTGGCACACATGGCATTGTAGACATATTTTGTAGGTTTTATTACTTTTTATGGATGATTGACACTCAGTGGACTGATAATTGCTGATAAGACTTAAAAAAATCATTTTGGTCAATATCTGACTAGCTGTTGCAGAAATGGTAAGTAACAATTTTTTTATTTTATTTTTTATTTATTTATTTATGTATCTGTACTTTCTAGTCCCTACATTTTAAAAACAGGTTAATTACTTTTTAAGACCACAACCGTCTTTTTTTTTCTCTCTCTCTCTCTCTCAAAGGTGCACAGCTTTCCAGTTCAAGTTCAATTTCTAACAATCTAATAATACTTATAAAATGTTATTATAGTTATTGCCTCATTTCAGCCCATTTCACACCACAACACACCTAATACCAACTGTGTATTTTTAATTTTTGCTTAAGTAAATTGCCAATGATGTACTTTTACTCAAGTAAACAAGTTTCAATAGGACTTTTTAGACAAGTAACTGTACTTTTACTTGAGTACTGAACTTTAATACTTCTCCGCTGATAGGATATACAAGGTTGTTCTTGTAAGACATCTTTTCTGTCTACTAAACTGTGTGTATGTTTTTTAAAGTTTATTATGCATGTAGCTATTTTTGTGCAGACTTACCAAACAAGCCAGTTTCAGGTCAAAACAGTAGTTGTGACATTGTCCTGGATTGTCCTGATTATTCCTAAACACAAACACATGCTTTTAAATCAATCACACTGCTCATTTCTTCATTCTCACCCCCTCCTTTCACCCTCTCCTTTAACTTCCAGCACTGCCCAGTTAACCAGGTTTACTTGTGAACATGTGGATGTGGGTGGAGTTTAGAGATTTAGGTGCACTGTGTAACTTTTCTGGTGGAGACTCCACCCACTGCTACACATGCTTGTTTCCATGGAGATATCTAAGTAATTAAATCCTTCAGACATTGGAGAAAAGGAGACTGCATACACTGTGCTCTTTAAAGTCATTTTATGTATTATCAACGAGCATCTGTATTCATAAAGTGTCTGCTACCGTTCTTCAAATGAACTTTAAGTATCCTACCATTCTGTTGTTGGAGCTTGCAACAAAGGTACGAGCACTGCTACTAATTAGCCACTGAAATAGCACAAATTCAGAGTAATGAACACTGAAAACCATTGCAAACAAGGTAACCAAAGAAGGAAAGTCTGGGGCATTTTTTCTCCATTTGTGCTTCTTGTTTCAGCCATTTCCAAAAGTCCTTTTCAGACTGTGGTGACAAACATAACCCTGCAAAAATAAATCATAGTTTGGTTGAAGACAAATGCCTGATCCGCTGGGACTGCCCCGAGGCTGCCGTCATAATGGCCTCTCTCACTCTGTTCTCTGTTCACTTTGCCTCTTTTACTATTTCTCTTACAGGCTTAAAGGGAGACTTCCAGGCAGCAGAGTTTGAGGAATAAACCCAAACAGGTATAGAGATGTCTGTTTCTAAATAGCACCTATATTTTGTAAGCTACAAAACTAGTGGTGCCACTAAATATGACTGGCTTTACAACATTTATACATTCCTGCTAGACAGTCCATGCAAATACCATTTCATAATTAAAATTTGTGCTGTAAAAGCCTGGGGGAAAAGTGAAAGGAGGGGCTGAGAGTGGAGAGCAGCAGTATGGGTTTGACAGCAGGTGTTTGTGATTAGCAAACAGTTGTGAGTGAATAAATCAATGATGTCACTTAGGACTTACACCGGGCTCACACTGCCTCCAGATCCAGATCCGGATCCGTCTGGGTCCGGTCGTCACTCACACTGCCTCCAGAATATGTAGATATGTAATATGTAGATTCACGCTCAACTTGGGAGTTTCCGTGATCTCTGGCACATGGATATGTAAACAAGGAACACTTGCGCCGTGTTTTGGGCTTATTTCACCTCACGTCATTTTCTGTTGGATTTTTCGACGCATAATGGGTAAGTACGGGACGTTTATTTGCCTCCTGTGTGTTCAATAGTCGCGTATATGTCGAGCATTTGCTGTATTTGTTGTAGTAACAGAAACGTAATGTTTTTACTTTGAAAACCACCGGATTCACTTCACCCGCGAGCGCTTAGTTTCCTGTTTGTCGTGTCTTCTTTTCACAACTTTACCAAAAAGGGCTCCGGAGCGCTCGGCAGTCCGGAAACATTTAAATGAAACGGAAACGATCCGGACGTACGGAGCAGAGCCGCGCGGCTCGCCGGACCGGACGGATCGCGGTGTGAGAGCCTCTCATTACTTTTCAAGAAACGGAAAGCCTCCGTACGCCGGACCGGAGTACGGACTGGATCCAGTGTGAGACCGGGGTTAGGGCCAGATTTATCATGCATTTGCTCAAGTACAAAACAAGTTAGTGGGAGCAAAAACTTGGTGTAGCTGACATTTTTGTTTCACACAGACACTAAAGATGCAGAATTTGAGGTGGTGCATATCTGTTTTGTGTAATATATAATATGTACATCTTTCGGTATAAAATTATACAGAAATTACTCACAAATAACGTTTTCTTTTTGTTTTTTTTTTTCAGTTTGCACCGAAAATTTAGCACCTGGCTTGATAAATTGGGCCCTAGATATGACATTGGGATCTGCGGTGAGAAACATGAGTTTGTGTTCATTTGCTCATTTGATCAAACAATGACTGAGGACAGAAGGTAAGGCTATTTAAACACTATATATACCAATTTAATAGTCGAAAAAAAGTTGTTTTTGTGCTTGCCGTCACTTTAAGATCTGGTCCGGGATGTTCAAAATTACCTCAACTGAATAATGACCCAAATAAAGATTATACTGTACATGTCTCCAAAATAATTGAAGCAGACTTTCAAACATGTTACAACTTATTACCCTGGTTTCTCTTTTCACACTGGGTTTTTGGAGTTCTTCCTTGTGCAAAAGGATGGTCTAAAGCCTTGATTTTCAACCAATCTGGCCTTGTGGTAAAATGCAGATTCAAATAATTTGAACAACTAAATCACTATTCTAGCAACAATGACATGGACATTTGCAAGACTAAAACCTTTTTTTTTTCCCAAGTGACGTTACGAAAATATGTATTGTCCAAGTATATATTTGAATGAAAAACATTTTTACATCTTCCATCTAAGTCTAAAGAGATTTATGAAAAGCACTTAATATTAGTGAAGAAGTAGGAGGTTACAAATGTGTTAGGTAAGTTAACACTTACTGTGGCCTAGTTGTTTGTCGTTCCATTTTGAGATGCGTAGTACAATTTGAGTATAACGCATCTAATCTTGATGATATTTTTGTATGAGGTGGCCCTGATATTATCAACAATATAGTGTGTCGTGACTCAAAAAAGGTTGAAAAACAAAGGACAGGGGATGTTCTGAGACAATGATCCATTTGTCTCTTTGCTGTGAATGTTGGACAATCTCCCTCGGCTTTGTTGACCAATGACTGTCCCATTGTTTGATTTTGTAATGTTTCTGTTTGCTAAATCAACAATCTTGTGAAGTCCCCCGAGGCGACCGCTGTTGTAATTTTGGGATTTGACTCACCAAAACAAATCTGCTGCTGTATTTCGCTTCAGTAATTGCTGAATGAAGGCTGCTTAAGTTGTTTCTGAGATATTTTAAACAAAGCCATTCAACGTATTTTCCTAAGGGCCATATTTTCCATCAGGCCATTGCCTCTGGGCTGGAGGTGCACACTTTGGGGTTGACAAAATCACCCCAACACTAGATCTTTTTTAGCATTGCAAAATAACTGCTGCTGTATTAGACTTTGTGTAGAGCATGACTGCATACTTCAAAACAAAGAATAAACCAGAACCAAATGTCTAAAGCAAAACTAAGAACAAATACATATATTTACCAATGTTTATAAGACTGATGTATATTTTTTGTTTGTGAGTCATTCCCAGACAACAAATTACAACTGTGTGTCTTAATTGGTAGACTAGCTGTGTTCATCTGCCTTCTGCTGCCAGTAGATGTGTAATGCCTGACTGTATAGACAGATTTTTTGTTTATTAACACGGCGATGCGCGTGCACCCCGCCTGTAGAAAGAACCTCCGCTCATTGACACAAACAGTGGAAACAAGTCAAAAAAGCTCCGTTGTCAGCTAAATACAAGAGTTTATCACTGTGTGAAAACAAAGGTTATGCTGCTAAATCAACATTTGTGAATAAAATTTGATCCTACAACCCTTAAGAGTTACGTTCAGGTGAGTGAAAAAAAACGGCGTCAAGCTTCAGGAGTCTGACATCTGTCAGACTGGTTTTACCTGATTAAAACAGCTAGCTGTCGTCCGTTTTGCGGTTTTATTTCAAAGAAGTTTCTCCATGTAAACAGATGGAGAGGAGTTCTTTCTGCATAAAACATGCGCAGTAGGACGGAAAGTCTATACTATTTATATATTTATATTCTCTCTCTCTCTCTCTCTCTCTCTCTCTCTCTCTCTCTCTCTCTCTCTCTCTCAGATTTGGGGTTTTGTCAATTGCTTAAAACAGCTGAAGATAATTTAATTGAAACATTGTTTTGGGAACCTAGTTTAGGCTTATTTAAGTCCTGTCAAATTTTGGCCTATTTAAAAAAAAAAAAAAAAAAAAACGTAATCTGATTCATCCAAGATGAGCTATTTGAAAGTAAGTCTGTTTCAACTTTCTTTTTATGTTTACTAATTCCAGAAGCTTGATGTTTTTATCAGATGAACCACAAGAGATTCATCAAAAAAACATCCAGAATGAAAAAGGGTTTAAAAGTCTTTTACTATTATTATAATTTTTATAATTTAATTTTTTTGTTGTTATTATGTTTTTTGGTTTGTTATTAGGCTAATTTGATAAAGACAAGTATGTTTCATGAGCTCATGTCACACACTACAACATTTTAACCAAGGCTATTTCTCAATATCTTGGGCTTTAAATAAAAAACGTCAAAATACAATACAACGTTACACAATACAAACTATAATACACATAATACATTCAAAACAGTTTCTGACCTGGAATTAAAAAGTTTGTCTCTCCTTTCAATTCTAAATGTAGTGTGTTCTGTTCAAAAGTTGCTTTGTGCCTTGTTTCTACTCTGAGCTCCCCTGGTAACTGACCCTACACCTACAAGAATAGTATTAGAAAGAAAAAAAGTAGGCCCATAAAACTTTGACTTATAATATTTGTAATATATTTAACAGCACTGACAAATCCTGAAATTTAGACCTTTACACTTTGTGGTGAGAATAAAATGTAAATTATCACCAGCAGTGAATTCTTCCTTAGCGTATTTATTTGCTAAATTATTCACGTTAAATGTCACTCTCCCCAGCCTCGTCTCTGTTTACAGTACAATACAAAGCGGATATGTTGGTGACAAGAACATCAGTCGCTCCGGGCCAAACTGCTGCCGTTTTGTATAAACAAGCACCAAGTCATTAGCCGTGTTTTGAGCTTTAAAACATGATTTGTCCCCTGCAGTGGTATAAGGTCATCACAGCTGTCTGATGTGGTGTCAAAGTAATAAAACGCTGGATTTCCTAAACACCATGATCCCGAGTCTCCAGCTCAGCGCCCGACCAGCTGCACACATCTGTCACTTGTATATTATGATTGCAACTACAACAAATAGAACTGCAGAAAGGACTATGGTTACAGTCTTTTAAAACATGATATTTCTCCTACTCACGTCAAAAGTGCAACCGTCACTTAATAAAAAATGGCACACTTGTTTGAAAAAGTGATGATGTCCAGATGGTGGGCAGGAGACAGGTTTCTTATTGAAAACATTGCACTTTGTCAACACAATGATTTATATTACTCACAAGACCCATTTACTTTTTTCATTACATAGAAACTGCATTTAAACAATATCCATTTTAGCTTCCCTTCATTAAATTATATTGCCGTATTCAAACCTGCTCTCGTGAAAATGCATGTATGTACTGCAGAAATGTATCCATTGCTTCCCAAGTTAATTTGGTGCATCTAAAAATGTGTTATTAGTGAGGAAAAATCGATCGAAGTTTGCAGCGATTAAATCGAAAGGCCAGAAGCGATCAGTTTATCTCATGCAGTCACTGACTTAAAGGTTGTTTGGAGGATTTTTCAAATCCAACTGTTTGCTGTTTTTCAAATGATGTACATGTGTTTCTCCTCCCAGGGCCACGCCCTTCACTGCAACTGGGCCAATGAGTTACTTAGGAACACTGAGGGTTTGCTTGACAGTTTAGTAGGCCAATCTATTGGTAAATGTTTTACAGGCCTCATCATGTCCACAATTTATATAAGTTTATAATTCTTTTTTTGTTTGGCATAAGTACAAGGCTGTTACAAATCTAAGCAACTCTTTTTGACCAAGACTGACAAAAAACAATTTTTGAAAATCCTCCATACAACCTTTAAATACACACACTCTGTAGTTGTATTATACAAACAATAATACAAGAATAGTCAGAATGTTTGAAGAAACAAAGTGTGAACTTGCGCCAGACCTGACTGAATGTGTTATTAAAAGAATACAATGTTCATACGTATTTACATACGCATACGTATCAAGTTAAAGTAAAAAGTATTCATCGAATTTACATGGAATTGTAAAAACAAAACTCATAACTAAATATTTGTTTTATAGTTAAAATTTTATGTAATTGAAAAAACAACATTGTAATGATTATGTCTGAAAGAATAAAGGGAGAAAAACACATCTGAAATTGTCACTGTACAGTTTTTGTCACTTATTGACTCACAGTTAGACAGACAAGTAAGGACAATACAGAAAAATTCAAGCATGATCTGAAGTATATAGTGTTCGAAAACTTTCACAATTTCATTACAATAGGCTACCTAAAACACACTAAAACCTACTTCCACTCCTGGCACTAGGCCTATTATTTCTGCTACTTAACAAGTGAAAACAACTTCGTCACATGTTGTGGTTTGAAAACACAATTTCCTCGTCTCGTCTGATCTGGTGTCAAAGCAATAAAACGGTGGATTTCCTAAAACACCACTATCCCCGGGTCCCCAGCCTCCTGCTCAGCGTATCCCAGCCCGGGTCTCACTCTGCCTGGGCCGGAGCAGCTGCGAGCGCCTGTCTCCCTGGATCTCAGTGCTATCGGATATCCACTCCACCTCCTCCTCCTCCAGACCATTACACAGGCCTCTTTATGCTGTGCTAAAAGCTGCTCATGTTCGAACCCTCCGGGGAACAGCTCCTTAAAACACGCGGCGGATGAGAGGCGCTGTCTGGTAAAATATTAATAGGAACTTAATTGGTTGTTAATGGACTGGGTGCTTGGGTGTAGGAATCATTCTCCATTTAGATCAAGCCAAATAGTCAAACAAGCCATTCTTTAGGTGTCCTCTTACCACCTTCACCGGCGCCTAATTGTTTGCCGGTCACTCTAGCCGTGAGTTGCGGTAACCTTACTCAAGTTTTATGAGAAGGGCTTGCACATTGTAGCACTTTGGCCTCTGCACTGGCGAATTCAGAGTCACGTTACATTAACAACTAATGTCTTTTTAATTCCCAGATATCAGCTGGAGTTGGAAGGTCGCCGAAAGTTCAATTTGAGTTATTCAGTTCATCAAAACAAAGGTGGTAAAAGTGATACTTCCTGCTCCGCTGTAGGTCACGGCTCTCACAGTTTGAAAAGGTAATAGATTCTTTCAGGGTAGTTGTGTTTAGAGTTGCACACACATTTGGGTAATGCTGTAAACATCTTATCACATTAATTTTAACGAGCTAGAAAAAATAAATACATAAAAATAAAGTTTGTCATTAGTAAACAGTAGGTAAAGGATTTATACTTTCTTAATCATTTTCACAGAATCTAATGCAGCATTCATGTGATCCTCAGCATTTCTGAAAAGAGAAAACAAGGTTTCATTTCGTATCTTGGAAAGTCAGCATTCTGATGTCACTGAAAAAAATTCTTCAGCAAGTTAGGCTCTAAGGCGCTCCAACACAGTCTCACTAGATGGCGTACTTTTACCACGACACAAAAACAGTGTATTTGTACTACGACTTCACAGCTATTTTTAGTACTTATGTTACGCCGTGCATTTAGCACGATATGAAAAAGAGTAAAAATGACACGAGATTTCAGAGCGTCAAAAAAACACGAGTTTTAATTGAAGCCACGTGGGGACGTTTTCTTCAGGTGAAACGGGTAAGTTTAGGCATAAAGTTACTAAAATTGGTAAGATTAGGTCTGGGGCTTGGGGCAGGTTAAGATTAGAATCAGGATTTCATGAATATTCATAAATAAGAACACGTCTTAACAACCACCATTAAAATGAATGGGGACTGTGACGCGTACTATAATTACGCAGGACGGCCGTGAACTCGTGCTAATTATACCTCATTTACATATTGTGTAATGTCATGCTAAATGTACGCTTTCTTGTGAGATCGGGCTTGGCCAGGAGATGCTCTGGGACCAGCCTGAGAAAACATAGATACAATGAAATGTCAAAAACTTTTACCACTCAAACCTAAAGAAAAGATCGCCACGTGGCTTTAACCAAATTTCATGATTATTTTACGTTTTGACTTTTCGTTACATATTGACGTAAAAATCATGCTACATTTAGTTGTTAATTTATGTTTTTGTTTCCGAGACAGCAACAATGATTAATTTGTCTGTTTACTGTTGAACAATCTATTTCTTCATTACTGACCAATGACTTTTAGTTTTTTTTTCTTACATTTCTGTTGGTTAAATCAACAATCTTGTCCTCAGAGATGAATTTTGGGCTCATTAAAAAAATATAATGTATAATAATAGTACTTTTATACCATGGGCAACAAACCCAATATGCTAACGTAAGTCAAGGAGCTCAAATGTTTAACATTTAGCCAATGGAGTTCTTTTCAGTTGAAATACATTTCAACTGAAAAGTCTCAAAACTTTCACCTGGATTATCAAAACTAAAATTTTAAAGTGTTGACTTTTTTTCATCCAAGCTTCTGAAACTTGTCAAAAACATCACTGTTTTGCAAAGCTCAAGTAAGTCTCAATTCTTTGACCCAAGTTCAAGCTAAATCCCAAGTCTTCTGATTTGGCTTTTTTTTAATAAATCTTGCCAGAATGCCTTGGACCTTTCTTGTTGTCTTGTTGTCTTGCCCTTGTGGATCCTGATGAGCACCTGTTTTTGCCTTTACATGTTTGTGATCCAGGTGAGCACTTCTATAGCTTTTTTCTCTATCTTCTGATTTAAGTTTTAAATCTTTTTAAATTACTGATTAAAATGTGTCGGGTTTGTCAAACTAACACAAAAACGCAAGTCTCAAATAATACATGCGAAATCGAAATATCTTTTACATAGTCATTACTGGGGTACTTCTCTTCTTGTTACGTGGACTCTGTTGTGTTGAGCAGCATCAAAGTCTTTTCGTTCCTGTTCATCTCTGTCTCGTTCTGGATAAGGACCATTACACGCTCATTAGCTTTTATGGTCATTTTCCTGCTAATCGCTGTCAAACAAACAACTCTAAACAAAACACTTCTGCACAGAAATGCATCGACTCTGCCTGGAATAATTAATATTTGTATCACCTGAAACATACATCCATGAGAACAAGTAAGGAGTCTGTGTAGGCCAAGCTACTATTCAGATCTGTGGAGAGGCAAGCCCATTCAATGCCATCCTGATGAGGTATTCTGGGACGTCCCACATGGAAGAGGTCCTTGGGAAAGACTCTGCCTCTTGACTGGCCTTGGAACAACCCAGAATTTCATTTCAGAAGATGACTTTCTTTGAACCATCATTCAAACTATATTATACAAAGCATTGTGGGTGAAGTGTCTTGTCCAATAGCACAATGGCGGTGTCACTGTGCAAGACATACTGCTCTGAAATGTAATGGAAAACGACCATTCTCCCATAGACTTACTCTGCTCGAAAAGTGCAGTTTCTCTTTCTGCACTGAGCTTTTAAAATGTCCTTTCAAAACAAAAATAGCACAGCTTGAGAAATGTCTTCACAGTCCAACATCTGCGACTGTGGAATAAAAGGGGATATTTTCTGATTGCATGATGGTCCGTTTAAATTTTCATGAAATTCCTGCACATTATCCCATTTAAACTTTGGATGTTTGTTCGTTTTCCTCTCTGAACCAACAAGACAAGTCCACTTCCTCTAAAAGTATTCATGCAGTATTTATACATGCGAGAGTTACAAACAGAAAAATCAAATGGAAAACCAACTCGAGTTCAAATGTCGACATCAACACATACATTTTTGATCGCGGCAAACCTCCAAGACGCCATCCCCTTCGAGACGAGCGGCGGGAGGATGTCAAGCGGGGCATTATATTTAGAAATAAGTGATATTTCAGCATGTCTTTCAAAGCTCGTTCAGCTCCGATTCATTTATGAGAGGGACAAATAGTTGTTGAAAGACTTGGTCCAGGAAATGGGACTGGGAGTTTAGCGGCGGGGGTCACGGAGACTGCTTTTTACAATTTAGGCTTTTAAAATGGACTGTATGACAAGGAAAACACCCTGCTGGTAAAAATATACCTCCGGGGCTATTGTAAATGTGGGGTGAGTGAAGACAGGGCGTCAAGTGTATGAAAGAAGCATAAATCACAAACTATTACAATGCACTTAGTAATTTAGTCTGGGTTAACAGATGCTGTCTCCATATGACTTGTATAACTTCTCACAGAAAAGGCTTGTGTTAACTGTGTGCCATTTTTTAATATATGCAATAGACTTTCTTATTCCAGGACTTTGAGCCTTAGGCAGGAAACACCTTGGACCAAATATTCAGTTTCATGTGACAACTTGAGGTTTGTCTATGTTGCAGTCACAAATAAGTTCAACGGAGACTAAAATAACACACACAAGATCACTTTAACAATTGTAACAATTATTATAATAAAAATTAATTGATTTATATAATGCACTTCATGACACTCAAAGACGCTAATTTTAGCCCAGTCTCCAAAGAAAACGTATGCATATAACAAAATGGGAAATGTTATTCTAATTTCTACCCCAAAACCCAGTCCTAAGCTTGTCCATTTTTGTAACCTAGAATCCATAAATTTACTTGCTAAACCTGCAGAGAAAATGACGTGGCTTCAACCAAAATTCGTGGTTATTTTACATTTTGGCTTTTAGTAACATTATGACGTAAACAGACATGAAAATGTGCTATCATACGTTTTTGACATTTCGTTGTAAATCTACGTTTACTTCAAAGACTGTGTTGGGCTTATTCCTTCATTTCACAGTTGGTAGTGGTAACCTGCAACCGTGGCACGGTGGCTGAGTAACGCTCTCGCCTCACAGCAAGAGGGTCGCAAGTTCGACTCCCGCATGGGCCCAGGCCTTTCTGTGTTTCCCCCACCAACCAATAACATGCACGTTAGGTAGTCCGTAGAGCTGCATTGTAGCGATCACTGCTCCTGAGGAGGTGCCCCAGAGGCATTGAAGGATGGGTCAAATGCAGAGGACAAATTTCCCTACGGGGACAATAAAGTATACCTTAACATTAACCTGGTGTTTCCAGAATTTCCCATTCAAGCACGGCCCAAGCCCAACCTGCTAAGATCTGTTGAGGTTATGACAAGCTAGTATAGCGACATAATTGTAAATTAAACATCTTTCAGCTCGCACTCCTCTGTTTGATGATCATTTGATTTTGTGTATTGCCAAACAAATACATTAATAACATTTAAAGGGTCACTAACTGCACCACGTTAGTGTCTTCAGATATGGAGATACTACGCCTTGCCCACAAGTTATAAAGTTAACTTATTCTAAACTACTCATCTCTATTAAAACTACAAATGAGGAAGTAGTTATGTAAAAATAAATCTTTTAACTTGTTTGCCACATTCGATCTGGGCAGATCTGTAAAAACTACAAAGTTACAAGAAAAAAAGAAAGAAATACTCACAATGCCTGAAAAGTTTGACATCCAGATCAATTTTAGAACAGCTGGAGAACTGAAAGACCACCTTTTCACAATTAGCTCTTATTTAAATTGTCATAGTTTGTGCATTTGTTATGTATAGCTATTTGGACGAAGACAGCAGCATGTAATGATCTGAAGTTCTGCCTATACAATGCAGTTCTGGGTGGAAAGTCAGAATGTTCTCATTTCAAATGTATCTCATTAAAACAAGCTGCTGCTTCAAATCTGGTACAAGGCATCTTTCCTCCTGGTTAATGTTTATTGTGCATTGTCCCGTACAAATAAGATCTTACCATATCACTACCATACATAAATCTTGTTCCTGCAGCTGCACTGTTGCTGTGTTTTGGGCTTGAAACAACATCTCCAAAGGCAGGGATTTGATGTGCTATATAAATGTGAACATTCATCTTTTATAGGCCAAATTACAAGCCAAATCAATAGAAAGGCACCCACATAGATGTGTGATTTCGAGGAATCACATAAAACATTGTAATTCGTGAAGAGGCAGAAGATCATTCCAGCCACAGCAATAACAAACCAAAGAAACAAGTTACATCACACTATAATAGAAGCCATAACATGATAAAACATGCCTTTTGCCTTATGAAAAAGAAGAAACAAAAAATACAAGCCACTTTATTCTTATGTTTTATAATTTAGCTGAAACAACACTGCATTTTCTTGACAGACAGACTTCGAGTACTTCCTCCGCCTCAGAGTGTCCACTTAATGTTCCTGTGTCCAATTACATTATAATGAATCCACCAGATGTCCTCCTTGTGGTTCAGCCATTTATCTCCTCCTCACTTCCTCCAGTCAGCACTAGATGGCGACCAAACACAGCACAAACGCCTTTATGTTCTGTCCCAGATCTGAGATAAGCGGACGCAGCTGTTTCTCGTGAGGGAAATGGACAGGCTTGCTTCCTTGGTGTGCTTTTGCTGCTGCTGGCTGCTGTGAAATATTAGGTTATGCGTGATGGGGTGAAGGCCGGGATAAGCTTAAAGACTGATAACACTGCAGAGATAGGAGCTGTCTGCTTGTAGGTTTTGTATGGCTTTGTTCACCGTCTTACACGAGACTTATACCTAAACGCCTAAAATCTGCTCATAACTGCATTTCAGACAGAGCTGGCAAACTGGGAAGTGCTGGAGAGCTAAAAGTGAAAGAAAAATAAGTCTGAATGTAAAAGCAACAGTGTGATTGATCAGACACATTTGTAATCAGTCTATGTTGCTGTTTTGTACAGTGTTTCTCAAACTGTGGCACTTGAAGCCATTTGTACAGTAGTTTAAATGTTTGCTTTATTTAACAACAAGTCTATTCATGTTCCTTGTTCTTCTTAAGTATTATTTGATTGGTTACTGATTTGGTTAGTTTTAGTAGCTATTTTGTTCTAGTTCAATGTCTAAATTAAAATATTCAATTTTAATTTCTACAAAAACCTCACTGGTCACAGCCTGTCGAAAAGTCAGGCTCTATGGAAGGTAAAGTAGAAAAGTAATTTCAGAACCAAGCCATATGGTAAGCAAGAGCTGAAATCCACTGTAGCAGCACAATGACAGTGGATAACACTCTCACCTCACAGCAAGAAGGTTGAAGGTTTGACTCTAGCACAGCTTGGTAGTTTGCATGTCTGGGTAGCTTTCCTCTGGGCACTTAGTATTCTCCCCAACCATTTAGGGAAGATCCTCTTGCTATGATAGTCCTGACCAAGCGTAGCAGAAGACCCGCAGATAGGTTCCCAGTGCTGCACTTTGGGGCTCTGCTCCCGAGGCTCTGAAGGATGGGTCAAAAGTAGAGGACAAATTTCCCTATGGAGACAATAAAGTCCCTAAACCTAACTTCATAATTAACACATTTTTACAATTTAACAAACTATAATTACTTATAGCAACTTTAACATATTGTTAAACCATCTGATGTGCTTTCTGATGTAATTTCAACTTTTATTTGACAAATGGAACAAAAAGCTTTGTAGTTACATATTTACTACAGAGCATCACATCTAGAAATAAAAAAAAAAAGAAAATAACCTAATAATTGTAATGATATAAATGGACTGCAGTCACCTTTCTAGAGATGCTATTGCATTACATATAGAATTTTACACTTATGGATTTGAATGTATGATAAGTACGTCATGATAAGTACTTTCTTTGAGTTTAACAGGTAAACCCCAGCCCAGCCCTAAACTTAGTAACTTAAAGCCTAAACTTACCCAACACCAAAAACACTTATAAGAAATAAAAAGATAATAATTTAATGCCATACTAGGAACATTCTAGGCAAATCAATAAAATCAAGACTCAACCAGTTTCAAACCAAAAACATGAAAACATTACTGACAACACACAGACACAGTAATAGTCATGCTTATGTTTTATTAACGCAGCAAATTGCAGATACAATTTTCAAATGGACATTTAGCAAAATGTGTCTTTTTGTGGCGGCAGTGGATAGTACATCAGGACAAACACACACACAGCAAGGTGCTTACAAAGTTCACTTTAAGAAAAGGGTAGAAAAGTCGTATCATGATATGTTCAAAATGCTTTAAGACACAACAGCAAAGCCTAAAAAAGTCGACAAAACAACCCAATTATTTCTTCAATTTGAAAATGTATAAATATTCATTGATACATGAAGTCAAGAAAAAAGGTGAGTCTGTACAGTCAAAATTTGGCACTATAAACATTTTGGCTTCAACTTTTTTTTTGTTTGTTGATTAAATTTTAATAAAGAAAAGTTTACCTTAACGCGAAAACGCTTCAGAACATGCCACAACAACGCAGTTTCATAAGCAACTTTGTTCACTTTGTATGTACACGCAACAAGATTTCACTGTGAGAAGAAGCTATACATGGCACAGGCAAAAGCTACAATCACGTCTGGTCTAAAACAATGGATTCTCATGCTAGTGGTAACTCAAGTGGAGGAATGCATGCTAACAAATTATAGTCTAAAATATTGTACAAAAAGCCAAACTAGCATAAGGTCGGATCATTGTATAAAACGCAAAATGGCCGTCAAGAAACAGAAGGTCAAATTTGGTCTGGAGATAATAATAACATGGGACAAGGCAACATGTAGGTAAACACAGAAGAAATGACAAATTAGCCCTTTAATTTGAATCATTTTGGTTTGAGGGATATGTCTGTTACCGAGGCGACTATTTGAACCTTTCCTGAGCGCATTCTTTCAGTGTGCCTTTGAACAAGACACTTCTCCTGCTTTTGGGTTGCTTAAGTTTCACTCGTTTTATATTGTATCTGAAGACTGCTGCAGCCCTCTAGTGGCTCATAAAGGTACTGAGAGTGCTGCAGTGAAGTTTGGACTTTAGTTTTGGGGATTTTGAACCAGTGTGCAGCCGGAGAACACTACTGTGCCTTGAGATACTGCCAGCTGTGTCTTTCTTATTTCTTAATTAAAAGAAAAAAATAAAATACTCTATCCTTTGAAAAAAGTCCATAACAGGCAAAAGTGAACTAAAAATGGCTTAATTAAACATTTTGTGTCGCCTCAGAAACTGTTAATGAATAACTATTTTGAATAACTGAGTCTGTGCTTCAGTCATTAGTCGGTATATTTCTGAGAATGATACCTGAAAAAAAAATATGTGGCTTTTTGCCTCCAAAACGGCCCGCTGTGGTTATATTTGTATGTTTCAACCAAAAAAGTGTGCCACAGGGAAACACTTGTTATGTCGTGTTATACATACACATTTCAGTGAGATTGTGTTGTCTGGTCAGTAAATAAATCTACTTGAGAAGTACTCTTCAGTTTTTGAGAAGGAGTACCCGGGTGAGATATTTTTATTGATTTGTCTGTTGACTGACCTATTTTAACTTATAGGCCCTTGTCATGCTGCGACTAGGCTAGTTCCAGTTTATGTAATATTCGAGATTTTGTCAAGACAAGCCAAAATTAATCAGTTTTTAAAAATCACAAAGCAGAGAGTGGATTTCAACTAAATAATCACTGCAGCAAGTTCAGACCTTCACATACGAGGTAAATACTTCATCAGGGAAAGCCTGTGTGTTAAAAAAATTGTGAATTTTTGGCGCAAAGCTACATGCTACTAACCAGGTTGGCATCACCTAGTGCCTCCACTCAATTTCATTTAACTCCAGCTACTAGGTCAGGTATTGCAGGACTACAGACGGTTCCCAAAAGCAGGAAGTACAGTCGTCCAATCAGCGAGAAGGAGCGGAGTGGTGCATTAGCCAGAACCTACCTGGGTTGAAACGGCAGACTGTATGCACTATACTGATTTGACATTGTGTCAAATATAAACTTAGAATATGATATTTTACTTTTTAATTTGCAAATTTATCACACAGAAATGAGTGAAAATGACTTTCGGATGGGAGTCGAAACGTCTTGGAAACACTGTCCAAATGACTACTTTGAAGACTTCTATTATCACATAGAATGCAACAATCATGGACACACACGTTTATGCTCTACTTCCTGGATTACAAAACTACCAAAAAAGATTTGTTAATTAAAAAAACGTCACCACCAACTGTGAAGCGGCTGAGCTCCAAAATGTGATGTCAGACAGTTTCCACAAAGTGAAATGAAATGCATCAGGCTAAAATGCTAGTAAATAAAACAACAATTTGATTAAAAGAAATACATTAAATGCCCGGCCGATTGTTTTTAGTAGAGTTAGTTTAACAATAATAATTACATTAATAAATATAGATTAGCATTAGCTTTAAGTCACAAACAGCATATTTAGAAGTACAAAGGTTTTCTCTGGTGAAAGATTACCTCGTATGTGAAGGTCTTAACATGCTACAAATGGTTATCTGGCTCTAACTTATGTCTGCTTTGTGTCAATTAAATATTTTATTATTTTAGGGTGTTTCAGCTAATTCTCCATAGGAAAGGAATGTGACAAGCAGAAACTATCCACGGGTATTTTTAGACCGGAACTAGCCAAGCTGCAGCATGAAACGGGCCTATAAAAAATCTCAATTACAACTTTTTTCAAATTTTGCAGCCCTATCTCACCTAAAAAACAAACGCAACGCACAACTCTGTCTTCCAAGTTTATCATTTATAAAATCAAATGTTTTTCAATTGAAGCGAAGAGTTCATGTTTTTGACACAATGTCCAGCTCTGGCAATTTAAAATACAGATTTACAAAAAAAAAAAAGTTTGGCAAAAGAGCGTTAAATGTTAAACATTGTCCCAGCTTTGACCAAATTAGTTTGCATTCGAGCTCCAGAAGTAGTGCATGGTAAAGCTAACAGGCAGCAATAAGAAGAGCAGGATATCTTTACATTACAATGGATTGGAAGAATGTGTTTGATGGCCTTCTGATAATGTACAACCATAACTTAGTGAACCCTCCATTCACCTTTTAGGTAAAAAAAAAGCTTATTTGTTTCACTTCATGATAACCTGTAGTGATTCAGGATGGCCGCTGTCGAAAGTGGCCCAGGGTAGCTGTAGTTTCTGACGGATAATATTAAGTAAAAGATGATTTATCCATTAGGCCGTGTTGTGGAACAGGATAGGCTTGACCATTCCGGAGAGGATTTTGGGAACGTGGACGCTCACGATCTCGGATATCATCTCCGGGAAATTCACACGAGTCTGCAGCGCTTGAGCCTCGATGAACAGGTCGTATGTGAACTGGTGCAGCTTCTTCACAATCTGCAAAATAATGAAAAATGTAATGTAACTAATGCAAAATAGGGCTAGGTTATGCTGTTCACAATGTAGTGTTTCTCAAACAGTTGGACATGTACCAGTGACGCTGCCAATTTTTGTATTTGCTTTATTTTGAGAGAAATATATTCATGTTTTTGTTCTTCTTTCTGGGTTTGTACAGATTTTAATTCAAGGTTTCTCATTACTTTTCTCAAAACAATTCTCAACTTTCCCAAAATCTTGTATAATTTATTCACACCTACTGTATGTTTCAATCAAATATTTGTTTTCATTAACTTATTATGAAGACTTCAATAGATTAATTCATTTTGAAGATTTCTAAACATACACGAAATAAATAAAAAATAAATAAATATTCAGTGCATTTAATTCCAGTTTCAAACAAGTTGTTATTATTTATTTTTTTCATCTTAACTAAATACAGAGGGGATTGTCTTAAAAATACACTATGTATGTAACTTTTTGACCAAAAAAAAAACAACAATAATACAAAGCATGTTTTGTCAATTAGATCTTCTTATTGCGCCAAATAAATACGAAAAATATGTGTTTTTGCTTTGAGCATGCTTGCAATGCCACAGATTAGACCAATATTTGGCCAGGATGAGGCCTCCTCCTGCCTGTTTCTATGGAAAGCTGCTCATAAATCATATTTATCCTCATTAGGAATGTCCCATGGTATGGTTTTAACTTTCTGTTTTTATTGAATCATGCGGTTGATTTTGCACTTTCACACGGTGTCACTTTAAAGCAAATTATCTCCATTTCCAAGTATTTCTTTGTTTGACTTTCCCAAAACCATTGGAATTCTAAAGCATTTCCAGAGCCTGGAAATCACATTTTTATTTTCCTTTTCAAGGTTTTCCATTGACTGTACACACCCTGTCCTTTGGGGTAATTTGCACTTAGAATTGTCTTATGTATGTTTTTTTTCTTGTTTTAGACATGTTTTAGTCAAATTTTACACCATTATTTCTTCTGTATTAAGCCAGATTTATAGATTTTAATAATGTATTACTTGGAAAGACAAATATTATCTTAAGTATTTAGTTTGAATAGTTTGAGAACGTCAGGTCTATTACTAATAATTATAGCTCTGCATCCACAGCAGCTGATTTTCCTATTTGCAAAAGGATATGATGCTCGTTGTGACCAATAATTCCAAAAAATGAATTGACTGTAGTGACTGTGGTTATGGTTGGGCTCTGTAGAGGCTAAAATCACAAAGATGGACTGAAAAGAGGGTGTGTGAAATAGAATAGATTTAAACTGTAAATGTCAATGTTAAAATGTGTCTAGCGCTGATGAAAGATTTTCTTTTATTTACTGACATAAGATTGGTGCAGCAGCAAATTATTTTCTTTCATCATTCTTTTGGATAAACTAAAGTAACATCTGTTATCAAAGTGGTTTAATTATTGATTTGGCCTAATGCCCTTTCTGACGTACTCCCTCAATGTATTTTGGTTTGTGTGATCTTGGTTCGGTTGGATTACTGTGTGTTGTTTTATTTGGATAAGCAAATGGACTTAGAATTAGATAGGAATTACTGAAAAAGTAACTTTAGTGGCTCTAACTAACTTGGGGAACTTGTGTAAATATTCAAGTTGGAGGAGAAAACTTTTTTTTAGGTAATATATTAGTAAACTTTGTGTTTTCCATTAAAAAAATTCTATAGTAAATGCAGCACTTTGTGAAAATGGTTTGTATGAACTCAATAATAAAGACTTCTAGCTCTTGTCAGAAGCTGAATGCAGCTCATCTGATTGGCTGAGCTTGGGTGATCCTCTCTAGTTTCACTTTGCTGTTTGTAAGAAATGCTTTATAAGCCATAATTGCAACCAAAAATTAATACCTGTAGATATTAACCATGTGTCGAAGGATTTATGAGAGAATGTTGTCAGATCTGAAACCTAAATCATGTTTGCGGTGTAAAAATCAGCTACTCCACCTTTAAAGGCACAATATTTTTATTTTTTAAAGAAGAAAAATCCTTGAAATCTCTTTCCTTTTAGCACAAATAGATTGCTAAATTATCTATTCAGCTGAAAATTTGTTTGGACATTATTTTTCTACTAGTATATCCAGGAAGTGTGTTTGTTTATACTGTTACTATTTGGCTAAGTGTCATAGTATGGCTTTCAAAAGTTGAAAGTTGAAATATTCTTCAAAACACAATGATTGAAGTGATTAATTATGGGGCTCGGATTGTTTTGAATAAGCAAAACTGGATTTAACAGTTTTAAGTGAAATTGGTTTTAATATGTTTACATTTTTAAGGCGGCAAAAATCAAGCATAATACCTTTAATTGACATACAGAGTTTTTTTTTTTTTTTTAGGATTTTATACATGCATAAAAACCTTAAAAGTTCAAATACCTAATTTATTGGACAAGTTATAACAATTATATTTGAGTTAGTGGTTATGGTATTGTATGCAATCCTGGCATATACACTGTCATGTTTTAGTCTCAATGTGAATCTGATCTTGTACAGTCTTAGTTTCAGGGTCTTAGTTTAGTTGAATTTTGGTGAGCAAAACCAAATGTCCCTTTTCTCATTCAACAAATACAATGTAGCCAAAGTAACAAACTCATCTTCAAATCCTCCTGAGACTGACGCCTCAGGAAATGTCTGACACACCATAACGTGGTGTTTTTGACAAGATATGCACAAGATGAACTGGCGACTTGTCTTAAACTCAGAGGACACAGCACAATAGATATGAGAGTAACAGTGTAGCAGTATTTGAAGCCAGATTTGACATTTTACCAAAGTACAATGAAAGATTCTGACTTTTTACTGCTGTTGTGTATTTATCCCACCTTATCTGCAGGAATGTGATAAAGTTATAGATGGACAGAAACATCTATTTTAAACCTCTTACAAAAAACAAATTGGGTGGTTTGTTTTCTCTCTTCAAAGATGGGATTCTCAACCTTTTGTCATAATTTTAAGTCATAAAAGTTAATTGTAAAAGCTATATTTTGAGGGGACAGTTGATCTCTACATTTTCTTCATCTAATTACTAAAAAAGTGTCCGATCTTGTCAGTTCTCAGAAGTTAATCATGTTGAGCCTGGACAGTACTTGGATGGGAGACTACTGAAGCCTCAGGTGCCACAGTGGGACGACTGGGGGAGAGAATGTCATTGTGTCTTTAGACAAGACACTTGATTAGTATGAATCTAGTGTGAGTGTGAATGGTTGGTGGGGGTCGGAACCGCTGATGGAGCAAAACGGCAGCCTCACTTCTGTCAGTCTGCCCCAGCTTACCACTTCTGAGTGTGGAGTGAATGAATATTGCAAAATGTGAATGTCATGAAAAGAACTACCTACATCTAAGACTACAACTAGCTAATCGTCAACTAATTTTGTACTGGAACAATCATTTTCTGGTCTTTTTCCAGGCTTCTAACATTGAGCCTTGAGCTGAGAAATACCTCAGCTTAAATAGCAGTGATGATGATAAGCAATGGAAATTGTGCAAAATCAGTTTTAACACTAGTTTGTCTAAAAATCTACACTCCCAGAATGTACCTAAGGGACATTGCTTCAGCTCAAATTTCCCAAAAATCTTGTTTTCAAGGGGCTTTTGCATTCAAGGCAACAAATTGATTAACTAACAGAATAATCGTTCAGCTATTTGATTACCAAATCAATCATTAGTTGCAAGTCATTATCAATCTAGTGCATTAGGTAATGTTTATTAAGGACAATGTACAATTACATAAGCACAATGGCAGAGATGCTTGAACCATTTTTATGAGTATATTTTCAAACAAGACAAGGAAAGTTGATTGGGTTTGCAGGTGATAGGTCTAATTCAGTTTTGCATCAACAAATCCTGTTCTAAAGCTGTGCTAGTGGTCAACAAATCATGCATGTGACACTAGTGATGTCCAAAAGGACATCACTAGAAAGGGTAATGAGTTTTGGGGTTTGTTTTCTTATTGTTTAAAAAACAGGCAGCCCAAATGTAATGTGCACGTGTATACTGTTTTACTGGTCAAATATGTTATCAGTTTTTGTGTTCTGTAAAAAGAGCAAAGGACTGTGGACACAGAAGAAACAAAACAATGTTAATCTATGAACAGAGACTTGTTAACATGCTCTAAATATGAGGTTGCATTTCTTATCTAAAACACCAGCCCAGCTCTGGACCACTGCCGCGTGTACTCCGCTAATGTGACAGCGCCTTGACATCTTCTTTAGCAGGAGATTTTGGCGCTGACACTGCCCTAAGCCTGGGAGAAGGGGTAAAACCTTTAGGGGCGACCGCTGAGCCCCGTCCGCAATCTTAAGGGCCTGAACAGAAAATCCCCCGCTGCCCCTGAGCCTCTGCACGTAAGACCATCTGACACTGTGAATCCACACTGAAAGACAGAGCAAGTTAATACTGCTCATGGGCCCTGCAGGAGGCTTCGGGCCAGCGCTTAGGCCAATAATGAGGGGTTTTCAATGAGTGGTATGCCTCCCTGAGGTGGACAGCAATCAGTTACAGTTAAATGGGGATACATTTTTAGATTTGTTAAAGCACACAATATAACTTTTCTGCCAGACGTATCGCCACATGTTTGTCTTCATAAACTGAATGGAAAAAAGTATCTATAAGGATGCAATGACTAAGTGTGACTAAAAATAACTAGAGCCTCAAACTGTCATTGCCATATAAAAGAGAACATTTGTGATAATGATAAAATAGACAATTTTGCTAAGGCTGTTAAACAAATGTAAGTTTTGCTTCCTCTCACCAGTTCTTAATTATTTCATTATTAATGTTTTGAGAGCCTTCACAGTCTGTGTTTAGGTCACTCATAAAAACGCTTTATTGAAATTATTACATTATTAAATCACACCGTAAAAAAAAAAAAAAAAAAAAGCCAATTTCTTATTTCCATTACCAACACTGTCTTTTACCTACACCATTTTCCGCCTTTATTATGATTAACATGATTATCCAGAAAAGAACATGTCTAATTTAAAATATTATATTAAATGCAATGATAATCCAACAAGGACCACATGAGCCACCACTAGACGTGATTTGCTAATACCTCTCAGACACACCATCTTTGACTGTTCTGTCTATTCGAGGTGGAAATCTATGGAATAGTCTTCTGCTAGATCTGAGACAATGTCCTACGTATAATTATTTTGAAGCTCAAATGAAAAACTGGCTCTGGACGAACCAAACCAGTACACATCTGTAATTTCTAGTTATTATTTTTTAATTTTCTTGTATCTGAGACAATATTATGCATGGGCTCACTATAAATGTTTTTTGTGTGTGTGGATTGTACATTTCTTTTGAATATGCAATTGCATATTGCGGAGTAATAATTATGCAATGTGCATTGATGGGGATTGTGACACTGAATTAATGGCAATGTGCAATGATCACACCTATGCAATGAAAGTAAAGGTGATTATTATAGTATACATTATTATTATGTATATTTACATTCATGTTTTTATCATGTCTGTATTATGTAAAAGTATCTGTGTACTATAGAAATAATTATAATTCTGCTAAAAAAAACAAAAAACAAAAAAAACATAAAAAAGGCTAAAATATTACGAGTGGCAACAAGTCATATAGAGACAATCCTGCTAGGTAAGAATTTCACGTTTTTACAGTTATAATTATGTATTTGTTTATTTTAATTGTATATCTTATTATATACATATATGTTTTTCATATCTCAATATATGGAGCCCGATCTCACAAGAAAGCGTACATTTACCACGACATTACACAATATGTAAATGAGGTATGATTAGCACGAGTTCACGGCCTTCCTGCGTAATTATAGTACACGTCACAGTCCCCATTCATTTGAATGGTGGTTGCTAAGACGTGTTCTTATTTATGAATATTCATGAAATCCTGATTCTAATCTTAACCTGCCCCAAGTCCCAGACCTAATCTTACCAATTTTAGTAATTTTATGCCTGAACTTACCCGTTTCACCTGAAGAAAACGTCCCCACGTGGCTTCAATTAAAACTCGTGTTTTTTTGACGCTGTGAAATCTCGTGTCATTTTTACGCTTTTTCATATCGTGCTAAATGCACGGCGTAACATAAGTACTAAAAATAGCTTTGAAGTCGTAGTCCAAATACGCTGTTTTTGTGTCGTGGTAAAAGTACGCCATCTAGTGAGACTGTGTTGATATATGATATTATTTAGGTTAAATCCTTTTTTTCAAAGCCTTTAGCTTGTTGATTAGAAAATGCACATGTGAATCTATAGCAAAGAAGTGAATTCTGACAATGACTTTTTAGAGTCAAGTTTATCTTTTCAGTAAAGTTCAGTCATTTTAATCCAAAATCTAGATTTTTCACTGGATGTCTCAAAATCTTCACAACTTAATTTAGTAATTTAATACAACAGATACAATGGTCTTTATCTATTTCTTTTTCTTTCTCTCTTGAAATATCTCTATATAAACAACATGGCCAATTTTATATCTTGACCAGAACATAATCTCAATATAGGATATAGTGTTATATTTTCCAGCCCTATTTTATTTTAATTATACAATAATTTTGATTTTATTTCCTCGCCAGAAACCTGCCAGATAGAATATTTAAAGAACCTGATAATTGCATATAGAGGTAATTATGATTGTATTTACTGTAGGCTTAGTCCCATAGAGTTACAGTTAGTCTTTTATAAAATGACAGGAGATGCTCTGTAATACTGTAAATGCAATATTTTGGTTCTCTGATACACATATTTGTCTTGAATTCAATTTAAAGGCACTTCAAATCCACCACGGCACAGAATGCAATCTTTTTTCCCTTTTGTGTTGAAAGCTCTCCAGTGGTCTCCAGTGCACCGAGCTATTCTCGATCCCTCAAAACACATCTATAGACGGTCTCTGCACTTTTGTAGTGGTTTTCTATTACCCAGATGAAAAGGAAGTCTGTCAGTGCACTCCCTCTAGTGGCTGAAACCGATCTATAATCAATATCAGATGGAGTTGAGTGAAGAGCTGTGTGGCCTCAAATCAATGAGAGCTGGTATTTATAGTTCTTTCAAATGATGTAATGTAGCCTATATTTTGCTATTTTGTGCCAATCCAAAATCTGGAGGAAATATCAATTAAAGTAGGTGTGTTCAAGATGTGAAAATCAAAGCAAAGGAGAGGAGATTCAAGTTGGACACTTCCTGTGCCGGAGAGCAGCCAGACAGCTTCAAATGCCACAGAGTCACAGAGAAGGCACTGGACTCATGTTTGTTTATGCTGTTGCATACAACTTTGCGAAAGCGTTTGTTTCCCTCATAAGTGCAAAGAAGATTAAGATCATTTATTCATGATGCTGTCATGTACAACATCCTGGGTATTTTCTGACCCATGTTAAACATGTGTGATGTCACGTTTGATTAAAGCGAATCACCTGCCAGTCTGCACGTGCTTAGTATGCACTACACCTGTGATTCTTAACCATAGGGCTGAAGCTCAAAGTTGGGCCGCAAACACCTTTTTGATGGCCGCACAAGTAGGAAAATACAATACATTTAATATAGGATTGAGCCCCAGGTTACTTTGCACATGAATATTCTGGCCTCGAGGTCAAATAAGCTAAAGACCCCTGCACTACACTGATTTCCCATGATGCATCAGGGCTTTGTAGTTTTAGAGGTGGCGAAGTTGGGCAGTAGTAGATTACCGAGCTCTACGTAGGGAGTTAGCAGGGAGAAAATGCACTTTTGGAAGAAGCATATAATATCCATAGCATTTCAATTGCATTTTTAGTCTGTGTCAGGAAAAAAAATGTCTACTGAGTCAAGTTTTTTGCTTCTGTTGATCTTTTTTGCACATAAGAAAATGCTTGATAAATGAAATCTTTAGTATTTATCGCATCTATGATTTTAAACAACAATGATATTCTGACACAAGCATTGTCAATGGGATTTTCTAGTTGTCCTCTTAGTTAGAAAAAGCACTAAGACACACATCTTTTACAGTTAGGTTGGCGGTTAGCAAAAGTTGGCAAGTTGGCAAAACACCCAATTACTGTAGGAATTTAAGTTTGTGTTCACACTTGCTGGGGTTGGATCACTTTTGTCTAATCACACTGCACCAAGGTTCTGTTCTGAGTTTCTGGGGCAAAATTAAGTTGACTCAAAAGTGTGAATGTAGTGAACGTGTGAAAGTGCAAAACAAGTTTTTTTGTTTTTTTTCTTGTTTTTTTTTTAAAAGCTAAAGGCTCACCATGTAACTTTTTTTTTTTTTTAAACCAAAAACAGACTTGAATAAAAGCATGTTTTTGTAGTTTAGATGTCTTTGTGGCATCAAATAAATACAAATATGTGTCTTTACTTAAACTTTTCACATCAAATACCACTTAATGTAATACTTAGCTTTTAATTATGACCAGATCAAAACTCAGATGATTGTAGGCCAAAGTGAACTCAAAATAGTATAAAATAACAGTAATTCAGGTCTAATACAATGATAAACCATAGATAAGGTTAGTTGACGTTGAAGCAAAAAACTACATCCCACCTACTTCTTGTGTTCATAAAATTACCCCTAATGAGGCATTTTAATCACATTTTGGTTCATAAATTGGACCAGTTCTTCACCTTTGACCTTATTTAGTCCACATACTGTATATTCACAAACTACATGAGCTGTGATTTGCTTCCCCTCATCAATTTCTAAACACATACTCAAGCTGTAGTCACGATATCTTTGTATCATGAATAAAATATATTTCCAGAGGTGGATATAAGGACACATGTTCTTTACATGACATGTAATGCAATATTTAGTATGTTATAAGTAATAGCCTCAAGATGACTTTGGATCTACAACACTCAAGATCACATAATGTTAATATATATATATATATATATATATATATATATATATATATATATATATATATATATATATATATATATATATATATATATATATATATATATATATATATATATATATATATGTATGTATATATATATATACGTATATATATATGTACGTATATATACGTATATATATATATATACTGTATACAAAAATAACTGTAGGTAAGTTTTTTTAAGTGATTTGGGACTATTGCATGCTATGAAACACTCAACCTTTGTGTTAATTGTATACTTGTAAACACAGCAAGTCGATTTCACAATACATGGTAAGTAATTGTGCCAAGACTAAGAGGTTGCAGCTTTCCATTTCCACAACATGTCCTCTTTCAATGCATTTTAGCTTCAGAACATATACATGCAAAGTTAAATATAGAAAACACATTTGTTATGAATGAAATATTGATTTAGTTTGGTCACATTAGTTTAAGAAATGACCTTAAAGTTTATAGTGAGCAGCTCTACAGTGTTTGTTTAAATCTGGATGTAATGTATAAAATAGCCTGGGGTAAAATGTGAGTCACATTGTTATGCTTAAGTTAATAATAAATCAAGTGTGGGTTTACTTATCGTTCACTGTGCTTGTATTTCTTTGGCCTATAAAATATTATGTAAAATACTTTGAAGGAAGAAACCAAATTACTAGTACAACTGCTTCTATTGTACATTCTAAGACATTGCATTAATTATTCTGCAGATAGATTTTGCTTGCCAATCAAAAAAAAAAGTAAATAAACACATTTTTATTTCAAATGCAAACTGCAATAAACAAGCTCCTATTGCTGTTGCTTGGAGGCAAGTCAAGTTTGTTAACTTTAGCAATATGGCAAAACTCAGGCTTCTGAAAGTTGTGAAAGGGCTTATAAACCCATAGTGGTGAATAACATACATGCTCAAACTGCATTTAGTACATGAGCTTAATATATGGACTCGTGCAAAAAGATTATCTTTATGATTAAGGCTAAGCAGAGTACTTTTAAGGCATGAGTTTCATATTCTTGCATTTCAATGTCTTTTTTTCAAGATGCAATAGCTACTGAATTCTGTAGTCTATATTTAAGCTACCATGCAGATTAGAGAATAATTGAACAACAGGAGAATTGCATAAGAGATAAACCGATATATCGGTGGTTCGATAATTTGATCAGGCAGTTGTTTGGCACGTAGCGCAGCAGTCTTCTACAGACGCACTCACAGTACCTCAAAGTTAGTTTTGGAGAGAGACAGTAGGACTTGCTTTATTCATTCATTTCTACCACTTAATCCTGTTAGGGGTCATGGTTGACTGGAGTCTATCCCAGTAACTTTGGGCCTTAGGTGGGGGAACACTCTGGACAGTGGCAAACTTGTCGCAGAGTTAGAAAACCATTCACTCTCTCATTCACTCACTAGAGAGAGTGATGCCCAATCAATCAACCTAAACAATGTTTTTGGAAGTGGGAGGAAACTAAAGTACCCAGAGAAAACCCACAGTGACACGGGGAGAACATGCAAACTCCACCCAGATAGATCTTGTTATATCGATATAGTCCGACCTGGGAGTCAAACCCACAATTTCCTTATTGGGAAGCCAGAGCTCTAACCACTCTGCTACAGTACACCCCCCTTGCTTTATCTCTCTCCATTTTTTTAAATTTATTTAATTGACCTTTATTTAACCAAGGAAGTCCCACTGAGATTCTGAATCTCTTTTGCAGGGGAGCCCAGGGGGAAGGGTCATTTCTAAGTCTGCAGTTTTAATTTTATCATTAACATGTCTAAGTAAAGTTTTGCTCTTGTTCTATGACGTTGCCTGCAGCACAAGCTTGATAAGAGCTTGTTTGTCTGTAAACATAAACTAATGTTCTTTAATACAGAGAACGCTTGTTGCTACAATAGCTTACAGTGTAGTGTGATGATAAAACATTTTGTGTCACTGTGAGTAGAAAAGGAGCACTTTTTTGCACTTTAAAAATGCTCTGTGACGTGTTTTTTTTTTTTTTTTCATTCAACTATGAGATAAAAATAATAGTTTGTGTTTGTTTGTTTGTTTGTCTATACACTCTCATCCCAGCTAAAACTAAAATAAGAAAATCTGCTTTGAAAATCGACCTTAAAAATTGACCTTTGATATCAGCACTGGACATTTTTTTTATTATTGACATTGGTATCGCCCAAAGAAAAACCCAAATTGTTCAATCTCTATTTCGCATGAATTTGTATCTTTGTTAACACCTGTATTTAGTATATAATGTATGTGGTCTAACACTAAATGACTTAGCTTGTTTTGTTTTAAGAGTATCTAGTGCCCTCAATAGTTTTTCTTCACTCAAAATATCTCTGTCTCTGTTTGTAGATCATCGTAGGATACATCTGCTTTTACCCATATAATAAAAAATCTAGTATTAAGCCTCTTTTGTAGCAGTAGTAGGCTAGTAGTAGTAGAGTAAGTATTTTGTTCTCACGGCCTGTAGGTAGTCGAGCAGTTGCGTGAGCTGGAACAGCCTCTGCGTGCGGGTGGTCTCGCCGTGGTGACTGGCCAAACGATCCAACTCTTTAATGTAGGAGGTCCTCAGCTCGTCAAAATGCCTCTGACTCTTCAGGCCCTCCACCGGCACTGAGGACACAGCACAAGACTCGCTTAAAATACAGATGAGGGGAAAGTTAGGAGTGACTCATTAATGGAAACATAAAAAATAAAGGCCAGCACATATGTAGCTGCCATTGGTTTAGTGGAAAATGTTCATGCAACTACTGTATCAGGGTTTATGTAGTGAGACTGAAGTGCAATACATTTTGGAGAACCTCTTAAACCTGGGGCACATTTTACTCTTATTAAGCCATGTGAGTCACTACTTGACTCTTTAGGATGAGAGCTGCAAATATAATATCTCTGCTTCAACAACTATAACATGGTAAAAGCTCTGGAAAATAAAGGTAAAGGTGGAACAAGACACAATCCCCACAGGACAAGACATGAGATTGAGTCTGCGAGAACAAGACAAGATGAGATTTTGACAGAACGTACAGTATAGTGTATAGTCTGCCTTCTGTTCCCACGTTTTAACAGACAGTGGTGGGCCCAATCAAAAAACACAGCCATAAAAATTTACATTTTGACATGACAGGATCGCCATTTCTCGATCTTTCAAATAACTGCCCAGCCCTACTCAGCACTGATTGTAGTAAAAGTTCTTCATCTGTGTGTATTCAGAGCAGATGTGTGTGTGTTGTTGGACTCACTGATGCTGAAGAGGACCAGGGCTTTCATACAGAGGAACTCCTCCTGCGTGACCTTGAGCAGACACAACTGCTGAGAGAGCACCTTCATACGCACGCAGTGGTCGTACATACTGGACACCTGCATCCGCTGACTGAGACGGGAAACAGACAAGAGCACAAGGAAAACATTAGTCATCTGAGTGTTGTGAGGTACTAGGTTACTAAGTTACATGGAACAGTTTTGACTGATGGTTAGGGCTGTATTCGACCAAAGAGATCCTTGGTTAACAAAAGACAATATTAGCATCATTAGCAGATTAGACAAAGGGGCATGGCAAATGCTCAAAAAGCCTAAAAATGCAGTAGATTCACGCAAGAACAATTTTTTATTCAGAAAATGAAAAATTATATAGTATTCTATCTAAAGACAGATTAGTCCTAGTTTTTCAGCAAATTTACAAACTTTTGTTGTTGTTCAATATAAATTAGTATGATCTCAGTAAAATAATTAGTTGACTATTTAACCAATTAATCAACTTAAACAAGCAAAAACTACAGCTCTACTTTGTAAGATCTATGATATTGTTTTCGTTTTTGTCATTCAAATATAAAGAATTTGTCACAATCATTCACCTGCCAGTGATCTGAAATGTCTATGAATGAGAATGAGAATGAGAATGAGAATGAGGCCTTTTCCCACTGTAGGAATTTTTTTCAGTTCCTAGTACTTTTTTTAGTTACAGTCCAATTTTAGGTGCGTTCAGTCAGAGCAGGAACTATGGATTTGGGCCACACTTTTTAGCTTCTGCTCTGGAGCAGGTACTTTTCAGTCAGACCAGAAACCTTTTGGTGACACAAGCACATTTACAAGGCTGACTTTCCTGGAAACATGCTTCAATACATTCTCACATTTATATAAACTTTCCTCATAAAAAAAAAAAAAAAAAAAAAAGTATAAGAAGTTTACATTAAGAAAATTGTGGCACAGTGAGAGATTGCTGCACTTTCTGCAATAAACTGAAAAACTTAATTTAGATAACAAGAGGAATGTGATTGGAATAGGGAGTATCTTATGCTTTGAGTAAAATTTTATTGGTTTGATTGCCAAGATTGCCAAAGAAACAAGCATAAAATCTTGTTTTACTTGAAATAAGAAAAATACACACCAACTTGAAAATTATTGGGGAAAAAGGGCTAAATCTTTTTGTTGTATTATTATTTAGACTTGTTAAAGTTGCTTGATTCTAGGATTTAAACTTAATTTCAAGCATTTTGACTAATTTAACCTTGATTTATTGTAAAGTAAAACATGTATTTTCCTTGTTTCAAAGTGTTTCAAACAGATTTCAAGACATAGCTTCTTATTTCAACCAATTTGTCAGTGGGTTAAGAAAACTGTTCCTAATCCACTGGCAAATTTTTGTTCTTGTACCCAAATACAATTCTCTTATAACCAGTTAAAATGCCTTAATTACATAAGCAATTAAATCTTACCCAGCTAAAACAGCTCCAATCTGGATAAAAATTCTGATTCAAAGTAATTTGAAGCAACTCCAGATATATAGTTTTTTTTGCAGTGAATTAGTTGGATTGATTGAATGACCTACTTCTAGTTTTGCAAAGGGAACATTGGGTAGCTGAGCTTGAACTTGTTGCAGTCCCAGTTAAATTATAGCATTTTTTAACATATCTATTTTCTCAAAACTGATGCTGTTGACTACAAAAGAACAAGCCCCTTTAAAAGACAGGATTGCTATGATTACAAAGATGATGAACATAAGCCAGTGACGGACTTTTAGGACCTGGTCCAGGACATACCTGAAATAAATTGTATCTTGTGATTGGATTTGCGCAGAGAAACAGAGATGGAGATTCCAGATATGTATTTGGAGTAACTGTATTTTTCACTTCGAAATGCAAGAAAGAGGGGCAAACAGGAGGCAATAGAGGGTCACACTGGAGGGACAGGGGACAATTAAAGGCAGGAGAGCAGAGTATCGAGGGTGAGAGAAACGAGTGAGATGGAAATTGAACCGCAGAATGACAGAGCGGTGGAGAAATGAGGGTCAGAGTGAAGGGCAGCTGCGTCTTTACAATGTACGAGGTCTCACACATAGGCACGGCTCAGCTCAAGTAGAGGAAGAAGATGACAGCATTTTGGATTCACACGAGGCCTATCTCAGAAGATTTATTGGAACATAATTACAGATGAAAGAGAGACAAGTGCTGTGCAAACAATGTGTGAAAAGGAAATAAACAATACAGCGCTGTGGTTCTAGAGTTGTGCAACGAGAGGAAATATCTACTGTAGCGGTTTCAGAGTTTCTTTTAAGTCTTGCAGTTCTTTTAATCTGGTTTGGAGCAGAGCTTAGACTTGGGTAGAGATGTGCAATATATCGAATTTTAGATACTATGGTGAATGTTGTTTTGAAGATATGCAAACATTTGATATCGAGTATATCATGCTGTAAAAACAGGCCAAGGAGCTAATTTATAAAACAATATTAAATAAGTGATGATGTATGCTTTCTTGACAAAGTTTATTTGTACTAGAATTTGTAACATATATAATTCTAAGTGCTTAACAAAACAGGAAAAGGAGTACACAGTGAAAGATTACTCCACTTTTGTAATTAATTTGACAAACATTTGTTTGATCTTAAATGAGAAAACAAGGGAATATGTATAAAATATTTTGTTATACATAAAATATGAAAAAGACACACTAACTTGAAACAAAAAAATGCCTCTGTTCTTCAAAAAACTAAATTCACGATAAATCAAGTCATTCAATTTTAAACTTCTAGGCATATTTCAGGTTGCAGTTTTTTTTTACAATAGAATCAAATTTGAAAACCACTTTTAACAAGTTTATATTGGACTGACAAAATATCGTGCAAATATGTTGTCATCGACAATTGCCCAAAAAATATTGAGATATTCATTTTTGTCAATATCGCCCAGCCCTGGACTTGGACATGTCATCTAGAGTGACAATTGTTTTAAAAAATGTATTCATGTCATCAGAAGTGGAAAAGATTTATACTACTAGGAAACACATAAAGCTGTAAGTTAGGGGAGACTTTTATGAAACCATATTTACAAACCATATTTACAAAAAAAAAAAAAAAAAAAAGGCAACTATTGCTATACAGTTTTACTTAATCTGAGTGAGCGTCATAAATACTGATCCAAAATAAAGATTTTGTGTAGACTTGGTGTAATCGTGTTCATTAAAACTGTTTAGCTCTAGGGCTAAAGGGAGAAATCCTGCAACTAAACCAGGATTAGATCTGAACAGAGCATTGTGTTACCATAATGACTAGAGAAAGTTGTTGTTGCTATGGGATTAACTGAGTTGATTTTGTGAGTAGTACAGCAACAATATTAATGAAAACAATGTAAACACAAGGTCATAAAAGTAAAGGGAGTAACGTAACACATAATTATATATTTGTGGTTTTATAATAAAAGAGGACTCCACCTGCCTGTGTACAAGCATTGTTTTCTTTTCTGAATTATGAAAATGAGCAGCTACCATGAAAACACTTTATATGTTATGCAAAATAAAGCTAAATTTGTGTGACATGGACACAGCCATTGATCAGTAAAGTTCACTTTACGATTGATACTAAGACTGAAATTGTATTACAAATGTATTACCTAAAATCTAAAATTGAACATGCTTTTTTTTTTTTTTTTCATCTTTGGTACGGAAGACATTTTAGACTTTTAGACTAACCAACAAACCCAGACGTCAGCACATCACCCCGGTCTTTTCTGAACTTCACTGGCAGTCAGTTTCTTTTATAACTGATTTTAAAATTTGTATTTTTGTTTTTAAGGCTCTTAATAGCCTTACACCTTTTTATTTGACTGAACTTTTGAATGTTCAAAATCTAAGTCGGGCTTTGAGGTCAACAAACCAGCTCATGTTTGAGGTTCCCAGACTTTGGAACAAACTCTCCCGATATTCACACCATTACGGACTTTGGCCTTTCTAAATCAAGGCTCAAAACATTTGTTTAGGATGGCTTTTAACATTAGACGTTTATTTTGTATCTCTTCTTCAGTAATTGTGCACTGATTTCATGTTTTTTGCATTTTATTGTGTTTTAATGGAAAGCTCTTTTTTGTGTTGTAAAGGGCTTTATAATAAATGTTGATTGATTGATTGAACATGAGTTTTGATATAAGTTATTTTACAAATAAAAAAATCTGCTGAACATATTTGAAATAAAAACCTCAGCTTCCTATTAGTTTGTTCTTTAGTAAAATTTTTCAAAACAACATGGCTGCTGGAAGTGGGCATTACAATAGGTTACCATGACAACAAAGTCATATCTACGTGAAGACAGAGCAAACAAGAACAAGCGTAAATGTAGTTTTCAACTTAGCCTAATCCTCTTCTGGTTAAAACGTAATTGAGATTAGATTATTGGTTTAGGTGTGACGCTTGTACATAGTCAGAGAATGAATCACTGGACTATGAGAAGGAAGCACTGAACATGCACTGTCACTGATCTATAATCCATACATATTTTATTCATTATCATCCTGATGCCCTAATTAGACTTAGTGTTATGTTTTCAGGTAGAATGTGTCTCCTGTCAATCAAATATCTGTCAAACCGGATCCTTCGGCAGCTACTGGTTTTATATGTGACAACAATAGCTGCCTTTGCACACGTAGATGCCGACGACTAAACACCGTTAATCCCTCATTCCAACCAGCCAGTCCCACTCGCTCACATTCACACAAGTGACTGAAAGTAGGTCTAACTTTCTTGCTGACGTTAGCATTTGTAATAGGGTTAGGGTTAGGTTAGTGACTCATATTGAAATAATATTATGCAAATAAGAACGTAAGTCTACCTTTTAAAGACTCTAGAAAGGATGCACTAATACTGTTTTTTCAGCTGCAAAACGGATATAAATAATTTGTCTTTAAATGTGTATTATTATTTATAAATTACTTTTCCCCAGAACAGATATGTTGCATTAAAGTTGGGGTATTTAACATTTTTAATTGTACATTTTGTGTTTTCCACTAAAAACTAAATGACCAGTGCAGCTCTTTGTAAAATAAAAATAAATAAATCATTTTAAAAAAGAGAGACCTCTGTACTGTCTGAATTGCATAATAGAGATTTGTAGTTCCTATTAGGAGCCGAATGCAGCTCTCTGATTGGCTGTGCTTGGGTGATCCTCTCCAGTTTTCACTTTGTTGTTCGTAAAAAGAAGAAGTGCAACTAAAAATGAATACATGTTGATTTTTACCATGCGTCGAAGGATTCAAAAGATGAAGTTGCCAGATTTAAACCTAAAATGTTTTTGCAGTGTGAAAATCAGCTACCCCACCTTTGAGTATTTTTTATTTATTTCTTTGGTGAAAATTAGTTCAGAGTGTCCTGTCTGTAGTCTCCAAGACTATAGATGGAAATTAGCTGTAAAATCATTGAATCTGCCATCTCCCATTGGGCTTATTGTTACTGATAAACATAACCTTAAAAAAATTTACCAGGCGATTTTATTCCTGTGACTATCTGCTTCTCTAGTGCAGTAATTTTATCCCAATTCCCAAAACCTCTGTCCAATGCATCTCTAAGCTCAAAAACAAACCCATTTTGACACACTTTTTCCATTAATCAGCCACTGTAAAGCTCTAATGGAGTGAAAAGTTTTGCTCTTCTAACTCGTAAATAATGTGTGCTGCAGTAAAAAAAAACCATATATATTTCTGTTAGTCTACGGGGCAAAAAGGATCTGCCCATACCCAATATCAAGCTTAATCCAGTGCAGAGACTGAAAATTACTTTTCTCCCTTGAAGCCTTGCTAGGTTGTGTTTTGCAAATGTTATTTACCTGCAAAATAACTTTGTGCTGATAAAAGTCAGTCAGTAAAGAAACATTTTGGGTCCATTTAAAAGTCATTCAAGTAATTAGCTGAACTGATAATATGGAAACAATATTTAGTACAGGTAAACTGCATGGTATTCGTTCACAGTATTGGTATCAGTGCACAAAAAATATAATCAAACCACAAAATCAACAATAAAATACAAATATCCATAATGAGTTCAAATTTTTGCTCTGTCCTACTTAGAACTGTAAGCTTTGGGCTACTGTTTTCTTGTGAATCACATAAAGAAAAAATTAAGTTGTGTTTAACTCTGAGAATGAATGAAAAACTACAAAGACGGCGTTGTTCCCAGTGGCCTGTAAAATATCTGCCCCTGAGCAGGAGCTAAAAAAATCTTCAAAAGTGTAGCCACAGTCCAGAGTTTCTTAGGCTGTTATGAGTGTGGTTATTTAAAAGGGTTGTCAACATATCTGTATCTGTATCTGTATCTATCAAAAGCACTCAAGTAGTAGATAAAGGCTTCAAAGCTGTCATCTGGACAGTGTTTTCGAAGATGACAACTCTGAAGAGTTTCTAATATGGATCACTGCTGGACGAATGGAGGACGCACCAACTCACTCAAGTAATATTTAAAACTTCGATGGGTATCTTTTGTCTTTATGGAGATTAGTGTGGTATTAAAGTGAGTTTGTTCTTTGCCCAATAACAACACTAGTCTATTGCTGTATGTATCTAACAGACTGTAAGCAGTAAATGAGATTTTTTTGAAGTTTTGAATGAAATTTGCAGAATGTGTTTATTCAAATTGCAATTTCAGTTCAATTTCGATTACCGTATATTTGTAATCTGAATTGGACAACAATGACATTATTAATTAGCTGATGTTGACCTAGACATCATCATGTTTTTTGTTTTTTTTTTGTTTTTTTCACATTAAGTTGTTCAGTTGTGACTTTCACAATAAATTGTACAAAATTACCAAAAATTACCAAAAATTTAAAGGTGCACTATGTAACTTTCTGGGGTGAAAAGTCAGCTTCGCAATTCAATAGAAATAGGAAAATAAAATCATTCTTTAGAACATTCTTATTAGGAATAAACACGTTTCATGCCATAATTTGAGAAAATATAGCTAAAGGAGCTGTTTTCCCATGAAAATAAACAAGAGGAGGCCCTCCTCTATGCCAAAAAATATTACATTTTGTGGCCCTGCAAGCTCTCTCATACTAAAATTACACATTTTTATTATTATGTAGTGTCACAAACACATCTAAACTAGAAAAACATGCTTTCACTCAAGTTTTTTTTTGGCCAAAAAGTTGCACGGCGCATCTTTAAGTGAGTTTGAGAAAGAAAAAAGCTTTAACTTCAATAATATTGGTTGATATTGGGTACTGGCAAATACTTAAATGCACAAAATCTAAATTGTGTCAGTACTAAAAAAACTGGAATGATGCATTCCTAAAAAATGAATTAGTTCATTTATAAGATTTTTTTTTTTTGGGAGCAAGCATCAAGTCATCTCAAGTCACAGAGCTCCATGTCCAAGTCAAGACCAGAGTCACAGACCTTCAAGTCCAATTTGATTTGATACAATTCGTCTTAGTTTATCAAGTCAAGTCTCAAGTCCTCAAAATAGTGCCTGAAGTCTGACTCGAGTCCAAGTCATGACTCGCAAATCCACACCTCTGCTAAAATCTGGAACATACCGAGATCTCCATTATAGTAAACTTATTCTAGGCCAGAAAAGTTATATTGTTTCTTTACTTTTAGATCTAGTTGTTCTATTATATATAATTTAAAGTTAGTGTTGCATAAACTTTGAAATTAAATAAATATTTAGCTTCAGATAAATATCAATGGAAGTCGGTCAAATCAAAATTCAGAAATGTGGCAGGTACAAAGGACTTTTCAGCTCCATAAAGATAAAGTGGAATAAATGATCTTAGCTTATTCATTTGTGAACATATGTATCACATTAGACGTGTTTACAGCAGCGTCAGAAGAGCAGATGTTTGTTTTCTTCTGAAGTCCTTTGTGCATCGCTTTCACTTGACAATGACAGGTGATTCTCATGGTAATTATTTTCTCTTAGTTTTGATAATACTTGTTAAGATTTAATGCGCTTTAACTCCGTAAGTGTAGTAAATTCTGTTTGGTGTCAAGCCCCAACATCCACATCCACAGTCAGTTAATCCTCTCCTATTGAGTTCTTACAATGAAGTTTACATATTTGAGTATCAATGTTTAGAGAAGCAAAGCCCTTTCCAAACACTCGTGGAGTCTCTGCTTTTCATAAGTGAAATCAGTAACGTAAGGGTCAATCCATCAGCTCATCTTAAATGTTATGCAATATGAAGCGGCTTTAGTAATAGTAGTATGTAGTGGTAGTGGTGGTAGTTGTTGTTGTTATGGGCTAAATATTAAAGCAGAGATACTTGATTATTTTATGCATAAGTTACCGTAATTTTCACACTATTGAGCGCATCTGTATGTAAGTACAAACTAGATTTTAAAAGAAAAAAAAAGCACGTATATATATTTTAGCTTTTTATAGTAAGTGAATGAGAAACTATATGTTACAAGTAGGGGTGTCAAATTTGTGCATTAATTGAAATTAATTAATTACAGACATAGTTATGTAGTTAATTTTTTTCATCGCATTAATCTATTTTGAAATCTTTAACTTTATTGTTTCTATCTGAGAGTTGCAAAGTGAGCATAAGGGTTGTTCAACTTCACAACTTAGCAACAAAAGACTTCCTAAAGTCTTTAGTTCATTAAATTGGATAAAAACAAAACAAAAACACTTAAGTTGGGTGTTTTTCTCAGCAATTTTTAGGTTAGATTAGAAATAGATTAATTAATTACAGATCATAGTTAATTAATCTTTCAATTTTTTAATCACTTGACAACACTAGTTACAAGTTAGTGCGGCCATTTGATACTTGATTTCAATAGTATAACAAAAAGGTTTGATACGATTTTTAAAAACAAGATGTGCTTTCTTTTTATTTATTTATTTACTTTTTCAGTTTTTTTGTTTGTGTTTTTTTCATTTAATAAGACATGTTTACATTATGTCTAGTGTCATTTTGTCGTAACTATCCTTTGAGTGATTCCTAAAACACTTTCTTTCAGCAAATGACAGGCTTTGGAGATTAAAGGTGGAGTAGGTGATTTCCACACAACAAACACAGTTTAGGTTTTAAATCTGACAACTTCCTTTCCTAAATCCTTTGACACAAGGGTAATACTGACATGTATTCATTTTTGGTTACAATTATGACTTAAAAAACACTTTTTACAAACAGCAAAGTGAAACTGGAGAGGACCACCCAAGCTCAGCCAATCAGAGCATTCGTCTCCTGATGAGAATAGTGCTGCATTTACCATATACTTTTATTGTGGTTACTAATTTATAACCAAAAAAACGTAGTGATCTCAACTTTAAGCATAGTAAGTAGCATTTTTCGAATAAAATATTAGTTGACAATTTTTTTGAATAATTGATTAGTAGGGATGGGACGAGACCGAATTTTCACGAGACGAGACGAGCCACGAGATTGGGTTCACGAGATCGAGACGAGACAAGATTTTTAAATAATTTGCATTAATTGTAAACTGAGACAAGTTTAGACAATTTACTGTCAGAATAAGTCCGCTACAAGTCTGTTTGTGGAGGAGAATATTTACTATAGCTGCTCAAAGATACAAAACTTCCTTTCATGACCATGGAAAAATCTCACGAGACAGTTCAGTACGTGTGCGCACAGTATCGTAATACTTTGATCTTGCGAGATCTCGCGGCACGAGATCTGGTCCCATCCCTATTGATTAGTAGTGATTAATCAATTAACTTGTTGCAGCCCTAAAAATAATAATATTAATAAAACATGACTTACAATCACCAGATGTTGTATAGAACTCTAATCAGATTCAGAAATGCTCTCAACAGTGGAAGATTGCCCTAGTTCTGGAAGTAACATCCCCATTGTAAAGTACCATAAGCTTTTCGAAAAATTCAAATTTCAGAGTTTAAAGATACATTGCAGGATAACCAGCTCTGTGCTAACTCAGATCAGTCTAAAAAGGACATCTGTAACTTAAAATTTGACAAAATGTCTTAATAACTTCATAGTTTATAAAGAAATAGATTTGAAACAAAAAGGTAGGTCTTACGCTCATGACTTCCCACAGAGCTAATTAGCCCCGAGGACATTTTCAAACTTTTAATATATATATTTTCTAAACCCCTAAGGCAATTTAACACGGGAGCCGGAGATTGTTGAACCAGGTAGTGGGCGGTCAATGTAATGCTCCATTAGACACAAAATAAAACAGAGTAGTGTGTGTGCACTCACTCGTTGAAGACCAGGTCGGGGGCGAAGTAGAGCATGTTGCTGTTGGTGAGAGTGTAAGACCTCCAGCCCAAAGCAAACACCATCACATTCATCCACGAGAGCTGGATCACCGTCATCTGGTCGTCCACATGGAGGTCACGGAAACCTGAGCAAACATTTACACTTTATTAATACAAAATCACAACTTTGTCTTTTTCCTCATGAGTTTGGGAAAGAAGATCTGTCTCCGTGAGTTTCACAAGGATTTATTGTAGGCTTTATTCAGAATGTCACAACCAATCATTTAACACAGATGAAGGGAGGCTGAGCAGTTTAACTTCTGTTTTAGTTGTAATACAAAAAAGTGAATGGGTCTAGTCACTGAAGGCCTTTGATATTTATACAGTATAATGACAAAGTACAGTGTTTGCCACCATCTGGCCTTATGACATCATCACATTGTAAAACAGGAAGCAGAAACTGTCCTTTGTTCATGAACCAGACACTTTGTGTTTGGTTCAATGCACACATTATTTCAGAGGAGTAAGTGTCATCGCCAAGAAAGTGTCATTAGATGAATTAAAGGTGCAACTTTCTGAACAAAAGCAGACTTGGATTAAAGCAGGTTTTTGACGTTTAGATGCCCTTGTTACACGAAATAAATATTCAAAATCTACATTTTGCTTTAAGGTTGTTTGCATGGTCACAAAAAGAACTGTTGTTTCTATAAAAAAGCTTATCCTTTATCTGTATTTTATGGTGAATCTCGATACCAATATTTGGATGGTCTTCTGTCAGTTCAACATAAATGTGTTAAAATCTGTTAAAATTTGTTACACTGGAAAAATGACAACTATAAAGATTCTAAGATTCACAAAAGTGCAGCTATCTCATTATAAACTGATTTTCCTGTTTTATAAATGTCTTTGAATTGCTTATAATTCTGACAGTATATATATTTTAAACTTGCCTTGTCTTATTTATTTCTTAGTTTAAATTAGCTCTTTTGTAGCGTGTTTTTACTCCTCGGCATACTTAGTGTTCAATTTTTGCAAATCTTCAAAACAGCCTTCACGATATTATCTAAAATTTGATATATTGCCCAGTTCCAAAGTATGGCTTCAACTGTCTGTTTCTTGTTGACTTCTCATTCAGAATTACAAACTGCACCTTAAATTACAATATTTCTGGGAATGAATTTTGCACTATCAAGCACTTAATCATAAGTCACATGAACTAGATAAAAAAAATAATAATAATAAGGTTATATATAGCCCACTTGTTCACAGTAAATCTATGAAAATCTAAAATGTAGCCATGTTGCTGTATAGACAAAGCACTATATTATCATAGTTTTGTACTTATGACAATTGCTTAAAAAAGCTTAGAAATGTATGTATTTTTCTTGCTTTCAATAAAACAGGATCACATAAGTCAGTCAAAGGGCAAGACGATGCTAAAAAAAAATTAGCACATTCACTTACAATAGTTTAGGATTAAGATCGATTTCATCAGTCACACAGATTACACTGGTTTGCCAAATATGTTAAGCTGTAGTGTCAAGTCAAGTGACAATTACTAGGTTGTAATTGAATTGTTAACACATTAGCAGATAATCCTTGGATCTACACAGACCAAAGCTAGCTGTGTAAATAATCAAATCAAGATTATTACCAAGGCACTGTTTACATTTTAAGGTAGATTATACAAACAGGAACACTAAAATCTCTCAAATATATAGTTGTGGTCTTTTCTAGAAACATATTTGTGAAAAGAATAAAAGAGAAATAAAAAAGCACCCAAAATACAACTAGACAGCCACAATGAAGAGCTTGCACAGGCAAAGGTTGTAGGTTACACAAAGGAAGCCCGGGGAAACCTGTCACATGCAAAAAAACAATATGCAAATAACGTAAGTGTGAATAATTATATGTAAATATATTTGTAAATGGAATATTAGGACCTTACAATTGCCTTAGTAGTTCTGGTAGTTGTCAGAAAAGTGAAAATTGCTCCAGTGGACGAGATATTTGTGTTAAATTATGTAATTGCTCTAGTCTCCATCAATTGTGCTGTCAAGTATCTACTGTAGTGAAAGAAACGGCCATTTATAATAACATATTTTAACCCAACCTACCACGCACACAAGGATAATGTTAATACTGATTATTCAAAACACAATGTATTACTTAAAACGAATTGCAATCGTGGCAATTTTAGAAGCAAAGGTGAGTAATTTCATTAATTTTATAGAAACCAGGGATGGTCAAAAATATCGAGTTAATAGTTTATTTTTATTCAAAGTAAATTTATGATTTTGTGAGTCTTGTTATAGACATACATTTTCAAATATTGGTGTTGTCACAAAATGTTATTTGTTTTGTTTATGCAATCTATTAAACAAATGCAATGCAGTGTTTTCATCACATGAATGAATAATTGAATGATTTATTTATATAAAATTAAAAAAAAAAAACTTTGGAAGTGTAACCCCCCTTCTTGACTCTGTAATTGCAGCTGCCCTGGAGCAACTCAGCAGAAGTGATTCGCCTAAACACCTGGCGCCTCAATCTACGACCAACACCAAACGTTCCCTAACCTGTATGTTATTGGTTGGAAGTTAAACTGGAGTACCCGGAGGAAACCACCCAGACATGGTGAGGAACACTCAAACTCCACACAGAAAGGTCCTGGTCAGCATATTAAGCTTTCTTAATGTACTTTTCAACTTCTTTGAGTTTTTCCTTGCCAAAGAGGAGGGTCTAAGGACAGGGGATGCTCAATTTTTCATTTGCTTATTTACTAATAATCTGCTTTGACATGCTTGATCAATCACTGCTTCTGAATGTTTATTGTTTTATTGAATGTGTATTGTTTATTTTTTTTTTCTACCATTCTTGTTTGCTTAATTAATAATCTTGGGAAGTCCTCATACACATACAGGGTTTCTGGAGGAATGGAGAAACCCTAATCCTGCTTCTTTACCAGACGGCTGCTTCAAATATAAGTTTATATTTTGTGGCAACTTGAATCGAATGAAAAAAGGACGCAATACATACAGCAACTGAGATTAGTCTGGTAACCAGACTAATCTCCTCACTCTCTTCTCAGGTAGTTATCGGCTTTGCTCATCTTCTCAGCTACTTCACAATGTGCCTCTGTGCTTTACTCAACTGGGAAAAACTGCTTTCTCACACTCTGCACTGTGGTTTTAAAATCATTTGCAACAAGTCCTCAAAATTAAAAGCTGTAGTGTCTCTTGATAAGTTCAAGAAATTGTAAAAAGTGTTGTGGTTAAGAATTGTGTATGTTTTTTCTTGAGATTTGTGTTCATAATGTAATATTCTGTGATATGACATTTTGTACTGTTGTACTGATTGTGTTGGATGACCTCTCTTGCCGAAGAGATTCTGAATCTCAATGGGACTTTTTGGTGAAATAAAGGTAACCAACTAACCAAATAACAGCTGGAAAAATTATTGAGATTACTGAATTTGTTTAGACAAAGAGGTGGTAATGTGAACTACACAGGGAGATAGAGATGTCCAATATATTTGTCATGATTGTTGTCTTGAAGATATGCAAAAACAGAATAAAGAGTATATCTTGTATTATTAAACAAATGCTACAAAAAGGCTAATTTTGAAAGTTACATTGTGAATGTTTAAAACAAGATAAGAGTCAACTGATCACTCATTGGTGCCTTAGTTGACCAAACGTTTTAGAAAGTTCAGCAATTGTATTCAGAATTTTGTACATGTTTTTCTGTTTGAGTTGTTAATTATCATGCAAATGTCTGAGCTTGTGGTCTTGTAAATGCAGTTTGGGTGAAATATTCGATCAGATCAGTGAGACACTTGCTAGTTTTGCTTTTGTTTGACTAATTGATTGATAGGACATGTTTTCACGCAGTCAACCTAGTCTCTAGTCAACCACAGCCCAATTTTTCTGATCACCAAACTTCAACTAATACACTGAAAGACATGCTTGATGCTTGGTTTGAAATATCGTCTGAATATTGTAATCGAGGTATGTCAAAAAATGTGTGATTGTGTCTATATCGCTCAGCCCAATCAGAAAATCTGACAGAAACAGCAAAATTAAGACTAAAACTTTTCTATTTAAGACTTTTTTTAGACCCCACAGTAACCCGCAGAGAGCACAGAATCTTGCAAGAATTGTCCATTTTGCCTTCTTTGTGTCCCTGTAAATGAGGAAGCATCTCCCTCCAGTGGCCGTTGGAGAAACTGTTGGCCTTTTGTGCACTGCCTGCGGTCAATCCAAGGCAGAAATGTAAGTGCCATAAACTTTTGGCAGGCCCTGTGGATTGCTCATTGTAATGTTGTTTGCCTGGGCTGAGGTTTTGCCCGGAGCAGATTTCTTGTGCCCTATTGAATATTCAACTTGTACAAGAAACCAGAGATGCATGGGGAGCGCACTGAAAACGGTTAGCCATTGTAAATACTGTTAGTCTAATATAAGCAGACGAAAAGCAGATGGCCATCCCTCAACTAAAGTTAAATAGTTCATCTTTAAATATCGAAAAGGTTCTTAAAATACTTAATATTATCAATAATGAGTCTTACTAAGTCCTAGATACTAAAAGTAGATCGATGAGAAGAGTAAATCTTTGAAATTGTCAAAAAAAATAAAAAAAATGAGATTGCCAGGTATTAACAATTACAATGAACTCATGCAGTTAACTGGATTTCAGTTTAATCTGACTGCAATGCTTTGGGACCGTTTTGACTTTCACTGAGTATCTTGTAACATTTGAAAATGTGAATGTTCAACACATTACTGTAAGCTACACTGGTTGGGCTGGGCAAAACAGGATTTTTGACAATATTGTGAATGTTGTTTTGCAGATATCTAACTAATGTGATAACAAATACTACTGAATATATATTTATTTTTTGTTGTTGAAATAAAGCTAAAAGACAAATAAAAAAACAATCCTGTAAATGTTTAAGGGTTTAAATCTAGTATTATACAAACATTTGTCTACAATAGTTTGTGTTCCTTTGACATCCCAATATGCTCCGGGACAAGATGGAAGGAAGCAAAAAACGTTTAATGCAGTTTTTTGACGTAATACAAAAAGCAAATTTGTCTTGTCACTTAAAGATTCTCCTGATTGACCAACTTTTTAGATGCAAATTAGTACATTTTGTGTTTCCCACTAAAAAGTCAATGATAAATGCAGCGCATCGTGAAAAATGAGACAACTGACTACTGTCTGAATTGACTCTGTGCATGGAATGTCAGTTGGCTTGTTCATATTCAAAATAGCTAACTTCTGTCTGTTTTTTAAGCACACAATCGTCCTATGGTGAAACATTCCTCTGATTTGCAAAACCTTTAACATGTTTTCTGTAACATTCACCACAACTCACTGTGCGATCTTCAGGGTAAATATTTGTTTTAAGCTGGTGTAGTGAAAAGCACATAGAAATGAATAGGAAATGCTCGTAAGTACAGAAGTTAGCTATTTTGAACATAAACAAGCCAAATGCAGCGTTCTGATTGGCTGAGCTTGGGTGGTCCTCTCCAGTTTCACTTTGTTGTTTGTAAAAAAAAAAGTTTAGAAACCATAACTGCAGAAAAAAAAAAAAGAATACATGTTGATATTTACCATGCACTTAAGGAATTATGAAAGAAAGTTGTCAGATTTAAACCTAAATCATGTTTTCTGTGATTTACTTTGCCACCTTTAATAGCAAAGTACAATGTTATTAAAACAGGTAAATTAGCTTTTGCCGACCATCTGGACTAACAACATCAACAATTTCTATAATATGAATGCAACCAAGTAAACCTAAGCAGAACGCTTAAAGCCATGTTTGAACACATTTATGTTGAATAGATAAATTGTCTGAATATCGTATGAAAAGTAGACAAAAATCAATCAATAAATAAACATGTTTTGTCAATATTGCTCAGTCATATTCTTTGGTAAACTGACAACTTCCTGTAATCAAAAATTGTAGTAAAAGGCAAATACATAGTTTTTGTTTCACTTCTGCTACTTTATTGATATTTGCCAAATGTTTTGTATGATCCTTTTCTCTTTAAATTTGTCTTTTTTTGTGTGGCTTTTCTGAGTGTCATTCTTCAGCCTAAAGCCTTTTGGTCTTTTCAACACAAACATGTCCTGTAATAAGACATGTTTAAGTTTTGACTGAACAACTGAAGAACTACAACTACTACAATTAAAACTACAACGATGAATAGTAAAAGCAAAACGTACTTGGTGCTTAATATCTTTTAATACCATGTTATCTTTACTTGCTATGTAGGAATTAGCAGTCCTGGTTAATCTATTTTTGGAGACTCTACCTCTTTGATAATTTGATACTTCCACTTCTGTTAGAGACACTCCTTTCACTTCAAGAACTTGTTTTTTCTGCTTTGTACAAGTTTGGCTTCGCGTCAACACAGAACCTGATTTATGTATTTGTGTTGTTAACTCTTGCGTAAACATCGTTTAAAGCTGACATGGAACTACACAAAAGATGTGTAGTTTGCCGTTTGACAGATTATTATGACCATTACTGTGATAACAAATGAAATATGACTTAAGGATATTTTTTAAATTGTTAAAGCAATGTCAAAATTCCAAAAGAAAAAGGGTTTTCACACTGCAAATCAAACTCATGGTTAACCGATTACCAGTTAACCATGACTAATGGCCTAACCGTGTGGTCTTTCGCCGGTTATCTGACACAGATTTATAATTGCTCCAGCCGATGGCGTTAACTGTCCCTGAACAGCTCTGGCATTTGTCAGTGTGAAAAAAAAAAAAAAAAAGGATTGCTAAAACTACAAAAACACTGTTTACTGCATAAGGACTGAGCAAACTTATGTTACACTGCAGTGTTTATGGTCTAATATCAATCTTGCATGGATTTATTCACTTGGATTTTATGTTGGAGAAGAAAACAGACTGGATTACTCAGATTTGGTCAGTGCAACTGTCAAAGGTAAGCGGCTTACATTAGCAGCAACTTAAAAACGTCCAACAGTGCATTAAAACAGTGTTTATAGAGACTTTTATTCAGTCGTGTTGTGCACAGTTCAAAGGCCTGTCGCTGTCTTTGCTCTGCGTTCACTCTCGTAGCGCTATTCTGCTCAATTATAACACGTCCATAACAACAATAACAAAGTATTGCGTTTACGTAATTGGTTAGCCAGTTATTGACCCTGAAGAGCTCCAACTAATGGTTAAAGAAAAATTTGGAAATGTGCATCCCTAGTATGTAACGAAACTTCCCGCATCACGAGAACACAAGGTCACGCTCAACTTGAGAGTCCTCCCTGTCCTGTCCTCACAACTTCACCAAAAAGTTCTCCGGACCGCTCCGACAAAGTTCCTTCCAACGAAAACAATCCAGACGACCGAAGCAAATCCGCGCGGCTCACCAGAAAGGACAGATTACTGTGTGGGTCTTGTTACTTTTCAAGAAACAGAAAGCCTCTGATGGCCATACGTAGACTAGATGCAGTGTGCAAAGTTTACCTTAACTGTGAGATTCTGACTAAACAAAAGTAAATCAGATAGAAAGAGAGCAGTGTAATGCAACTCTACAGAACATTACAAATTGATGCCCATGGCACTGGAGTTGTTCATTTGAGATACAATTCAGTAAATATAGAGACTTTGTGGTGGATCGTTTTGGCAATATGGGATTGTCTGATAGAGTTGTTGAAAGTATCAAAAATCATATAATATTGATAGGCTAATATTGAATGTAGATACTCATAAAGTAATCAAGTGCTATTGTCTGTCGGACATTTTGCTGAGCCTGAAGTGCTGTAGTTGGACAGCTGTAAATACCTACTTTCAAATCAGATGCCTCACTTTTCAATTCAATTTATTTATTTTTTTATATAGCCCAAAATCACGACGATCCGTCATCTCAAAGGACTTCACAGGATGCCAAAAGTGCAGGAGTCCGTGCGGGGAGGGACACACTTTTAACAGTAAGTGACTCATCGAAAATCCTAAAAATCTACTGTTTTTGGAAACAATCATCAAACTAAATAGTAGGGCTGCACGATATTGAAAATTTATGCGATATGCGATATGGGCTCTGAGATTGCGATATTCGATATTTTTGCGATATTTATTTTTCACTTAAGAAATTCTCTGTGCATTTATTTTAAATCGTTATTACACTATTAAAACAATGTGCATATAAACAGCACACGTTCTGTGGCTTTGTAATTGCTTAATTATGTTATTAACTTATTTTATTGAAGCGCTGTCATGTTTTAGGATGCTTTTTTCCAAGGCTTAGTTGCTGGTAACTCTGAAAATCTGGCAACCGCAGTTGCTACCTTTACACACGTTTCACGTCTGTCTGTGAAGTGAAGATGAGCTTGTGTGTCGTATTAAATGTGCCTGACAGGTCACAGTTTTATCACAACTATTGACCATTTGCACCTACGTCACTTGATCACGTGGCTACGCCATGCTGGATGGCAAAAGTGCGTTTACGCAGCATTACAGGAAGCGCAAAACTGACAAATTCTCACATATTTTCTTATTTTTCCGTAAAGAAAGCAGTGGATGCTTCTGGCGCATGTTCAGTACATTTGTCTGTGGAAGTAGGACGTCTTTTAGACACGCGCAAAGCAAGGTATTTGGAAAAGCTAATGAATGCTAACTGATCCATGCCCTCTTCCTCCTGCTATGTTTGCCGAATAAATAAAATCTTCAAGTTTGCCTGACTTTACTCCTCATGATTTGCACCATTCTGTGGTAAACGGGTTTTGTCTCACATTGGAGCAGATTTAAAAGCTACAAGAGGTTGGTTTTCAGTCACTTAGCTGTGAGGCTAGTGTTAGCCACGCATAATGCAGGCTGTTTCAGATATTCATTGCATTTATTTTTTTGTCAAAGGTCATTTTTTTGACTTACCTTGTTTAAAGTGTTCACTGCAAATCTGTAGCGATGTAGAGGGATTCCAGTTCTTTGATTTATTGCTGCCATCCACTAGCGTCTTCTATCTTCATCAAAATGTAAACGAAAAAGCTACAGGTTTAGGCTTAAAACCTCGATCTTGCCTGCTAGTCCAGCGTGTTCAAGATACAGCCATTTTACAACTGAAATCAATTAAAATGACTTAAAAACTCGCAAGTTTTCGGCAAAGTTTCCATTGCTGTAATGCGCACAGACAGCGCTTTTGCCATCCAGCATGGAGAAGTGGGCGTTCCCTCGAGGAGTGTGACGACACGTGCAAATGGTCAATAGTTTTTGAGCGTTTTAAGCCATCACGAGTCACAAGAGTCGTTCTTTTAGAGAAGAAGAAGACGAGAACGCAGCGCTAAACACACAGGTATTACACACACGCCTGCTTCACACACATAATTACAAGGTACACACGCAGGACTTACTTTTGAGATGATGCTGAGGCAGAGAAAAGTTGAATACAGTGGCGTTTAATCCATTTGCTCCGTGGTTTATGGTTTGCTTGTGCTGTGTTGTTAGCAATAGATCCGTTGTTAGCAGCGATAATATGCTAACTCACAGCTAACGTTAACCAAAGACATAACACGCTGGAATCAAACCGCCACAGCCTGTGAATTTTCCTTTGGTTTTCCGGATTCTAGCGGATCAGTTTGAGGAGTTTGAAGAGTAAAGAAACTTTACGGTTGTCCTTGTGAGGTTGTTGGAAGCGGCTGTCGTTTGAGTTGTATTTCCCCTCAATGGAGCTTCAGTTTTGAGCCGTCGACATGATAGAAAAACACTTGTCTTGTAAAGAAACAGTCCAGAATTGTCGGGATGCAGTGGTTTTGGGAAAAGGAGTTTGCTGCTTTTGTCTGCGCTCATCTTTTCATCTGTTTACAGTAGTAGTTGCCTTCATTCACTGCGCCCCGCTCTAGCTAAGCTAAGCGGCAGCAGCAGATTTAAGGTGGCGCGCTTAAGGTGGCGCCGGAGTCAAACCACTCCGCACTAAAAACGGATGAATAATGCATAAAAAATGTAAGAAATTATCGCACATCCTTGCGATATGGATATCGCACGTGTCAATATCGCGATTTCGATATTTTTTCGATATATTGTGCAGCCCTACTAAATAGTAATCGCTAGCTGCCTGCATCAGAATAGTTGTTTGCAAGTAAACTGTATATCTTGTGTGTACCTGGAATCGCCTTGGCCCAGCGCACCACTGTGACCAGCTGCCTCTCTCCGAGCTCGTTCAGGCTGGTGAGGAGAGACACTGGGCTGTCCGGCTGGGCGTTGTCGTGTCCCGCGTTCACCACGGCGGGTTCGATGGTCTGCAGGACACTCAGGAGGGACAGACAAGAGCGCAGGGACGGAGGGATGCCCATGGATGATGAGGAGGACGAGCCTGGACAAAACAGACGAGAACAGAAAATGGGACATTTGTAAAACACAGTTTTGTGAGTTTGTAACTACGTATATTAAGTCAGTGTTAAGTCAGTCAATTAGTTTTCTAAAAGTTGTATTTGGATTGACTCATGCATGTTTGAGTCATCTTGTATTGCTCAGGAAATTCCTGTCTCTTCCTTCCTACCACCTATCACCACCCATTGTCTGTGTTTACTTGCAATTACTTAAAAGATTTAGATTCCCAGTAAAACATGTAAGGTTCTAAAGTGCCATGTCGCCACTTTCCAACAATAAAAACAAGCAATCTACAATCAGTTTCTTAGAGTTAAAGTGCATAAGACAAGTTTTTTTCAAAAAATGACAATTACATAGAACATAGAACAAGATTTCAATTAAGCCCAGTCTGGCAGTTTTTATGACAATTTTAATCATCTTTCGTTCAACAAGAATGTTCCATACTGTTACCTATCAACAATATTGCAAATAAGAGCCAAAATAAACATACATTTGACAATTATAATACCATGTAACACATTAATTTAGCCAAATTATTGTAACTCCCAGGAAACAGCAGCGGGATTCTGTTTTACAACTCAAAATACTTCCTTTAACTTTAAACTTTCATTTGTCAATTTCTTCATAGTTTACAACATCGCTACTGCAAAATTATGTTAAAAATTTACCACAAGGATTATCAGACCAAATCTGGAAAAAGTTTGAATTGCGCAATAACCTGTTATATGGCTTTTAAATTGTAAAGAGGCAGGGCTTATCAGCTCTGTAGTTCTAAGCCATTTTAGATAGTTTTTGCCTTTAAAGACAATATTAATTACTGATTATTGTTTATAACTAAATACATAGAGAGAAAAAAAGGCATCTATTATGCTCGGGTGGCAAGAGCCTAGGACTAACTTGTGGGGGGCAATAACAAAATAGTTTAAAAAGTGAATTCAGTTAAACTTTTCTCAGTTTTGACTTATGAAATTACAATATCCCTCTCTCGATTGTTAGCAGTTATCAAAGTGGATAGTCATTTTGACACTTGAGACATGTCTTGGCTAAAACTGAAAAATCACTGGTTTTAAATAAGACTTTGAGCTAAAAATTAGCAATGTCCTGGCTAAACAGTGGACTTGTAAATATCTTGTCTTAAGTCTTAATCATATGCAGCCTCACCTGGGAATTTACCTCACATCTTGTCGGGACAGACCCGTGTGAATAAAACCACAACTGCCTTTTAATCTGTTAATTTCGATGGTAAATTGCCAGGACTAATGCTGCGTTCTGGCACAAACCCCGAGTTTATTCGAGGTAGGCAATCTAGCACGTATCCAGTCTTGTGTTTGGATACAGTTAAACATCCGTCAGTTAAAGCAATTATTGGAAGATGTGTTATTTCTAACCGCTCTTTAACTGTCCAAGTCTATCAACGTGCTCCTGGGCTTTCATTGAGCCTTTGTTATGCTAATAATGTTGCTAAGGTCTACACTGATATAATAACAGCAATATCAGGTTGGTTTAGGGCTGCACAGATAATCGAAATTTGAAATAGTCAACAAATTCTTTCGCAAACTACAAACTATCTTAGCATTCTCTGTATAAAAAAACTGTTGGCACGGTGATGTTACATATTTCAATAAAAGTGGCACAGAGGTAAACGTTCTGGCCTCGTCGCAAGAAGGTCCTTGGTTTAATTACCGGACATCCTGGTGCTTTTCTATGCGGAGTTTGCATGCATAGGACTAGGGCTGTAGTCGACCAAACGAATTCTTGGTGACTAAAAACATGTCCCATCAACCGATTAATCGACTAAAAAGGGGGCGTGGCAAAGGCTCTTAAGCTAAAAGTAGAGTTGCCAAAAATATTGCAAATCAATGCTAAAACTGGTGTTGAAATTAGATACTCGTTTGAACAAATACAGATAACATTAACAGGACAAATATTGAACAAACTGATATTTCTGCAAAGAAAAAATAAAAACAAATAATAAATCACATTTTCTGAAAAGTTTTAAAATAATCTTTAGTTTAATCGAAACTGGTTTGAAACTAAAATGTTTGATAGACTGATAAACTTGGATTTTGTGTTGAAAATGTCAGTCCATTGTATAAAAATTTGACTTTATTGAAAGGGCATTCTAATTCTCATTGTGGTTTGAGAATCAAGTTTATTCTTAGTATCAAAATCAGGCTGGAAATTTTAATATTGTGACAACTCTGCAAGAAACCTTTCTCAAAGAGACAAATAATATTATGTAGTTCATGCAAAAACTATAGTTTAAACAAAAGATGAATAGGAAGATCCAGACCAATGATTCTGTTACTGTTGAATACAAATTCCTTATAATCTAAATAAAATAATTAGTCGACTAATAACATTTTGGTCAACCAAGACTCCATCGACTGATCAATCGACTAAACGACTAAAGAACTACAGCCCTACATAGGACATGTTTTTACCACTAAACACACCATTAATGCCACCCTCTCTCTTCCAGAAGTTCTTAAAATATGAACTTTGCACATTCATTAAAAATAAATCACAAATCTATTTACAATCGCAATATTGGTTAGAATAATTGCAATTAGTCATTTCTCACAATTTAAGAAACCCAACATTGATTTATAACTCTAAAAGGAACAAGATTGTCCCATTATCAGGTCCACATTTAGCACTTTCCTAGTTGATAACATTAAATTTGTGTTGTTACATTGTTTAGACTATAATTTGTTTCTCATAGCTGTTCCTACTTGACTGCTGGAACACAGAAACTAGGAAAGAACATCTCTCCGAGGTCAGAATTCCGAGCTCCCAGGATCAATGGAACGCAGCATTAGCACATGTGCAGCAAACATGGCTGATTTCCTTGGCAACGGTTGTTTGTTGTTGCTCTTTTCCTGAGCTCAACATTTGGAGGATTTCTTTCTATTTGCATTATATATTTTATTTTAAATTGGTAAAAGGTAGTCCTCTAATAGGTTGTGTTCATGTGACAACATTTGCAAACTCCCATAAATTAAAATTTTGCTGGAGCTAGTTATAAGTAGACAATAAACTTTGCTGTTTAACTATCAGGTTTACTGAGCTGGTGAACTGGCTCATATCTGTAATTACTGGGCCAATCCACATGAAAAAAAAAAAAAAACTGGCACAAAGTTCAATGTCTTCTCTGTCAGAATAAACAATCCTGAAATAAATTCTTCACAGTAGCCTCACACAGTAGTGCCATTATACAACACCAAAGGCTGTTCTTGTCAATTCCAAGGCCTCAAAGCAATGACATTAGGGCTGCAGAACGGATATTATTGTAATCAAATAATTGGGAAAGACCCAAGGATTGGAATTTTTTACTAAATTTAAGCACTTCAATGCTAAATAAATACTGCATAAAACCTAATTTACACACACAAAAAAAGATTGTTAACCCTTTAGAATAACTGCATCTTAATTAGGCTTAATAAATCTTTAATAATATTGTAATTCATCATGAACAAATTATTCACTGACACATGAATACATTTATTAATGCCTAGTAATTGCCTAATCGCTCTGAACCCTGCCCTTAAAGGTGCACTGTGTAACTTGTTGGCCAAAAATAAACTCCATTAAAAGCATGTTTTTGTTAATAAGATTTCTTTGTTGTGCTAAATAAATAATAACAATCTGCTTCTGCACTTTGAACAAGCGTGCATGTCTCACAATGGACGGTTATTTAGCCTGGCGGAGGGCTAGCTTATGTTAATTTCTATAGAAAAGTAGTTTGTGTAGTATGTTTTCACATCGAATATTATGGCATAAAATGTATTTAGGCTCATTCTGAACATTCTATTCTAGTGAATTGTGTAGTTGACCTTTCACCTCCAGATATAATGATAGTTTTGTGTGGCAATCTTCAGGAAAGTGACAGTTGAACTGTGTTTCATCTAAAGACAATTGTTTTTTGTAGATCTTAATCATTATAATAATCAAAAACCTGCAAATATTAACTGCTTGAAATTGCTTAATTAAAGTTAAAGTTTATAAGAGTTACACGGTGCACCATAGCCATAATAGGTCCTTAAATAAGTAGTTAGTAGACATTAATATGTTTTTTCATTCATTAATTTGCCATTTGTTCATGAATAATTAAGCTTTACTTATGCTTTGTTCATGCTTTACTAAAGCAAGCTGAGGTGTATTTATTAAAAAGCAGCACCAAAAAACACATTGGAACACATTTTTGGTATAATTACTGTTGTTTTTGAGTCTTAAAAATTCTTCTTTAGCATATGGCAGAGTTTATACAGTTATCTAAACAATTGTTCAAATCCTAAATTAGTTTGAAGATTATTACAACAATCGATTAGTTGTGTGTTGCGGCCCTAAATGAGATTATATTTGTAAATTTGTGGTTCCAATCCCAAACAAATAATCAAATTCTGATCTTGTGGATTTCCATTTTCTCTTTCTGTATATTTCTGCCTCGTAAATCTTTCATAGGGCAACATAGGCTCCAGCCCAGCATCCAAAATTATGACATCATCAGCAGCATAATTATTTCAAACACAATGGCCTATTTATTAAAACCAGGTTCTAGGTACAAACTAAAAACATCTGAGAGTATTACACCTAACTGAATATAGAAATGAATATAAATATATTGCATAGAATAATATACAAAATTGACATAATGTATATATCATCCACACAAATCATGGACCACTTCAAATGTTTTAGAGTCTGTGAAAGTCTCAAATTTCAGGGCATTGTTGTTCACTTTCTTAATGCTCTCTCTAACCTATTACATTGGAGGTCTTGGGGTCATGTTTTGTTCCTCGTAGTTCATAAACTGTACAGTTTCTCGCTGTTCAGTCATTTGTATTACTTTGTTGTTAGTATCTGAGAAATAGTCCACATTTCAGCTTTCAAGTGCCATTTTCCTGCCGCCACAGCATCAACTTTTTGCTTTTCTTTTAGCACTCAGGGCAGACATGCCTAGTCTGATTTAAAGCAAGCGCATGTAACCCGGGCAAACCAATTGAGGAGACGTAAACCAGTTTGCTCACAAACCCTGCCCGCTCCACATTCCAACAGTAAGGTTCAGAATTTTAGAACAATAAAGCTTTCGCACAAACTGGTACACACAGTCTCACATTCAACTACAACTACATGTTTAATACAGTTTTAAATGTTTAACAGGGTTCTACATGTCCCAGAGAAACAGGTGTGTCATTTACAGACAGTACTACAGCAATAGATATGAATAAACAATATTTAAGTAAATCAACACAATGCAGTCTGGATCATACAGTAGTGGACCTGATACAGCAGGACAGAACTCTCCAGGGTCCGACCGGTTTTAGGGGAAAACCAAAAAGAGTTTGGGTTTTTAGCCTAGTCTGATTTTCCTGACCATTTAAAGCTCATGTTAGCTGTGTTTTCACAAATTTATAAATCTAAATTTAAACAAGCTAAAAAAAAATAAAATAAATACAATGTCTCAAAATAAGATTAAAAATAACGTTGAAAACCGAGAAATACATTAGTTTGAACACAACATATTTTTATCAACTGAAACCCATAGATAGCTAGCAGCTTGGATCTACTGTAATGTAGTTAGCTTTGACCAAAGAGTGTTCCAGAAAACTTACTAACTCCATAACCAAGCCTGGATAATTTGACCAAGAGGCTCATTTTGGCGAGGACTGTGGAAACTTTTGCCGAACCAAAGTTTTGTCTGGAAAAAACTGTGAGCTTTGTTTGATAATTTCCTGTGCTGTTATATAATTTAATTAGAAATGGCACAAAAGATTAGACACGGAATTAAATCTTCCAAACATTTTATGTAATTGTATTTTTAATCCAAACTAAGCAAACTATTTTGCCAGTGGTAAGTCAGTGCCACGTTTCTGCCAAATCATAGCATAAAGATAATTGTGTGTGCCAGTATTCAGGAAAGTGAAAGTTTAACTGTGTTTCATCTAAGGACAATGCTTCTATTGTTTTGTAGATCTTAAACATTATAAACATGAACATATTAACTGAAACTGGTTAAATAAACTTCAGTTTATAAGTGCTTGAAATTAAATTGTATCAATCTTCTTTTGAGTAGGTTTTGGCTGTCTTAAGATATGTTTTGCCAATAGAATAAATTTTGCCTGAATACAAATAAAACCTGCTATTCTAGTGACAAATCCTGAAAAAAAGGATAAATATAACTTATTTCAAGCAATTTAATTTGACTGTATTTTTCATAGCAGAATATTTTGCATGTTGGATTATTTATTTACAGTGTTAGTAAAGAAACACTGTAAATATTCACTAGATACTAATATGAACAAACAGTAACAGAAACAGGACAAAATGACCTAAAATGTACACAATCACAATATAAAAAAGAACATTTGCAATAACAATATTTATGACAATATAGCTAAAGCTAGCGGTGTAGTTTTTGTAATTAGAGGTTTCGGGCTGTTTTAGTTACAGTTGTTCTGCTTCCACTCTCTACATTTCATTTCTTTCATTACTCATGTTTCAGCTTCTACAGAGCCTCCACAGTCTGGGTTTACGTTGTCTTGTTCAATTGTTTGTGGGTTTTTGGGAGGTAGCTTGTGAATTTTGATAGTCAAGGTCAATTTTGGCTATTTTCAGGTTCATCCACAAAAATATCCCACGAATGACAAAAACTTGTATTGTCAAGGTTTGTACAAATTTTAACTGAAGGTTTTCTACATATTCTGTGACTTCTCCAAAACAATTCCCAACATTGCTATGACCTTTTTTTTAAAACCTACTTTTAAATCAACTTTCATTAAATGATGTGGACCAAGACACACAGATTTCAGGTGAGTTCTAGACACTAATGTTAAATGTTAAATATTTCAGATACAATATACTTTAAAATGTGTGAATTTTATCCAGTTTCAAACTAATTGCAAAGGTTTTCAGTTCAATAAAGTCACTGCAATGCGTAATATGTTCCATTTTACGGACACAAATTTAGATACATGATTTTTCTCCATCTTAACTCAACACAAGTAGGACTGTGTCAAAGCAAACTATCCCCTTTTTATGTTTTATCCAAAATATTTTCACATTTTCAAAACTTTCCAAAGACAGTAGAATTCCTAAACTTTTCCAGGGCTGACAAATTTAATAGAATTCCCATGACTTTTCAGGTTTGCAGAAAAGTTACATATTTGGAAGGATTTGCCAGGAGAAGTGTTCCCACAGAAAAACTAAATCTCCAACTATCAAAGTTACAACAAGTTACACTGTAGAGCTTAACAAAGAGTGAGCGTTTATTCTCAAAACAAAACAATAATACTTTGAAACTACTTCAGGTCACCGGATATCAGTTTGTATTAGAACTGTTACAAAACAATCGCCTCTCATCTGGATTTGAAATGAGAAAAGTCAAACTAGTCAAACTAAAACCAATCTGAGGCACTTCAAAGCAAGATATAGGAAATCTCCTCCAAATCTATACATCCTCTTGTGTTGTTGTGTGTAGTAGCAATGTAATTCGTTCTGTCACTTCCTGAACAGTGTTCTGAAGATGTAAAACAGGCCTCTACTCTGACAATCTCAACATCAAAGCATTTCTCTGACTGAGCTGTATCTGCAATCTTGGTTTCATTTATTCTATTGTGATTTTAATGCATCTTTTACTGCTTTGTACAAGAATTCTGTAGAATCCAGAGGTCAAATTTAAGACTTTTCAAGACCACAAAACATGAAGACCTAATAGTGAGTCATGATCTATAGTATTTCACAATGCTGCTTCTTTTCCAGAGGGAAATATAATTATATGTTTCGAGACAACTGTGACAAATGTAATAATTTAAAGGTGGGGTAGCTCATTTTCACACTGCAAGCACGACGAAAGCCGGCTGCACACTAGAAGAGTTTAGGATCTTTTGTGATTTTTAGATGCGTCAAAAACAGAACAGGCCACTGGCATAAGAACATTTACAATAATTTATTGTCTTTAGTCGCATCATGTTGCAGTGAGAACAGAGACGACTCAGACTTGGGGAGTGCAACAGAGGAGGACAGACGTGATTGCGCGCCGAGTGTTTTCTTACATGTCCGCGGGTATAATGTGAACAATCAAATGCCAGTGGATTAAACCAGGTTTATAAACGTCACAGGAGAGTGATGGGTCATTAGAGTTAAGGAACTGTTACACTGACTTATTGTAGCCGTGAAATGAAAAAGTTCCAACAAACTCTGTGTTAGCCATGTTCTATGGTACAGTAAAGTCGGTGAGTTGGAGATTATGTGGTAACGCTCATAAACAAGGATCCTGCACTTTGACAGCACAATCCTGCACAATTTATTTACAAATGATGAGGCAGGGTTTCTTTTTTATTTTACATTTCAAGAGCTGCTGTCACAAAACATATGCACCAGATGCTTCTGACAAATAGTCCCAGACATAAGACGAAAAACGACAAAAATCTCTTACAAACATCCTTATTCTGGCCACGCCTCCTGAACTTGTAGAGGCACACATCGGGCTTAAAATCGAGCCAAAACTTTGTAGTATGCAGCCGGCTTTTTAGTTTTTAAATCTGACAACCTTCTCTCACAAATCCTTCGATACATGGTTAATATTGACATGTTTTCTTTTATGGTCAATAAACGTCTTTTTACAAGTGAAACTGGAGAGGACCACTCCAGCACAGCCAACAGAGCGCTGCATTCAGCTCCTGATGAGAACTAAAACTCTTTATTATTCAGTTCAGACAGTACTCAGTGGTCTCATTTTTTCTACAAAGTGCTTCATTTATTCTACACATTTTAGTTGAAAAGACAAAGTTTACTAATTTACAACTAAAAAAGTTAGTTACCCCAACTTAAACTAAAGAGAGTGCAATGTATACAGCAAGCGAGCTTTCCATCTATTCCTTCAGTCAATTAACAGTGGAAACACACCATTTATGTTTTATTATTGTGAATTTTCTGACAGGTATTACTACAGCATTGTGAATTACATCAGGAAGTAATTTTTCATTAAAAAACTAAAACCTGTGCAAACATTTTAACACCTACAATGGCAAATTTAAGACTTGATTAAGTTCTGAAATGTAAACCTTTTTTATTTAAGCCTTTTTTTAGACTTTTTAAGACACTGTAAAAATACTGTTTGTAAAGCACTGTGAATACTTTGTGTATCAACTGTGCTACACAGATAAACTTGCCTTAATCGTGCAGCACTACTTTGTGTGAATAATTACTCTCATTCCAAAGATTTTTAGATATAATAGTGGTTAGAAAACACATGTTTTTTCAAATGCCTGCACTGAAATGGCTTATGCAGTTAGTTCTTGTTTTGACTTTTGACAATACAACATCACCCTTGTTAAGTTATTGTTACATTGCAAGTCCTACCCTGGGGTACCTGAATTTTTTTCTGTAAATTAGTAAACTTTGTCCCACCAAAAAGAACACTGTAAACGTACCACTTTGTGACTAAATCAGGCCAACATGTTCTGTCTGAACTGAAAATATTTTAGTTCTTCTGGACAGCCAGAAGCAGCGTTCTGATTGGGTGTGTTTGGATGGTCCACACCTGTTAAGACGTAACAATAGCTGCAAAAAATATGTGAATATTAACCTTGGGTCGAAAGATTTGTAAGAGCGAGGAACTGGTTGGTTCAATTTGCTTTTATAGAACTATATCACATGTTTATGCTTCTTTGTGTTCATTGTTTTTGTAGATTGTACATTTTGTCCAGTGCACTATAAATAAATATAAAGCCATCTCCCTTTAGCCGTAGATACAAAGTCATTCTGTCATTCAAGTGAATTTCTTCTATAATGTTCCTTACAAGGTTATACTGATCTAATTTGAGTTTAATTTTGTGACACTGAAGTTGCTTTTTTTTTCAAAATCTTTTGGTTCTGGTCAAAGTCTTTGCCAAAAGCAGGAAATAAAGGCCACATGTACAACACTTGAGTGAATGACAACAGTACAGTTTTTGTAACGATTCTAAACATAATTGTAACATCAAAGTGCACTTCCACGGCTGGATCAGTTTAGCCTAAAATTAAACAAGAATGCCTAGTTACAGTTCACAGCAAGACAGCATTTTAACAACGATGAAACCTCAATCTGTTAGTGAGTTGGCTACAACTTACAAGCTTTCATTTCTTTTGCTGGCGGCTAGAACTGTGACGTTACAGTGATGTCAGCTGTGAAAGTGTTTATTCGGGTGGGTTTGCATTGTCTGTCTAAAGTCCAGGAGGTGTGCTTATGCTTGTTTTAGCTACAAAGCGCTAGCTTCTGTTAGCATACCGACACGGCTCAACTCAAAATGGAAAGTTGTGAATAGTTCTTCAAAACACGTCCTTCTTGCTTTGAGCTGTTTAAAACGGCTTTATTCATGGATTTTTCTTATTTCAGACATGATTTTGCCTTGATTTAAACCTTTATGACCTCGGCCTGATTAAGTCCAAGTTGAGTCCTGGTGTTACTTGGAGAGCCAAATATTATCTTAAATGGTACTTGGTGTGAAACACTTGACAACTATGGCATTAGGTAAGTCAGCAAAACGTAAAGTCAAATAGTTATGTTTAGGTTTTAAAGATGATAAAAGCAGGATTGTTGTGCTAAAGACCAGGGTTTCTAAAGGGGTGGAGAAGGCAAATTTTAAGACTTTTTAAAACCATTTTAAGACAAACACAAACATTTTGACTTCTTTGCAAGTTGTAACCTACAGCATTTTGCAATCCGGCTTTTTTTCCAGAAGGCTTCTCATGAGAAATATTCTTATTTTTTAATTATAAATATACTAGAAAATATTACTATTTTGACACAGGTATTACAAGAGTGTACTGTATTTCCTGTGTCAAAATAGTAATTGAATCCACACATTTAGTTGGAGAAACACAGTCACAAGCTAAATGACCTACACTCTCAGAAATGAAAGAACATTTTTGTTCTCTTAGGTGTACAATCGCTCATTATGTGGTACCCTCAATAGGACAAATTTGTACCTCTAATATTTGTGGAACCTTGTGCAACGTACAATCAAGTGAATTCAAATAAAAAGGTACCTTAATATACCTCTGGGATCATTTATGGACCTTTGTCAGTACATGTTTGTACCTCAAGGTCCAAAGGGCCACATTTGTACTAGGGATGTACCAATCCGATACTAGGATCAGATATCGGTGTCGATCCAGTAATTTTCTGGATTGGGTATCAACTCCATGATATCGGTTCAGCCGATATCCTGTTTGTGCCTTTAATTGGGCATAATGAGACTGGCTGATGTTGTTCCAGAACGTCTCATAATGTTTGACAATTCCTTTCATTAAGTTGTTTAGTTGTGACTTGTACTATAAATAACTTTAAATTTTATCATAGTGAACAAAATTCTTATGTTTTAAAAAGAAAAGCTATTTTAGTCTTTACACTAGTATGGTTGATATTGGGTATTGACAGATACTTAATTCCAAAGTATCGGAATCGGTATCAGAACTGAAAAATCTGTATCGGTGCATCCCTAATTTGTATATAAGGTGAAGAATTTATACTCTTGCTGTACATAATAAATTCTGAGAGTGTAAACCAATGAGATTGCTTGAGCACACCATTCTATTTGTGACCAATCTGCCTGTGTTATGTTTTCTGTCAGGAAAAAACGCAGCTAAGTGAAACCAATTGGGAAAACTGACACAAATCTAAAATCAAGTTTTGCGACCTAAGATTTAAGATCTACATTAGGAGACTAGAGACATTTTAAACTCAATGAAAGACTTTTCTGACTTTTTAAGAACCTTGCTTAAACCCTGCTGTTCACAAAAGATCTGATTTCGACTTGTTTGCATTTATTTTTAGTATTGATAATCATTCAAATGAGCATAGTTTCTATCTAATTCTCATTTCTTTCAACAAGCCTACACAATAGCCAATAATTTGAGAACTGCTGGACCACATTCATGGATCTCACACAAATTAATTACCAGACTGATCAAGACACTGCGGAAAACAAGGCTCGATTTTCCGTCTCCCTAATTGTACAGTTTAGTCATGTTCTTAGTTTGAATAAATTCATGAGCCCACAACTGTAAAATCTTGTGCAAACTAATTATGCAACATATGGTGTCACCGAAACAATTAGCATAATATCTCGTCTGTTTTGGCAGTAAATCTCACCATTTTGGGGCCTGGATGCCGCACTACTTCCTGGCTCCGAGTCTTTTCTACCTGCCCTCTCTCCTCTCTCCCCCCACGGAGCTGGTCCTGACTGCTCCTCCTCTCCGTTCCTCGCCTGGCCCGCACCCTTCAGCCGGCGACCTAGCAAACACAGACAAAAAATAAACAAAACAAGCAAAAAAAAAACAGATAAGGCGACATTATTTCCAAGCTGTTTCGTCTAGTAATTGCACGCTAGATACTAAAAACGCTAGACTAATCTTAGTGTTAATGGATCGTTTGGTTTTATGATGAGTCTATAGTGGCTTTAGCTTATCATTTTCATGTGGGAAGGTTTGGGAGTTTTGGCAGCTGGGCCTGGAGTCAACAATCAGACTTCTGCACACATTTTGCTACAATATATTTAAGCAGCAAGCCATGTAATGACTTTTGAAGACATTTATCTACTACTACCAAGGCTGCAAAAAGGATAGAAAACAAGACCATGAAATGTTGGTAATAATATCATACCAGGGCTGGAAATCATAAGATAAATCATGTTTTGAGACGAGACAAGACACTACAGGCATGGCAATATTGAAAAACTGTATATCTTGATCATATCTTGGCATCTTTCGATACAATATTCGTATGATATGAATTAGTCCAAAAGGAAAATGTTAAAATAAGTCTTTAAAGACTATACCCGATTTTTTTTTTTTTAATAACTTAAACTAATTTCCACTAACAGAATTGTAACAGTGAGGTGAAAGTGAATACACAATCAGTAGAAAAAACTTAAAAACATACAGTACATTCTGAATGAGCATAGTGTTGTAGTTTTTAGTCGATTAATCGGTGGAAATCTTGTCGACCATGATATTCATAGTCGACTAATGTTTTATTTAGACTGTAAGGAATTGCAAGGATGAAACAAAATAAGGTGACAGTAACAGATGATTTGAGCCAAAGTATTGGTCCAGTCTTGATATAAAAATAATATTTTTTTTATTGTTTTTATTATTGTTTAATTTATTGTTTTTTTTATTTCAGAACCTAAATAGAACAAGGATACATTTTAGCATCAGAGCTTAGCCATGCTCCTCTTTTAGTCGATTAATCCGTCGATGGGACATGACCAAAGAAATTCTTGGTCGAATACAGCTGTAATGTTTTATGCCATAATGTGAAAAAATACAAGTACAGAAACCACTTTTCTATGGAAGTATACAGGAAGAGGCTCTCCTCAAGACCAAAGAATACATGTGTGGTCATGCAAGCTCACTCAAAAAAAGACAACTTTTTAAATTATTTTTTTAGTAAAAAAAAAAACTCTAAAATAAAAAAAAATCTTTTATTTAAGTCTATTTTTGCTCAAAAAGTTACAGAGCACCTTTAATGTATCTATTCGGCTGGAAATTATTCTGCAAAACCCTGACCATTTGTTCAGTCATCTATCTACGTTTGTCTGATGTTGTTTTTGTTAGCATTGTAGCTAACTATTGTTAGCATAAAAAGCTCGTTCTGGTCCTAATAACTGTGAAAAAGCTTAAAACCTATCGTAATGAACAATTCGGAGGCTCGTAATGTATTAGGTAACATGTGGACTGATATAGGAAGTTTAAAAGTAACTATTTCTGTTTACATTTTTAAAGAAGCAATAATCGAGTATAGTCCCTTTAAACAACACTGACAGTACACTCGTGGGGAGTGATACAGGGAGTCCTGGTTCCTGTGGGGATTCTAACAATGGCCCACACTGAGCTCTGGAGCTCAATTTTCATGTTAAGTTTATGATTTACCAAAAGGACAACTTGACATAGAGATGAGCAATCTATTCAAACAGTGAGAACTTTATGTCTCCAAAGAATCAGAAACGAGACAGAACAAAATTTGAGCTAAGAGAGACATTTATGACACATTGCAGAAGTTTGTGTTTTTTATTTGTGTGATCAGGTTTTGTAAGAATTTCATGCAAAGTTTATAAAGGACTCTGGTACCTTCTGACAGTGAGGCGAGAGTACTAACCACTTTGACTGCCAGTGAAAGTGGTTCTCTTAACAGACAAAACAAGTTAGTCCAAGTATTAACCGTGCAGCATTAATCTGTCATGTATTTATTAATTACACGGGTTTTAGGTATGCATGATTGAAAGCAGACTTGTCTTTCCTAATCTAACCAGTAATTTGGTCTGATGTGTCACCTGCTCGTCTCCGTGGAGATGAGCGCTGTGACAATACTAATGCCAAACTTGATTTTGGGATTAAAGAAAGGCTGGAGTTCCAATACCAGGAATATGGGTCGAGTTTTGAATCAGTGGAAAAAAGCGGACATTTTTGATAACAGTCGAACTGACACCTGAAAGTGTTAACACACATTTAAGGTGTGGTTCAACTTAGGCCTGGGCAATATTGTAATAAAAAATACAATGTGTGTGCTCATTCTTGTAACTATTATTATTATTTTATTTTTTTTTTTTTCTAAAGTATTTGATCCTGCTGTCTGTTTGAATACTATTTTTCCCCACCTGCTTCTCTTATTGGTTGTTCCTTGTCATTCTCTGGGTGATGAAAGCAAGTCAGCAATGAAATCAAAACCGTGATCATGAAATACTAATTGATTCATAAAGGCAAAAAGGTAACAGACTTTCCAACTGAAAAGATACTAGTGCATCTTTCAGTACAGTATTTTGAGTTTTGTACATTCTTTCACTGTGTAAAAACATTCTAGATCAGCCAAAACTTTTCAGAGCTGCAGCCCCATTGGCCCGAAGATTGCCTGAGGCCCCCATTAATATTTCGAACTATATTCAAAAGTATGTTGATATTTTTCCTCTCAGATCAAATGCAAAAACAGCAAAATGATAATTTCTGTCAACTTAGTATGGAATTAAAAAAGTTAATCAATTTAATTTTTACAAGGTTAGTTTCAAACTCAATTTTCTGTCAGTCTTGTCGTGTGGACAAGGAAGCCCCAGACCCCACTTTGGGAATTTGCTACATTTCAGTGCATTTTAGAGGCTGAAGAGTATTGTGGGACCTGTCAACAATCTCTTCCTGGGGGCAGCATGGAATCATCTCAGGGGCCGCATTTTGTCCCCAGGCCATCAGTTTGACACCCCTTGTAATCCTTTACAGGACACATGCAAAATGTACTTTTTGGGTTTTTAATCATGTTCTATCTTGGATTCCTTATCAAAAACACACCTGGAGTTCTGTTTGTGACATTATTTCTTTCCTCTTTGAGCCTCAGAAAACACTGTTCTGAATGTCCCAGATCTGTAATGTCATAGGAAGATCTCTGTGATCTTCGGAACTGTTTTTTTTTTGTAGCATTTCTGCAGTATTAGCATATCAGGCAAAAATAAATTCGTATTTGCCTTGTGTAATTTAATTTGCAGAAAATATGTGATGTTTAAGACAATTCTTGATGTGGGAAACTTTAATAAACTTTTTTCTCCAAAAAGTAAAGATTGTCAAGAAACAATACAAATAAAACATAACATTTGTCCTTTAAGAAAAAACTGTATTAAACTTTTTCGTGACATTTCATTGTGCTTGTCAGGATTGTAAAAGTTGATTGGATTAAATAAAGAAATGCTGGTCTCACAACAGCCTTTCCACATTGTAATTAACACTCTATTTGACTATTTCAGTCTTGTCTCACTTTTGTGTAAGGGTGTGGTGCACAACTAGTCTCAACGTGTAGCGTGATTTAGCCTCGATGGCTTTACTGTTTTCTACTTCCCAGACACGTCCGAATTAGGCTTTACGACTTACACAAAAAATCATTTAAATGTGCCTCATTATTGTACATTTTAACACTGCCTAACTTTGGCACAGATAAAGACGAAATTTAAGTTTTATAAAAATCTGTTGAGAATGAAGGTTTAAGTAATGCCATATTGTCAGTCAGATATAAACAGTTTGCGTAATGGGAAACGCAGCTGTTGGTTTTATAATTGCAGAAAAGTAGATTTAAAAGAATATCTAATTAATAGTTGTGCAAAAGTTGTGTCACTAAAGTAAAAATGCTCTAACCAGATATATTTGTGGTTACTTCTTTGTTATACCATTAAAATGAATAGGTGTTAATATTAGTATGAAAAAGGTGTGAGCTATAAAACATTTAATAATATTGTGAATGTTTTTGAGTTTTTGAGATAATAAATACAAAATTATATAAGCTAAATGTTAAAAAGTGTTCGAATAATGTTGTAGTTTTCTAGAGTAGGTGTCCAAAAAGAGCCCAGGGGCCAAACTCAGATCTCAAGAGAGTTTACTTGAGATTGTTAGTCCGTAATGAGATTGTTAGTCGTCTGATTACATTTTAAGTTGAAAAGACGGAGAGTCAAGTTTATTCTGCTAAAACATGTTAATAGAATACAATGTAAAACTGTGTTGTAATTAACCTTGTCAGATGCAACTACAAGTAAAAAGTGGAAGTAAATGTTTTGACTAAATGTTCGATTGATTTTAATGTAATGATCTTATGGATTTTACATGTATTTTTGGTCCTAGAGTTGCTTCCTCTTGTAAAAGAGTGACCTGATCAAATAAAGATTGGGCTCTCAAATCGTTCATAGTGGCCCTTTGAAAATACCAGTATGTTATATGACAATTTTGAGGAAAAAAGTTTGGGCTACAGTAGATTTAAAAATTCGTAAAGTATATTTTATTCAAATTTAATGTGAAGTTGCTTGTCATTTTCCCATTTTAAACTATTTTAGTTTGTTCCATTGACAAATCATAGTTTACGACAGTCAAAACATAGTTACAACAAAATTACCAGCACTTCTTTTTGGAGATAGACTGATATATTGGCCGATCAATATTTTGCGGACAATATTTAGATTATTAATTTTTTTTTTTATATCAGCCTTATTGGCCTCAATTTTAGCCACACTCACAGTGATCAGCTGAGTCTGAGTTGGTTTGGACAAGACAAGACTTGTTTTATATCTCTCCATTCCTAAGTCTACAGTTTTGATTTGATCATTAACATGTCTTTAAGTTGCATTCTTATTAAGTGCTTGTTTGTTTGTCAATATGAATGACCTTCGTGATGCTATGAAATGATTGTTTTTTGGACCAAAATACAATCAAGGATCATACATTGTTTGAAAAGATGCACATAGTTTAGGTTGAAGGTTTTATTGGTTCTATCTTCTCACCCCAGCTAGGCTTATAAAACTAAAATAAAAAATTGACCCAAAAATCAGCCTTGAAAATCAGCTATTGATATTGACAAAATTTGGAAATATCGGCATCGGCCAAAGAAAAGCCCATATCATTCGATCTTTATTTACAAATATAAAAAAAACTAAACTAAAGCTGCTGAAAACCTTCAAATAAGGATAAAAAATAAATAAATAGCGGCACTTTTGTTATCAAGTTAATACACATTTCACATAGACATAATATTACTAAACATTTTGTTAATATAGCTCAGCCTTAAATGTGTCATTATTTCAAATAGTATCAAGCTGCCTACTGTTTACACTGAACTTTCTATATTTGGAGGAAATACTGTATAAATAGGCATTCTTGTTAGTTCAACCGTATCATTGTTTGTCTGGGATTATTGTTACAAATCTCCAGTCATAATCTCACAGCTTAAAGTTCTTTCAACTGACAAGGCTTTTGTCCTTTTACGTTTTAGTTTATTTAAACAGACAGAGGCAGGTTAAACTATGTGTCAAATTTAGTCTGATGTGGATGGATGTGCCCAGGCGTTACACCGACGTGAATCATGAAGCAGGCCAACAATCTGACAGCTAAACGACAAATTCCACCATATATTTTATTGCCTCAACTTCTGCAATTTGTATCTACTGCTGCTACTATTGTACTGTCACTACTAATATTTGCACTGGTAAACACGACTAAGTAAACTACTGAAAGATGATTTATGGGCTTATTTTCGTTTCCCTTTCAGTGCTGTTCATTAATACTACTTTATTTGATGTTGAATAGGACTATTTGGGGGTAAAAATAGAGTTCACAGTAGCAGCACGTGTCCCGCCTTCATGGAAGTATAATAGCAAAAAAACAATCTCAAAAGTGGACAAAAGGGCCATGGAACAGTCTGATAAACTGCTGGGTCATTACTGATAAATATATATTCAATGTCACCCTCAAAATATGTTTGAATCAATGCTGAGTTTATTTCTACAGACTATGTGTTACTGCGAAACATGTTCTAGTGTATACAATATTTACTCATGGTGATCCAGCTGTTCATCAGGTTGCTCTATGGCTTTTTATAATAATAATGCATTGGATTTACTGTACCGTATAAAGTGCTTTTCATGACACACATTTTGCTTTATTTATTCATTCCACACCCAGTAGGGTAAGTGTATTTGTTTAGATAGTTTTTGTCAGTGTGTAACTGGGCTGTACAGATGTGATGAGGTTATATACACTATTAGGGCTGTAGTCAACCAAAGAAATCCTTGGTTGACTAAAAAAACAACGTTTACAACCGATAAATTTACTAAAATAAGTACTAATCAACACTAAACTAATACTTCTGGAAGCTGTAAAAAAGTAAGCTTTCTCAAAAATTGTTTGAAACCAAATGTTTGATAAGGACAGTACTCGTATCGTATACTTGTAAATTATTGTGGTATCAAATAAGCAAAAAGAATCAAATTTACAATCAAAATTGAGTTTCATGTTTTGATCTGACCATTTATCAGACCTAAACTGCGCTCTAAAAACAAAAATTCAAAGGAGCTCATGCAAAAATAATAATTTATACAGAAAACAAACAGGGTTCATTGTGTTTAAGCCCAAAAGTCTATATTTGGTGGCATTTCAGAACAAATAATATAACTAATACAAATTTGGTCGACTAAGATACCATCGACCAATTAAACAACAAAATTACTGCAGCCCTTATGAGCATAAGCATTCCACAAATGTGTCTTAGAACATTTTAATCGAAAATGCAGAGTCTTGGAACTCCACTAAGTGTTCTAAAATATTTAAGGAAAGGATTTGAGTTTTTTAGGTTTATGACATGCTTGTGCTTCCCTTACAGCTACATGACCAGGATTTTTGATAATCAATAGACCTTCCTGAAAAAAAAAATTACAATTTCAACCCACTTCACTGTATTTGATGACATAGAGCAGTGATTTAGAATTATTTACCGGTTGCCGAACTTCTTTTGCATAAGTTAAAAAAAGCACTTTTTCACTTGCTAAACTGGCTGTTGGCTTAAATAGCATTGCCTACTATTCCAATTTTTATTTATTCCCACAATTTTAGCATAAATTGAGGAAGTTACCAAGTTTCAAATTAAAACAGTAGCAAGCTGACAGACATTGCAGTTGCTAATGTCATTTTAAGTTTATATATGACATAATTTTGGAATGCCCTGATTTTTTCCAATCCACAAACACCTCTTGTCACTGCTTCTCTCCACTTTTACCCCCTCGTTTCACCCCCTCCTTACTCTTCAGCATTTTGCCAGCTCTGCCTAAAATACAGCCATGAGTGAAGCTTAGCGGTTTAATATCACATGAAGCAAATTTAGTTCACTTCAGTTTGCATTGGAATTCTCACTGACTCTGGTATAAACAGTTTGAACGTCAGATTTCTAAACATAATAAAATGCCTTTGAGAGAGCTGTCCTGCTACTGGTGAGACTGCTTACACCCAGGGCATTAGTACTACACCAGTGGCTCCTAAGATGGGACAAATCTCACAAAACAACAAGAGTGTGCAGAAAAGGTTTTTCAGTTATTAAGTACCCCTTTTGTGAAGTTGTAATTCTGAAAAGCACACAGTAATAGTAAAGAATTTTAAATAAAATAGAGTGACCAAAATTGGATTGCTGGATTATTATACACCTGTCAAAATCTCGTGTTGTCTCATTATCGGGGAACCAATCACGTGTCTTGTCTCTTCCTTTGGGAATTGCATCTTGTCCCACCTCCAAAGTTTTGCCTCACACCTACTAAAATACCTCACAATTTTGGGTAAAAATAAATGTGTTTTCTTGTGGCATACTGTCAATTATTGCAATAGGGCGCACTCACACTAGGTTTTTTAACCACTCCGTGCTCAAGTCTGATTGCAGAAAATTCTATGGCTCACGTTTGTACAAGTGAACCGAGCCAAAGATCCCTGGCGTCATCATCTTCGTGTAATCTTAAAGGTGGGGTAGCTAACTTTTTTTGTTGTAAATTAGTAAACTTTGTCCTTTCCACTAAAAAGTTTATAGTAAATACAGCACTTTGTGAAAAAATTGACCTCTGAGTACTGTCTGAACTGAATTATAAAGAATTTTTAACCAGGAGCTGAATGCTGGCTCTGATTGGCTGAGCTGGGGCGGTCTCTCCAGTTTCGCTTTGTTGTTTGTAAAAAGAAGTTTATAAGCCATAAATGCAACCAAAATGAATACATGTAGATTAACCATGTGTCGAAGGATTTATGAGAGAAGTTGTAAGATTTAAAACCTAAATTATGTTGCAGTGTAAAAATGAACTACCCCACCTGTAATGTAAAAAGGCAGATGCAAGTTTTGACCCTGATGTCGTCCGTCAGGCTTTGGAATAAAAGTCACGTGGAGCAGCACAAGCAACAGGAGACAAGAGACTCTGCTCTTTGGTCATAGTGCTAATTCAAGGTAAGCACATTCGGTACAGAGTTTATTTTCGTACTTCTTCTTGTGAGAAACATCAGCGCTCACAATAGGCTTGTATGCTAAAGTCGTGCATGCTCTGGCCCACCTCATCCAACTGCACCAGGTTCAGATTCCTGCATCGCCTGAGCACGGCTGGTTTGCATTCACACTGGACAAAAGAACCGCACTTCAGAGGCCATCTGGGCTTGGGCACGATTCAGTTGAGCTAATTTGTGTGCACTACAATTTCCCAAAACTTATTTAAATGGACAATACATAACGTGTTTTAATTGGGAATTTACATTCTTTTAAAGTCTAAAATTATTCCAAGTGACCCCTGGTAAGTGCTTGTGTGTACTATCAGCGGTCCTCGTACCCCTGGTTTGGAAACTGCACTACACTACTTTAGGCACTATACGTAATGCTTCTTCTTTATGTTCTCAAGCCCTCCTACATTTCCTAATACGTATTCTAGCACAGATACTGACCTTTTAGACTCATTCCGGACATGAAGCATCTCTTGAGTCGACACGAGGCGCAGTTTTTCCGTCTCAGTTTGTCGATGGTGCAGTCGTTTCTCTCGCACACAAGTGGTTCTGCTTACCTGCAATTACAAGACAACATCACGGTCACACAATAACATTCAGACGTCATGTTCTCAGGAGGATTTACCAAGATTAACCAGAAGAACTGCTTTGATCCTTGCAGGTATTTTTGTGGTGAGATTAATGCGTACAGATAAAATTCATGACTGACTGTAACTTTTACCAGATTAATGATATAAAAAAAATGTCTGAACAAGCCTGTAGAACAAGTTCTGTTGTTCTGACATTGTATGCTGTTATTTTGCGCTTAAGAAAACTTAAGAAAAAAAAATATCCACAGAATATAAAATTTGCTTAAAATCATGCTATGTGATTGTTTTGTTTCTTCAGATTCTGTCTCGCATCAATGAAGTACACCTATGATGAAAATTACACACCTCTCTCTCAATTTTTACGTGGGACAACTTGCACAATCATGGTGTGTTTAATTTATCTATTTTTGTATCACATGATTACAGCATTGTTTATGGGAATTTTCAAGAAACTGTGAAATTGTGTTCAGTGCCATTGATTTAGATCTGTTTTGTGAGATTAAAAAATGGCGTCATTGTACCTAATGTTGCATAAGTGTTTATGGCTTGTTGTGGGGGAGGAGTACAGCTGCTCATCTCCATGGTGAGGCTATTGTTTTGCCAGAAACTTTCCACAGTATGCTTTTATCAGTTCTGACACTGATATCAGTGTTTTTGCTCTAAGTATCTACCAATACTCAGTCGATGCCATTATATGAACAAAAATTGCATTTTTTATTCCTGAAACTCAATTAACTAGTTAGAAAATGGGTCATAGAGCTTTGGTATCCTTTCTGACCCTAAAATCCACTGTTCAGTGAGTTTGAGCTGCTTCCTTCAGGTCGGAGATTCAGATGCCCAGCCTTCACTAAAAACAGGTTAAAACACTAAGGTGATTGGGCAGTTAAATCACTTCAACATTCAAGTTAACTTATTTAATATATTTTTAATTTTGCTCAGTCTCTTTTTAATGTGTACTTTGTAGATGAAATGGTTTTATTCATGTTTTACTGGTCAAGCCTGTTTTATTCCATGTTTTATGTGTAAATGTTTGTATGCTGCGGTCCGCTTGAAGCAGAAGTCTTGTGTTTTGTTGAATGTCCTTACGAGGACAATAAATACTACTACTACAAAACTATTATTTGTTATGCAAACAACATCATGTGAGAAAACTTCAAACATTATGGGACATTTTGGGTCAAAGTCTTTTCTGTTTAATTAAAGGAACAACCAAGATAACGGCTAAACCGTTATTATGTAACCGATACCTGATCTTGCACAACTTTCCGGATTGGAGATTCTCTCAGTACTGGATCAGCACAACACTATTTTAGATGTATCCATTTGCTTGTATTGAACTCGCCTCTCCACAGAGCTGACTTGTAATTTGGCCTGGTGTCCTCCAATGAGATGAACATGTTTAAAGCAAGATTGCGGAACATTCTACCTCACTAGACAAAATGGCATGGTGCACTTTAAAACTTCATTACAGTTCTTGTCAATGGTACAGAGGTTTAAGGGGTTGCACATACAGTATACTGTGAACTCTCCTCATTTTATGCTACAATTGTTCTGGCAAATCAAGTTTTCCTGTCATGGGCATCAGGACCAAACCAGAACTGGCTGAAACCAGTTACTGAGAGAATATATCCCTTAAAAAAATACTATTAAATAAAAAAATAATTAAATAATTATTTTCCTTTTTTATTTAATAATAATTAAATAAAAAAGGAAAATAATACAGCACATCGTTTTTGTCTACATTCAGATTGAATCACGTGAAAATGATGCATTTTCCTGACCACAATTGTCATAGAAACTAGGTCTTTGAACTTAGAAACTTGCTTTGAACTGTTGAATCTTCTCACTCAGCAGCACTTTCTGTCGATCATGTCGCACCATGAAAGAAAAAAATACTGAGTCTTATAGCCTCCTGAAATTATTTCCTTTTCTCTACTTCTATATAAATGTTTTGTCATTCTATTTCTGTCACTGTATTTTGTTGCTGTTGCTAATTCACCGTGACAAGTGTCTGTTTAAGTGTTGTTCATCCAAGTGAACAATGAGCGGTGTTTGATCAACAGAGATGACTGTCAGCAGCTTCTGTGTTAGTTATTGTTTTACTCGAGATCATTAAGTAAAGATTATTAGGTTAATAGATAATTGTGAGGTGCATTCACCTCACAGTGAAATCTTAGTAAGCGAAAACCAATAACAGGTAAATGTAAAAAATACGTTTTATCTGGCTGGCTTTATCACATTTCATTTGTTTTTCAAAAAAGTTTAATACATTTAACATTTCACTGTTGTTTGGTCTCAGTAATTGAAAAATAAAAATCTTAAGATAGTTCTCATGTATTGTATATTGTATATTTGACATTTTATCAAGTACTGTATAGTGAAGTGTTGCTCAGCTGTGCCAGTATGCTAAAGTAAGTTAATCAGGTGCTAATAATATTAACAAATCCATTTTCTGAGATTTTAATCTAGTATTCACTACCAACTACGTTTCACTTGAATACTGTATATACTTTGACATTACTATCTGTTTGGGTCGGGTATTACCAAGAGTCTTACAATACAGTGTCTATCCCAATTGAGAGGTCACGATACACATGATGATGATTTACATGATGTCAAAACTATGCCAAACTAGAAAATTAAACTCAAGTACTGCCTCTATGACTAGATTTGAACTAATCGCTGCCAGTATATGCTTGCTATTATTTCTTCTTATGTTGAGCCAGAAATGTTAATTGTTAATTTGTTTCAACTGGAAAACTGGGACCTTTTATGTAACCCATGCATTTGCTCAGAAGTGAGAATGAATTACTTAAAAACAGAGAAAATAAACAGAAACGTATAGACCGCCTACATCGCTTCACTTGTGCAATATACATTTTCATTTAAGAACTGTGATAAGAAAATGGCTTTTAAAGTATGAATCTCTCAGACGGAGGCCTAAGATATTACCACGATGCATTTAAGATTAGCTGCATTAGGGATAGTGCACTTGCCAATAGCAACAACACTAAATTTCCAATGTATTTTGCAGCCATCGTCGGCAGTCAAAACAGCAACCGTACCCAGGCTTCGCTCAGTCCTAGCAACAAAATGTGGGTGTTTACCGATGGCAAATAGCTCACCCTCATAATGTTAGGTCACTGTGTCCTGTCTGCATGAGCAAGGCGAGTGGGAGTAATAAATTAAATCAGAGCTGCAATATTGACTGAATGTGTGTATGTGCTAGAGTCGATCCCAAAAGTTCAAATTCTATATTAAGGAAAAGGTTCAGTGCATTGCCATTTTGATGCTAAATTACAAAAAAAAAAAGACTGATACAACTACTACTATTGTTCATTCATAAAATTCTAAATAACTCGAGTGTTGATACTGTCAGCATTGGTCAAATACAAACATTTATCTTTCAATTAGGGTTTGCCTCAAGTATCAAAAGTCAGATATTACTCTACACTAAAACTATCAAATCTAAATACTAATTTGGAAAAGTATGAATATTGAAACAAATAACTAACAGGTGAAAATGTTGTAAAGAAAATAAATAAGGGAAAAACAAAAGTCACATTACATACAGTAGACAATGGGTCATATTTGGGGGTGGGTCTGCTGTGGGGGAAAGTCATGGGAAAAGTCCTATGTTAAGACAATAGGTAGCTAAACTTTTTACTTATTAAGACTTTTTCTGGTGAACAAAGTGTATTTTAGCACATTTAGGTCAAACTATAATTGGGTTTAAATGGAGATTGTTGTGGCTTTATGTCAGAAAAGTAAACAGGAAGTTCTGTAGATGTTAAATACGCCAGGTGGTGCTAGCATCACGTTAGCATTTAGTTCACAGCTACAGTTAGTATTGTTGGATATATTTACACATTTAGACCTTTGGATCACTTTATTTATCTCCATGTCTTCACATCTATATTTGACACAATGCTTTCCTTAGGTCCACATTTGCAGCTGTAGTTGTTGAGCAGTGAGTGATGCACCGTTTATGTTTCAACCATGCTTTTTTTTTTTTTACATTTATTTTGTTTATTTATTTTTTTTTTTTTTACTTTAGCCATCACTAACACTAAACTGAACATAATGTATCAAAAAGTACATAAAAGCAACTTTTTGATCATGTTACAGCAGTGTTTGTATTTAGATTATTTCATGATATGTAAGTATGTGGCTATTAAAGTTATATTTTAAAATAAGAGGCAAGCTTATCAGTTCTGCAGTTTTAAAGAGCAATATAGACCTTTCAAAGCTCTATTTCTTTGTTTTGCAAAGAACAAAATGTGAATTATTGATCTACGAAGCTTCCTAAATATACAGAAAAATCACAATTGGTCTCCTTTAAAACAACCAACCAATATAATGCTCAATTTTATAAAATTTGGCAAATTGTTTTTATTGCTTCAGGCCTAAAAGTTAAACATTATTTAAAAGAGTCTGCATTTTTTTTGTTCTTGTGGTACATTGTATTTTGGGAATAGATATGTTTCCACTTTAACAGAAAGTTTATGTAATGTTAGTATTAACTCATTATGCTGCTCATTTGTGTCACAATTCTTTCACAAGAGGCTTTGATTTTGATACTGATGAATGTTCTAAGTTAGTTTCTCAAGCTGTGGTAAGCAGGCTGTTTCTGGCGGTGCTCTTTTGAAGCCCCTGCACTTTGATAATTTTTAATGTGATCAGTATCATATTCATTCGTTTTGGTTATGTATTGACAAGTTTACTTTAATTTTAGACATTTGTTAATTTAGAACTTGTTCAACTTAAATTTAGACCTGCTAAAGTCTGGATTTCGGTCTTTTCGTTTTCTGAAAGCCAAATACTATATTTGATGGTACTTGGTTTGAAAAGTTTGAGAACGACTGCTCTATGTTAATTATTATACCACAAAGTAACTGTTTATGCAATATTATCTTAGTACAGCCTGGTTAAATGTGTTTATTCCCAACAATCAATGAGCAGCCATCAGCAAACAACAGGTTTTGTAAGAACGTTATTAATGATTTATGGGTTACGTTAATGTGACATCACAATAATCTACGGGCCAAATAGTTACCAAAGGAAACACCACTAGTTTACTCAAAGTTCTATTCAAATTGATTGATACATGGATGTTTGAGTAAGCAGGAGATGCTTGAGTAGGGCTGGGCGATATGGACAAAAATATATCTCAATATATTTTGTTCATATCTCGATATACAATATATATCTACATAGATATCTAGATATCTTTGAAATTACATGTTTTAAACTGAAATATTTTTTCTAAGCCTACAGTCTGCAAATTAGAAAGTAGAAATGTAAATTTTCATTGAATAAATGTATTTCAGTCATGCCTTTTGCTGAGTAAAACTAAATTCTAGCTAAGTTAAGTTTATAATTTGACTACTGCAACAAAAGAAAAATACTATCTTATCTTTCTCTTTTCTTTAACTAGAACTGCTTTTCATCAGTTTTAGGAGCTCTTTTTCACCAGTGATACATATCTCAATATGTACGATATGGCCAAAATTCACATCTTGTCCAGTATATATCTCTCTTATATCCCTGTTTTACCTACCACCTATCCCCATCCACTTGTCTGTATTACTTGTGATCATCCATAGGTTTTCCATGACTGTACGGTTGATGACCTAGTTTTATTAACTGTGGTATAAAGGGTAATCTTCTAATAATTGGGTGTGTGTGTTTGTCTTTTGAGTTACAGTGTGTATCTCTTACCGGCAGCGGCCCGTTTGAAGAAGACTTTGCAGCTTCCACATGTGACGGCTCCGTAGTGACATCCTGAAGCGTCGTCCCCACACACCTGACAGACACGCCTGTCCGACAGGTACACGCCCGGGAACAGGTCCTCGTGCCTACACAGTCACACACATCATCAAACAAGAAACTAGTTTTAATTTTAGGGCAACATAATTACCCCCTGCAAACGAGAGGGCACACATCGTTCTACTTAATTAATAAAAAAGAATAAGCAGTAAAAAAGTGTAAACAATTGTCTATGATGTGGGGAAACTCTTAGGTTAATCGCATCTAAGTCGAAACTGCAGTTTTAATGGATGTGATTAGCATATTGCATAAAAAAATAAACCTTGAACTGAAATTAAAGTTTGTATAAAGTTTACAACTGAATGGTAAACAAATCACTTTATTCTCTTGTTTGGCAATTGCACTCACTCACTTTTCAAAGCAGATCTAAGCAACTTCAGCGCTAGAGCTCCCCCTACAACTCTCCTGTGTAATTAAACTAGCCGACTGAATTGAAACTTAACGTTTTTATTTATCTTCTCATTTTTGTGTAACTTTGAGTTTGAACTAAGACAGCAAAAACACTTTTAAGCACATTTTATTTTGCTAAAAAAAAAAAAGCCAGGGCTTCTCATGAGGGAAGTTTGGGTTGGGAATGTGTTGAGAAGGGGGCAAAGAAGGAAAGTTGCAGCTGCCATAGTTTCTGCTGGAAACAGCGGAGAGAGCTGACACATGCTTCAAACACCCCAAATGCATAAGTAACCACCATCACAGAGACTTACAAAGACATTTAACAAGTAAAAATGTTACTTAGTTCTGCAATAAGGTCATTTAAAGTAGTTTTGAGCAAAGATGCTAGGATAGCACAATTTTGGAGTTTTTGAGTCAATGTTTTAAAAATCTGACAATGTTCAGAGTTTATTTTAAATTAAGTTAAATAGGACAAAGGCTAGAAATTTTAACAAAAATCGCAATATGTTTTGTCATATTTGATAACGCTCTTCTGACAATATTAGGACAACTCAATAGAATAAGTTAAATTGTGTCTTTAAGCATTTAGTTCAGGTTTCATTATCAGACAAATATGAAATATTTAATCATAAAGAGTTCAGAGATATCACCTTATGTCCACATCTGAAAGCTTAGAACATAACTTTTTGATAGTTATGACAAATTGATAAAAAGAACCACATGTATTTTAAAACATTGCTGTACATGTTTAACCTTGTTTTTATGCAAAGTAAGAAATAATTTGTTTGCAAATGAAAATAAGTCACTTTAAAAACTGCAGTTTCCGGTTGCTTGTCGTTAATTATTACTGATTTGATTGCGATTCATTTTGCAGCCTTGGTAAACGCTAAACGAAAAACATCTAATAGCAATATTGTCATTATTAAATACTGATTAAATTTACAGTATATGTTTTAATAACATAATTTTTTTTTTTATTGTGTTGAAGAATTCACTATGACAAGGAAGTGATAAATTAACAAAATAATCTCATTATAAAACAGATTTAGCCGACTAGATTAATCGTTTTTATGTCACTTATTTCGTTGTTGATTGTGAAGGAAATTATAAGGATTGCAGCTGTTGCGATTGGCTAATTGAGCAATACAATCTTTTTAAGTACATTCCATCTACTTCATTGAGGTTCCTTTGCAGTCATGTCTGTGTCTCACTGATGTTAAATTCTGCAGCCTTAAGATGTAATTTCTGTGAACAATGGGAAGACGCTGGGAAATACAAGGAGGACACGCAGACACCACTCATAGAGGAATCCTGTCTTCTACATCTGATTACTTAAGATGCTTTGCTGCTGATCATCCTTCTGTGAGATGAAAGCTGCTCTCTTCGACAAATTAAATTGCTATTCCGAGATTATGGCCGTATCGCAAACTCGCAAAAACCAAACACAAAATACCCATGATGATTACTGAAAATTGTTTGTAATTTGAGCACTTTTGCTTAATGTCGAAAAGCGCCGAATTTAGATTTTGAGCAGCTTTGCATTTTGTTACAACTGCCGCTGCTGATCAGAGCAATGTATCATTCGTCAAACTAAAAAACCCATGTTTATAGAGCGTACAGGTGCAAAATAAATACTAGTATCACGAAAGCAAACATAGCACTTGAAATTATTAGCGACAGCATGAAAGACAGAAAATAAGCACGCAATTCTAGTTAAAATTGCAAACTTACACTCATTTGCACATGTAATATATAGCTTGTATACTGTATGTCTGACATATACTGTATCTCCTTAGGGTAGTGGAGTCTAGTACCACCTAATCTCACTCACTGAAGACCCTATAACTAGATAATAGGCACAAAAATAGTTTATTTTAGAAAGTAATTGTCATTCATTACTTTTACAGTCTGTCGCATTAATCATATTGAAGCCCAAGTGCTCAAAATCATACTTAAAGATGCATAATTTACTACAAAGCAGGCACTGTCATACTACTGGTACACTCCAAAATTTAATTTCAAGTTAAAATGGCTTGATTTGAACCTCATTTCAAGCATTTGTGCTCTTGTTTCAAACAGTTTTGAACTGATTTCAAGACATTACTTCATATTTCAAAACAAATTTTTGCCAATGGGCTAAGAAAATTGTGCTTATCCCATTGGCAAATCTTTGTTCTTTTTTTAGGCCAAATTTTCTTATAACCCGTCAGAAACGTTTTGAAACAAGAGAAATATTCATAAGCAATTCAATTTTAACCAGTTAAAGCAACTCAAATACAGACTAAAATTCTGAATCCAAGTCACTTTAAGCAAGTCTAGATATATAGTTTTGCAGTGTAGCCTAATCAATTTCACTCTCTAGTAAGTGCTCCTGTACCCCCAAGTCTCCCATACCTCTGATTGAGAAACACTAGGGCTGCGCAAGATGGACAAAAATGTATATCTTTATTGATTTTTTCATATCTCAGTATCATCAGGATTACATTTTTAAGGCTGTCCTATTTTAGTCTAATAATGTTTAATCAATTAATTTTGGTGAATCTTTTTGCTGAGTAAAATTATAAACAAAATATATGCACAACAAAAGTTAATAATTTTACTATTTTAACAAACAGCAAATTGAACTGATCTTCTCATTCTCTTTGTCCAATTTCTCTGTAACTTGAGCTACTTTTCATCGTTTTGTGAGCTCTTTTTACCCACAATGACATTGTTTGATATTTAAAAAAATGTCAAAATTCATAGCTTGTCCAATAAATAACTTGATATACCATTTATATTGATATTGACCCAGCCGTAATTAGAGTACAGTAAATATAGAGACACAAAACTTTAGCCTGGAGCATCCAAACTGATATCGCTCTGTAGTATTTTGTACTGTACTCGTACAAGTGCAATGACAATAAAGTTGAATCTAATCTAATCTAAATTAGTATTTCATACAAACGCTGGTACACACAGTCTGGAATTTTACAAGCTACTGAAACGTATCCAGAATGAAGGACTTAGAGGCCAAAATGACTTAGTGTTGAATTGATACTTTAGTATTTAAAGGGTTAACCAGCTGAACTGTTTCATGTGTAAAATCAAAAAGATATATTTCATGCTTCGCCGAAACTCCGTTCACATGAATATACTGCATCTCTTAGTCAGAAGTTATTGTAATTAGATATTGCAAAGCCATGTAATCGTAAACTAGGCACGAGCAACACTGTAAACTTGTAAATAAAGAATGGTACTCACTGATGAAACAACTTTGAAAAGCATAAAACTCATTTACTTTCTTTCCTGCAAACCTCATTACCCATTAATTGCTTCTAAATTGTTCCTGTGTCAACTAGAAAATCGGGTGATACAATGTGAGTTTTGGTTAAGATTCTTCCACGTTATTACTCTGTGAATCGTATTACATTGTGCAGAGTCTGTTAAACTGGCTGACAGAAACACTTGGAAAACAAGAGAGGTAAAACTAAGCAAAACGACAGCTTGTAAATGTCCCGTAAAAACAGAGTCAAACCATACATACTTGTCAAAAACTAGAAGATGTTGAGCATGCTCTATGACGGAAATGCTTGCGGAACGTTAAAGTAAATGTTTGTAAACAAAAGGATCCTTGTGTCTTGTCCTTTTCAGTCTGCTGCTTAAGTCAAAATCTAATTTGGCGTTATCTTTTAATTTTTTTTCACAAGGCTACAGATGGGAATCATCACATCATTTGCCTTCGTAAAATAAACTAATAAATGCTTGTGTTTTTTGGACAAAACATAGAGGTCAATTGGTCACGGAATAAAACTTTGGAAATGAGCTCAAAATAATTTCCTTTTTTATATATATAAATAAATACAAATCCTTGTTTGTGCTACACAACTTTTAGTAAAATAAATTGCATAACATGTTTCTTTTCTGTGTCATGCCTGGGAGGAAAAAGGCTTCCACAGAATGAACACAAAAGCTTGTGCCAAATGCAAATCATGTTAGACGGACGGTGCATGTGAGGTAAATAAACTAATATACATAGAGATCTTTTTTTATCTTTATTGGTGTGCTGTTGCAAAGCTAGACTAATGCATGAGCAGAAAATAAATGATTATAAAGTTGTTCAAATCCTTTTATCTTTATTGCTAACCTACTAGACTACTCTACTAACTCCAGGAACATGCAAACAAACGTAAGTGATTGTGCGCCCTAAGCCTTTTTAAGGGAATCAGGCACATCTCGGCTACAGCAGGTGGTGTATCTCCGGTTTACGGTCCACTGAAATATTAACTCCAATCGTGGGCAGCCACAGCACAGCACCAAAAGGACAGCCCCTTTTGCAAAGTTAAGCAAACCTGAACTTTGATTCTGTCTGACTGCGCCGTAGATTTGCCAAGGCCAAATCCAGAACACAGGATTGCTGGAGTACATGTGGTTTAATGGGCTATATATTGTTACAGTGCTGTTTGAAGCAGGGAGGAAATTAAAATGAGAAAAAGAAAGAAAACCACATGTACTGCTGAAAGTGAATTTATAGTATTAGTTAAAAGGACTTGAGTTTGGATTGCTTAAAGCAAATTTCACTTATTTCAGTAAATTTATGATAGTTTAGAAGATATTTTAGTGTAACTAATTTGCCAGTGGTGTAACTACAAAGGGCATAATCTATTGGCAAATATTTTGGCTTGAAGTAAGGACAAAATATTCTAAGCTTATGAAGTAAATGCATCTTGCATAGTCAAAATGAACTAAGAGATTATTTGTCTTAATTTTTTTCGTCTAGAATACAGTTTTTGCAGTGTGGAAAATGAGTATTTTGGTGAAAACTGGAAAAACAAGAGTGTGCAGTGGAATTAAAAAGTAAGCAAAATTAGCCAGGTATTTACTGTAACAATGACTCATCTACCCTGAATGCAACAAAACGGCAAACCGATGGGACATGTGTATTTGATTAAAAAAGAGGCAAGACAGGACAGGTGAAACAAACAACGCACTCCCTGACAGAGGACACTCCCTTCTCCAAGAGCTGTCCAAATGCCAATCACACGCAACTCTCACACCAATTACTTTCCAACAGAGTGACTTATCCAAAATCAATATTATTTTTACCTGAAGCCGCGGTCTGTACAGTCCACCCAGATCGCTGGCTCGGTTTTGATGCTGGAGAATGCCCCGTGCCCTTGGGCAACCACACTTTGGTAACTTTCCACTTGGCCATACTCCGCGCACATGCCACCTTTACCAACCTGCTGCTGTTGCTGTTGTTGCTCGCCCTTGGAGCCGCCGTACCACACGCAGCGGCACTCTTGTCTCGCCCCACGCACACAGTTACAGTATTTACACACCCCATTGTGCTGTCCAACTGGTAAAGGGGCTGCTGCTGCCCGCTCGGCGTCGTTCCCCTCGCTTGCGCACCACACCACGTTCATCGCGTCCCTGTAGGGGTTCGCTGTGGTGGCGGTGAATGGTTTAAGCGGTAACATCCCGTCTGTTTGATGTGGGGCAGCGGGGAGCTCCGGGGCAGGGTGCATGTACAAGTTTGAGTCTCGCCCCACGTATCTGGTTATGACCGGGCCGCGCGTAAAGCAGTGCCCGCCGTTGTCCACGTCGCTCGCTCGCAGCAGATCCATACAGCTCACCTGCTGCATGCCGTGGCAAACTTCCCCAAACTCGTCTTCTCTCTGACTGCTGTCCCCGTGGAGCAGCCTCGCGCCGTCCTGGTTCATGTTCAGAGCCTCCTCGGTGCCGTTCCCTGCGCTCGCCTCGTAGTACGTGAAAGCGGCGCCACTAACCGCGCCGTTCCCGCCGACGACGCTGCTGCTGCCGTTAATGTTGTTGTTGTTGAGCGGAGGAGAAGACACGGGATCTAAGCCCAGAGAGACGGACACTGCCTTGCTGAGCTCCACTGTGCTCGGGCACGCGCAGGTGTCTGTAGTCGTATCCACGCGATCCGCCTCGTTCAGCAATAAAGAGTTGTCTTCTAAATCGGACAGGCTCATGTGAAAGGCCATCTTTAATCGCGTCGTCACTTTTGGCAGGAGTTAGTAAGAAAAACCCTCGCGAGGCAGAGAGGAAAACGCCTACCCAGCCACAGGAGCCCGGTCATGTGTCTCTCTCAGCTCAGCGCACTCACATGTGTCGTCTACGTGGGGTTGTGTTCATCCTGTGCTACTTCTCTTCGTCTCCAGCACCGAGCTTTGCGCCTTCACCAACTTTTCAAAGTCAGTCGTCTTTTTTTCCGTCCCGAGTGCGTGCGTGTCTGTTCCTTTCACCCTCCGTGAACTCGCTCCACAACTTACCCTGCTCAAGTTGTGGCACACATGCGAGGAGGAGGACTGTGCACTTTGGCCAGCTGCAGGCGGGATCGTTCTTTCTTTTTTTTTCTGCTAAATTGTGACCTTTTGCGTTAGTTAGTCTCACTTGAGTCGTGTCTCTCGTTATTTAACAGAAACCAGTGCTGGCTCTCGCGAGAAAGAGGATATATAAAAAAACAAAAACACAAATTCAACCCTGACGACAGAAACAGCGCGGAACTCGCCTCAATGGCAACTTGAGTCTACTTTTCGAGAATATTCTGTCAGTGTTTGGGAATGGATTGGATTGTTAAGCACTCTGATGATAGGCTTTGCACTGTGTAAACAATATTAAGTCTGATATAGCTGACTAATCCCGCTTTACATATATGGCTCGTTTATTTCTGTGCTGCGTGATGGATGAGGATGTCAGCAGCAGAAGGGTGAAAGGAACTTGACAAGCTCACAGCCTTTCAAAATTGTCAACATATTTGTTCCCCATCAGTGCACAAACCGACTAAATGGGTGATTCTAACTTTGCTGCATTTACTACTTTGTTTACTTTGCCTCGATACTAAAAGCTCACATTAAGTTTGACTGAGAATCGTTTGTTTTTATCACATGACATTCTTAAAAGTAGGCAATGTGAGGTCACTTTACAAACACTATTTTGTCTCAAGTTTAATTGGATTATGTTGGCTAAATATTAGGCTGACATTTTGAAGCATGTGAAAAAGATTGCACATTTCTTTATTAAATTTCTTTATTAAAGTCTGCCCCATAAATTATCTTTCAGACATACTCCAAACTATTTTATTACTCCTATTTTCTGAATGTTAAGAATGTTATAACAGTGTTCTCTCATCGTTAGTTTACTCAAAGTTAGATTTAGATTTATGCATGATGTTTGAATAATCTTGTCCTGCAGCTGCTGCTTGAATGCTCAGAAAACCCCGTTTTCACCTACCACCTACAGTATCTTAAGGTCGTTCTGCAGCTTTCAATTAGTAATTCATATTTCAAAGCTGTTTTACACTCGTTTTTGTGATTTATGATGAACAAATTTAATTTGCTGTTCTTTTTTATTAGTAAATACAAATCAAAGCATGTTTCTCTTAACAAGAGCTGATTAGTTGTATTGATTTTTTGTTAAGGTTTGCATTTGTAATTACAATGTAAATTTGCTGGATTATAGCTGAGGTGCTCATTTCCATCTCTTGATGTCCCAATAGGCAGGTGACACAGTGTTTTGAGTGTGATATTACATAATAAAGTAGACCAATAATATCTCTTCAGTCTCTGCAGGCTGTCTCATTGTTTTATGACCAGAAACATTAAACTGTAACTCAATTACGGCCCTTAAGGCGGGTGTAACTTCTTCTGAAGAAGGGTTCACTTCTTTATCTTTGTGGAGAAATAACTGGAATAACACTTTAACACATTTAGCAAATGAATGCTTGTCATTACTCAAGGTGTTTTTATTGCCCACAAAAATACAAATAATCTGAAAACTGTGATGTGACAAAGTTTCACCTCAAATCTGACCTGAAACTTACTTCGTATAGGCCTTCATTATTTATTCTTGTCAACTCTACATATTGTACAATTACATATCGACACCACTTTGTAATAACTACACCTTAAATAACGCATATCTAATTATCCATGGACAAATAAAGGATAAAGTTCATTAAAGCTTAGTAAACGCTGAATAAAGATTATGATTCAGGGTTGGGATAATAATTAAGTTGTCCTAAACTTTTGAAGTGACACTGTAACTTTCTGGGGCTGAAAAATCAATTGCACAATCCCACTGAAATAGAAAGTTAAAAGTTTATTTAGAACCATCATTCTACTAAAGCTAAAGAAAGAAGATTTCTATGTAAACAAACAAGATACAAAGATACAAGAGTCTATTTTAAGGAGATGCAAGCCTGCTCAGAGTAAAGATACACATTTTAAAATATTGCATTTTCTTATTTTTAGGTTTGTCACATTTTCTTATAGACCAGTACTCATCCTGGGGTGGATTTACGTTAAGAATGACTTTTTAAATCTTCTTCATGATCAGTCTCTCCATTTGTGTAGATCTTTTATACTGTTTAACCATTTTTGACATGAGACAATTCAGTTTTTCTTCATTGTTTTGTGAACATATTGTCTTAATGTGTTTTTTCTCTCTTCAGTTGTTTATTTAGACTAGCTAAAATAAACCTGGACAAACTGTGGCCCAGGGACCAGATGCGGCCCTCAGCTTGTTTTAATCAGTATTACTCTTTATATTCCTTTTATTGATTGATTTGGCTATAGTGCATGCAATTGCACATATATACTTAATAAATAATAAAAATAAGATAATAAATAATAAAATGTGCTTGCAATAAGTAGAGTTTCTTACACCAATTATTGTGGCCACTTGTCTGGATTCAAAGATGGCCCTCGGGGAAAAAGGATTGTCCTCCAAAGAACAAAAGTGTAGTTTTTATAAAGTCAATATTGTCTCTGTATTTGAAAAAAACTCAATTATTAATACATACATCTAAGAACATTCGGGATTAAATCTATGCCAAGAAGGTTAACCTAGTTTTCTATTAATATCTCTGGCGTTGGTGCTTAACATCTGCTTTCTCTGCCACAGCCCGAGACACATATTTTCACATGGACTCAAACTCGTCAATGCGCTGTTTGGTGTTGCCCTGGCGAATCTGTCGTAAGGTCTTGTATTTGTCCCGTCCCGCCTTCACATTTTCAGCGTGGATCAGGTCCAATGGGGTTTTCTTAGTCTCATCCATTGCCTCTGCCAGATCAAAACTGAGGGCCTGGAACAAATACAGCGTCAAGTCAGTAAATTACTTTAGAAGATGGCAACAAAGTCTATTAGATTGCTATAAATATTTACCAAAATAAATAAATAAAGTCAATTATTTATAAGGCATTACTAAGCACTTGGGGATAAGCACTTAGACATTAGCATTTATAGATAGTTAAATGTTTATTATAAGCATTAATCAAGTTTGCATTGTCAAGTCTACACAAGCATTGTCAAGCCTGTATTTATTTATAGAGCTTCCAAAACCAGGAAGTGCTGTATTTTTGTTAGGTTTATTGTGATGACAAAGCACAATGTCCTGTGAAAGTTATGAAAAGGGCTTCTAAAGGCGTTGTGGTGAATAATTAGGGGGCTTCCACTGCATTAAGTCAGTGCACAAAGCATTTCTGCTGCTGTAAATATAAATAATCTTCTTATGGCGTAAAAATCAGTGACAGTGCCTCTAAATCAGGGGTGTCAAACTCAAACAGAGTTGGGGCCAAATTGATCAGAGTCAAAGTCAGCAGCCACATTTTAAGTCATTCTGTGTTACATGATGTGGCAATTTAGTTAATATTGCACATTTACTTACATCCAGATTTAAAATGTATCACATTACATTATATGCACTATATGATATTGTACAGTCATTCCAAGAAAATATTGGACAAATTGTATAATTCATTCATTCATCTCAACAATACAAGCCTTTATATTTCATAGGTTCATATCCATACTGGCCTATGGGCTTCTCTCGTAGGTTGCAGTGTATTCTGGGAGATGTAGTTTAAATTGTCATTTGTGTTTGCTTTTTCAAATATTAATTTTTCATCATTGATTTCTTCAAAAAGTCACTCATTGTGATTCACTTAATCTAACAATCACTCAAAGTATGACAGAGGCCGACCAATACGAGAGCTACAGTAGATAGAAAAAATAGCTCTAATGAACAGAGAACTGCATTAAATTGAAAAATTTGTCCAAAAAAGCAGATTGTCACAGGTATGATCTCACAATGTGATTTTTATCACGATCTCATTGTCTTACTTCAAATTCACCTTATTCTGCCCCGCCTACTTTTCTTGGCAGGCACTTTCTGTTAAACTCTGTTAAGGTAGCTAGCATGTTCTTCCTGTCTGGTGGGTCAATCTCAAATTATAAAATGAGAGTCAAAATAAACACAGCAACTGAATTTACAAGGTAAACACAGCTAAACAGGAAGTGCACTGCCAAGAAAAGTGGGCGGGGCAGAATAAGGAGAATAGACTAAACAAGAAATAAGCCAGGACTGAACCAGTTTTCAACCAGTTCTTGCCAGTCTAGCCATGTGTCGTCATGGTAATAATGCCCCACATTGTGTCTTTTCTAAAGTACTGCACAGCACATTCTTATAAAAATAACTAAACAAAATAAACTCATTGAATTTCCTATTATGAAAAATTACTTCCTGCTTGGTCTGCTGTGTAAAGGGCAGTTTCAATTAAGTTATAATAGTATTTAGACCTGAATAAGATTTGCAACTTGAATGAAATCAATGGCATCAAAATAGAGAAGGAACAGTGTTTAACAATTATATTTGGTGCACTTAGTCCTGGGAGCATTTGTGTGGCAATTAGACTGTCAGTAAGTCAAAATCACTGCATTTGTCAAAACGCACAAATGTAATGAGACAAGTTTAAAAGCTTTCATTTGCTCATTTACACAACCATATTATTTAAATAAGGCATTATTGAGTAAATTGACTGATTTGAGTAAATCTGTTTTGGGTTGTTAAAAGCTTCAGGGCATTTTCTGGTCACATAATCCCAAACAAATGAAAGTAATGACAGAGAGTGCAATGTATTTGTATTTTAAATGTATTTTCAAGTCAATAGGTAATGCCCAAAGTAGATAATTTTGTGCTCTATGTCAAGTTGGTAATTCTAACTCTAACCCAAATAGGAGTTATTTAAATAACACTTTGATTTAAGTTCCTGGTGAACTGTTTTTTAGTTCTTAAGATCTAACTAGTTTAACCAAACATTTACTAGCACTATAGTTGGTTGGTTTATAACATTATATAAATGCAATGTATTCTCATATTAATGTGTGTCTATAATACAACATGAAACAATATTTTCTTGGCTTCCTTGGTTTTCTACACGTGTTGTGGTGATGCCAAGCAAAGAGGTTTTTATAAGGTTACTGGCTAAGTTTAGGTCTGGGATTTAAAATTAGTACTTTACGTCTGGCCATCTGGTCTGAGCAGTGATTTTCCACACAAAGTAGTAAAATAGTGAATAACTGTTTATGTTACCAATCTTATCATTGTTCTGATAAACCTCAAAGCCACCCAGTAAAGGTCAAATTTTCTTTGATTAAGTGCTTCCTAGTTTTAATTTTTTTTTTCTAATACTTTGTATATCTTTTTTGTACAGTTTTAGTTAGGGATTATGGTAGTGTCCTCCGTTTTATTATTCTCACAACCCTGTAAACAGGATTAGTATGAATAGTGATTCAGATTGCATTTGAAGAGTTGTGACACTAGAGGTAGAATAATATTAACGCAGGTCAGAACCTAAAACATGACTAAATGTAGGTGGTTGCTTCCTGGTACCTTGAGATTCTTCTGCAGTCTCTGGTTCTTCTGGGCCTCAGTCATCCTCTCCTCCTCGCTCCTGTCCCGTACCATCCCCGGGACAGTGAGCTCAGCGCTGGCCTCTGCGCTGGTCTCGTCTGTCTCGTCGTGTTCGTGCATGTGAGAGTGAACCGATGTGTCTTGGATCTGAACGCCTATGAGTTTAGTTTTCAGCTCCTCTTTAGTGCGCTCCAGGTCGTTCTCCGCCATGATGGCCTGTGCGCAGAGTATAACAGAGAATATTCATTGTCACTCAGAGGGAGATGACTAGTCAGGTGTTTTTTGTTTGTTTGTTTTTTACCAAATAAAGGTTGAAATATGGAAAGTTCCTGTTTTCTTAGTTTTTTTTTTTTTTTTTTTTTTTTTTAAGGCCTTGTAACAGATTTGTTTGTAATGTAATACCCTTATATTAGGTTTAGCCCTGTACAGACAAATTATAAATGCCCCAATTCAAGCTAGAACTTACCATTGTGGGACACCAGAAAGTAGTTATCATGCTAGTGCTGATAATATCATAGCTATACCATGGCGGCAAAACTGGCTTGGGCCTCTGAAAGTCATGAAAAGCACTTCTAAAGTCATTGTGGTGAATAATAAGTAGGCTCAGAAAGCCTTACTTAAGTGAGCAAAACACACTGCAATGAGGACATCCAACATTTATGTATTTATTTATTTATTCATTTGACTTTAACTTGTTTACTGAAATATTTTATTAAAGTAGAAAAAAAAATTCATATATATATATATATATATATATATATATATATATATATATATATATATATATTTTTTTTTTTTTTTTTTTTTTTTTTTTTTTTTTTTTTAAACCTAGTTTAAACCTATTAGCTCTGTAAACATGCCCCTAAAACTATGATGCACCATCTGTAAATATATAAGCTTAAACAACCAATAACATTCACAAAAGAAAAAAAATCATTAAAACATTAACACTTCAGAATTGTTGTAGCAAATTAAATGAATGAATTATCATCTTGGAGCTACTTTTGGAGCTAATTAAGAATTATCTCTTTGGAGCTACTGTGTCCAAATTTTTACTCTTGTGGATCAAAAAAGGATGTCTAAGTCTGAACCCGAATAAAATATCCTTCCCAACTGAGTTGGTGTCAAATCTTTTGTGCTGCAAAAAGGTTTCTGGTCTAAGAGAAAGCACCTGCCCAAAGTGACCCAGTCACATAGGAAAAATGTGAATACACATTTAACTGACTGGACTATAAAGGAAAGAGCAAGTTCTTATAGGAAAAAAAAAAATATTTCTACAAATATTCTATTAGTGACAACTTACCTTAGGCTTTAAGCTGGAACACAGGAATTCCACATTACAAGAAATATAGGGCACAAATTATGTAAAACATGCAACACTATTAAATGATGCTAGTGCTATAATATGATGCTAAGCACAAAACAAGTACCATTAGCACCCGCTTTAACCCCCCAATTCTACAATCCAAGATGCCAAAAATGAGAATGATTGAAATGATGAATGATGTTTTCACATTTTGTGTAATTCCTCATTTGTCCAGGAGTGACCCATAGTAGAAACGCCTCAAAGTTGTCATCTATACAGCGCATTTGAAGATTAGCTGTATTTATACTAATTTCCTGAAAGTGTTCTCCAGTTTTCGAATCAACTTCAGTGTTTTTTCCCCAAAGTTTGAGGATCTAAGACTGTATTTATACCAGTCACTTCCATTAGATTAAAAATGACTTTCGGGATGAGAGTCTAAACGTTTCGATTTTCAAATAAGCTGTCCAAATGACTTTCTACTATCAATCTATGTTAAACTACTGTTTTACCTTTAATTTGAGTCTTAGTTTTTAAATCTACTTCAAAAATTACCATCAATGTCTCAAACAAAGATGGCAGATCAATATACAGCACTCTATACATCTTGGGGCTTCATTTATCAAGCGTGTGTTCATGTGCAAAACATGTTAAGATAGGGGTGTCAAATTAGTGCATTAATTGAGATTAATTAATTACAGACATATTAATCGAGTTAATTTTTTTAAATCACATTAATCTATTTTGAAATCTTTAACTTCATTGTTTCATATGTGAGTGGCAAAGTGAACATAAGGGTTGTTCGACTTGACGTTTTAGCAACAAAAGACTTCCTAAAGTCTTCATTTTTTGCAATATATTAATATTTCCATCTGCAACAATAATGTAATTAATTAAATTGTATAAACACAAACAAAAACACTTACGTTGAGTGTTTTTTCTCAGCAATTTTTAGGTGAGATTAAAAATAGATTTATTAGATTAATTAATTACAGATCATAATTAATTAATCTCTTCAATTTTTTTAATCACTTGACAGCACTGGTTAAGAGGAGCAAAAACTTAGTCTCTCACACAGACATCAAAACTTTAAAATCTGAGGTGGTGCATATCTGTTATGTGCAACTTGTACTTGTAAATTACACTCAGAATTTAGCTCATGGCTTGATAAATGAGGCCCTAAGTGTATCAAGCACTTTCTAATTGACTGTGATTGTCAATATCACTTAGACGTTTGTTCAAATTGAAGTATGCAAATAAAACATAATTTTCCGGCATCTCAAGGTCTCGTTAGCAGGTACTTATCGAGACAAAACTATAATATGTGCTATAATGTAAATCTTCCTATATATGCATACGATTAGCACACTAGCCGCTGTATCTGCAATTTCACCCGGAGACATTTTGTTCTTCTGGAAACCATGTTCAAAATTAAATGATCCAACAAACAAATTGCACACTTAGCCTGTTAACTCAGTCTCAAAGTGTGAAAAGTGTCTGTTTTTTTTTTTACCTTGTCTTCAATTCAGGGAACATCTCTGCTCATGTTTGATTCATCCTTTAGCTCTCTCATGATTCTTTCATTAATCCTCACCCTCTTTTGCCATCTCTTTGCCTCTTCATCCTTTTTCTTCTTGGCGTCTTCCAGCTGGGAAATCTTAGAAGTAAGCTCTGCCAGCTCAGTGGCCTATGCACACACGGGCACACAAATGGAAAAAAGAAGTTAAGAGTCCTCCTGCTCTGGGGTCATTGTGCTCTGTCATTGTGCGCGCGTGTGCTTAGGAACAATGTGCGAGCGCGCTTAAATGCAGCAGCACGGCTATGGGCAATTTCCTTTTCCTCATGCAAGTCACTGTTAGCCATTTGTCATTTCTCTGCATTATTATAAAGATATAGTGTTACTGTAAGATATCTGTGGGTTTCAAATGGATGAGAAACTAGGGATGTTGGCACAGATATAAAAGAAATGTTCTATTTTGTTAATGAAGGGAATTACTCTAAGTGTTGTGTGGTACTAAAAAATGTATACAGACAATACACAATGTCAGTAGTGTTGTTTTGTATAGAAACAGTTGAGAACATAGTTTTGTCTGCCAAAGCCAAATAGCTTAAAGTAATTGTACTTTAAAGGAACTACGCTTTTAAATGAAGCTAACTACCTGATAGGGCTGCAACAAGTTACTTGATTACTCGCAACTAATCGATTATTAATTTAGTAATTGAATTATTGTTAACTTTAACTTATAGGTTCCAAACATGCAGACAAAATACTTTTCATTACTCCAACTGGGCAGCAATGACATAGAAAGTGTGTAAATTTGCTGCTTTTACTAGGAAAACACAATCTTAAGCGAGGCAGTGTTAGTAGTAGCACAATTTTTATCCTGATTTGAGTAAATGTGACTGAAGTTCAAAATAAAAAAAAATCAAAATTTGTGAAGTACATAAGCTATTTTTTGCCATCTTCAAATGAAAAAGGCTTTTCCTTCTTGTTTTTATCAAAACAATACATTTATATAATTGCTACATTGGCAAATCTATTTTAAGGCAGTACAAATCTTAATTCAGTCAATTAGAAACTCATGGTCTAATTTAATTTTAGGCTTTGTCTGGAATGAGATTTGTAAAAAATATTTTAGTCAGGTGACTTTTGCATTCTAAACAACTAATCAAATAAATAATCGAACAACTAATCAATTACCAAATTGATCATTGACCTGAGCTTCTCCCACAAACACATTTTAAACAAAACTTTCTGCTATAAGCATTAAGAAAAGATGAAAGGAGGGGTTGAGAGTGGAGCGCAGCAGTGTGATTGGTCTGACAGATGTTTGTGAGTGGATAAATCAATGATAATGTCACATAGCGGGAGGAGCAGGACTATTTTAACTTGAAACTTTTCTCATTTGATAATTTGCACTAAAACTGGCAAAACATGACTCAGAACTGTTGGCGATGCTATTTTAACCACCAATACATATTAAATTTAAAGAAGTTTTGCCCCAGCACAGACATTTGTCAAATTTGTCCCAGGAACATTTAATCATATTTTGTTTAGGAAGTACCCTTAATTATGTTGTTATCATTTGGTTAGCCTTTGTTAGTATACTGACAGCACGGCTCAGCTTGCACTGGCATAGATATTATTGTCAACTAAAATATACTTTTTTATTTTGAGAAAGTCCTTAAAATGGTGCAGAGAGTTGAATCTCATGAATAGAGCCTCTATGTGCGTTATTAGACGGAAAGTCCAAAACTTTCTTGTTGCTTTGATTGTAATATTCTACACACTGCACAACTGTCTCCATGGAGCCAAGTCATGACTCTTCTGAAAGAAGCATTATCGTTGGTAATAAAAATATGGACTTATATAATTGAAAAGCTGATATGTCAGGTCACACAATGCTTGCACAGAAGACCCTGGAGTTAAATCTCAAAGGAGGTGGTAAAATAAAGGTTAAAAACATTATTATGAAACAAGCAGGTGGTGGACCCTCTGCCTGAAACCTTGCATACTGAACCTAAACGACAGACCTTAAATTAAAGCCCATATGGAGATTAACAAATTTTAATCCTAATTTGTTTGGTATGATAATCCTTGTGGTAACTATTTATCATAATTCATAGTTAAGTTGCAACCTATGAAAATAATTTACAAATAAAAAATTAAAATTATAGGAAGGAATTTGAGATTACACTCAACTGACGCAGTTTCTTGAGAGTTTAAACAATAATTTAGCTAAATGAAAGTGGGCTATTGCTGGATAGATGCAGTCGCCATCCAAGGCCACGCCACTAACGGACCTCCAACAACTTTATCACTCACTGTTAACAACTACAACATCAAATGTGGACTTGAATAAATATTTAGTGTCAACTATAGACAAAGACATGGGATAAATAAACTGATCCAACGGACCAACAATGTAATATATCAATAGTGCTAACAGTAGCTGTGAGCTAATTGCGACTAACCTGATGCTAGCACCCTGCGTGTTTTAGCATATTTTTTTTTTGTTTTTTTTTGACATAACGCACATCAGCACCTCCATTTAAATTTAGTTATTTCTATGTGGTTCACTCAGTTAAAAAAAAAAAAATAAGATTCAGTGAACAGTGAGCTGTTGGTTTTCTCTGAAAAATGTTAAATACTTTACACATGCGGAGAATATTTCACCAAAGGACCAAAGTGTGTTTATAAAAATATGTGTTTCTCTGGCAATGCTAACGCCAAAGTCTGACAATTTGAAAATAAACAGCTTCTATGCACAGGGTCCATTATAAACCTCATCAAAACAGCCAAACTGAGTTAAAACAGACAAAGTGTTGAGTGAGTGAATGATTATTAAATAAATAATCATGTTTTCACTGAAAATGTAGTCTAACCTGTCATATGCACTTTAATGTGAGCTCCATGTCTTCATTATTAGCCATAATGTTGTCCAAAACCGTAAACAGAGTATGCACAGTTCAAATGCAATAGTGTAGTGACGTTAGGCAAGTATCTCTGCTTTGTATCTCAAAAATGAAAGAGAAACTATGAAACCACTTGTGGATTCAAACAGGAATCTGGCTTCAATTTTGCTTGTCCATTATTACATGACATTCCAAAGCAAAAATATAGCAGCACATTTCCTTGTCTCGGTAAGGATGGAAAGAGGATAAGCCTTTGTGCATTTTTTTTAGGTAATATTTTGCATTATGTCTCAAAAGCCAATATATTCTGTAGGCCATTCCCAAAGCTAGATTAATGAAATGGTGTGCAAACAGAGTGAAGATTCCTCTGCCAAATGAATATGCAAAACACTGCACACAAAGAGGCAGATAATTTACTATAGCAACCCCAGAAGGAGAAAGAGAACTAAAGGGAAAAAGACAAAGTATTGTGTCTGTCAGTACCAGACAGTCCTGGTTCCTGATCTGGGTCTCTGATTGGTGGAGCAGGGCAGCTTTCGCCTCCACGGCAGCTTTTCGATCTTTGTCCAAACGTTCGGCTTCCTCCTGAGCCGTGGTGCGCTCCTTTTCCAACTCGAGCGCGCGGCGAGTCTGCTCCTCCAGCTCTGAAAGACACGAGAACAAATGGCAAATAAAAAGGCATTACTAAACAGAACAAGCTAGCGACAAGGCAAGACTAATGCTATGATTAAACTGCGGCTAAATTAAAGGAGACATATTGCACTAAATCCATTTTAACAAGCTTGTAAATTTGTCACAACAGTACTTTCTTGTCTTTAGTTTACTTAAGTTGTATTCTGAATGACTATGTGAGTACAATGGAAAAAAGGCTAAAGTACTTGAAATAAGTGATGCTAATCTTGTTTTGAGTATGTTTTAACTTATGATTTCCCAATGGAAAGAGCATAAAATATCTAGTTAAAGTTATAATAGAAAAAAAAGACAAGCATCTAATCGGCCACTTACAGTAATTGAAATCAGAACAAAACACATTTGTTCTATTGGCAAATCTTACAATATAAATGTGTTGTTTAAAGCAAGACAATTAAGACTTAATTCAAGCATCTTTTACTGTATTAGTTTAATTAAGTTTGTCTTTTTTCCAGTTTGCAAGAAACTGTCCTGCAACTGTGACTTGAGTTAGGGTTAGAAGTTTACTTTCATTTTAGAACAGTTTTTGTCTCATTTTAGTGCTTGTTCTACAAAATTTAGACCAGGTCCTGGGTACTTGGACAGCCAAAGACTGTCATAGATGGGACTTGGTGTGGTGAAAAGTTTGTGAACAAACCCTGATATACGATTTAAAAAGATCACATTGTTATAATTTTTAACCAGAAAAGTCTGCCACTGAGATTCAGAATCTGAGGTGACAGGGCATAGATACACAAGAGCCTGGCAGGTCTATTTTGCCCTTTGTCTTAGCCTTGGTCTTAATTATTCCTCTGTTGGCCACTAGTGGCTCTCTCCAGGTGCTGGCATGTGACATATCCCAGGTTCACTAAAGGAAACTGCACCCTCACATCTGGCTGAAGCCACACCTTCTACACTGACAGAGTATAGCTCTCTCCAAGAGGAATACTTAAGACCAAGGCTAAGACAAAGGGCAAAATAGACCTGTATATGTTTTAGTCTTATGAGGAACCACAACACTCAAAGGAAACTGGAGAACTCGTAGGAAATCTACGCAGACATGGGGATAACATGCAAACTTCACTTGTAGAAAGATTCCAGTCGAACCCAGGACATTCTTTATACGAGTTATAAGCACTAATGGTTGCAAGCTGCTCTTTCACATTGAATTTTTAATATTAAGTTGTCATAGCTTTTATTTTATTCTATTTCATTACTTTTATCATTTGAATGAACAATATGTTAAACAATGAAAGGGCACATATTATGCAGAATTTACTTTTTGAGTTTTCATTCCTGTTCTGAAACACAACTTGTTAAATAATTCTCATTGCCATCTGAGCCTCAATGTTTGGATCAATTTTGTAGCATTAATACATCAGCTTTAGCTTTACTTCAAGAGTGTCCCTGAATAAATTCACAATATGTCTCCTTTTTTACTAATGTGGAGCTAAACTAGAACTAAAGAAGAGCTAGAAAAGAGAGGCGTTGACACTTAGTGAAAAAAATGGATTCAAATTATACCTAAAATTATAGATTGTACTAAATAACAGGACCAAATCAAACAAAGCACGTAGCTGTACCTACAGTAACTAAGCAGAGCTCCACTATTAAAGTAAAAATAAGACTAAAACTTATATTGCCAAAACAGTTATTGAATCTGTCCAAACCAATAGAGACATCTCAACTAAACACTTCAAAAACAGATATCTCAGTTTTGACAAGATCCCACAAAGTTCTGCTTTGCACCTTTTACACTTATTATTATTACCTAATTGTCCTGGGGTAGAAGTGATGGAACAATATCTGCACTGCGCTAAAATAGATGTTTTTTGAAAACGCTGCGAGACAAAAAGACACAGATTGTAAACTTTTATGGTTATATTATTATTATTACATTATTTATTACGTTATAGACATTATGATTTATAACTATGTTTTGTGCAATTTTTAGAAAATGCAACAGTTTGAGAAAATAATTAAATAAAACTCCACATAACTGAGGTAAGATTATTGTGCCTTTGGTGAGTTGAACTAGTTGTATAATTAAATGCAATTAAATTAAATGTATTTTTCCAATTTGCTAAAACATTTGACAAATGATATTGTTTTCTTCCTTTTTTAGCTTTATGATTGTAGTTCCTGGTTGCAAAGATGTTACACAAGGATATTAATACTATTATAATTTTGTTTTTAACTTTTTGTAATTTTTTCAAATTTAATTTAATTTTGACTTTTATTTATTTTTATATGTATAGTTTTCTTACCATTTCTATTTACAGCATTTATTAATCAATTGAATTAGGTAAAGTAAAAAATAGAAAATCCTAAAAACCTGTAATAGTCACTTTAAGGAGCGTGCTTGGCCCTCCGTTTGAGAAGCATCTCCATACAGTACATACAGTCTACACTACACTGATATGATAATATGGGAAACTTGAAAAACGTGAACAGCGATGGCAGTCTTTTCAAACCTCCACAGAGAGAGAGAATCAGGCTGGAACATTTGTATTCAAAAAGTTGTCAGACCGTCTTGAGCTCTCTTTGTCTGCTCCTCAATCTGTCTCAATCTCTCCATCAGCTCCATGGTCTCACGGGCGATCTTCTCTGTTTCCTTCTCGGCGTTTTCTCGCTTCTTTTTCTCACTCTCAAGTAGAGCCCTGACAGGAGAATTGTGCATAAGTACACATCAAAAATATCAAAAAATAAATAAATAAAATAAGTCAGAAACTCTCCTGACAGTCCCTCCTTAAAGCACCGAGAACATCTTGTAAACCGTAAGAAATAGCTGGGTTGTAAGCAAGATCACAGAGTTTTCTATAGGCCTGTAGTGTTTAATAACTGTTTTTATGTGATGCTGTTGCACACTAAAAGGCATAAAGAGTCCCGCAACATAACCTTTCAGCCAGAGAATAATACATTTTTGTTCATTTTGGATGGTCAGAAAACTGTGTGTCCTTAATGTCAGTGGACTCACAGGCACATAAAGCAGACTCTTATGCCAGTCTCCATGGAAATGTTCATTTGGATAAATTATTTCACAATAAGGCAGGAAGAGAAGGTTAAAGCTACAGTATGTGGTATTTTCTTTTGTTAATGTATGAGCTTAGCTTTGTATGTTTGGCTGGTTCACTCCAGTTACGCTTTACAATACAATGTGCTTTTTGGTGGAAAAGACCAGGGTTTCTAATTTACAACAAAAATGTCTGATCCTATAGGCCAGCGGTTCCCAACCTTTTTTCCTCAAAGTCCCCTGATGGAACGGGAGACTTGTCGAACCCCCCCTGTTTAAACCAGTGACCTCTAAATTGTTATTGTAAGATGAAAATTAGAATTAAAAACATTGATTTCAGTGAAATAAACAACTATTGTGGTGTTTTGGTGCTCAGATGTGTGTTTTTTACTAATAAAGTTTCACTTATAACTACTTTTAGAACTTGACCCTCTGACCAGAGAAAGCTCTGGGGACCCCCTGGAATCTCAGGCGCCCCCTAGGTAGGGGACCACTGCTATAGGCAACCTTAAAGATGGGGTTCTTTAAGGTTGCATAGGATGCAGAAGAGTCGGTCTGGTCATTTAGACCAAACTTTAACTTCACTCACCTCACAGTGAAATCCTTTTTTGTTTCACACATTGATTTAGCAGAAATTCACAGTTTTTCCACGTCATTATTTTTTTAGCCTCTGATTGGCTAATTATTCTGTCAATCAAGCTCAATAAAATTCGAAAGAAGGATATGATGGCAAGACGATATATACAGTATACAATTTTTTGTGATTATGGTTTAGATTTTTCAAGCAACCTTTAAGATACTGTACAATACATTGTCCTCAAATTCAAAAATCTGAAATTTTGTAGTTTAGTTGTTTACAAAATCACCAAAGTAAGAAATACTTCAAGCCATAATCACCACGTGAATTTAAAATAATTCAAAACGAATCGTTCCATGATGGTATTCCACAGTCGTGCCCACTTTTGAAGCCCATTAAGGTGCAAGAAGTAAAAATCCTATTTCCCAAATATTAAAATCTTAAACTCTGATGGCTACTAAAGTATGTGGTGACTCTTTCAAAAACACATTTAAAAGTAAAAAAAAAAAAAAAAAAAGATTGCAATTTTAACAAAACATAGTTCTACCTTTAATAGCACCTATTGAGAATTTAGGGCAGTTATATATCTATTGTAATTGTAGAGATGTTACAACACTAATACATGAAATAGAATATTCCTTTAGTCTTGAATGAATTAGTTTGTGCCTGGTTTGCTTGGCGGACGCACCTCTCCATCTGTCTCTTGCTCTTCTCCTCTCGGGCCTGCGCCTTCATCTGCTGCACCTCGATACTGTCGGGTTTTCGGCGGCGCATGTACAGGTCGTGGTTCCCCATGCACAGGGCCAGGATGCGCTTGTTAATGCGAAGTCGCGGCACATAAAACACAAAATCCTGGAAAATACATTAATTTACATATACAGATGAGGAAGAATAAGTAAGCTACATTAAAGTTTTGAAAATAAATGATATTGTCTTTTGTCTGTCTTTAACACAGCACTTCGGGGAAAGCCAATACCCATAATTTTCTACATAATTCTTGATAAACAGGTACCAGCGCCCTTTCTAACCCCAAAAACATTTTCATTTTACATTGTTCATGATTCATACAGGTGATTGCTTTGAGGACAACAAATATGGGATCAAGTGAGTTCGCCTGTTTTATCCACTTATGACTTTAATATTTTGTAAGTTCAGAATATGAAGCAATTACAGCAGTGCATCTCTCTGGCACTCTTGTGTTTTAGTCCACTTTGCAGTTTCATTGCTGCTATTTTGAGGGACAATCATATTGGTTTAGCTGGATTTTAGTATGCTATGGTGTCTCTGGGTTATAGAACATAATGGTTTGTGGATCTACTTTGTTTTATGGATATTGTTACCATTCGCAATCTCCTAATGGAAGTCAACAATCTGACCTGCAAACAATGATATATTTGTTTGGTTTTACAGAGGGTTGAACACAACATATTAGTTTTCTCCCTGGCCAAGCACAAAAGTACATTTCAGAACAAGGCCATACCTCCTTGCTGGTGCCCGAGTCAGGACTAAACATGAACCAACCTCCTGTTGGTGCCAGAGTCAGGACTAAACAAGAACCGACCTCCTGCAAGTGCCAGAGTCAGACTAAACATGGACCGGCCTCCTGCTGGTGCCAGAGTCAGGACTAAACATGGACCGGCCTCCTGCTGGTGCCAGAGTCAGGACTAAACATGGTCCGGCCACCTGCTGGTGCCAGAGTCAGACTAAACATAGACAGGCCTCCTGCTGTTGCCAGAGTCAGGACTAAACATGGACCGGCCTCCTGCTAGAGCCAGAGTCAGGACTAAAAATGGACCAGCCTCCAGCTGGTGCCAGAGTCAGACTTAACATGGACAGGCCTCCTGCTGTTGCCAGAGTCACGACTAAACATAGATCGGCCTCCTGCTGGAGCCAGAGTCAGGACTAATCATGGACCGGCCTCCTGCTGGAGCCAGAGTCAGACTAAACATGGACCGGCCTCCTGCTGGTGCCAGAGTCCGGACTAAACATGGACCGGCCTCCTGCTGGTGCCAGAGTCAGGACTAAACATGGATCTGCCTCCTGCTGGTGCCAGAGTTAGACTAAACATGGACCGGCCTCCTGCTGGTTCCAGAGTCAGGACTAAACATGGACTGGCCTCCTGTGGTGCCAGAGTCAGACTAAACATGGACCAGACTCCTGCTGGTGCCAGAGTGAGGACTAAACATGGACCGACCTCCTGTTGGTGCCAGAGTCAGGACTAAACATGGACCAGACTCCTGCTGGTGCCAGAATCAGGACTAAACATGGACCAGCCTCCTGCTGGTGCCAGAGTCAGGACTAAACATGGACTGACCTCCTGTTGGTGCCAGAGTCAGGACTAAACATGGACCAGCCTCCTACTGGTGCCAGGGTCAGGACTTAACATGATATGAGCCTACCTCTGTAATACTTTGGATTTGTTGCCATTCAAATACAAATTAATCTCAAAAGCAGGCACACAATGAACTTCCTTTTTTGAACCTCAAAGCTGAACTTTTTAGATTTTCAATTGTTATACTTGAATTGCACCTCTGTAAATATCTAATTTATACCAGCTATAGAAATTTGACCTATTGTAGATAAGAAAATCCTGTTCAGGTTCAAAGTGTGTACAGTGAAAAGTTACAGGGCTATCAGTGATCTGTGTAGTTGTTTTGTAGCAATGAATAACTATGAGCTGGATTGAAATACCGGTGACTTCTTGTCGATTGGCTTGATAACAAACTTCTTATCGTTGAATGAAATGTTTCTGATTTCACTCCAAGGAAAGCCAATTTTTGGTGTCATTCTGAGAAAGAAAATGTTATGTAAGATTTGTTATATCACATTACAGGGGAAAAAGAATCCTTTGTTGTACTTGTCTTTTTTGTCGTAAATGTTGAGTCCTAGAGCGTCCACGCCCAGCCACAGCTCAGATCCTTTCTTGTTCTTGATGCTAAAGTAGTTTACTCCATACATTTCCAAATCCTGCGCGATCTTTAGGTACTCCAACATGGCGTCCTCCTGTTTTGGTGAGCAGAGAATACACATAACTGAATAACTTTCTGACACATCCTTCTGCCAAGAGTTGTTTTCCAATAAACTTTGTATTCTATAAACGACAATTTTGAGAAAACTGTTACTTGTGTTGTCTATGTGTTGATAAAAGTGAGAAAACTTTGTAAATTGATGTAGATTGATTCATGTGTTCTAAGAGAAGATGAAGAGAAGAGCGTTTTCACTAATTTGACATTGTGTGAAAAAATTCACATTGTCTTAAAGTGAGACGAAACAATTAAGCTAGAATTCTTTTTATAAAGTCATTATCTCACTTGTCTAAGGAGTAATTTGTTGTGTGTACTACAATTTATTCTGTTAAAATTAATAATACAATGTGGTACTTATTCTTAGCTTCTTAACTACATATTTGGATAGCTCTATATCAATCAATTTATTTATTAACAGAGCACTTTACATCAACACAAAAGAAGACCAAATTGCTTTACATGAATCTAAGACATCAAGAATAACATTTCCATTTGGCAATTAATTGAAAAAAGCTTTTTATTCCAAATCCAAACAATTTTTACACTGTTTCTAGTAAATTTTAGCCTTTTTATGGCTGACTTGGTTATTCTGTTGTTTTCTTGTCTCAAAAGTATTTCCGTCGCCATTATGGTTAAACTCATGACATCACGGCTTGATTCTGATAATTGCTCAATCAGATACACAGCTTCAGGGCCGGACTTTGAAGTGCAATAGATTACTCGTACAGACTCTGCCCTTACACACCTCCTGTGTCCTTCTAAAGTCTACAGACATATTATGCTTTTTTGTAAACAAACCGAGCTTCAATCTATTGCAGACACACAGTTGTAATGTTTGTAATTTCAAAACAGAAATGCTCAGAACATGTAGTCCACAACCTTTTTTCTTGAAACGATTGGTGCAATCGTAATTTGGTCAGGTTGGGTAGCATCAATTACAACAACATAAAATGCATTTAACCGATTACTGTTGCCTATATTGCTTGAATTTGCTGTTCATTGGACTAAGTAGCTGTATATATTGACAGCAAAGCACAAGGAAGTAGTGATAAACAAAACAATTCTCTGGGCCTCAGTTGCAGATGTCCCAAGGACTGGATCTGGGCCCCGGACCGGTGGTTGGGGTCCTCTGATGTACTGTATGTGTGGAGGAATGGTCTGTTTTGATTGGTGAATAAAAGTTATAAAGATAGAGCAAAGGGCAAGAGTAGGGAAGCACTTAAAGGAAGAGTTTGGAAGATTAAACAATAAAATCATAAAATGTGGTCAAACTTGGTCAAACACAGTTGTAAGGATTTGTAACAACCTTGTACTTTGAGTAAACAGAAAAAAAATAAATAAAATAAAAAAAACTTTTCCAGTAAACTCACAAAAGGGATCTACACAAGGGATCTTCATAAGACCAAGTCTCACTGAGATTATTTGACTTGTTTTAAGAATTCTATAAGATTTACCTTATGTAGATATAAAAACTTATTTTAGGCCAATTTGTTTTAAGTCATAATTGCTTGTACCAAGAATAGATTTGCATAAAAATCTTGTCAAGAGTACTTGAAACTAACTCTTTAAGCTCAAAACAACTAAGTTAGTCGAATTTTCTTACTGCACTGGCAGATTATTTGACTCAAAAGAAGAACAATTTTCTTATGTTTTGAAATGTCTTTTTTGCAGTGTAGAGCTTGGGATCATGACATTGTGTCACATCAGTGGAATTTTCCGTGTGCCTAATGTTAAACCAAAGAAGATTTTGAATAGCTTTAAGTTTAATTTAAATGACCTGATTAAAACAGGAAACTCTGAGATTCAGAATATTTTAGTCAGAGAAGTTCTGGAGGAATGGAGGGATTGAGATCACACAAACTCTAATGCCCCGTTCTTCAGACCCAGGACCTGATAGATGGAATGTTACCAGTATATCTAGTTGTTCCACGTCTGTTTATTTACTTTTTATATTGTTTTGGATAGTAAAAGTTAATGGAGGATTTGCCATTATTTCCATGATAACTGTTGTTTTGCCATTTCTTCCAGAGTTCAATTTCCCACAAAAAGTTCCAAGTTAGCTGGCTAACTAAAAGTAAACATTAAACAAACGCAAGCACGTTAAGTAATATTATGTTGACTTTAATGTGTTATCAATGTTTGGCAGGCAGATCCAGTTTGTATGGTAGTTGTGGCTAAACACGTTGCAGTTGACCTAGTTTGAGAAGTGGGAGCCTATCCAACCAGCTCCCAGGCCAACTTTGTAAATAAGAAGTTAGTGTTTTGCCCGCTAGAATAAAACTTAAACAAATAAAGTTCACCATTTGAGTGTCATTTCAAAACATCTTCTCAAGCGGAAGGTGAGAATTTCCCAGTTAAAGGTACCATAACTTAACCACAAATTCTGTTCCAGTGAGGCTCAGGGGTACAGACTAACTTAACAATACTCTTCAAACAAGAAATAGCACTAAATACAACAGCAAGTGTCTTCTCATGAGCAGAGTGAGGGTTAGTTTTTTTGTCCAAGTAAAGTGCTATACAGTAGAGGAAACAGATTGTGAGAGTTTGTTTTCCTATAACCCAATCATTTCTGATATCTATTGTCTGAAATGTCCATAAAATATATTTGTTTAAAAGAAGAAAATTAGAGTTCTCATATTTTAAAGTTGGTAATACATCTGATGATTACATTATTATGTGTAAAAGTTTGCAACTTTCAAGAAAATGGTGTGGTTTTTAACAAAACAAACATACACACTTGGCAAATGATTTACTATAAAAAGTGTAAGCACTTTATATATATAATAACATGAATAATAGTAACGGAAAGCCTATATCAAACACAAGATGTGTAGAGGTTCATCAACAAAGTTTGGACTGAGAATATGTTGCTACACCCCTGCCCATGAAACATCAATGTTTTGGTTAGAAGTATAGCCTATTTTATCAGATTTTTTTTACAATAAAAAAACTTAAAATCAATTTCCCCAACATAGATCTCATGTTAATGTATCTATTCAGGTAGCATTTAGTCCACAATATCCTGACTGCATTTAATAATGTCTCCTTTGTTCACCAAACTCCACTTAGTTCATCTGTTATTGTTGTCAGCATCGTGGCTAACTGCTGTTTGCATGTCCACTCCAAACAGCTGTAATATATAAACATGCTTGAGATTCAAGTTAGAATGCATTAGGTAAATGAGCAAAACATCCAGACTGATGTAGAAATTTAAAATAATAAATTCTGCTGTTTATTGTTGTTGATGCAAAACATGTGAGTATATAAGAGGTCAGAAAAGCCTAGTACTTCACAGTGCAGAAGTCTAAGTACTCAAAACATTCAAGACACACAGTTTTTACTTTTACTTAGATGGCTATTCTAAGTAAAAATCAGCTCCACGGTAGACTTTCTATGCTACTGTACTTAACAGTTTAAAAACTTCTAAGCACTCTAAAGTTGGAGGTTTTAGCGTCTTACCTCAGCATTCCCTTGTGCTCTTGATGCCACACCTGGATCCTCTCCTCCCACTGATTCTTATTCAACTTGTGCTGCTCCAAAACCCTGGTTTTATGGAGCCAGAGGACACAGAAGAGTGTTCAGATGGCACATAAGACAGAAGTGCTGAGATGAGTTGAACTTCGGTTTAGGCTCTCATCCCCGGCTAGGCCTACCTTTGTGGTAAAAGCTTTTCCCGTGCCAGATATCCAGGTATGTGATAATCCTTCCTGTAGTCTCCGTGTTTGACCTGGACGGCATATGAGGCCAGCAGCACGGCCGTCTCCGGGGGACAGTAGATATCGTCATTTAGGATACACTCTTTGACCTAAAAAAAGAAATCATTATTTGTGGCTAGTATTCACTTGTTTTAATTTACTAGATTGCAATCAGCCGAAATTGTACTTTTCAGAAACTTTCGCAGCAGAATTTAGTAATATTTTCATTGAAGAAACTGTAGTCTTACTTGAGTATTCTTACTGGTATAAAATACAAGTGACACAAGTATTACGACATCTTTAATAAATGATTTGAATGCATTTGAATATTGCACCACTCTTTGAAAAAATTTTTAGTTTTTCTAAATGTTTTTAGTCATCTTTTGAAAATACATATTTTGTGCATGTTTGATGTTGTAGCCCTCCTTTGCGCTAACTTAAAATCAGATTTCTTGTAACTGTGGCATCACTTATTTCTCTAACATTTTTACTCTTACTTTAATATTAAGCTGTATTAGGCTGCACTGTTTCCTAAAGGGACATATATAAAAAAAAAATAATAATAATAATAAAATAACTTAAGTGCCTCTGACAGGTTGAACTACTCGCTTCACTTAAACAAAATTAAAATCATTACATTTAATAAGCATTTTACAAAGTTCATACCAGTATAGCCCTTTTGTAGATTAAAAATTTACTTCCTGTTCAGAGATGATGACATCACACTAGGGGTTGCTTAGCGACCATGTAATAAATTAGGTCAAACTTCTTCTACTTCTTAAGGCATAAAATATACTACAATGCAACATTTTGTTAAATTGTGTTTATGGGGTCACCAATTATGTCCTTTGCTAGAAATGTAAAAATGTGATGTCATCAGTTTAGAACGCTGCTCTACTTCCTGTTAAGTTTTCTTCTCAAACTTGTTTTTGATTCATGTAAAACTGTAATATATATCTATACTACTACTAAATAAAAAAAAAGTTTCCTCTTGCACAGGTTTCTTGTTTAATGTATCTATTCAGTTGGAAATTAGTCCTGTCTCTGTCAAATAATGTCCCGTTCACCAAACTAAGTTTATCTGTTGTTGTTGTTGTTTTAGCATTGTGGCTAACTACTGCTAGCATACTGGCATGTTTCACTCCTAACAGCTGTGGAAAAAAATCTTAAAACCATTGTAGTGAACAATTTGGAGGCTCAGAATGCATTAGGTAAATGAGCAACACATGCAGACTGAAGTGGAAGCTTAAAATGAATTATTTCTGTTTGGTTACATTTTGAAGGAAGCAAAAATCAGGTATAGGACCTTGCCTTCTCTACCTCATTGTAGAATAGAAAGTGTGTAGTATTGTGCATTGCTGTATATTGTACTGTATCATTTCCGAACCACGACTAATGATTGTGCAGTTCTTTACAGGAGAAGATGTTAAGTTCTGAACTCATCACAGCTGCTTCGGGTAACACAAAGGACACACTCTGACAGGCAGATGGAGGTTTCAAGTGCCATGAGCAATGCCATTAACAAGTTATTAATATCAACAATGACTGATCCATGTTCAGATCCGGAGCCAGGCTCCAGTCATGATTATACTACTGCCTACTGTGCAGGCTTTACAATAGACAGATAGAGAAGAGCTGTTTGTGAACGCCTAAAGCTGCAAATCTATCATTGTGACAGGCTAGGGGCAGATTTTGGTGTAGTTTGGACAGTGCAGCAAATACATATAGATTGCTCGCGGAGGGTCACAATGTCCGAGTGCGATTATTATTTAAGTCTTCATCACAGAGTATCATCTGCTCTCCAGCTCCAGCAGATTTTCACTGGTTCCTCTGGCTCGCACTCTCCGTCTAAAACATGCATGTCAAGGTGACTCGTATTCTAAATCGCCCATAAATTAAGCCAAGTATGAAGTGCTATCTTTCGGTGACAGCCTCTAAACTGGCAGATAACATTTCATGCTGTAACATCTCACATAAATAAGTGGTAAAAATGATTTCATAAATTAACAAAGATTTAATAATATTTGAGTGTTATTGCATTAATCTACGGAATCGGATGCCAACTGGCCCGAATCGCATCAGACATTTTAAAAGCAAATCAAATTACATTAAAATACAGTGCACTGTGTATACTTTCCAACACCTGCTTGTCTCTATAGAGATAGCTTTGACATGGATTTTCCACAGTATGACATTAAACTTGACTCTTTCTTCAATGTATTAAATGACTGATGCAGTAACTGAAATAATATGTCCTTGTACAAGAGTTAGGCAATATTATAAAGTTTAAGTTAGTCAGTGTTGTTTTGAAGACTGCCAAAAATTAGCAAAAAATGTATAATGCAGGTATATTGTTTATAGTAAAATCTGAATCAATACGATTAAAAATAGAAAATCTATTGTAAACTTTCAAATAAGGGAAAGCACACTGGCTTTCTTTTAATTTTGTAATTTTGTAATTTTTTTTTTTTTTTTGCATTCATTTTCTTTTTCTTTGTAAATCATTCTTTAGCATTAAATCGTTTGAGCAAAATACTGTATGTACATGTGGTCAGAGACATTTTCAGGTTTTAAAAGTTGGTGCACTTAAAGGTCCTATACCCAATTTTTACTTCCTTAAAATTGCAAACAAACATAAATAATGAATTTTAAACTTCCTGCATCAGTCCACTTGTTTTGTTCACACACCTAATGCTTTCTGTGCCTCCAAATTGTGTGCTTTGAGCATCTTCAACAAACAAACTTTAAGACTTTGGTAAACAAACGGGCCTTTATTAGATGTAGTCAGGACATTGCAGACTAATTTCCACCTGACTAGATACACTAAAAGGAGATCTGTGCAGGGGGAAATTGATTTTAAGTTATTCTATCGAGTATAGTCATTTTAAGTCGACATAGGGCTTGTCTTAAGTTGATTTAAGAATGTATTTTATTGACTTCAGCCTTATTTGTCTGATCATTGATTTGTTTTGAAACTTGTTTGATCATATTCCTGTTGGACTGATACAATATCGTCTTAATAACGTAATCGAAATATGCAAAAAAAAAAAAAAAAAAAAAAAAGAGATTTCCTTTTTGGCAATACTGCCCAGCCCTCCCGGTAACATACCATTTTGTCTCAGAAAACCTAATACTACTATCGCAAAACATTCTACAAAAAGCAAAACTGCACATGATCTTTAACCAGAAAGTAATGCACTTATGGGACCGGGTAGTTCCTGTTTGGCCTTGATTCTAACCAGGCCAAACAGGGACGGTTCTAACTGACACGGATTGGTCAGATGCTGGTGAAATTTACGGTTACCACAAAGTTTTCATAGATGATGGGTTGTTGTGGACAGTTCTAAAGAGATAGTGCCATGAAGATGAAAGAAACATAACCAGGCCAAGCAGAACAAAGGAGAGTAAAGTGGAACCGAGTAGAGTAGGACCAAGCAGGGCTAATGGAAGCACGCCATTGTAAATTATGTCAGTACCAGGCCAACATAAATGAATACATTTCTACATGAAGGTTAAAGATTAGAACTATTTTAATAATATAAAGTAACTCACCAGCAGTGTTGGGATACATTACTTATACTTGTATTGTACCTTTAACACCAGTATTAAAGTTTAGCTAAAACAGTTTGATCAGAATATAATCTGATATTTGTATTTTATTATAATAGGACAAGAGAACGTGCATGAACTCACTAATTCAATAGTTTTGAAGCATATATTGACAAAGAACTTCACTTTATTTTAATCTGGTAAGGTTTACTGTTTGCATTCAGACAAGTGACTGCATTTTCCTGATTTATAGATTTTAGAGAGACCACAAGCACCACCACCCACTGTTCACTGTCAATCTTATAGTATGCTATTTGTTCTTTCTTGACTGATGTAGTGAAAACCCCATAAACTGAACAGGAAGTACTATTGCAAAAGGAGGTACACATGCTGCGTTCCACTCATTCTCACAGTGATGTTTTTTCCAAGTCTGTGTGTTAAAATGGTCACGTCATAAATATTTTTAGAGATCAATAGATAGTTGTGCTTTTCTCCATGTAGCGGTTAGCAATGGCACTACAGCACATTACATAGCAGTACATTTATAACGGCAGAAGCTCATAAACTGTGCAGGAGCAGGTTCACAGAGGTGAGTGGACTGTGGAGACAAACCAAAGAGAAAACAGCACAGGTATGATCACTAATAAAACTGTCGGAGGTTTATATTTCACCTAACACAGGGCACTGCCTAGGCCGCACAATGGGGGGAAAAAATCTAAACGTGACTTCTCAGACCTTTCCATTTGCAATGTATGTTTTCATATGTTTATGTTAATTCATACAAGAGTTGCATGTGAGTCGTTTTAATTTGTTTCAATAAAGATTAAACAATTTGATACCGTTGTATTGTCTTGTCAACTAAATGTTTAGTCATTATACATCTTAGAATAGACCTGTACATTAATGCATTTATTAAAGTATAAATACAGCTATTATAACTGAGTTATTTGTCATAATTACCCATTTCCCATCCAGTACATCTTTACTTCACGTGTTACACACTTGGCACAGTTGTTACGCCTCAAGTGCAGGAATAAAGCTTTATTACCCTTTATTACATTTGTTATTGTTTGCAAACAAGTACTGCAAACAAGTAAAGTGTTATGAATTCAGAGGTATCTTTTACTTGAGTATTAAAACATATGCTGACTATCTACTTCTTAAATTTTTGTACGTTGTTCTCTCTACATTTTAAAAAACAGATTAATTACATTTTTAAATCCACATGCAGTTTGTTTTCCTCCTAACGCCAATACTTCCATATACATATCAACACTAGTAAAGTAAATCAATGTTTATTTCCAGTTAAATCTGCAAAAAATCTCCAGTCTTTTGGATCCATATGAATTCCTTTACCACATGATTAAACAAAATGTATTTGTAATCAGTCCACTGTAGAGACCATTTGACACTCTTTTTACTCAAAGGTGCTATACCTAAATTCTTACAATAAAATAACTCAAAACCAATTTCCCCCAAGCACAGATATCTGGAAATCAGACTTCAATGTCCTAACTGCTAATGATATCAAATTTGTTCAAAAAACTCCACTACGTTTGTTGTTGTCGTTAGCATTATGGCTAAGTGCCATTAGCACCGACACAAACAACTGTGAAAAAAAAGTTTAAAACACATTGTGCTGAACAATTAAGAGACTCAAAATGTATTAGTTAAGTTATCAAAGCACGTCAACTGTTGTGGTGATTTTAACATTAATTAATTAATTATTAATTAATTAATTAATATTGTGTTTGTTTACATTTTTAAAGAAGCAAAAATTGGGTATAGGACCTTTAAGTATTTACATGTGCTTTTGTACATTAGACAAGAAACTTTAACTTAAAGTTGGGGTAGCTAACTTTTTTAGTTGTAAATAAGTAAAGTTCTAATCAGGAGCAGAATGCAGCGTTCTGATTGGCAGAGCTTAGGCTCAAATTTCACTTTAAAAGAGAAAAAAGAGGGTTTTAATTCAAAATTTCAACCAAAACTTTATTTATATTGATATTAACAATGCGTTGAGGGATTTATGAGAGAAAGTTGTTAGAATTAAAACCTAAAGGGTGTTTGCAGTGTGAAAATCCCCTACCCCGTCTTTAATGATGTAGTTGAATATAGGACAGTTAGGTAGAAATAATTATAAAGTTAGACATATTGTCTTGGTCTGTTTCCAAAGCACCTGCACCTATTGTGATGTGCACAAATCCCTTCTGAAAAGCTCACCTGGGAAAGCGGAGAACTGAGTCACTGCGGAGGCCCCACTAGTCATTAAGAGTTCAGATTTTGTTTTGACATTTGTGTTTTGTCTCTGCTTAGTTATAAAAACATTTTGATAACACTCCTGACTAATTTTACATTTCAGTTTAACAACTTAATTCAACATGGAAAATTGCCAAAGTGATTAAATAAATAAAATCTCTGCTGGTTATGGATGGAGGTAATAGTAATTGCATAAAAATAAAAAGCGTACCCATCAAACTTTTTTTTTTTTTTTCAATTGCAAATGCCAATATTTTTAGTGCTGCGAATATGAAAGTGGGATGTCTTTGCAAATGTCAGGGTTTGGCTCTTGAATATCCAAACCTGTAAAAAGAATAGTCGCTGTGTGGCTTCTTGGATCAGCTCCTCTGCCACGTCCTCGGGGTAAAACTTGGCCCGAAACTTAATGAGCAGAGGGTTGTCCCGCTTCACATCCTGCGCCGTAACCTACAGGACACACACGTGACACAGGGTTAATTACTCTCAACGGCATATGTGTGACATTTAGATACACAAGTCATGGAAATAAAGTAATAAAGTTAGAAATTAAGCCCAAAGCAGCGAAAAGAATTGAACAACAACAATACAAGAGTGATACATATTAAATATCAAAGAACATTAAAAACTGCCCTGAGACAGACTAATATAATGGCGCCCACAAGATTCATACTAGGCAAAGTAGGTCAGGTATCTTGCCCAAGAACACAACAACAGTTCCTCCTCTGCTGTCCTATTGTGGCACCTGAGGATACGGTGTTCTCGCAGCCAAATACTGACCAGGTCCAACTGGCTGAGCTTCTGAGATCTGATGAGATCAGCGTTTGAAAAGACTATATTGACTGATTGAGTGACACTTAAAGGTGCACTAACTTCTATGGCTCGTCTGGCACTTGTTAAAATAGAGATGGCGTTGCTTTGCCACAGTATAGAAACGTATTTGTCTTTAGAGAGATTAAAGTGTGACTAAGGACTAAGTTGCAAGTCAGATCTGTGAAGAGTAGAGGCCTCTTCCAGGAAGAGAATAGGATAATTGATTTGAAGTAAGATAGATAAATTCTGTGTAGAATGGAGATAGATTAGAGATTAAATAAATATAAAAGCAGCTGAAGTGCTATAGCAATAACCTGCTTGTGGTTATGAGGGAATTGGCTGAATACATTCATTCATTCATTCATTTTCTACCGCTTAATCCCGTTAGGGTCGCGGGTGACTGGAGCCTATCCCAGTGACTTTGGGTCTTAGGCAGGGAAACACCCTGGACAGTGGCCAACTTGTCGCAAGGAATGGCTGAATACAATACATTTTAAAATGCATGTAAGAAAAGGCTTTTATAATAAATACAATTGCCAGCATGGTTTAATTGGCTGATTTAATGGTTCTTTCTCTGGTTTCCTATTATTCTACTGCTGGTACATTTCTAGAAATGTTTATTAATGTGCACTGTCCCTGTTAAATAAACTAATAAATCAATGTATTACTCCAATGACTGCGATTTGTTGCTCCACCACAATATAACTATGACCCTCTGGGAAAAACAGTTGCACATTAATAATTTTTGAATTCATTTCAAAGTGTTGTGGATTGTTTTTAAATGTCTTAATGGCACTGCACCACTTTATTTGTCTAAGCTGCATCCTCACGCACCAGAACCCTGAGGTCTGCTGACCAGCTGCTGCTGTAGGTGCCTCGCTCCAGGCTTGTGAGCAGAAGAGACAGATCTAAACTGTGGAACAGTTTCCTCTCCACATTAGAGTGGCATAATCTATTGACAATTTTAAGACTCTACTTTTTTCACTTGAGTTTAACATGGTTTGAGCTGGTATCATGGTTATTATTCAGACTTTAATGCAAATGTTTTATTGCTTACTGTTTAATGTATTCTTGTTGTGAAGCACTTTGGTCAATTTTGGTTGTTTCAAAATCTGCTCTATAAATAGTTGATTGATTGATTGATTGATTGATTGATTGATTGATTGATTGATTGATTTTCCTACTTTAGGCTCCATGCTCTTGTCAACAGAGCAAGACACTTCACATATGGTTTGCATCTAGTGTGTGTTGGTGGTTTGTGAAGAAGTGACTTTTATTTGTCTGTCCTAGGGCAGCTGTGGTGGCAATATTTTACCATCACCAAGTAGAGTAAAACAAAATGCAACAATGGGACGTTTCCTGTATAATTTGACTTTACTTCTATGACATAATTTGCTTCAAAACTACAGCAAATGGCTTTGTCTGTGTAAATGTGCTCTATAAATAAACTATTCAATTAAAAATCCCACATTTCTCACTATGTGTGTGATGAACTGGCATTGAACCTCAGCGTTTCTGCCAAAACTCTGCATCTGCTCCATCCAGTGTAACTGCTATGTCCAGATCCAATAAATATTCTTTCTCTATGTTATACTTGGCCATAATGACTGAGCAGATTGCTAAAAATATGTTATAAAAATGCATTCAGAAGCAAATATTTTGAGTCAAACAACTAATAAACAAAATTATGAACCACAAATTGCATTGGTGAAACAGGTCTCCAAAATAATGACACGGTTAAAATGTTCTACTCCACATTGATTACTTTTAATCAATTTCAGACCTGATGAGCTATCACTGATGCTTCTGACGTCAACAGGAGATTTGTGTAATATCTTTCTCAAAATGACACTAAAAATAGACATGTTAACGTAGCAGAAGCATGATTAATGACAAAACAGTGGACCAGAATCTGACCCATGCTGGTGAAACTAGTCACAACATCATAATTACATGGTCATTATTCAGGAAAATCACAAGTTAACACAGACAGAATATTAAGGTAACTTATGCTGTTGTAAGTTGTTGCCTTATACATTTTCAGTAAATATCTATTCTTTCTCCCTTCATCGCTAAAAACAGTTCTGATTATTTTTTTATCCATTGAACATATTTATTTATCCAATGAACATATTTATTCTGTTGGTTTAAATTAGCGCTTTGTTCAAGGTGAAATACTCATTACACAATACACATTTTCTAAACTCAACAATAATCTATCTGCTACATGATTAAAGTCAGTTCCTTTATAAATAATTCACAACAAAACCCATTTTACAATTTAATGTATCTGGCAGTAACATTGTGTTTTTCCTATTTTAAATTACACTAATTTACCATTAACTTTTAAATGCGGAATATTGAATTTAAATAAATAAATAAAATAACAATACATGAATGAATAAAAATAAACAGAACAAACTTAACAAATAATTAAATTCTACGAAAAAAAAAAAAAAAAATCAGACATTTTTTTTTGTTTTTTTTTATTTCAGTTTACTCTCTTAGTATATAGACTTTCATGTAGACACATTTTAAATCCTCTCCTAAAAGTGTTTTATTAGTGAATTTATTCTATTACGTCCATAGAGTTCAATTGAACATTTCACACTTTTGTAAATGCTTGTTTCTCAAAATGCGTTTTCCTTCACGAGATCTGCAAAACCAGCATCTAAAGTAGCTCCTACACACATCAAACTTTACAATCTTGAACTGAACAACATTTTGAAGGTTTGTGCAGAAGGATTTAATAATATCCCATTCTCAGCTAGATTTATTAAAACATGAAATGTCAATATTTGAATTTTTCAGCAAATTTCAGTCAGATCTATTTTACTCCAAAACAAACAAAAAACCTCAGCAAAAAGCTTTGAATTTAACATGTAAACAAAATATTCTATATTCAAAACCATTTTACTGTTTTTGCTGCTAAAAGTCCATATTTCTATATGAAAACATGACATGATAACATATTTTTTTCATACATTCATGTGAGCAAACTACAGCTTCACATTTACATATATATATTTTTTTCTTTATTCACTTCTAGTGTCATGCCTTGAATAAAATAGCCGTGTACAAAATACAGAACCTACAGTTCAAAACAGTCTAAATAGATAAATCATGTTGACAGACTTGATCATTTAATGCACTTGTATTTTAACTTCATTATAGAGCTGGGCGATTATTGAATCTTAGATAATATCGTAAATGTTGTTTGAAGATATGAAAAATTGAATATCGAGTATATCGTGCAATTAATAAAAAAAAAGGTTTTCAGTTTGAAATACTAAAATAGCATTTGTTTGCTTCACATCATTTAGTCATTTAAAACTCTGTGGTGTCAGCCAAATTGGTATAAGAAGCATTTATAGAAATATGACAATTTTTTTTAACATTTAAAACCTTGTTACCTGCATTTATTTGAGCGAATGATTATTAGCCTCAACATTTGGTCAAACATTGAGAAAGTACAAGTTTGAAAAAGAGAGTGTGTTTTTACTCGACCAATCAAAGTTCAATACATTCATATTTGATCATAACTTCAACTAGTTTGTGTAAAGACATGTTTGGGATTTTTTTGTTGGATTGAATATTATTGCTGATTATCGTAATCAGGCGATAATATGACAAAAATTATCGAGATATCCATTTTGTCAATATCTCATAGCTCTACTTCAGCACTTTTGTCTCGTCTGCTTGTGCATAGTGACTTATTATCACATTAACAGTGTATGCTTCACATCTCTATCTAAAACACGCTGAATATAAAACTATTAAATATCTTGTCTGTGTCTGTGTCTGTACAAACTGTGCAAACTGCATCTTACCCTCTTGTTGAGCTTGAGCCATGTGGAGAAACCTTTGCTGTCCTGGTACTGCAGACCGAAGAACCACGTCTCCCTCAGCCCGATGGTCTTCACAATCTAAACGCATTAGACAGTCAGACAGTCAGAGGGTTTGGGTTAAGTGCCTATTTGTGCCTGAAATAACCCGCCTCCAGGGCCGTGGCGGTGAAAAGACCACATGTTTGCAGCTCTGAGTGTCGACAGATATCAAAAGATGTTATTATAAGTGTGAAATTGAACAGCTTTGTGGTGCAAATTGGAGGAAATGTATGGAATTTGTGTCTGTAAAGCTTCGAGTTAGCTGCAAGTGGACATTTTGGTATAGTTAAGTGAAAAGTAACTGCATTCAATTTTAGATACTTATTTCTGGTAGTTTCCAGGATGATTTGTTGAGACATAATGACGTTAGGTTTGGAGTACTCAATGTTTTTGTTGTTGTCGTAATTCAGTTTGTTAATTCTTTTTATATTGCTTATTCCGGTTAGGAGTCGCAAGTGACTGGAGCCTATCCCAGTGACTTTGGGCCTTAGGCGGGGGGATGTCAGTGACCAACTTTCCACAGTGTTAGATACAGACAACCACTCTTTCTGTCAGGGAAATTTACAGTGATGTCCAATTAACATGCAAGTTTTTTGGAGGTGCATGAACAACGCCGGAGTACCTGGAGAAAACCCACAATAACACAGAAAGAACATGCAAACTTCACCCACAGAGATTGGAGATGTTGACTTGGCTCGATCCAGAAGTTGAACCACTCTGATACAATGCCCTTTGTGAACAGTATATGTCGGCTGGCATGTGTATATTTTAAAAAGCTAACATTATACCAACATGTTCACTTCCTGTTTGGTTCATATGGGGTTTTCACTGTGTTAGTGTAGAATGAATAAATAGACAAATAAAAGCTTTCTTATCTAATCTTGCAGAGTTTTAGGATTTTCACAGAGCAACAAGTTATCAAGGTTTTCAAAAACCCGTGTTGCAGCAGGTTTGTCAAAAGTTTGGAAGTGTTAATAATGTGCAAACCTTTGAAATAGTTTAATTTAACAATAATAATGTCAAAAGTCTGTTTTCAGTTCCATTTGGTTTTGAAAGAAAGACAGACAGAAAGAAAGATCTTGTTTGGAATATGCAAAGATGCTGTCAAAATTTACCAGTAATCGTCAAAAACAAGATGCACAAAATCGACACAGTGAAACAAACTAGACAACTTGCACTAAAATGGACCACAGGTTGACTCCAAAATTGTTTCACTGTTGAATTACTTTGTTCTGTCACTGGAACATTTTTAGTTCAAATGTCACAGAATTGCTATTTGGATTAGAATTGTGCTGTTTCCAATCCTAACCAAGGGCGCTATAAAGGAAACCTTTATTACATGTTCTTCACAACTAAGTTTTACCAAATTACTGTATGTTTGATTATGTTTTGTAACATCATGATGACCCATGATGTTCATGCATGACTTACTATTTTTGGTTCAAATTAGTGCTGTCAAGCGATTAAAGAAATAGAGAGATTAATTAATTATGATCTGTAATTAATTAGTCTAATTCATCTATTTTTAATCTCACGTAAAATTGCTGAAAAAAAAAAACACTCAATTTAGTGTTTTTTTTGTTTTTATCTAATTAATTATAATATTAATATAAGCAAAAAATGAAGACTTTACAAGTTTTTGAGCATAAAATCCCGTTCATCAGTCCAATAACTTTCGCCTGCTCCTTTCTTTTTGTCTCGTTGCTACTCATCACCAGCTAAAGATTTCAAAATAGATTCATGCAATTAAAAAAATGAACTCGATTAATATGTCTGTAATTAATTAATCTCAATTCATGCACTAATTTGACACCCCAGTCAATATCTAGACATGTGAATTCCTTGGATTCATAGTTAATAGTTCATAGTTAACTAGCATGATTTCCATGTTATTTCATTGGATGAATTATTGGTAGAATTAATGAATGAAATCTCCCATAAAACCAATTGAATTTATGATAATTCATTGTGAATTAATGATAGTTCTTGATGAGTCATGGTGAACTAATGAATAATGAATCCATCATGACTAATTCATCATGAACATATCCCTAACCCTAACTCATGTCCCCTAATTATAAAACACTACCCTTTTGAATAAATTTGAATAAACTACAGATGTTTCACTGAGCTTTTCCTCTTTAGTCACATATAGTTTCTTGTCTTAAAAAAAAAAAAAAAAACTGCAAAAAAGTTGATACGACACAACTATTATGTATTTTAAACAATAAACGCACAAAAACACCAAATGTTGTCACGCACAAGCAAATAAACTATTTGAAGAGGGGAATTCCAGAAGAGCAAGAATAATATGTAAATAAACAGACTAGTGTAAAGTGAAATGAGCAGCCTTGGCCTGACAGGAGAGGCATCACCGGCCTCACACATTTGAATGGAGTGTTTTGATAAACAAATTATTTTAAGTGCATGTGTTTAGTCATGGCTGGTGACCGACATAATACCACTACTTCCTCTAGTTCATACAGTGTCTTTTAACTTCAGCTGGGATCTCTAAAATTTAAAATAGTCTTTTACACCTTGTGATGTCATTAAATGGGGTTTTAAAGTCAAAAGCTTAAGTTCAGTGGATCCATAAAATAGACTGTAATAGTATTGTTGTCGCCTTTTTTCAACACATTTGGATCTTTTATTCAGTGATTTTGTGTATAACATGTATGATTAAATGTAGCCAATTTCCAACAATAAAATCACTATCAGCAGCTTGTTACAGTTACATTTTTACTATGAAGGGGCGTGGCTTATTAGTGCAGGACTTTTAAACAGGAAGGTAATAAATCTGTTTCTATTTCCAAGCCAAATTATCTACATTTTATGTTTTACACACAGGCCACAGATTATTACTAATCATACAGATAATGCATAAGATGTATTTTTAAGCTGTAAATATGGTGAATTTGATAAAGAATTGTACTTATCTTTGATCAACATAGTAGCTTTTCCAGTAAATGTTCTATATTTTTAGTGTGTATCATTTGCTCTGTGACATGATCTTATTTTCGGCATGATTTCACCATGAGGGGCAAAAAATAATAATAATAGCAAATCTGCCGTGTTTCTTGTCAGAATTTCAATAGAAATACATTAGCCAAAACAATGAAGAAGAGTAAACAAAACAGTCATGGAGCAGCCCAAAAAAGGTTGGGTCAATACTGGTAAATTGTACTGTTAGAGTATATTTTATTTCATGTTAATTTTGATTTTTAGTAATTAAAAATGTCTATCTGGGTTAACATTAGGCCAACTGAATGTTCGACTGATGAGTGATGTCACGATCCCGAGCCTTATATGAAAAGTGTTTCCTACTTTACAATGTAATAATCACTGGGAATATCTGCTCTCAATCCAGAAAACACATCTGAAAATGTAATAGTACTAGTTTGCATAAAGCACACATCAAATCAGAGTTATAAAGATGTTTACAGGAGTTGGTCTTTAAAATATCTCTCTTTTAAGCTTTGGAAACTGCTCCATAAGCATTAATACAACAGTGACTTATCTTGTGCTTTCACATTACCATTATGCTAAAAGTAAATAATAAAGTGACGTTTCTTCTCCTGCGTCTTCAAACTGAAAGTAAACAATGAAGATCTTCAAACAATATTCTTGGGTAAAACTTTTAAATTGTTATTTTGCTGCACTGTTAAGAAGGTAATTGGGTTTGTTTGGCCAGGCTCGAGACTCAGACATGAGCAACAATAGTAGTCTGAGCCCATTAGAGACTCACACCTGGAAGTCAAGCCGAAGTAACACGAAATGAGTGGGACAAATCACTAAACTACAAGAAAACCTCTGGTTCCTTTGTTTAGGGCCTGAGTCCAGATCGAGATTTAGTAATGTTTAATTGTCAGTGACATTACTGGTCCACAGGCAATCCTCTGTCAGCAAAAACGTGTCCAGACTTTATAATGACATTTTCTGTTAAGCAAATGATGTAGACAATGTTAAAATATAAACTGCATTTCAGAGGAAAGCTGATTAAACAGTGTCTAGTATTTGTAGTCATTAAGTTTTCTACTGAAGTTAGGGTAACTAACTTTTTTACTTGTAAATGAGTAAACTTTGTGTTTTCCAGTAAAATGTATTTGATAAATGCAGCGCTTTGTGAAAAAATTAGATTCCATTCCTGTCTGAATTGAATAATAAAGAATTTTAGAACTCATCAGGCTCCGAATACTGCGCTCTGATTGGCTGTGCTTGGGTGGTCCTCTCCAGTTTCAGTTTGTAGTTTGCAAGAAGAAGTTCATGAGCCTTAATTGCAACCAAAATGAATACATGTGTCAAAGGATTTGTGAGAGGAAGTAGTCAGATTTAAAACCTAAATAGTGTGTGCTGTGTAAAAATCAGCTACCTCACTTGTAAATTAACCAAATAACCAAAATTAGTAAGATTTTATTGTTCAATTTGAATTATTGCCATCATAATAAGAAACATTCTGATGGCATTGGCTAAAAAGGAAAGTTCCAGACATTATTAAAGGTGTTTTAGTTCATCAAAACAATGCTAAATGCAATATTTTGCATGACTGAGGTTATTGTCATGTATTCTGTGGCTCTCAATGAAGAATGTTTGAACACTTCACACAACAAAATGTGTTTGTCAAGATGAACAAAGTTAGTTGCAATGAGTTGCTTTTTGACTCTTTATTGAACTATTTCTTGCCAACTAACGCCTATAAAAGGGTAATCAAGCTCATAGACACTGGCTACCTACAATGTGGTGGCAATTTAGTTGCCCTGTACCAGCCTAATTTTCAAACTGTGAAATAAAGAAGTATGTGAATATAAACCACAATTTATCCCTTGCTCTCACAAACACTTTGGCACATCATTAGTTTCACAAGCAGGATTTTGTTTGGCCATTAGCACAGCTTTAGAATATGTTTTTTTCAAGCCCAAAAGTGAAGACTTATCAGCCTCTGCTTAGCCAATCAGCTCATAGCAAAGAGGCATAGTGACTCACATGGCTCTCATGCGCTTAAACAGAAAACATTTAGATAAAGACAGTGTTTTCTGCTTTTACAATGAACATAATTTACAGAAATATAATTGACTAATTATGAGGAAAAAACAGAGAGTAGTTAAATGAATAAATAATTGCAATAAAATAAATGTTTACCTTATAGTTTTCCATAAATAATATCCACTGACTAAAAAACACCTGATAAAATGTGTTTTGTAGCTTTCTCTGTGGAGATTCGGTTCCACACTTCCATCTTTTTTGTTGCTATAAAAACAGAATTTCGCTAGCTTGCTAACGGCTACTTTACTTTATAAACAGACTCACAAACACATTTTAAAGCAAAGAAATGTGTACAAGTTCAACTGTTTGTTTTCCCTCCAAGTCTGAATCCGTGATAAATGTTCCTGCTATTTATCCGACTTTCCACTACTGTTTACCCATTTTTTTTTTTACATAACAGAAGAACAGAACATAGAGTCGTAGTTGTTAATATTTATTATCAGGCTGTACTTTATTTTTATTTTTTCTATTTTAATTGTGTTAGAAACTTTTGCAGTACATTTTAACTCTCACTATTAATTTTCATGCATTTTTGCTGTTAACATTTACAATGCTGTCTTGTAAACAAATAGAATTTTATAAGTAACATAATTACCCTAAATTGTGCTCCACCAGTACCAAAACAATTGTGATTTAAATATTCACGTATTGGTTAAAGCGAATGTGCACTTCTCAAGTTCATTAGTGCATTAGTTTCACTTTGTATTGATGGATAGCTGGATAGAAACACTGTTTTCTTCTTGTCGGTTTTTGGTGTGTGCAGAGGATGTTGTTGTGGGCTGCTGGCTTTGTCACTAGCCAGGCCTCCTCTTTGACCTAACCCCAGACAGCATTTTGTCGGGAAGATAAACCATTGCGGTGCCTTGTTTTCTACCTGATCGAAGAGTTGCTTTCCGGTGGTGCTGGGCAGGATGGCAAACTCCAGCTCTGCATCCATTGTTGTGACTCGAACATTTATCTAAAAAAAGGGAAAACAGAACAAGTTTACAGTGTGCCGGCTTTGGAAACGGGGAGAACAGGCAAAAAGCATGCACGGCTAAAGCAGGAAGAGCTAATTAACATATCTGTGGTTTGCTAACTGTAACTAGCCTTACTTTTGGTTCAGAAAATGGCCAAAGAAAATGTCCTTACATTTTTCTGTTCAACAAGCAGCATCCAATCACAAGTGGCTGGCGGGGGCTATAATAGGAAATGAAGCCCAAAATGTTTTAGTTTGAACGGATGCATTTCAAAATCATGACTGATTGTATAAACAATTTCACTCGTTCAGTCTCTCAATGAAAACAAACACACTGCAAAAAATGCTTTAGATGGATTGCACTGTTAACATTTCTTTGGATATGGAAAACATTATTACGACGCTGTACCTGATTTTATCTGAACATATTTACTCTAATCATTATACCTGGCTGATTGTACCTGAAGAAACTATTTAAAATCAGTTTTGTACCAGTACACATATTTTTGAAGCTATAATGTAGCATCTGAGATGAAAATGATGGTGTGTTTCCACTAGCACAACTTGGCCCTTCTTGGTCCTCTTTGACCTATTGTGTTTCTAATCGAATCTGGTACTACTACCAACTACCACAGCAAACCCATAGCTCAATGAGCAAATCGATATCCTCGGAAATTCTGACCAATCAGTGTGGGTTAGAACAAGAGCTGGAAAAGTATCCGGTCCCAGAAAAACATGGGCTAGTGGAAACAAACAAACAAACAAACCAAATCAAGGCCAAGATTATTGCCTGGGCTAGTGGAAAATGCCCCATCAGTTAGCAATAAAAACATCAATGCATAATAATAAGGTTTTATTCAAATATCCAGTAAGTGTCCTTGTTTATGTTAGCATTCAGTTAGCTTGTAGTATCCACTGACAAAACTCAACTCACTCTTGCTTCTGAAAGTTGTAAAAAGTCCTTCTGAACACATTTGGACAAGAATTAAGTCTTTAAAAACGGTGTATTTACCTTATTCCACCACGCCCACTTTTTGACTGTGCACATCTGGTTTAGTTTAGCTTAAGTTGCATCACCACAATCAAACATTAAATTAATGTCACAATGATCAGTTACAATGCAAATGCACATGCTGTACCTTGTTTGAAAGCCTGTGTCCTGTAAACCGGGTTTATTTTTACTGTCATTAAATAATTGAGATTGCCTTGCAAGACAGGCAAGCTAGCATGTTAGCTTTAACATAGCTAACAGGAAATGGTTAGCTAACAGGAAATGCAAAGTCAATAAAAGTAGGCTGGGCAAAATGAGTTAAACACCTATAAATATTAACATATACAGTAGTATGGAACTCAACAGTGGAAGATCACCCCAGTTCCAAAAGTAAACTGCTCAATTTTAAATGGGGGATTTAAAAAAAAGAAAAAGGCAGGCTGAAATTTGCAAATTCAGATCTACAGCGCGATTTTTTTTTTTTTCTGTTTAAAATGCAGAAACGGATTTTAGGCAAAAATTTAGGTCTTATGCTCATGACTCACCACATTGACCCCAAGGATGCTTTCAAACTTTTAACTTTTTTTTTTTTTTTTTTTCGAAATTCTTATGGAGATTTAACATGGGAGCCCATAGTGAACCTAGAGTGGGCTGTCACTGTTGAGCTCCATTGTATTTAATTTCAATGTCAAATATGTATCTACACCTACTGTTTATATAATGACTGCTCCTGATAAACATGAATTCTGTAAGTAACTTAGCCTCCTCACAGATCTGACATTTTCTGGTAGCGTCATCAGCTTTTTTTTACTTATTTATTTTTTTTTACATTGACATTATACGCACGTAAAAACAAAGACAATCTACACAGATCACAAGCAAAAACAAGTTTCTGTCTGCAAAACCTTTTTAGACTTGATTTTATGGAAAAATTTGCACTTTGAATGCAAATTTTACATCTTCATATAGACAAGCAGGTGTCCACCAGAAAAGCACATTAAACTTTCACCTGTGAGTTTGAGATCTGTAAAGAAAACTTCCTAAACTGCTTTGACACTTAACTTTGCTCACTTAAATACAATCAAAATACTCTGGGTTTGCTATTTAAGGTGAGAAGCCATTAGCAACCCATATTAAATCAATCATTGTCCTAATTTCACTAACATCTCCCTCTTTTCACAAACAAGTTAAAGTGAAAATAAACTGTCAAAAGAAAAAAAAAAAAAGCACTTACGGTAGACATTGTACGCAGTATTTATATCACAAGTTGAAGTTTTTCTCCACAGCGGTGCCAGAGCTGGAGCCTTTTGGAGTCATATGAAACTGCTTGCAATACCTCTCAGGATTAGAGTGGGCCAGAAAGGACCATTGTATTGTTCACAACTTCTTTATTTTAATCCAGAGGCAGCTCAGGGAATTTACTGAAGCAACACGTATTTTCAGACCACATCGAAAAGGTCCCAGAAACATAAGCAACATTATACATAACAACACTCCAACATGCTGATTACACACAGTATAAGCGTTATCTCTCTTGTATTTAAAATATTTATTTAGTTTTTCAGTTTACTATATTAAATTGTATTTTACAAACAAAAGAAAAAAAGAAAGAAAGAAAACAAACATGAATAATGATTCCGTCAAAGATTGAATTCCTGCTGTTTTTAGGCAAATTAGGAAATAAATGTGTTATTCTCTACTTTAGGTGGTCTATAGAATATCTGACAGCTTTGGGCAAAGCAGAGAATATCTGACAAAGCATAATTTCTGCAACAAACAAGTAGTTTAATTAAATGCCATTCAGGGGATCTAATTTGGCCCGCAAAGTGGTGCTGATATTTATTTATTTATTTGATTACATTTTGTGTTAGTTGAAAAGTAGACCATTAACACATTAATAAATGATCATTTTATCATAAATCTCAAAGTAACTTTTTATTGAAACAAAAGAGAGGTATTGTCCTGGGCATGTTAATGCCAGTTTGGTCTTCTGACCAGTCTCACATCTCAGCAAAAGTCTTACTTTGTTGTGGGAGCGGTTGTGGTAGTATGAGGGAAAATAGGGTTGTGATTTGGGAGAGAGTGGCGATAGATTGTGGGGGTGGTTGTGGTCTGGTTGTGAGTGTGGTTGTGATGGGGGTTGTGGTCTTGTTGTCTTGGTGGTTGTATGTTGGTTCATGTCTAGTTGTGGTGGTGGTAGTTGTGAGGTGTTTATCGTCTGGTTGTGGTGATGGTTGTGGTGGTGGTAGTGAGGGTGTTTGGGGGGTGGTTGGGATGGTAGTTGTGAAGGTGGCTGTGGTGGTAGTTATGGGGTGGTTTGGAAGGTGGTTGTGGCAGTAGTTGTGGGGGTGTTCATCGTCTGGTTGTGATGGTGGGGGTGGTTGGGAAGGTGGTTGTGGCAGTAGTTGTGGTGGGAGTTGTGCGAATGGTTGTGGTCTAGTCTGAGTGACTGTGAAGATGGTTGTGGTAATGGTGGTGGAGTGGTTGTGGTTTATTGTGACGTGGTTGTGGTTGGTTGTGGCAGTCGTTGAGGGGTTGTGTTAGTTGTGGGGGATGTTGTTGGCTGGTTGACTGTAGAGTAGGTTGTTGGCTGGTTGTAGTTGGCTGTAGAGGGGGCTGCGGGATGGTTGTGGATGTCTAATTTTGAGAAGGCAGGGGCCCATAAGATGTCTTTTGCTCGTATAGTTGCTCGTAGATGTCACTGAGTTTGGCTTACTGAGCAGGAGAGATACAATTACCATAGTTTACAGTGAGCGAGGCCAAAATTACATGTTTGTGGATACAATGGAAAAGGTTATAAATGTTCTTCCACCACTGCTGCAAAAAGTGATGTATGAACAAATTATGCAGTCAATCATAAACACATATGCGTGACTACTTAAAGTAAACAGAAATCAACACAAACAAGTAAAGAAACAACTGAAGACCAATGTGATATGAATTCAGTAAATCAAAATTAATTTCTTTCTTTCTAGCACAGATATCTTGTTAATGTATCTATTCAGGTGCAACATCAGCTAAGCATGCCCTGACTCAGTCTAATAATAATTCATTAAGTACGTCTGTTGTTGTTGTTAGCATTGTGGCTAATAAATGTAATCTTGCATCTAGCATCTTAAAAAAACCTTAAAACATGTCATTGTGAACAGTTCAGAGGCTCAGAATGCATTAGGTAAGAAAGCAAAACATGTAAAAAGCTTTTTATGCATTATTTATGTTTGTTTACATTTTTTAGGAAGCAAAAATCCGGTACAACCTTTAAATAAATCGACATATCTAAAGATTTTTATTTTTTTAATCTGGCAGACTGGGGTAAACAATAGTCTTGTCTCAATTCTCTATCCTCCCTTTCCTCTCCTCAATTTCGCCGTTTTATAGCTGTCAATCAAACCTGCCATACTGGTGTTCGAAAGCACAAAGCCAAGGGAAAGGAACCATGGAGCAGGTGAAAATGTGTCTCCCATCTTATATGTTTCCCATTGAGGATTTGTAAAGCTACAATTTGCAACTAATGACAACAAAATGTGTCCCTCTCCTGTCTTTGTCCTTCTCTGGTCGGGACAGAGGACAGAAGGAGGCAAGGAAAGAAACTGGGTCAAACTCAAGCAGAGAAAAACTTTCAATTTATTCATTAACATTTACAAGTTTTGTTTTGAGATGATGAATATTGATAGAAAGTTAGGTCTCTTCCAAGAACAGTTTAATAGCTTAAGTTTTCCATTTTGGTGCATTTAAAAAAACGTTTGAATAGGTTATGCAACATTATTAATCATTCTGCCAGGTGCTATGCTGTTGAATTGGTAACATTTTAAAGTGGTGTCTATTACAAGGTTAGATTTTGACAGTATTTTAACTATTGTTTATGTTATGTGCCCCCTAGTGACTGTGATCCTAAACAATTCTTTAGTTTGTTTATGCCTCGGGCCGGCCCTGAGCACATAAGCAAAATCATTAGTAATCATTATGTGGTGTAAGCCTATAGTAAACACCTTTCTAAAACTGCTTTGTAATGCTGATATAAGCCATTTTCAAAAGGCAATCACCTCCAGATCACTAATTGCATATAATTTTAATATGACATTTAATTCACAAGGACCAATAATGTGACTAAAAATCTGCTCATTTAAAATTTATCAAAATTAGGCTTATATGTGGTCAAAATTATACTTAAGAAGATGGCGGTTGGCCAACAATATTAGTATCAGCAATCTTTCTGAATTTACGCGGCATATTAACAAAAACAAAGAAACATTTACAGCGAGACCCTTTCTGAGTATGAATCATATTGACACAATACAAGATGACACAGCCAGACAAAAAAGGTGAAAGGCAGGAACTTGACATGGACATATACAGTATGAGCAACAAAAATAGACATATTAAAGTAAGAAAATCTTTAAAAATCCTACTCAGAGTGCAAAATGCAATACATTTTGCTACAAAATTTACCTAGTGCTACCATCAAAGCTTGATTATCTAAGCTGTTTCACTGTGCAATAATGTTATTTTAATTTAAACTATATTTTACCTATTAGCTGTATTCACAAGTTGGGCAAAAGTCAGTTTTTCTTCTTAAACGTGAGGCACTTGACTTTTTAGTTGTAATCTGATAAACTTGGTCATGTAAAAAAAAAGAAGTATTTTGCACAAGCAGCAGACTGTGACATCTTTAAATCAAGACAAAAGGCATTTTATTATCTTTAAGAACTAAATGTAACTCTCTGATTGGCTGTGCTTGAGGGATCACCTCTCGTCTCAATTTGGTATGTAAAAATAAGTTTTTAAGGTTTAATTGCAGACAAAATGTATATGGATATTACCTTGTGCTGAGAGATTTTTGAGAGTTAGGAGTTGGACCTTTCTTCAGGTTATGTGGCATGAAAACCCCACTTTTAATATCGCTGTACACTGCCATTAGTTAGCTTAACTTAAAATTTAAATCAGATTTTTAGTAAGACTCATTCACAATTTGTATTAGCCTACAAAAATAAAACTTAAAAAGTAAATACAAAATAAAAATAATACATAAATAAATTCCCCTAACAATTTAGATTTGGTTGCTTTCCATGTGTATTAAATATTCACCTACTTCACCTCATGTGAAAGCACCTTATTCTCAGTCACAGTTAAATGCAATCAGAGCGGTCAGTAGGCTAGTGCTGTTTTGTATGAAAAGGGGCAGAGCCAGACAGAGATGCAAAGAATGGGATGTTTGGGACTCCTGTTTAATTACATATTATAATTACACTTAATTATAAACAAATAACCCACAATTTAGTAACTTAAAATATGAATTGTTCAATCATTTCAATCCATTATGAGTCTATTGAAACTTGAACAGCCTATAATTGTATTTTTCCCATCCCTAATTTTATTACACTTTGTTGTGTGTTTTAAGGTGAATATATCCATAGCTATGCATTCATACAATACACAAATACACTGCCACAATCAGCACAATCTCACCAAAAGCAGCACTAAATCAGTCACCTCTATGTGCCATTATTCATGCATTAACCAGTAGCGCTCGCTCCATTGTTGGCTTGTTTATTAGTCATTATGCGTTAGGAAATGGGCACTCACAAACCCTTCGCCCTCCTGCAGAGCGGCCCTCAGGGGACAAAGGGCTCGTGAGGCGCTGACACGGATCAGGACGTAGCCACGCACACGGACACACGTAGCGAGCGCGCCCACGTCGTCGACCTAGTGCTGCTGGCGGTGCGCGTTCACGTTTTCTATTGTGTTTTTATCAACACTGGGACCAGACCACCACCATCGGGCCCCTGCTACGGAAAACCCCCTGTTTTGACTTGTTGAAACGCGGCTATTTCTTCCAACCATGACGGACGAGCAAGAAATCATGTGCAAGCTGGAGAGTATCCTGGAAATACGGTATGGTTTTACGCACGGACACATGTTGACGCCACTGTTATTAGCGGCTTATTAGCTCATGTTAGCGCTATCCTGGCTGGCTTCTTGACTTGGCTTTTGTCACCGCGTTAGCCACGGTTAGCCTCCAGCCTGTCTGACTCTCCTCTTTATGGGTCTCAGCCTTTTTTAACCCGACCTCAACGCGAAAGAGGAAACGGCGCGTGGTGTTATAATAGGAATAGATGGCGTTACGCGATTCAATGGGAATTTATTGAGATCATAGATGCGCCGACTCCAGATGTGTATCCGCTTTAAATACCAGATGTGAGCCGCTGATTACCGCTGTGCTGAAGCTACAAGCTACTTAGCACAGCGACGCAGGCTGTCAGAAACAGGCTGAGGACAAATAGCAGAATGGATGCATTGTTTTATTAGCGTGAAAGCAGATGGACACAAGCAACCAGTTATAATACAATGTTGCGTCCTGTAATAGTTGCTTTCTACATGTTTTCTTTGAGATACTGTGGTGACTCATATGTGACTATAGTATTGGACACACAAAGGTTTGTAACCAACCACTTTCATCATTTGGGAAATTATTATTCAGTTTAATCAATTAGTTGTTTAGAACGCAGGAGTCAGTTGAATAAGTGATTTTCACCCAAACTGACCCAGGAAAGGGTGAAATAACTTCACTTGAAAACGTCCTGGGGGTGTTTATTTACAGACAAAGTAGTTTTGTAAAATAAGATAAAAATAACATAATAATAATTTTAAAAATGTATCGGTTTCTAAATTAGTCTTTTAATTGAGATCTATAATGTGATACTTGTGTGTGTCCTAAATAGAAAACAACACCACTCATTGTTCTTTTAATCAACATTAAATTTGCAGGTTTTTTAACTGACATTTTGATTGCAATAATATTACTCAATTATACTATACCTATATAACCATGTTATATCTGGTAATGTTTTGAACGTTGAAATTAGTGTTGTCCATTTTTATTATTGAAATACAAACTAAGCAACACATTACCTATTCATTTTGCTTTTCCTCACCAATCCAATCCACTTTCTTTATACAGCACAAATGCTGACGGACGTAGAGTGACAACCATAACAAAAGTAAACAGCCAAGAAGCCATTGGCTTTTGGCTCCATAAGAAAATACAATAAATTAGAACAATAATGTAGGTTCTCCTAATTTCCTCCCTCTGTTGTAAAGTGATAGTGTAAATCCACCCATAACAGTAAACATGAGGGGTTGATACATGCCTGGCCCAACCCCTTCCACAGTCCCTGACAGAAATCAGAAATCAAACAATTAGTAATAGTGTAAGATAAAAGATGTTTTGATTACCCTCATTTATCAGCACAGGAAGTAAAATGCAATCTTAAAAAAGCATGTCTTATCTGTGAGTGTAGTGCAACCATTTTATTTATTTGAAAATGTACATATAACATCTAATATCTAACATCTGTCTCTTTAATAATAAATATCTATCTTTATTTTGCCATTGAAAGCTTCTAGATGTTCTTCTTTTTAAAGGTATTGAATTACCGTCAATGTTTCAGAGTTTGGTATGTATTCAGTTTCAGGTGTCAAAAATCAAATAATTTCAAAACACAATCTCTCTTGGCTTGTTTCCATAGATTTCTCTGTAACTCTCCTTTGTGGCATTAGAATGATAAGTTAAACAGTACACCATTCAAACCTAGCTGAACTGTTGCATATTCTTGTGTTTAAACTTCCAGTTGATTGGTGACTTACTTTGTAATTTTGGATTACCAATCAACCAGTCATCTACCAACTCTAGTTTATAGAGTGTATGCAGCTCTGCTTGCAAGTTGTGGTTTGGACTCTAGCCTGACTTGAGTCACTATTTTGATGACTTGACTACATATGACTTGGAACTTTAGAGTAAAATACCAGAGACTCAGGACTCGGTTTTGACTTGCAGCAGTGTGACTTGAAATGAGCAGGTGCTGCCTCTCCTAAAAAAAAAAAAAGTTTGCATGAACAAACTGTCCTTTTTTGAAGTAGGACTGTATATATTATCATAGAAATTGCAAAAGTACAACCTGTATTTGATAATAGAGTTCCAAAAACAATGAACTGGTCCCAGCTCTGGTACTATTTGTGCAATATATTATATTTATTTATAAAGAATTTTAGATAATATAGTGTATGTCATTTTCAACAAGATATCATGTACCACTGAGTATATTGTTTGTAATTAAAAGTCAATTAAGACAAAATTTATAAGTATGCTGGGAACTTTCAACCTCGGTATAACTAATATTTCTCCACTTCGATTCATTTTGCAAACTTTTCACATTTGCCTTGACAATAAAAATCTATTGGAGTCTAATACTAGAAATCACGTTCATCTTAAAAAAATGTGTGGAATGACCTTTTAGATAAAGGCACAGTACAATGTTATCAATAGGAAAAAGTGTCTGTTGCCACCATCTGGATCTTGGACAATATTATATTGTACAATGTGACTACAACCTAATACCTCTAAACAGAAATATGTGAAAAAGATGTTTTAGCACATTTTTGTTGGATTGAAACAATATTATCTCAATAATGTTAGTTGATTAATCAATTAAGTCATTGGTGTCTAAGATGTATATTAGTGGACTAATTGTTATATTTAATAATTGTAATTAATAATTGTATCAATCAATGAGATTGATATATAGAGCGACAACAAAAAGGGCAAAGTATTATACCTAAGGTTTCAGAGCAAGTTTAGTATGATAATCTGTCTTTTATTTTCTAGTCATTTCTTGTATAACTTGTTATTTTTGCATGAATTCTAATGAGCCCTAAGTCTTTGCGATCACGGATTGGACCAAAGAAATACCTTTTATTAAATTTTTTGCCATGCCTCTTTTTTAGCCACCTAATCTATCAAAAGGATACGTCTTTAGTCGATCAAACACGTTTTAGGTCAACTACAGCCCAAGTCAGTGATGTGCTAAGTCTTGCTTCATGTTGAGTTAAACTGCTGGTGTTCTGTGTCCATTTTGTCACAGCAACAAGACTGTCCAGATGCAAAAGATCAAAGCTCGTCTCAAGATTGAGTTTGAGGCGCTGGAGTCGGAAGAAAAGCATTTAAAAGAGTACAAACAAGAAATGGACCTCCTTTTGCAAGAGAAAATGGCACACGTAGAGGAACTGAGACTCATTCACGCCGACATCAACGTGGTAAGTTTAAACTGCTCTTGACTCTCTCAAAGTGGACACTGTTGTAAGCAGAGATATTCTACCAATTACTGACAAACAATTGTATTTTGTGCGACAGATGGAGAGCACGATCAAACAGTCTGAGAATGATTTGAACAAATTGCTAGAAACAACTCGGCGCCTTCACGACGAGTACAAGCCCCTGAAAGAGCATGTCGATGCCCTGAGGATGACTCTGGGGCTGCACAGACTGCCCAACCTCAACGAAGAAGAGGAGAAGCTGTCACTGGAGTAAGTACTATTCTAAGTGGGGTAATTATAGTATGTGTGTAATCCCCCAGTTGTCGAGAAAGGGTTGAAGTTGGGACACTATCTTGAATTTAAAGAACTTACTCACTAGTTTTGTTAAATTTGTTGGCACATTAGATACAAATGAATGCATACTTAGCTTTTTATGTTAGCAAACCCTGGTGCAATGCATTATTTGAGTTTAATTTGAGTATTGTTATATCCCTAATTAAGTTACACCTTTCCATTACATCAGGTCAAAGAAACCTTATTCCTGTTGTGAAACACTGGCAGCACACAGCACAGCATGTAATAACTTACATATGACACACTTTTAAAACCTATCATTAGAACATAGAGGATTGTCTTTATGAATACTGTGACTAAGCTTAGCTAAGCCTAAACCAAGAGAACAAGGCAGTGAGCCACACAATACTGGCAGAATATCATCATTTATTAATTAGGGCTACTTGAAAAATGACACATATCATAGAAAATTTAACTTTTTTTGTCAGGACATTGTTTAGGTCTTTAGGTAAATCCTCTTCATTCTAAGCCTAAAAATCACTGCATTTTCCGTTTCTTGATGTCTAATTTAGAGCTGCATAGTCCATAAACCATTACCGGTCTTGTTTTTAGCACTTTTGTCCACAGATCACATTTATTACAATAGTTTTAGCATGTCGAAACAAACAAGGTTTGTTGCACCTATCTGAATTCCATAAATGACAGACTTGAGTCACATGACTTGACTTGAGTTGCACTTTTCAGGACTTGTGTCACTTATTAAACAAAAAAAAAACAAACACACGGTTTAAATTTTTGCTGGAGTAAAAGTCACCAATTTGATCTTATTTTTTATTTTATTTTATTTATTTTTAATCATTGTATTTGAGTCTTTGAAACATGCATAATAATAAGTTAAACAAGGCCATGGAAATGTTGGGAGATGTTTTGGAGAAGTTATGGAAAAATCAATCTGTATTAACCAAGACTTGACTTGTGACTTGCCTTTTACTTTACTATTAATTTCCCTCTTCAGTCAATCAAACCCAAAATCAATTCTTGTTGTCAGCAATGCCGGACAGATAAAGTCATGTGTACTTTTATTTGTTTGTCTTTCTAGCACATGAGATGCCACAGAAGCATGCTTAAAAACAATAACAAACATTGCGTACTATTTGCCATGTAATTTCAAACGACTGTTACCACAATTTTGCAACATTATGCCTACTGGAAGTACGTCTTGTGTTCTTGTCACTTCATGGTTGTTTACTGGCTTCTTACCAGTGTCTTTTATAAAAGAAGATGAACAGGTTTAACTGGCACGTTTGGTGCAATGAGTAGTTGTCCGTTTGATGTTTAAATCCTAAGTTACTAATCTTCCAATCATTGTTAGAGGAAGAATGAGCAACTAAAACCATTAACCGAGAGCATTGCAACACTCAACATGTATTCAGTAACGGCCCGGCTGCTGCGCCATCTTTCCTCACCATCAGCAAATGACCTACAGTTAAGCACCACAAGCAGCACAAGCATCCACTAAATATAAGTCAAGTGTCTGATGTTAACATTTGTCATTTTGTCGGGGTCACAGCCAGGTCCGGCCCAGTGGAAGGATGCACTAGATCATGCTTGTATGATATCATGGAGCCTCACGCCAAGGGTTCCTAATCAGAGGAGCCAGGACTGCCAAGGGTGCGAGCAAACACTTAGGAGGTACTACTTTAGAGGAGATAGATACTTACTGTTACTAGTGTTTAAATAGTATTTTTTGCTGGAATTTCTGGGTTGTCAAAAGAATCAGTAATTACTAAATTGTTTTTTGCTGTTATCATACTGTAGAATCAAATCGGTATGAAATTATAGTCATATTGTTATAATCACATGACCTCATCCACTACTTATAGTAAGCACCTGCTGTTCATTCATTAAAAACTATGCTTTGTCGAAGCTGCTCGAGTGTAATGTGTTGACAGGCCGTATTAGTTTGACGAAGGACTTTTGGATTCTACACCTGGACAGAGTGCTTGACGTGTTTTTTGGACTTAATGTAGATTGAATTAGGCAAGAATGGAGGCTTTCATGACCATTCTTGCCATGTAAACAAGGCCTAAATTTATCCTGTCTGTTCTTGTGTTACTACACTATAAATTAATAATTATACAATCCTAAACACCAAAATCACAACATTAAAAAAATAAACGTGAGTTGAATTCAATGGGAGTTGTTTATTCTGAATATTACTTTAGCTTTCAAAGGCGATTTATCCCATTTTTGCCATATCCAAAAAGCAAACAAAGAAATATTATATACTGAGTTTCTGGGGTTTGTTAAAAAGTATTTCCTTAGACATAGTCCATAAAAAAGTGTTGAATTTGCTATTGTAAGTCTTAAAAATAAATGTCTGAATGTAACCATTTCTGTGAGAATTCCAGATTTTTTTCCCACTACTGTTGCTTTTTCTGTTGTTAAATTCTCTATAATATTTTCAAAAATATAGCACACAATTGTGTGTTTCTACTGTTCAGTTCATTAGATTTTTCCTAATTGTAGCAAAATATAAAATTATCTCTTAAGAAGCCTTCTGGAAAAGAAGCAGCATTTTGAAATACATTTGGTCACACCTCATGAATAAGTCTTAATTTGCACTAGTGGCACCAGCTGGTGCCACCTAGTGCCTCCACTCAATTTCACTCCAGCTACAAGGTCAGGTATTGCAGGACTGCAGACGGTTCCCAAAAAGCAGGAAGTGCAGTTGTCCAATCAGAGAACAGGACTGTATACATTCTCGTTCTGTATACCTTCTGTTAAATATTAACTTGGAATATGATATTGCATCATTTAATTTGCAAGTTTACCACATAAAAACGGCAATAATCATGATATACATGTTTATGCTCTACTTCCTGGACGACAGAACGACCAAAAAGCAGCAATTGGTCAAATAAATAAAGTCCCCGCCTTCTGTGAAGCAAACAAACCCTAATGATGCAATGTCAGAAAGTTTCCACAAAGTGAAATGAAACTGATGGTCGCATCAGGCTACATGTTTTGCATCTGTCATAAGTCATAAGTCGAACTATGTCGGTTTACTAAAGGCAGTGGGTCAAATGTCACACATAAACAAGCAATTTTCTGTATTTTAGTCAAAAACTGGTCTATTATTAGATATACAGTTGATGGGATTTTGCAAACAGGTTTAAACTTGAATAGATACTTTTATAGTATATAGTTTATACTAAGGGGAAACAGTGGTAATTTTCTTAAAATGTATTGTACGTTTAAAGTTAAGATAAATGATTTTCCAAGTAGGATGTGCAAGGGAAACACAGAGTAAGGATGAAGTGAAATAATGGCTCTTTTAGGACAACTTTCTTTTTTGTCTGATTCGGCTCTTTCACTACATTGGCTTTACTCTCATTCAGTCAGATTTGTATTTTTTTGCACCCAGATAAACTTGTCTGTTTGTTTTCTCCCAAAAACCTAAAAATATGTTAGCCTCTGGGGTTAGGCAATTATCTCAGGAGGCTATCGTAACCACTGTACTGACAAAACACGTACGCTATGCAACTATCAACTGCGAATATGTGTGGCCTTATGGACATCAAATGCAGCTTGTAGAAAGTGCTAAATAATGTAACTCTATACAAGATTTCATAAATAGCGGCGGTGATGGCAGCAGTGACAGATCTAACAGCGGAGTGGAGAATGGTGCGGATTATCACAGTGCATAATTTTATTGGTGAAGAAAGCGGCAGGAAGCGTAGCTGGTTATGGCCCGGGTCCACGCTGCACCGGAGAAACCTCTGGATCAGACGGACACATAGCTCCAGTGTCAAGGTCAGATTGTGATTCATTAGCCTTTCGTCAACATGTTTTCCCCTTTTTATTTTTTTCAATCGCCGCCGCCTACTTCAGAGTTCAAACTTCAGTATGCGCTCTCAGGAATCAAAGTAATGTGACCCTGGTTTTATAGTCATCATAAAAGAGCCGGAGAGAGCGACATGTCTGCTGCCTTGTAACTGGCTGTATTCCCCAGACTGTCTCCTTTAGCCTATGTAGGTTAATTGCTTTATACAGCATTTGTAATGGATAATAATGTGATTTGTTTTAGCTTCTTTTCACTTTTACCTCTATGCAAAACTTGAACACTTAGATTTAGTCCATCAATCATTGGGTATTGATTTCTTTGACATTATTGGTTAGATTGAAATGCCATTACATCACTTTTATTCAACTAATTATTTCATCAAGATTACAAGAGATTTAACAGCAGACAGAAGAGGGATGTGGAGTGAGTTAGCTGGACATTTGAGGTTATCTTTGCACATACAATACTACAATTGAATTTACTATTATTGTTCTTGTCCATTACAGTGCAATTTTATATTTAGTGCTGTAGTCAAACAAAGAAATTCTTGTTTTCCTAAAGACATGCCCAATCGACTGATTAGTCAACTATAAAGTGGGATTGGAAAAACTTTGAAGCTAAAAGTTATCTTTTTGATCTGAGCATTTTTAGTTACAATTGGGGTCATATGGATGCTAAGTTCATGCAACAACATTTTCTAAAGAAAATAAAGTAAAAGTACTACATTGTTAACAATTTTTTTCTTCAGCAGATTCAATTTCCATTTTTTTGCTGTTCATTATAAATCCTTAGCTTGGCTGATTCCTACAAAACTAATATCTGTATTTTAATAACAATATTTAGACAATTTTATGACAATCCCACAGAAATGTCTTTATACCAGAAAATGTCTATTAAATGAATCACAAAAGTACACATGTATATCCTTATGTTTAAGGTTTACAGCACCACATTTTAAATTGTGATTTTAATTGTCTCTTTTTGTGCCTTTTTGTACTATAAACATATACTTATATATTTGCATATATGGAAAACATAATAACAATAAAACCATAAAAATGTAATCAATCTAAATTTTCATATAATGCTGACACCTGGTTCTAATCTAAATACAATAATTAGTTGACTAATGTCCATTTTGGTCAACTAAGACTATATCGTCCGAATAACTGACTCAAAGACTACAGTAACTACATTTCAAACGAGCGGCGCCTGGCCAATGAGTCAATAAGAAACGCTACATAGTGCACCTTTAAATAGACTTTAAGAACCTACTTTAAATTCAAATAGCATTCAGTTTGAAACCTGAACGCATTCGATGTGTCTCCTGGTAAGTGCTGGTCCCAGGTGTCGTAGTACCTCTAATTGGGACACACAGACGCATAAAGCAGTGACAAGATATCTGTTTCTAGAAGAGGTGTGTGATGTGGCAAAACGACTCATGTATACTCTCTGTTTTCTTAGTGCCTTTGAGGTAAATACATCTGCCTTTTAAGAAAGTTCCTACTTCACTGTGATTGGCTTGATCCAGCTGTCACTCATTCAGGAAAGTTCAAAGGCTGACCAAGGCTGACCAGGCTGACAGATTTTTAGAGAGAGACAAGCAACCAAAACTTTGAAAAAAAAAAATAAATAAATAAAATAATAAAAAAAAACAAGCGACCTCACCCCTGGAATAAAAAGCTATTAAAATAATTGATTCATTAGAACATTGTGTGTTGCTGCAAAATAAGTGTTAATAATGTTCAAATTTCATTTGAACATTAATAATGACTTTTAGACATGGAAATATAAAAAAAAAAAATACATCAGTCATGCATATGTATGCACATATTTTTGTAAATTAGAACTGAAAAAAAAAATATGCCATAATTCTACTCTCTAAACAAAAACAAAACTTAAAATTCAGAGACTCTTAAAAAAAGTCATTATAAAGTTTTTAGAGACTTTTAGACTAAATATAGGCTAATCAGTAATTATAGTTATAGTGAATGACTGTAGTAGCTGCCTGAAAGTAAACAACTCCTGAACTGGACAGCGTAAATTGTCTGCATTTGAACTAAAAGTGATTCATGCAAAGCCACTGGGCCAAGGAGGCAGTTCTCAGTTGACCTTGTTGGCGAAGGACGCTTTCAGTCTGGAAAAAAGTTGTAACTTCTCTGTGTTTGTAATTTTTCTCTATCTTGTCATCCACAAAGATGTTAAAATCACCACAGCGCAGTGCCAGAGAAGTAATCCTGCAGTCTTTTTTTTATACATGCTTCGTTGTAATTGTCCCTTTGAGGTGCGAGCACTGTACAAGAAAATTAAATCACACCTCATGTCTAGGTGAGTGCTGGGTACATTTAAGCTATTCTGCCAAAGTGATATATTGGTAGAAAATGAGCGCTCCACACCTCACTACAGGACGAAATCCCAGCGGAAATATTATCCAGTGTTGTTTAGACAAGTACGAGATGTTGTTTCTTTGGATTTGAATTCTCCGCGTGTTGTCTAAGCTTTATTAGCCGTAAGGATTGAATTGTGCTCATTACTTCCAAAATTCAAATGCCTGTTAACTATTTTAGGAGAAACTAGAGAGTGTAATGAAATTAGATATCCTCAACCTCCCTCATTGTTTGGAAATAAGCCAATTAAGCATGAAGGCCACAATGCTTTCCAGCCTCCCCTCTGCCCACACACATCGACAGACTTGCATCCACCGTCATTGTATTCTCGCTTTGAGTTTCTACCTAAGAAAAAGATGTGGAGATTGAGTTTCTTTTGTATTCGTTTTTGACACCGCACAACAACAAGAGCCCCTGATGGGATAATCTCTGACTGTGATATGATTTATCAGCTTTGAATAAGAATCACAGCACGGCGGGTTTGTGTCTTTCTGTGCGCAGTTACTTTGAGAAGCAAAAGGCAGAATGGCAGAAGGAGCCGCATGAGCCCGCGATCCCAGAATCCCTTGCAGCAGCAGCGGCCGCCGCTCAACAACTCCAGGTCTCCAGGAAGCAAGACGCCCGCCAGACAGCCACCTTCAGACAGCAACCTCCACCAATGAAGGTATACAACTGTATTTTATCATTTTACAAGAATACTCAATAAGACATAACTTCTTTTAATACAACTCTTGTGATCATTTGGCAACAAGAAAAGGGTAAGCAGGCCAGTATATTGATATAATAACATGAATGTTATTTTGAATATATGCAAGAACTTAATATTGATTATGTTGTGTAAAAGCTACAAAAAGAACAAATTGACAATAGATATATAAACAAGTGTTTTAAATTTTCATAATAAGGGTCTAAATCAGGAGTGTCAAACAAATTTTGACCGAGGGCCACAATGGCATCGCGGTTGTTCTCAAAGGGCAGATTGTAACTAAAATTAACCATACTAATCTTTGATAAACTACAAGTAATAGTCTCAGTATTTTTTTTTATTTTTGTACATTTATTTAAGTGACAGTCTGCATTATTTGCATTAGTCTGAAAAATGACTTACTCTATACAAGAATACCCCTGGAACGAATATACAATTAAAGTTTAAACCTTATAAGACCTTGAGGACCGCATAAAATTATGTAGGGGGGCCGCATCTGGCCCCCCGGCCTTGTGTTTGACACATGTGCTCTAAATTTTCCCTTTTGTGAATAGTTTTATGGGCATCTCACTTTGTTTTTACAAATTGAATGTACAGATATAATTGATATAATATGCCAAAAAAATCTAGTATTTTAGCCATATGTCTCATTTTTGTTTATGGATGTTAAGAGCTCAAGAAGAGTACGCAAACCAATATAGAAGAGTGCAATTATTTTTTTTATTATTATTTAAACATGCAATGTTATAGTAAACATTTGTTCGTTTAAGGCCTATGCACATTGGAATTGTTCCAGTATCATAACCCCTTTGTAGTTGCATCGCTTGTTATCACTACATTTAGTGTTTAAGTTCACACATGTAAACTAAATACATTTTGTTGATACAGTTTTTATTGTGTAAAAGTCATTTAGTACCTCTATTGATCAAGCACTGATTATAGATGAAACATGTTTACTTTTATATGTTGATTACAATCATAAAATCATAAAGTGTGATTTGTTTGACCATCAGTTTATTTACAGGTTGTGTTTGGACTTTAGACACTAAAATTTACACTGACTTTACAATACTATTAGCCACTGGACCTATCATCAAATTGATGTTGATTTAATAGATTAAAAGTGGACAGTTTGAGAGAGGGGGGGTTATGGTGTTTGTACAATAACACTTTTTTCCTTATCAATATCGATTTTTGATTCCATGCTATTTAACACAAAACAAAACTGGCTTTTATTAATGGTGACCATGCTGACTTTTAACGTGTCATTCAACACAGAACATCAACTAATCAGACTTCTGCTCCAGATTGTCTATGGAGCTGTCAGTTCAAAAATAAATGTATTGCCCAGTACTATTAACAATCATCTTGCATTATTGGCACAAGAAACCTCCTCCTACTTTGTTCAACAGTTTACACTCATCAGGATCTTTCCACTAAATTACTCAAATGAAGCCGTGGCCTTGGATGAAGTGTAACTGCTCTAGTGACCTTTTAAGTAGGCTCAGTAAAATGCCAAATAAAGTCAAATTGTGATCAGCTCCTGAGACTGTTTCTAGATGAAAATGTCATATTTTTATCCAGTGCTTTTCTGTAACACTGTTGGACGCTCAAACCATGCTCCACCTTTTGACTGACAAGCAGCAGATGGCTGTAGTCGCCTCTTAATAATGGAACATAAAAATATAACTGAATGAATTGGTATGAAATCTAAATTGTGATCCAAGCTCTAAAAAAGTAAAAAGCATTTCTGGCACAATACCCTACTTTTGGGAATAAGAAGTTGTCACATTCTTATGTACCGTCACATGTGTTTAATTTATTATTGAACCACCCCAAGACAAGAACGCTTTTTGATCATAAATTTGAGTTTCCCTTCAGTTTGGAGTGGCTTAATCACATTTCTGTTTCTCTTTTTGGCCGATCGTAATTTAGAATCAGTAAACAAGTACGGATGGGTCAAGATTTTGTGCTACAAGATCTCGTAGGATAAAGTTGCCACAAGATTGTGCACACATGAGGAAAATGATCTTGTGAGATTTTTTTTCTCCCTTGTGCTTTGATTTGGCTTGGACAAAGGAAGGGCTTAGTGCTGGCGAGCTACACTCGAGAAGCCGTAGTTCAAAAAAAGAAGTGATACAATGACAGCCAAAATAAAAAAGAGAAGAGATAATTAGGTGAACAAGGTTGCGTTCACGGCACTTCACAACATTCTAGTACATGCCAATAATATTTAATACATATGGAAAGCAGCTAAAATTGTTTTAAATGCAGTTTTTGATGTAATGCAAAAGGCTGCTGGGTCTAGTCATTAATAGAAATCAACAGGCAGTGTAATGACCTTTTAGATATTTAATGACTAAGTACAATGTTATTAGAAGGCTTTATGAAACTACCACCACCTTCTAGAACATGAACACAACCTATTAATATACACATCCTATCCCTTTTTCTTCCGTTCATGTCTTATGGGAATTATATTTCCTCTCATTCCTATAAACAAGTCATTACTTAGACCTCCTTTGTCATAGCAAATCACTTTGCAAAGTGCAATGGATTAGCTGTGGCAACAATATAATTGCTTTTTTGTTTGTAGAACAAAAAAGTATTTTTTCCCATATTGATTACACTGTAATTTCATAAGAAACATCCAAAATGAAAATACACAAACATTGAACCTGCTCATTTCAATAGTTAGACCCTTGTGCTTCCTATTTTACAACAAAATCTGAATATTGACAATAGACATTTTACCGGGCACACAGTTGCAATTTAGATATTATGAGCGTAAACAAGAGCTGCACAACTGATCGAAACATAACTGAAATTGCATCACTAATGGACGCAATTTTATTTTAACCAGGAGAGTCCCATTCAGATTCTAATGTCTCTCTTCCTAAATGTTAAAGACAAAATCAGAAACAGTGACAGGTTAATGATTGCGTATATGGCACATAAAACACTGACTTCTTTCATCTTTCTATCTATGGCTCCTTCCTCCACAAAGTAGATACATACTTGTTCACAAACTACAAAAATATCCTGTGAGCTTCTGCTTGAAAACTGGTAATCCTGTTAAACTGCTGTCATTGGTCTTTAGTTTGTCAGTTTATAGATAAAATGAATAGTTAGCGCTGTCTCAAGGACCGACCTCCCGCTGGTGCCAGAGTTAGAACTTAACATGGACCGACCGACCTCCGCTGGTGCCAGAGTTAGAACTTAACATGGACCGGCCTCCCGCTGGTGCCAGAGTTAGAACTTAACATGGACCGGCCTCCTGCTGGTGCCAGAGTCAGGACTAAACATTGGGAATTAGCGTTTTATGCAGCTAAGCTCGAATGTTCAAGTCTATACTATAATCATTTTTCTTTGTCTGTACATATGACTGCTTTGTAAAGAGCTTTGAAATACTATACTTTGTTTACGAATTGTGCTATACAAATAAACTTGTCCTGCCTTGCCTTGCCTAATTCCCACCATTTTCCCTCAGGCTTGCTTATCGTGCCATCAGCAGATTCACCGCAACGCTCCCATTTGCCCGTTATGCAAGGCCAAGAGCCGCTCTCGTAACCCAAAGAAGCCCAAGAGGAAGCCCGACGAGTAGGCTCGGTCCACCATCAGCAGCTCAGCCTCAACGGGGCAAAAACACTCCAAACTACAGATCTGAGACCAGCCAGGTACTTTTCTCGTAGCTTCCTGGCTGCGCTCAAATATCTGTCCTTCAACTCAAAGTCAAGTCCCCTTTGAAAAAAAATGTAGCTGCCATTTTGTCAATAGCTGATCTCATTATGTTTTTATTAGTGCTTCGGATAGGACGTGTTTCAAATATTGTATGTGTTACTTTAAAGGTTCTATATTACAAACATTTTGGATCTGTTTTGAAGTTGTTTCCTGATCAAAAATATAGCCAGAGTTATATTTAGTGGCATTCACACATTTTTCACTCACAAGTACTGTATTAGTAGACTGTTTTTCCTCCTTAATTGATAACAACTTGTTCCACTTTGTGATGTCATTAGGTGGCAATCATTTGAATATATAGCTTCATTTTGACTGTATCCATTCACATTGCATCAGAAAATTCTTTGATACCTTTTCAGCTGAAATTAAGAAGCAAAAATATAAATAAATAAAAAGAAGCAAAACAACTGTATTTTTTATTAATTAATAGGCAAAGACATAATGTTAATTTAGTAATTGAGCATAAAATGGTTGATAATTTTAAAACTCCATGTAATGATATCACAAGGTGGAACAGAGCATTTTGACCTCTGGAGATTAAGACAGACAAAAAAGCAGAAGTATTCAAACATTTTTGTGAATAAAGCAAATTACAACTATGGCTATGTTTTTTGTTTGTTTGTTTTTTGTAAAGCAGCAACGTACTTAAGTAATAAAAAATCTCACCTTCAGTTCTGTGTAATATGGGACCTTTAAAATGTACTTCCTAACAGTGTCTGCAATAACACGAAAAGAAAATTTGACAAACTGCCCAAATAATTTAGCTCATGTCAGTATTGTTAATTTTTAGAGATGTGGACTCGCAGGTCATAACTTGGACTCGACTTAAGTCAGTTTTTTGATGACTTTAGACTTGACTTGATAAAATAGACTCAGACTTGGGACTCAACTTGGACTTTAAGGTCAGTGACTTGAGATTTGACTTGGACTTGAAGGTTAGTAACTTGGAACTTGACTTGGACTTGAAGGTCAGTAACTTGGGACTTGACTTGGACTTGAATGTTAGTAAATTGGGACTTGACTTGGACTTGAAGGTCAGTAACTTGGGACTTGAGTTGAACTTGAATCTCTTTGATTTGGGACTTGGCTTGGAATTGGGACCAAACATTTCAGACTTACTTGAGACTTGCAAAACAATGACTTGAAAAATAAAAGCAGGGACTTATACTTGATTTGGACCCCTGGGGCTTTGACTTTGGACTTGACTTGGACTTGAAGGTCAGTAACTTGGGACTTTGCTTGGACTTGCTTCTCTTTGACTTGGAACTTAACTCAGACTTGAGACTTCCTTGAGACTTGCAGAACAATGACTTGTTCCCATCTCTGTAATTGCCTTACATATTATCATTTGATGCATGTATGTGTGCTTCCATTGTTGTTACTTCTGTGCCAAGATTTAGATGTCGTGTGTAACTGAGAAACAGTTGTTTTGATGTTTACAAAGTCTCAGTGGTTATAAAACAAGGCTCTTTTTTGCTTTACATGTGTTAACTTTATTATGGTAGTAAAAATAAATGGCTGTTTTGTACTAATCCGGGGTCTGTTATTAAACAAGCAGTGTCTGTTTAACTTGTTTTGTATTGCTGGCATCGACAAAACGTCCACCATGCCCTTTTGCTCGCATTCATTTATTTGTGCAAAGGTGCTGAAGCCTATGCACACTGATAAAAGGTTTAGGTGAGCCATATTAATTTTAGAGATGGAAAAAATAAATGATTTTCTCTCGCTTTCATCATGTACGTGCTATTATGAGAGACCAGTTTTCAATCCATATTTTGTCAGTGTTGGTCTGACAAGGTAGCATGTATTTTAGCCTTGTCGACGCTGCAACATTTTACTGTTGTATTGATCTCATAGTCTTGTACTGTCAGTCTGCAACAAGTTAAATACTAGACACAACATATAATTTTAATTTTTAAACTTAGTTAGAATTCCTAATAAAAGACACAGAACAAGCTAAAGTTGCACATTTACACATCCAAAACGGAGGTGTTTGAAATACAATGTTGCATTGATATTCACAGATGATGGGCAACAGCCAGTTTTTCTCCCATTAATAACATTGTACTTTGCCATCTTCTTTAAGAGACTAATTTACTTTATTTCAACAATATTCGTTTTAGCTGCCACTCATCAGTATTAAATCTTCTATTATTGACCCATATAATGTTGTAAACTCCCATTAACAGAACCTATTATGTATATGGTTCTAATTCAGTGTTTTCCACCTGATGGTACGGGGACCTTCAGAGGTGTGCAAGCACTTACCAGAGGGTTCTTGAAATTGTTTCAAACTGAAAAAAAAAAAAAAAAAAAAAAAAAAAAAAAGTTAAATGAAATATTTTAATTGTTTTTAGGTTAACTGGACAAACAAAATACAAAAGACAAGCCACTTGGATGCAGAACAGGACCCAAATTAGGGCACGAGTAGATAGACTAGTTGGAAATCAAAACAGGTCAAACAAGTACAAACCTAAAAATTATACCAGTAACTACAAAAAATATATTTCTAAAAGATGGATCAGGGGCCAGAGTTAAGTGGCTAGGGGGCCTGATCTGGCCCTTGGACCACATTTTGAATAGCCCTGGTTTAGGGGGTGCACTGGACCAAGAAAGTTGGGAACCACTGGTCTAATAATAGATTGTAAAAACGTGCAGTCTCATATTCAAGGTTATTCATATAGGTGCTCTAAATAATGTCCTACTTGTAATACTTCTCCAACAGTCTGTTTCTGAGACCAACCTTTCATTTCATCTGTTTGTGTCAGATGTGTTTGATGCTCTGCCTTGTTGGGGCAGCCAATAAAGTTTTTTCTATTCTATTATTTTCTAGAATATGATAGTATTCTAGAAGAGAATAGTATTCTGTTCTGTTCTGTTCTATTCTATTCTATAAGAAAATAGTATTCTGTTCTATTCTATTCTAGAAAATAATTTTGTGCTATTCAATTCTAGAATAGAATATTATTCTTTTCTTTTCTTAAACCAAATAATCATTGTGAGGATAAGGATAATGTGAGGATAGCTCGACAATGAAAGATCGCCCTGATTCCAGAAGTACAGAATTCTATTATAAACTCCCATAGGAGTTCGAAAAATTCCAATATTTAGAGTATAAAGGGATGTTATGGGCTAGTCAGCTATGTGCTAACTCAGATCCATAGTGCGGTAGTTTTCAGTCTAAAAAACACATGCAAATCTTAAAATCTGGCAAAACATTCTAATAACGTTTTAATTTGTAAAGCTGCAGATGACATATATATATATATATATATATATATATATATATATATATATATATATATATATATACTGTATATATTTTATATATAAATGTAGGTCTTAACATCATTACTTACCATACAGATGATTCATTCCCTAGGGTTTATAATGGGAGTATGTACATCTGGAACCAAGGAGTGGGCTGTCACTGTAAGATAAAAAAAGAATAGAAGAATGAAACTCAAATTTTTGTATTTTGATTTACCATTTCTCTAGTTGATGCAGCTGTTCAGTCTGTGCAAATACAGACTTTTTTCCTCGTCTCCAATTGGTCAGCCTTTGTCATGCCCTGAGTGAGCTGAGTTTAACCAATCACAGTGAAGCATGAACTTTCTGAAAAAAGATGATTTCATTTACCTCAAAGACAATAACCAGTGTATTGTAATGCAATCTGGCTCAGAAATTGTATTATTATGATTTATTTTGCCATATTGCCAGTCCTACATGAAATGAAAGAGTTGATAAGTAATCATATTGACAGCTCTATTTGGTTGTAGTTAGTGGTGATTGTCCACTGCTCCTGGCTTTCCACACAAGTCACCAATACTTCTGTTTTAGGTTTGGCACTATATAAGAGAAGCCTCTGGAAACTATTTACGCACATTGCCAACTTATGAATCATTGTTTATTGAAAAAAAAAAAAGGTGTGTCAAAATACAGAGGCAGAGTGAAGTTGGAGTATGTTCCTTTCAGCGCGTTAATACAGTGGCTGTCATGTCTGCAGCTATCTGTCTGAAAAAGGACAGCGAGGTCTGTCTAAATGAGTTCCTGTAGCGGTTTTGTCAGGGTAACCCCTCATTTCTGCTGTTGCCCCGGCAACTCCACGTTCCTCTGCCGTTGCCGGGGGAACCGCAGGTTGCTGTGACCCGCACGTGTTTTACCAAATAGTTCCTCCCAGAACCTGTGAGGGGCATCGGAGGGCATTTAGGGGACATTTGAGGGGTGAAAGAGATGCCCCTAAAGTCTGAGAAGGATTTTACTTAATAGTCGTTCGTCTTAAACTGTTTCAACATGCTTAAGTTGTAACTTTTGGGGAAATAATTTGAAGGAACTCCCAATTTGATGGGCAGATGCTTTACAAAAGGTCAAGCTTACTGACAACTTCAGTGCCAAAAACAGATAAGGGAAATTTTAAAAAGTCATCATTGGGTTGCATTTTTACCTTTGTCCCACAATGTTTTCAAAAGCCAAATATATTTTACTGCAATTTATATATTAATTTATATTTTATTTGATTATTTTTTTATCAACACTATTTTAATTGATGCTGAAAATGTTAATGAAAGTAAAACAGCTTAATTTATGACAGTTTTTTCTTCAAAATTTTCCAAAAAATCTTCCCAATTAGTGGAACAATCCAAGGCTTGGTGAATTCTGCTCCACATTTTTAAATATTCAAACATTTTGCCATTGAACTCTTCTCTTGTTAAGACATGTTTTTTCTGTTGGTCATCTTGCTCAGCCGTCTCTCTTCTTCCAGTGTGCTCCACTTTTTAATACCAGATGAATTATCTATGTAAAAGAGTGAGATTTACTGCAGAAGACATTACAATGCTTTTTTCCCCCACTTAAGTATTTTTAACTATATTGTGTAGATCATCATTTTCCATTTGTGTGTTTGATCCGCTAACAAGACCTTTGACATCCTGGTCGAAGTCTCGCCTCTTTGGTGTAATTTCAGTTTAAGTGAATTGCCATTTGCAGAATGTTGTTTTTTTTGTTTGTGAAAAGTAGCTTTGTGACATTTAAAGAACCTTGCAGGTGTCACTAAATACATGCAAGGTTACATGAGTTTTGGATCACTTCTGCCCGAGCTGCAGGACAACGCAGGATTACTCAAACATGCAGGAATCGATCAAAAACAACTTTGATCAAACTCTCTGATGCTTACACTGTTTAAAATGTTACTAAAGCAGCATGATTTGACCTGTTTAAACATAATTTTATGTTGGCATTTATTACTATTCAAAGTAACTTTCCATGCATTACAATGTACAACTAAATGTTATCAAATATTACCAATGAACTTTTGTTCCTGCCACATTCGTCATTTGTCAATCATTGTCTACACTGAAGTAGGTCACAAGTTATTCATTGTTATTACGTAATTTAAATGTATCATGAAGAAGTGGGGCTTGTCAGTTTTGCAGTTTTAAATAGGAAGTCATTGAACCCGTTTATACTTTTAAGTTGTTTTACACTGAACCAAATGGAAATGACTAATCTACATAATGTCATATGAATATATTACAAATACACAACATGTTTCTCATAAAAATACTTTTTTTACTCTGTGATCATACAGTGGCACAGTGGTCAGTGCTCTGGCCTCACAGCCAGAAGGTTCAACTTTTGACTCCCAGGCTACGTGTCCTCATGTCTTTACCACATTACGTAAAATACATCATGACGACGCTTTGTCCTATTTTTAAATTGCATTCATACGACATGCTGATTAAAACTGTGTGGTATAGACTCACATATCTGTGAGAACAGGGTCTTTCCATGTGGAGTTTGCATGTTCTCCCTGTGTCTGTGTAGATTTCCTCCGGTGATCTAGTTTCCCTGACACTAAAAACATGTCCTGTAGCACCTCGCCTCTCCTCTTACCCAGGACTACAGGTGGAAAGTGGCTGTAAAGATGAATCTTATACAAGTGAACTATCCTAATAAACATAAACATTTGTTTTAGTCCATTTATTACATTTGTTTTTGGTCATTTTATTACAGGGTTCCAAATGTGATACCATAATTTATCTATCACTTTAAAGGTGTTCATACTGGGATGGAATTAAAAATTAATAAACCTCACCTTGTTTTAGCGAAAATATTTCAACCTCTCACCACACTAGAATAACTTTTTGAAACATTAAAGAATGAACATTTTGACTAATGAAGTGCAGTTCTTCACTAAGACACAGAATTGTTGGACTAACAGATACTCACCCTAATCCAGCACACACTCAAACGTGTTTAGTCTGCTCTTCTTGGTTGGGAACCGCGGCTGTGTCTTTGCTCTGATAAAATATGTCAAGGTCAGTGATGTCTGTTTGAGCTCACACTCCTTTGGCACAGACGGGACACATGCAGACACATGAGAGGGAAAGAGTGCAGGCTTCTTTCCAAAAACATACGTGACCCCAACAGTGTGACTCGTAGTACGTGCGTTACATCCTCCGCCTAACACGCTCACCTCGACTTTCCCTTGAAAGTTTTTGATCCTTCGAGCAGATAAAGATGAGCCAAGGTGGAGGAGGTGGGTCGGACGTGCCGTGCGTAAACCTTGAAGCGCAAAGCCAACTGCGCCAGTCATCCCTGTTTCAACTTGTCCTCCATTCCCTGCCCTGTCTGCAGTAAAGGCCTGGAAATGTTTGGGATGATCCGTAAATGTGCGCGTGTGTGGTTCTGCCAAAGCGAAGAAGCCGATTAACCCATGGTCTGTTAGAGGTGCATTATGGGTAATATCAGAACCTTTTAAACACGTCTTAAACAAGGTACATGTTTTTTTTTTTTTTTTTTTTCTTCCGTTAGCAACAGAATAAAAAGAAAGCCATGGCAGCTTCAACTTGGAAATGTACTTGGAGTTGATGCGTCAGCGCCATCTGCTGCTCCATGAGAACAGTGCAGCCAGAGTTTTCTAGTAAAAAAATAAGACTCAGACAAACACGTGCTAATGAGTCATTTTATGAAAGTAAACATCACTTATTGCCCTCACGGATCAAAGGTGAAACTGTTTAAAGAACACTTGTGCTAAATGTTTGCGATTATAATGTTGCTTCCTTGTTAAAAACACAGCTGGAGTTCAGTCTGTGAGATATATTCTCTCTCCTCTGAGCCTCAGAAAACACGGTCCTGAATATGAGATGTCATATGTAGATCTTTGAAATCTTCTGCTCTGTTTTAAGTCCAATCAAACTCGTTTTAAGCATTTGTGCAGCATCAGCATATCAGGCCAAATCAATTATATTTTCCTCTCAATGTTGTTTTCTTTGCAGCCAGTAGATGGCGCTCTAATTATTTCCCTAATGCAGGAATCACATGACTGTCACATGTGCTTTATTTCACGTTTTGTTTTATTTATTTGTTTTATTTTGTTTATTTTTTTCTAATACATAAGATGCCAAAATAAAGATTCAAATAAATAATGCAATGCAACAGTTCCTTGTAATAATCAAATGAATTTATTTGTATATGTTGCGGGGCAAAATTTAGACTTTGGGGACTCTGAAACAAATCTCCAAGGAAACAAAGTAACAAAATGTACTGTATTTACCTGCAGTATACACACCTTACATGCGTACAAATTAATGAAGACATTTACATTACTCACTTCTCCCCAGCTTCACATATAAAGAAAAAGTCAGCTGTTATAGAATACAGTGATTTTACAATTACCAAATATGGATTGAAAGTGCAGCTTATTATATACATACAGACACGCACACACAAGCTGCTTATATTAGCAAGTTTAGATTTTCAAGAGCCAGGTGCAGAGTTGTAAAAAGTCCCTGTTCCTCTTTCACATGGCGAACCATAAAACAACATAATGCGTGACGACAGCATATTTCCTGGAATAAATGCAGTCAAACAATATCCTATTTATTCCAAGTATTTCATGTTTCAGCCATCAAATCCACTGCACCTACAATCTGCTCCACTGAGTCTTTTGAAGCAACAGTGTAACACATGCAAAGCAGCAAACTGAACACCTGTAAGTCATTTCAAAGGCCTTGTTTCCTCTTTGAAGTAAAAGCCTATTTGCTTTTACTGCGTCTTTGTCCCTGATTGAACTTACATGGAAATTGTTAATGAGAGAAAAAACAGAATTAAAAAAATAAAACTACAATGACAAGAATGCATGACATCTTGTCCTGCTTCTCATATTTTCTTGGAGAGTCAGAGGATAAAAGACTAACTCAGTTCATTTACCCGAAATGACCCTGCTCTGTTCACACATTTAACTCTTCAAAATTAGAACTAAACCTAAACCTATTAGATTAGGGTGAAAGAAGGACTAAAACAAGATCTAATCAAGTCCAAGTCAGGTTAAAGGTAAGAACATTTTGGATGTATGCAAAAAAAAAAAAAAAAAAAAACATAAACCAGGCCAGACATAAAACTAGAGCTATTTATGTATTCAATCATTGTTCTCATTTGGGGTCACTGAAGCATGTCCCAGTGACTTTGGGCTTTAGGTCAAAGTCATGTGACAGGCTACTTAGTAGAGAGGAAAGAATGATTTGTGAACTCTTTTATTGATCTATTTACTTATTGTGTATTTTATGAATGTGTTTTTACAACATGTGTATCTGCCTGCATGGTGCTCTGTCTGCAATGAAGTTCTATGATAATAAGTTTTTTTTGATTTGATAAGGGGGAATACCTGGAATATTGCAGGTTAACACGGCAAGGCATTATTCACTCATTTACAGTTTTGCTAATTGACCTGCATGCATGTTTTTGAAGGTGGGAGGAAGCCAAGTACCTGGAGAAAACCCATGATAACACAAGGAAAACACGCAAAACTCAGTCACCCGTGACCCCTAACAGAAACAAGTGGTAGAAAATGAATGAATGTTCATTTGGTCCAAACCCGGATTCAAACCCACAAGCTCCTCATCGAGAAGCCATAGCTCTAACTACTGTGCCACAGTAAACTCTAAATCCAGTGTTTAACCAGAGCTAAACCAGGTGAAATTAGGATTAAACTCATCAAGCATGATTTATTACTATTGGATTAAAAAGAAGACGGGAGAAAAAGCAGAACAAAACATTTGACAAGGCTAGGAAAGTATTTGTACAACAACAAAGTACTGTACATACTAAATCGAATCCCAATATAAACAAAGAATGCTTTAAGAGGAATACTGCAGGTGAATAGGAAGGGAAAAAAAAACATATTAAATGCAGAGTTTGCTATGGTATAGAAGAATGTAGAATCCTTGTTTAAAACCTTGTTGATTGTAAAGTTGGGGTGTATAGGAGCTACTTTAGCAGAGGCCAGCATTTCCCATAGGACCATATTTGAATCCAGACATATATACTGTCAATAATCCAGACAAGTGGTGATGTATTTAAAAGTTTAGTAGCTGATTTTCACACTGCAGACACAATTTAGGTTTTAAATCTGATTCCTTCCTCTCATAATTCCTTTGACACATGGTTAACATTGAGATGTATACATTTTGGTTGCAATTATGGCTTATAAACTTACTTTTTACAAACAACAAAGTGGAACTAAAGAGAACCACCAGTCATAGCCAATCAGAGCGCTGCATTTGTCTCCTGATAAGATCCTGATAAGAAGTAAAATTCTTTATTATTCATTCAGACAGTACTCAGTGGTCTCGTGTTTTCACAAAGTGCTGCATTTATCATTTACTTTTTAGTGGAAAACACAAAGGGTCTGATTTATCAAGCAGGTGCTAAATTGCGGGAGCAAAAATAAAAAAATATCATGTGTTATTTATAAGCCTTTCACACAAACTTTAATATTGGAAGATGCCCATACAACATACTAAGCAACACAGATATGAACCACCTTAAATTCTGCATCTTTAGAGTGTGTGTGAGAAAACAATGTCATCTCTGCCAAGGTTTTGTTCCCCCTAACTTTTTTGCACATGAGCAAATGCTTAATAAATCTGGCCCAAAATGTACTAATTTACAACTAAAAAAGTTAATTACCCCAAGTTTAATCTATTAGTTTGTCTTTTTATTGTGATTTTTTGTAAGAACAAAAGTACAGACACAAGGAATGGTAAAACTTTTTCTCATAAATGTGCCTGAGGCTTGATTAAAACAACAGCCACATCCAAAAGCCAGAGAGAGAATTTTGCCTGTAGTATCTTGCCTAAAAAAATGCAGCTAAGACACTTTCAATCATATGCACAGTAAACTCTCTAATATTCTATAAAAAATACATGAGAAATCAGCTCAAAATCCGGACTGAAACACGATGAACGTCCCTCTTAGTTCATTTGCAAGACTGCTCTAAAAGCCTGGGCACCATGACGGACTCATTTTTGTTGATTAATTATTTTTATTTATTTCTTTTGCGCGCGCTTTCTTGTGCCATCTGGTAAAAAAATGTGTTGCGTGGTGAGACTGTGGCTCTGTCAGACTCACTATAAAGACACTGGGTTTGGCAGAGACAGCTGACTACATGGAGACAGCACTAATGCCCTGCACAGACTAACAGCTGACAGCAACTTCCACCGCGCCAATGTGGGAAAAAACGGTGATAAAGGCAACACACCCAGACAGACACACACCTAAATATTTATCACCGTGTTTGCAGTGGAAAGACACTGTTTGAGTAACAATTCTGACACAAATCTAAACACACTACAGAGGAACAGTAGAAGACATGTTTCTACACCTAAATATTTCTTAGGAAGACTGGCCTTCATGTTCGGATTGTGATGATGATGAAAATTCCTGAAGTCTTAAAATGTCTTTAGTATAATGCAGCGGTGGTCACATGGCTGTTAATGTTTACATAGAATGGTAGATAAAAGAACACTGTGTCGCTCTTAAATCTACGCCCAAGCCAAGTTACAGGTCAGTAAAGCAGAGATATTGAAACTTTTTCACTGTGTTCCGCAAACATATGGAGCGGAGAGTCACATAATAGATGGACACACATAAATCATTCAAAACACTGCACATGACTTAGTTTTTATGAGCCACTATTTTAAAAGGGTTCTGGACAAACAATCGGTCTAAGAACCATATTTGGCCCCTGGGCCATGCCCGCTGTAGAAAAGAAACACAATCACAGTATATGCTAAATTGACTCTATTTAGACTATACAACCTCTTTTAAACTTTCCAGCTTCTCAAAGCACATTACAATATAAAATCCACTCACCCAGTGTATGGACACACAGGGCAGTGTCTTGCTCAAGGACACAATAGCAATCGACTAGCTGTCACTTTGGCTCCTGGGCCACAGTTTGAACATGCCTGCTGCAGAGAGCTAACTCATTCACAGTATATGCTGAACTATACTGTATAACCTGTTTTCATCTTTCAAGTTTTTCACGTACTTTACAGTCCACTCATCCAGTGCACGCAGACACAGGGCAGTGTCTTGCTCAAAGACACAATGATGATTCTAGCTGTCCCACTTCAGCCCCTGGTGTTGTTCAACAGTCTCCCATCCAAATACTAACCAAATTCTGTTTTGCTTAGCTTCAAAGAACTTGCATGATTTAGTTTTTGGTAAACAAATATGGCCACAGTATTGCATGTCCTGCTACTGTATGTATTTTAAAGCAATAAATATTTCAAAAAAAAAAAAGTGGGTCCAACATTAGCAGCTGTGTAGAACATATAAACAAGTAAATGGGCACAGTTAGGAAAACACAAGTAGTTATTTTCCCCTTACACACAAAATTATTCTTAACAAGCAATGAAATGACCACACTTAATTTATGTATGAATTTCCCAATTTTTAGTCACAACAGACTAGATACAATTAGTATTTTGAGAACCATTGCATCAAAGTATTTTTTTTTTCTTATAGAGAAGAAAACTTCAAGAATTTTTAAAAATGTTTCCCAACAAAAATAGAATTGTAAATGTACTTGTGCAGGAGTGTTGCCTCAGTTTCTTCCTCCTACTTTGGGCAAACTCATGACAAATGGGGACTGAAGTACTAGGAACTGAAGACGGTTCCTACAGTGCAAAAACATCTTATGGTATGTGTTACAAGCAGACTCCAGATAGATAACTGCAAACTAGTAAAGTTACACAGTTCATCTTTAGTACAGAGCCCACATTTACAGTGCTTTCACATACTTGTCATATTGTGGTCCTGGTTTAGCAGACTAAATCTTGCCCTAGTTTTGGTTTGGAAGAACTGGTCAAGTCTTGGATCCGGGTAGGTTTTCAGTTTAGTTCTGGTTTTGATGTGGCGTCGGTGAAAGAGTGAAGATGACCAGAAAAGCTGCTCCAAATTACATCCCCACCACTGTGTTTAAGAGGGAAGATGATTTGTTGTGACATGGCAGGAAGGAATCTGAGTACATTTACTGTAGCTTTTTTAAATAAGCGTTTTAACATGAGGGACGGGTGGAAATTGTAGTCTTGCAGTTGCATTTGTAGTAGCTTAAGGTTCTTAGGCCTATAGATACAATATTTTAAGAGTTCTAGTATGTACCAGTAGGTCAGCCAGCATTTTTTTTTTTTTGTAGTGGTGATGAAAGAAGCAGCAGTAGTGAGCTAATGAAGTGTGACAGTGTTTAAACAGTGGTGAGGAGTAATGGAAACACTTGCAGAGACCAACTTTTCACTTTTATTTTAATTTGTAGTATTTTGCAATACCAAAATTCTATTAACTCTTAACATTCGGGCCCTGACTGAAATGGTTTAAAACTGTTTCTGAACTCTATGGAGCACAATTGTCTCTTTGTGAACCTGAACCTTTATGAAAGTTGTTTTCTTTATTTTTGTAAGTTTAGAGTACTAAGCTAATTATCCTGGGTAATTCCAAAACTGTTCATTTAACTCTGGGTATTTTTTTTTTTATCTTTAACATTTCCAGAAGCTCGCCAGTTTACTTTTAAGGACAAAAAATGAATAAGTAATAAAAAGTTGAGATCCCTCTGGAAGCCCTTGAAATGGACCTTAGAAACAAAGTATGACGATACATTTAACTTAAGCTGAACATATTTATGATTATGACTCATGACTCAGGCTTACTTAAAGACGCTACCCAAATTATTACAATCTTGTTAATGTGTTTATGTAACCGGTTCATTTATGTTAAATTACACAAATTGTCTCTGTTGCTGTTTATTCTACTACCTGGCATCCGGCTAGTGTGCTGTTGTGGTCCACCCACGTTTCTTCTTCATGTGTTCCTGCAGTGCACTAGTGTAAATTGAGGGTCTGAACTTCCTCTTCCCTTTTACAAAACCTGGTGAAAGAAAATGTTGGTCATCCAATGTAATCCATTTTAAGTGGATTTTAATCATTCTTTCACCTTTATTTTGGTCATTGAACAAGCTAACTTGTATTTAAGTCAATACTAATCCTTTGAGTTGTTCCATTGTTTTTGTTTATTGACGCGAAGAAGTCTGGAAAAATACTGACATGTCATTGTCCAAAATCGAGCATAGCACCTTTAATTAAACAATTAGTATTTGCTATGTTCTTGTCTTTGAAATATGTACTAGAGATAGGATGACCAGATATCTCTATTTACCCGAGACAGCACCTATTTAGAACCCTGCCTCCCATTTTCCAGCAGATGTATCCAAATCCACTCATTTGTCCCAGTTTTACACAAGATATGTCCCAGTTGTCCTGATTTTTGACCACTCAGACACTTTCCTACAGTGAAGTAAGGAATATATTGCTATTTCTTTTATTAAAATAGAGAAAATTGCTTGAAAATTACCAAAACGTGAGGAAAAATTTGCACTGACAGAATTTTCAGAGGTTAGAATTAGAGCTCTATCTACTGGCTTCAAATAAAATACACAGTGGAATTAGTCATCGCCTGTTATGCTAATGTTGGCAGAAATGCTCAGTCTGGGTGATTCATGGACTCTCAAAGATCTGCTGACATCACACAACAATGAAATTCAGATCAGTGTTTTCTGAGGCTCAGAGCTAAAAGAACAGTATCTCACAGACAGATTACCAGCTGAGTTTGTGATAAGGAAGCAATGTTAGAACTTCATTAATAGCTCAGAAATGTCAACTTGGCCTAACATGTGGGACTAAGATGAAAGGTTGTGGTTAATTAAGTGTCTAATTTGTTCATCAGTATCAGTATTCATTGGCTAGGTATTTGTTTATGCTTATCAGGGCTATAAAAAGTTAGAGAAACTTAAACTTTCTGCACAGCTGACTATCACTGGTCTGCCACCTTGTCTAATTATAAACCTGTGGCTGCACTCTCCAAGAATGGAAGTTTAGCAGGGCCAACTGTGTGCCTAATTTTAGCCCCCTCCCTCCCCACCCTGCGAACCCCCCGATCCAGAGCCACCGGCAGGCCCTCTGTCATGTCACAGATAGGCACACGCACCCCCAACAACAAAAAACAGCAGCCAATGGCACTTTTCACACGGTCTTTGAATGCATCACACCATTCTCCCGGGGATACCGCTGCGGAGTTTTGTCCAAGAGGCTTTCAGAGAAGTTTGGGAAAAGTTGAATACGTCGGAAAATACGTCGGACATAACAGTGGGCGAGCTGGCAGAGGTAAGCTGAGAGGTGCTACTGATACAACATGTACTTTTGACAATGTAAAACCTCCTGGACCAAACTCACAAACACGTCTGTATGGTAGAGTCTGTCAAAGCCGAATCTTACTAACATACAGCTGTTATTGACACTTTGTAGCTGTTACAACTGTACTCGTGTTGCATTTTTGACAAATGAATGACATGAGTTATGTGAATTAAACTATGCCAGATCTGGGCAAACTGCGGCCCAGGGTCCAGATTAGGCCCTCAACCTGTTTTAATCAGATCCCTGCCTGGCATGTTTTGAGAATAGCATTATTTTTTACAATGCAAAAACATTATTATCTATAGTCTTGGTTTAAACTACTAAGATTCAGAATATTTATCTTTTTTTTTTTTTTAATCAAAGTTTGGTACATATTTCAGTTGCTTCAACCTATTTTAGCTTACAGATTTCTTTAAACATGGCAGAAACACTTTAAAACAAGTTAAACAAACTAGGTCCATCAAACAAGAAAGTTTAAAATACCGATTGATAGTAATGCATTTATTTACTTTGTGTAATCACTTTTATTTGATTGATTTGGCTGTGTAGCATGTGTTTGTTCTTGTGTTCTTAATATACCCAATGCATGGACACATTAATAGATAAATAGCCTACATTTTATCTAAAAAAAAAAAAAATTGCAGCCCTTTGCAGCTATAGTCTGAATTTGAATGGTATTTAAAGGGATTATATAGCTTACTTATCAAAACCATTGCCTAAGTTGTGTTTTATGTTATGCACATTATAAACACACACATTTAAATTGTAATTTTGCATTTTAGTCTCGACACACTTTCAACAGTTCCAGCACTAGAAGACTTCTTGTTGACCCAAGAGCTATTGTCTTAGCCTCATGTGAACCAAACTAATGTTGATTGCCTAATTACTCAAAGATGTGTGAATAAAGTAAAACACAAGTCCTCTATTATGATGAGGTAACTACATTCTAACAGGGCTGAGATCTCACTTAATAAAAACTTGTGTAACTAATGGCCAAAGTGAACAATTAACAAGAAAAGTTTTTCATCTAAATGCTAAGTAATTGATCTTAAGCAGTTACATTTTCTGCCTATGGCTGAAACATGTCATTGGATCTACCTATAATACATCTTGGTATAACCATAATATTAGTAAAAAAAAATAAAAAAAAAAAAAATATATATATAATATATTATATATATATATATATATATATATATATATTATATATTATATATATATATATATAATATAAAATTCCTTTCTTTATTAGATCAATCCAATGTTGAGCCAATTTTGCAAACAGTCCTATCACACGTAGTATAAAATTCTAAGACTTAACATCAGACTTTTATTTTTTTTTCCTGAAAATGTAACACCAACATAAAATAAATTACGGCCTTAATGTTAGCTAATTTATTATAGTACTTTTTAAGACCCCATGGATTTGGTGGACATATCAGATATACAGGATGAGAATATATTATAGAAAAAAATACAATTGAGGCTACAAGCTATTTTAATAACAATATTACCTCCATTTAACTATTGTATTTTGGGAAATAGTTTTTTTAACCAAGGTTTAAAGCATGTCAACAGTATCAAGTATATATTTGTGATTTTAATTTGCTTTTCTTATTATGTCATGTGGTATGTTCTTTGAAAATATAAAATCAAATCAGTTTATTTTTTGTATAGGCCAAAATCACACCATTCATCTCTGAGGAGAGGACTTCCCAAGATTGTAATTTAGCAAGCATCAATGGTAGAAAATAAAACCATAAACATGCTTGGTCAAACCCAAAAAGTATAGATATTTACTCTCTATTTATATATATTTTTTTTTTTCTACACATGAAGTTCAAAATATCATTCAGGCTACACTTTATTCTTAATTGCTTTAAATTAACATCACATTGAAGTAAAATTACTTCTACTTGTACAAAATTCAGTGACTCTTCCTATCTCTTTGTGTGACTGAATACTATACTTTGCATTTAGGAGCACAATGACATCTAAAACAAAAATAAAATGACCTGAGATTCAGACGGACATTCCTCTTCCAGAGCACTGAGTTCACCACAAGAGCCACAGCTTCTGATGGGATCCTGTCGTCTCGTGTCAAAATCCCATTGTCTCGTAGCTTAGCCCAGTAAAACTAACCTCTGCTACTTTCAACTATCAAATATCCACACATAATTATAACTAAATCACAAGTTTGGATGATCATCGGACTAGACTGTCATGACCATTTTGTTCATATTATAACATTTGCCAAACAGTAATTTAAATGGACAGTATCTGATTCTTTACTGGCTTGAATTCTCACAAAATTCTCATTGTTTTACCATGTGTTTATTCCAATCACCATACAAACCAGCTCAACACTATCGTATTTTTCTCAGATGGCGGATATCTAGCTCGCTGTCTCCTTGGAGTTTACAAATATTATGGTTTCGGGCCAAACTGTCAGCATGAGTTTGATGGACATATCCAAGATCTTCTCCCTGCTCCAACCCAAAGAAGAAGACGAGGACAGCGAGCAGTGCCAAGCTTTGAACAACGCGGTGAGCTGTGACGACGTAGATCTACTGGCCCAGCTTCTGTCCCAGGACTCCTACCGAAAATGCATCAACGCCCGGAGCGGCTGGGGCGTACCCGTCACCCCTCTGCGTACGGCGGCTGCTTTGGGACATCTCCGCTGCCTGGAGCTGCTGCTGGAACACGGAGCAGAGGTGAATTAAACTGATGGAGTTGAACTTTTGAGATAATATGATTTTACATTTTAGAGTGATTTTGGTTAGACGGAGTGGGATGCTAAACTTGGCTCGTGGGAGTAATGGCTGTAATTATTGTAATAACCAAAATCACTCTGCTTAACTATTGTTCCGCAGGACTAAGTAGACAACGTCAGTAATGGCAACTAAGTGACTGTTGTTGAATTTTATAACCGGCTCTCTAATGAATAAACTAACCACAAGAGCTTACATCAGGGGTGTTCAAACTGTGGGCCTCAGACCAGTTTTCCTTGGCCTGCGTTACCAGTGATGTAATGGTTCATGTCTTACTGCTCAGATTAACATGGTCCACTCAAACTTTAGTTATATTATTTTAGTGTGAAACAGATTGAATAGGTTGCGTTCATGTGACATCACAACATACTCTTGACCAATGATATTTAAGACAGATGGAGAGCAGCTCCTTCCTCACCTAGGTCATGTGCTTTGAGTAATAACCAAAAGAAACAGATCACGAATACAAGCAGTCAAAATGAGTTTCCTCCGCAGGGTGGCTGCGTGCTCCCTTAGAGACAGGATGAGGGGCTCAGTCACATGAGAGAACTCGGAGTAGAGCCGCTGCTTCTCCACGTCGAGAGGATCTAGCTGAGATGGCTCAGGCATCTGTTTCGGATGCCTAATGGACTGGTGAGCTTTTCCCACTTGGAGGAGACTCCGGGGAAGACCCAAGACATGTTGGCTGGACAATGTCTCTCGACTGGCCTGGGAAAGGCTTGGAGTTCCCCACGGAAGAACTAGAGGAAGAGGGTGTAAAAAGGGAAGTCTGGGCCTCCCTGCTCAGACTGCTGCTTCTGCGATCTGACTCTGGATAAAGTGAATGGATGGATGGATGGAGGGCAGCTAAAAAGAATACAAAAGCATACAGTAGTGCAATGTAAACAATTTTATACTCCATTTTGATATTAATTTTGATTTTCAAGATGAAATTAAAAAAAAATGTCATTCTTCAGGACATAAATTTAATACTGAAATAGGTTATTCAACACAAAATAATGCACTTTATTGAACACTGTGTTCTAGTTCTTTGAGACACTAATTCTTTGATATTTGGGGCAGATTATTCTAATGATGTTAAAGATGCGAGTTTTACTTCTTTAAAAATGCAAATTAGCAGAAATAATTAATTTTAATCTCTCACCTCAGTCTACATGTTTTGCTCACTTACCTTTTACATTCTGAGCCTCGTATGTTCATCACAGTGTGTTTTGAGCTTATTTTCACAGCTGAGGGAGACGGCATTTAACCACAATGCTAAAAACACCAACATACAAACTTCATGGATTTAGATGAAAAATTGAATTTCAGGTCAATGAATATATTAACAAAAGATCTGTGATGGGGAAATTGATTTTAAGTTATGTTGTAAGAATATCAGTATAGTGCCTTTAAGATGTTTTTCAAGATTTGATAATATAGGATTTAATATCAAATAGTAGGCCCTATATGATTTACAATATTTTTGGTAACTCTAGCAGTAATTTTAGCCTGCTTAAACAGCTCATATGCTGTTTGAATAGTCTACATAAAATGTAAAATCCCAAATCTGACCAATGAAATCAAAATTACACACAAATAATAATAAGTAATGTAGCTAAGTTATTTTCTTGAGGGAGTAACTACTACTCTTCTAAAAGTAAAATCAAGGCAAATCAATTTGTTCTGAATCAGGATCCTTTTATCTTCATTTGAAATTATTTGACCTGTCGAGTAAAATTATTATTCATGATTTGTTTTATACCCTGAGTCCAAAGAAATTCTTATATTACGTAGATCAAGATGTGTTTTTAAAATTTGAAGTTTGGTTCCATTGGAAATTTTACTTGGCGAGTCAAATCTGCTCAAATCAAGAGAATATGTTTTTAATTCAGAATGTTTTGACTGGAGATATGGCAGCTGAGGGACAAAACACAAACACATAATTGAAGACAAAACCAAATTCAAGAAATACACCCACATTTTAAATTGTTTTCAAATGTGTGTTTTTTGGAATTTGTGTTTTGAGTTTGTCTTAACTCTTTTGGAATTTGTGTTTATTTTTTTCTAATTTGAGGGCTTATTTTTCAATTTGGGTGTCTCTTTTCGGATTTTCAGTCATTTCAGATTATAAGGGGACCATGTGAAATGTTATGTTTTGTATGATAATTTGAATAATTTGAAGTTAAGTATGAAAGTTGGAGTGAGCATACTTTCTAAATAAAAAAAAAATGGGACACACAGATTTTGGGTGAAGGAGTAAAAATATAAATGAGAATAGATAAAGTAAATAAGTACAGTATCTGATCATGGAGCATTCACTCAAGTCCCTGGTCAAGAATGTCGAAGAAAAGCCAACTTTCTGATCCTAACTGCAGAACTGATAAGCCCCGCCTCACTGCACATTTGTGAGAATTTAACTGGAACAAACAACAGATTTTTATTGTTGGAAAGTGGCTACGTGACAATTCTGAACCCACGTGTTTTTCTCAGAATGTGAATTTTTGGAGAAAGCACAAGTAAATACAGACAAGTGGGCGGGGATAGGTGGTAGGTGAAAACAGGTGCATCAGCTGCAGAACTGCACAAGATTATTCAAACATGCAGGAGTCGATCCAAATACAGCTCTGAAAGCAGATTATAAATTACAAATGTTTAGTTGTTGGAAAGTGGCTACATGACAATGCTTTGTTTTATTATGAATCTGAATTTTGAAGTAATTGCAAGTGAATACAGATAAATGGATGGGTATAGGTCAAGGGTCTGCAACCTTTAACAGAAAAAGAGTCACAATAGCCCAATTCAAACCAAATCAAAGTCAGAAAGAGCCACAACTGTATTTAGTCCAAAACAAAACTCCTTAGACATTTAATATACACAATATTTTGTAAAATAAAACATTGTGTAGTTTCACAAAAATCATTTTGATGGTGAGACTAATCGGTTTGTTTCACTTCGCACTTCTTTTCATTATGTAATGCACCTGTGCATTTTGAGGAAGAAAAAGTTGAACTCCAACTATGGTTGTAAATACAAAATGGTTATAGCCAATATGCATACGCTAAACAACTGTTAATTTAAAATACACACTACTGTAAATAGAATAGAGAGGCAAAGTAGTCTAGTTCCTTCCTTCTAGTACTTCTCAACCAAATCTCAAAGAGCCACACCGATGTCTTTAAAGAGCCTCAGTTTGCAGACCACTGGTATCGGGTGAAAAACAGGGTTTTTCTGAACACTCACGTATCAGCTGCAAGACAAATAAATCTAAATACATTGAGTAAGCTTACAATGGGAAACACCACTGTAATATGGTTGTGTTGTTTCTGTATATTTGGAAGAAACTATACACACTTGGATCAATAAATAATTTAGTTTTTATACAAAATGATCGAAAACTGCTTAAACAGGTCCATTGACTTTCTGTTCAAAACTACAGAACTGATAAGCACCGCCTCTCATAGTAAAATTCACTTTATTAAAGGCACAGTAGCTGATTTTCATACTGCAAACTCAATTTAGGTTTCCTCTCTCTTCTGACACATGTTGTTGAACCATGTTGAAGTAATAGAGATAAGTGGGCGGGAATAGGTGGTCGGCAAAAATAGGATTTTTGAGCACTGGAACATCAGCACTGGATTGCAATTACTCCAACATGCATAAATTCATCTAAATACAACTTTGAGAAAACTTACAATGAATGAGTAACAGTTAAAATAGGGTTTAAAAGTCAAAAAAAGTCGATTTTACATACCGGTAATACTATATCCAGCTTTCGTGTATCCCTCCTCACATTTTGTTTGCTTGCAGATTGATGTCCTGGATGTGAAGGCACAGACTCCTCTCTTCACAGCTGTCAGTGGGAAACATCTGGACTGCGTCGTCGCTTTGCTCAAGTCCGGAGCTGACCCTAACGGCAGCCAGTACAACAACTGCTCTCCAGTGCTGACCGCGGCTCGAGAGGGGGACATGGAGGTCCTCCGCGAGCTCCTCAGGTATGGGGCAGAGGTGGACGTGAAACCCAAAGTCCCGGATTGGGCCGCTAACGCCACAGCCTGCAGAGGGCCGCTGTACATCTCTGCTGTTTATGGGCATCTGGATTGTTTTAAACTGTTACTTCTCCACGGAGCAAACCCTGATTTTAATTGCACAGATGAAAAGATGCTGGCCAGGATTAAGCAGCCCAAAACAGTGCTGGAAGTGTGCCTGCGCTACGGCTGTGGGGTGGAGTATATTCAGCTTCTCATAGACTTTGGGGCGAATGTGTTTCTGCCAACGCTGATTGTTGACAAGACGACAAAGCAGAATGAAGCTCTGGCGTTCTGCTCCAACAAAGAGGTGAGGGTAAATATCTGTCTGTTTTATCTAATCTGGCTGGGATAAGGTCTTGGGTTCACCCTGTTTAGGTTTCATACCCTACCCTATAAATGTGCACAACAGACTCAACTACTTTCCTCTCTCCTAGAACTGAAAAAGAGATCTTAATAACAATAATAATACGGTCAAGATACAGAGAACTCAATTTTGCATTATTCATTCACTCCACACTTGATAGTGATAATCTACTAGTGTAGCCACAGCTGCTTGAGGCAAACTGACAGAAGCGAGGCTGTCATTTTGCGCTAATGTTCATCCTCCACCAACCATTCATATATATATACTGGTATATACTTATGCACAGCAGATCCAGACTAGACAATATGGGTAAGTGGCTTGCCTAAGGACACAGCAACACTGTGGCACCTGAAGTCTCCCATCCAAGTAATGCCCAGGCCCAACCTGCTTAGCTTCTGAGATCAGATGGGATCAAGCTTTTACAGGCTAGTATAGCCACAAGTGGGACTATATTCGATTTTTTTGCAATAAAATAACTTAAAGACAATTTCTCCCTTGGACATTTATCTTGTTTATGATCTATTAAGGTAAAAATGAGTCCACAATGTCCTGATTACATCTAATAATGCCTCGTTTGTTCACCAAAATTCATGTGTTGTTGTTGTTGTTGTTGTTAGCATTGTGGCTAACTGCTATTAGAATACCAGCATGTCTTGTTCCAACAGCTGAGATAAAAGCTTAAAACACACCATGGTGAACAATTTGGAGGCTCAGAATACTTTAGGTGAGCAAAACATGGAGACTGAAGTAGGAAGTTTGAAATTAATTATTGTATTTTCGAGAAGCAAAAATTGGGTACAGAAACTTTAACTATAAAATGAAACAGGGCTTCCCTAATGCTTTCCAAACCTCCAATTTATTCTCCACAAGGAGTTTTGAACATTTTTCACCATACTTTCAGAAGCTCTGTTACTGTAATACGCTAACAGCAGATGCTACACAAATAACAAGCTCACTTTCAAACAATGTAGATGTAAATGGAAACAAACTAACTTTTCCCTGAGCAAATATTATAACCATGACAATTTACTCAATAAAGTTGTGTGTAGTGGGTTTACAATAATTATGCTTTGAGACTCAAACAACAAAAATACATCTAAAATCTGTTCTAATTGGAAAGAAAAAGATAAATCCTAATAGTGAAGTTTATCTTCTCTAAACAAATACAACACAAAATGCATGCATATGACTAATCAGCCAGCAAGAATGTACCAAGTGTAGTGTCTAATCTATCAATATTTTTTATACAGTTTATATTTTATGAATAAATACCGTAATTTCTGGATTATAAACCGCTACTTTTTTCATGAGCTTTGAATTAAACGGCTTATGAGGCAATGCAGCAAAATTATAGATTCTCATAGACTTACTATTAACAAGTGCGCCTATAAATGTACTTTATCATTTTTCTTACCTAAATCTAGTGGGTGCGGCTTATATTCAGGTGTGCTCAATAGGGCAGACATTACAGTACATACATACATACAGAGACAGTAATGTTTTTTTGTTGTTGTTGTTTGCAGTTTGTCCCAGAACTCTGATGTCCCAAACACGACTGGCCATCAGAAGATTGATCCCGTTGACAGATAAGGAGTCGGTCATTGACAGTTTTGACATTCCTCTGATGATGAGGAACTACCTCAAGTACAACACCAGCGAGATTATTTAAATCCAAAGCAAAAGGATGAAGTGCGCTGAACATGGACAGACTATTTTATAAACTGTTAAACGAAAGAAAGAAAAGAACATGTGAACAATTGATTTTTTTATTATTATTATATATTTATAAAGATTTAACTTATATTGTAGGCTTTTTGAAAGGTTTTAACATTATATGGACATTTTTGTGTTGCTGTGGCGTATGTTGAGCATTATGTACAAACTGTGTGAGTGAATTGTGAGTGATTTGTCAAAATGATGTCATTAAAAGTGTACTATGCGTTATGGTTTTTCTTTTGTAAAAGGAACCAGCTATTGCTTTTTTGTAATGTAACAGTTTATCACTGTGAGTAGGGTTTCTCCATAGAGCCGACTTGTCAATTGGTCGGGTACATGTTACAAACACTTTTGAAAAGCTGAAGGGGACATACAGTAATAGTATCAATTTTTCTCAGTTTTTAGCAATGTTCTAACAACGTTCGCTCATTATTTGTACACTCTAAGTTGTGGACTTTGTGCACATTTGAGTAATCTGATCATAAACTTCTGTTTCACCTACCCCCTAGCCCTGCCCACTTGTCTGTTTTTACCTATGATCACTCAAAACATTTTCAGTAAAGCATGTAGGTTTTAAAATGGTTAGCTACCTATAATAATCTAATGTTATGTTTTCATACTTTATGGAGACATTACATTGAATTACATCGCTTCATGGTGACTGGCCTTCCTTTTTGGTCAGTTTATGCTTTCAACATATACGCTATCATCTTATTATTTAAAGGTAAAGTCATATACAACACATTTTATATCATTATGTTACGAAAAGCCAAAACATAAATAACACTAATTTTGGTTGAAGCCACATGGCAACACTTACTTTGGGTTTAACGAGCAAATCTTAACCTAGCTTAAGCCCCAGTCCTAAACATATCTGTTAAACCTAAAGAAAATGTCACTGCGTGGCTTGTATTGTATGTATGTAGCCTTGTATTTTACATTTTGACATAAGCAAAGGCGTGAAAACGTGCTTATTGTATGTTTTTAACATTTTGTTGTAAATCTACGTTTTCTACAAGATTGTGTTGTTTAAGGTAGACCTACAACTTGTAACTTTTTAGCCAACAAAGAGACTTAAATAACAGACTTGAGCAAAAGCAAAATTGTTGGTGTAAGTCATTGTAAAATGTGCATATTTTCTCAGAGAGAGTTGCATCTCCCTAAAATTGACTGTTCTGTGTCCTCTGCTTGTTTCTTTGGAAATCTTGTTTAGGTATAAATAATATTCTATGTTATGTCATGAAACTGATCTAATGATAAAAAATGCCCTCGACTAATGTTTTCTGACTTATGTTTTGACTTTCAATAGGATTATCTATGACATGATTTTTCACCCCAGAAAGTCACTGTGTCACTGCATAATCTGGAACTAAGAAGAATTTGAGAATTTTTCAAGGCTTATCCAGTTGAATAGTTCATTTACAAATGAAGATGAATGTCAACAAAGCACTTTACTGTGAAAATACACAAAAGAGCATCAAATGAAAAGTGGTTTGAATCATTATCAACACTTACCAATGAGGTGGTGTTCTTCTTCTTCTTTCCCTCTCTCACTTCCTGCTGCAGTATGGCTCGTCACAGCTGCTGCATTACCGCAGTCGGACACTAGAGACCAGGCTCACACTGTGCGTCAGACTTTTCCCATTACGGACATGCTTTAGCTCCTCTGTCATTTCTCAGGTGTTCCTCCTCGCTGTTGTTCATTAAAGGCGCTGCTGCTGCTGTACGTTCATTTAAACAAAGCGGACGGACGTACACACACAGAGGCTCGCATTGTGCTCGACTCACACGGGACAGAGCAGAGCTGTCTGGGAACAAAACCTGCTGGACAAAACACACTGGGAAACAGGCAGAAGGAGCACGTTTGACTTTAATTACGTCAGTGAGGCTATAGAAAGCATAACGTAGTCTTTTAAAGTGAAAGTAGCCTAAATCACACTTGAAACGTGAACTGTCCTCTAGGTCTATCAGCAGCAGAAGTGGATTGTTAAGCCTATTAAAATGTACTTATTTTATTTATTTATTTATTTATTTGAGTAGTTTTCTCACTCAATGCTTTAATTACCCAAATTTTACAGATACATTTTAGGGTTAACGCTTTCATCCTCTTTTTACGGCAAGTAACCTATGTTATATCAAACATATTATAATCAAAAGTTACTTGCTTTCTTTCTCATTGTAGAAAGAAATGTTTCTTTTGTGTTCTTATTCCTGAATATTATACATCTTTTCAAATGTTTGTCCCTTACATTTCATTCATTCAGTTCACAATTCATCTGTAAAGACTTCATATCGCTTGTTCCACAGCGATTGGATCGATGACTTTGAATATTAGGGAAAACCCGCTTCCTTAATTTCTCCCAAACATATAGACATTTTTAAGGTATATAAGGCACATTGTAGCTTCATTGCTGTTTTCGCTTAATGCAATTTCTTACAGACACCAAACTTTACAATCTTGAATTGAACAACATTTTTAAAGACTTTGTTGATACATGGTGCAGAGTGGATAGCGTTCTAGCCTCAGTCGACTCCTGCTCGACCCGGGCTTTCTGTATGGAGCCTGCATATTCCTCCCCGTGTCTGGGTGGTTTTCTTCGGGCACTCCGGTTTCCTCACCAACCAATAGGGAACGCTCGGTGCTCGTTGGAGGTTGAGGTCCAGGTGTTCAGGCGACTCGATTCTGCTGTTGATGAAGACATCTGGCTGTTTAAATGTGCTTTATATATAAATAAACCGTCATCATATCTAACTCTAAACTTGACTTCTTCAGAAACTAATAAAAAAGAAAAAAATACTAAAAAAAAGATTATGTTAATTATCAGTCAGATCTAGTTTACTCAAAAATCTAAATAATGTGTAAACTAGGCAAAAACATAAATATTAACATGTCAACAACATTCACCAGTGCATTTAAATCTGTCATGTGTCCATTTTCTGATTTGACTGCCAACAATAAGTGACATTTTGGCTGCTTACACAAAAAATACCTTATTGGGTAATGCTTTATAATAACTACACTTTCTTAGTCTTAAATAAACCTTAATAAAGCATGAAAAACAACATAATTCACCATGAACAAATCTAAGTTGATAGATGAAAAAGTTTAAGGCTTAATATCAAGTCCTACACCTCAACTCTAAATGTTAACCTTACACTGCTAAAAGCCCTTTTATTCTAGTTTATATTTCTTATTTCTTGCATAGTGTATTTAGTCAGACTTATTTTAAAATCAGTTTAGCTAAAGTAAATTGAAAAAGAAAGACTTGTTTCAGACAAGACATACATAAAATACTGTAATTTTAACATGTTGTTTAATGGACGCTAAACAATTTGCTTTGATAATGAATTGTTATTATTAGTTCAGGACTAGATCAGGACTTAGACAAGACTAAAACTGGATATACTAGACTAAACACAGTCTAAAACTGGTCTAAACATAGACCAAGACTAAAACTGACTAACCAACCAGACAGACTAAAATTGACATGAGCAGTAGCTTAAGACAAAAATACTTGATTTGAGAATATATACAGGTCTAAAACTAGTCGATAATTGCTAAAAATGAATCTTTTTTAGCTTATTTTAATTTTCAAAAAACTAAATCATCATAAAGTCTTAATATCTTAAAAGACAAAATGTGTTTGTTCAATTGGCAGAAGTAGATCTTGACTTGTTTTATACGTTTAAAAAAAAAATAATTTTTAACTTGTTTTAAGATGGTCAGTTTTTTTTCTATTGGCTCCTTAAATAAGTAGTTACTAATCTTGATCAAACATTTACATTCATCAAGTGATCATTTGTCCATGACAACATTATTAAGTGTTTACTAAGGCTAATTAACCTGTAGTTATTATAAATGGCACCAAAACTTGTAATGTATTTTTTCCTTACATTCATGTGAGTATGAGAAGTGATACATCTTGTGTGTAATTATTGTATGAATGCAGTTTCGTCCGCACTTGTCCTCTCCGAGCCTTCAGCGGTTACTTCCCATCCCTGAAATGATCTCACACTGTTGGGAACCAGGCCGAACAAACAGGAAGTGACGTCACGCGACAGGAAACGGCCCAGTTCAATTATGAGGACAATGCTTTTCAACACGGCTGCAGTAGTTCTGTAGAGGTTTTATTTTCAACAAAAAGTACAGCTATATCAGATATGGATTTTTCTTTTTTACAGCGAAGTACAACATATTCCCAGTGCTTCGGATATTACATCAAAACATATAATTTACATAACGGCCCAACTTCTCCGCTCTCCCATTCACAGTTTCTGGATTTGAATATATTTTTGTCAGGTTTTTTACCATTTCTCTACAACAAATATATACCGAACTTAAAAGTCAGCAAGAAATCAAAGAACAAATGAGTGCATATAATGGTGAACATAAAAACATGGAATCCAGACCTCAAAATACATGGTAATATACAATGACAGGATTTGAAAAATGGCAGTCTTCTTTGTGTCTTTGAACGCCTCTAAACATGGCGGATAGAAGACTATATTATAAGCTGTACCCTGACTTCATTATGTGACTGCAAATGTGAGGGTCCCCTTTACATCGAAATAGACAGACAGTGTAGGAAATAAACTGGGATTATAGTCCAATATTCGGGTGGATTTAAGATTGTAACATCCTCTCAGCTCAAAATGAGAAGTACATAACAAAATAAAAAGCCAACATATACATTATTCTTTAATACTGCATTCAATAAATACAATAAGAAATCATTTATCCATCAAATCCATGATGAATTTCAATGCGTCTATCTTCACAATTAAACCTATTTTTAGCTCTTTCTTCTGCTAATCTACACAACCCCCCATTGAGCGTTGCAATATTATAACTCCTATTTGGTTTACCGTGGGGGAAAAGAAAACATGATACCCGTTTTGCCCTTTAGCGGTTAATGGCATGCCCGAAAATAACCATGGAGATTGAACTAGGAAAGGGAAATGTTACAAAACTCGATACGTGTGACGGTGAAGACAGCAGCAGTGCCTCGTCGATTGTGTCGGTGACGATAAATAAAGCTACGAGAGTTTGAATATAAGGAAGTGACACGTGGACAAAAAGTAAATGTACAAGTGCAGTTTTGTGCAAAAGTTTTGGATAAACATTTATAGTTTTTGTAGAATAAATCCAAATTTAAAACTGAAAGAATCATCTGTTTCTCTAATAAAGTTGCAACACATTTTTAGTTTAGAATTTAGCATCTTAAAGTCTCACTTGGTTTAATAAAGTATTATGGTTGTCATTACATGATTTTGAGCTTGGCAGACTTTAATTAAACTGGCTAACCTATAAACCCATTTTATCTTGTCAATTAAATAAAACTATATCACAAATGAATCATTTAATAATAAATAATATAATATGATTATCACACTCAAAAGTTGAAACATTTTATTTAGATTACATCGTCCACTGACGTATAGTGCATAAATTACAACAAAATTAATAGTTAACTCTTCTAGTTTTTCTTATTCCATGTCAATACATAATCTTATAATGTAACCATATTGGTCAAAAACATTTTACAGGCGACTAGAGGTGAGCACATAACACAGCCAATCAGAGCACTGCATTTGTATCTCAAAGAGAAATAAATTTGCTTTTCATTTTGAATCATTTTGGATATGGTTATTTGACATTAGTTTTTTTAGCCTAGAGTTAGCATTAGCCATAGCCATAGCATGGCCATACAAGTTGATTACGTTGGAATGCTTTGAACTGGTATTTTTCACCTGGGAAATAACCCAGTTCTCAGTTGCCTGAAAGGTCGCATTAGAAATAAATGCACTAAATGGTTATGTGTGACGCAATCCTGAGCTCTATATCAGACAAAGTTTCAGTTTGCTCATTTAAACTGTCAATTTGAAATAATGCAGTGGTAACTTTTGCACACGACTGCAGCTGCACATGAAGTGTGTGAGGAGAAGAAAACCCTTATGACAAAATGAAACAATCTGTTTAGAGTTGTCTTAAAGTCTCATGCAAAATATTGGATGCCACAAGCATGCATTTTTACCTGGTACTGAGGTCTATACCGCACGCTAAACTAGAACAACATTCGCTTCCAAATTACCAATATCCAAATATATGATCTGTTCTTTGTACACTATTTACAGTGTGTTGCTGTTAACGTTAAAATAGATGATTCTTCTTTTAATTCATAATACTTTTGTGAAACCTAGCTAACTAATGACCTACGATATAGTAAATAAAACATCTCTCAGCAGAAAGCAAGTCTATGCAGCTTCTAAAATCAAAAACTTGTGCAAGAAATTACTGCTATGGGTGACTACTGTAATGTAATATATATTCATGTGTTTGAGTCAGACAGCACAGTATCTACTAGAGGAGGCCAAGTTGTTTTTTTGTCACTTCTTTTTTTTCGATTTTTATCCATACGCCAGGGAAGAGGAGGAGATTCCCAGAGCGTATGTGAGAGATAGAGAGATGCAGAGTCCCATACAGACAGGGGAAAATACATGACTAATTCAAATCTGCCCGTGAAACTGAATAGATAATCACTAGTGGTAAACTGGAAGGCACTGTTAGATCGCATCTCTCCCCTCGGCAGCAGATCGGGCCAGCAAGTGCGCGTTTGTGTGTGTGAGTGTGTTTATATATATGTGTGTGTGTGTTTGGAGTTATGTTATGGTGGTGAGGAAATCAGGGAAGGGAGTGTGAGACGTTGCATGGGACCTGAGGTTATAGAATGGCCTGGGAAAACCACTTCTTTTTGCTGTGCCAGGACAAAATAAGGGACTTATCTTTTGTTGTGATCTTAACTGGGAACAGTCTATGAGTGCGCTCCACGAGTATTGGCGTTCTTGGTAGATATCATATAATAAAAAATTTGTAATTTTGATGATAGATTAGATGTTGTTTCTTATATAGAGTAGGACTTTTCAAGTTTAAAGAAATTATAGTTTGGTTTAAGTAGCTTTTTCTCAATTTGGTAGAAAATACATTGACTAGAGTTTTAAAACAAACAGAAAAGTAACATAATCCAGATTAGTCAAGCAACTAAATATTTTATAGTTCGTCAACAATTTAAAAGAAAAAAAAGCAAATTATTTGTCATTCCAATAAGGTAAGTGTTAATCCTAAAAGTTTTCATATATATGTCAGTAGTATATTCACATAGAATTGGTTGTACAATTTCTTTCTTTCTGTCTTATTTTAAGCCAATTTCTCTTATAACCAGGTAAAAATTTCATGAAACAAAAGAAATATCTACATTACATAAACAATTAAATCATATCCAGTTAAAACAGCTCAAATCTGGATTAAAATTTTGATTCCAAGTCATTTTAAGCAAGTCCAGATATAAGTAGTTTTTGCAGTGTAGTAGCTATTTTAATAAATCTTCCAACGGGAGAAGAGAAATTAATGATTTGAAACAAACAATTAAAAAAGACAAAGAAAATTAAAATAATCTGTCACTAAATAAAAAATCCAGATAATATTTTTCGCAGTGCAGTTTGAAAAGAGAATGATTTGAAACGATTGAGCTTAAAATGTTGATCTTAAAATTAATTTAAGATAATTTCTATAGTCCAAAATATTTTTAAAAAATGTATGCGTCAATATTCGTGGAGGACACAGCATCTAAGAGACTCACCTCAAGAGACCAACTCAACCCATTTCTCAACTTCCTTTTACTGAAACATAAATAGTACAACATACAAAGCAAGTCTAACGTTGTTCTTTTCTCCAATAGATTATAATAAGCCTGTAAGAAGGCCAAAAACAAAGGACATAGCAGAACAATATATATAACTTTGTTCATCATAGTGAATAGTGAAGATATATTATGATCACATTGCACAAGTTGTCTGTATATGCACTGTCCATAACGAAAAAGTCTGTGACATGAGGTCAAAGTATAAACTCAGAAAGCATGGACAAACCTCGCACTTACATTCCCACATGACAAAACAATGCACGTTCATAAATTAACTTCCTTCAATGTCTTCTTTCTGAAACAGGGGGCGCTAGAGCGTAACAGCATATTCAAAAAACAGCAGCTTAGAGTGGCAACAACAACAAAATAAAAAGTGAGTGGGCCATTATCACAAAACAAGGGTGAAACCATTTGGTGACAAGCAAGAACAAAAAAATAATAATAAAACAAGAATATTTTTAGTCTTTGTAAACAATCTTGCGGTGTTTGATTGGGTGGTGTCCTAAATTAAGAAGCCAAAGTTTAAATCAATTGATTCCTATTAAAAGTGCAATGTGTAGTTTTCTGGTGTGAGACTGTTTCCATGGAGATGATATTGGTTTGCCTGGAACGTTAACACTGCATTAAATCTGTCTTGCCTTACTTTGGTTAGGCTGGGCAATATGGCCAAAAAAAAAAAAAAAAAAAAAGGTATGATGATTTTCTTGGAGCCAGATACGATTTCTTTTTTATGTCCATTTTTTTTTTTTTTGCCTTTGAGGTACAAAGAAGTGTCTGATTTTTAAGAAAGTTTCTACTTGTCAATGGCTAAATCCAGCTGTCAAAGGCTGTCTTTTGACAGATTTTCAGAGTGAAACAAGTGACCAAACCTTTGAAAATAAATCCCAAAACAAGCAACCTCAGCTCATCAAGAAAAAGTAAAGGCCTGGGTATGAGTATTTTAATTATTTTGGCATATTTGAATAGTTTTTCTAACTAAATACTACTCTTAGGCATGAAAATATGCTAAGAATCCATGTTTCAGTCATAATTGTTATACATTTTTTGTAAATCAAACTTGAAAATGCTAAAATATACCTCTTTTATGACTTGAAAGTGCAGCCAAAAAAACCACAACCTTCAAAATTTATAAGAGACTTTGAAAAAGGCAGATTGTCACAGAGATGAGCTCACAATTGGATTTTTCTTGCGATATTGCCCAGCCCTACTTTGTGTGTTATTTGAAAAAGTTTAACATAGATCCTGTTTGTCTCCATGGTGATATACAGGTTATTGCCATACCATGGAAAATTCCAGGAGAGGAAAGATTATTACATTAATATAAATTGTAGTTCCTCAGACCAGTACTTTTAGATGAACAATAATAGCTTCTGTATAATGTCAATTTGATTACAAGAAAATATTGTTTCTATATCAACCAGTAAAGTTACATAGCCATCTTAAACAATATAATAATGCTATATTAAAAAATCACAGTAGCAGCAAAACTAAAATCAACTCTCTGTCTACTGTAAAGACAAATTCAAGCTAAAGACATTACCTAAAATTGATTATTCCTTCTATGAGACCAGTGTTTGTTTATTGTCGTATATTTACATAGTTTGACTACATTTTCAGAAGTGATATGATGATGTCTTGCTGGTGATCTACACGGTCTTTGGTTTATTTTTTTCTTTAGAATAAGTATAAGAATGTAAGAACTCCCATGTCTCAATTCAGTGTACAATGAGCATGTTTCAAACTTGTAAAAATATTATGTAAAATCAGCCGACAAGAGAAGCCACAGCAACATCACTTATTGACTCTTCTGAACATGACTGAAGGCAAGCTGTCAAAACATGTTACCACGACGACAAATAAGCAAATACTGGGGAAACATTTGAGGGAATAAAATAAGAGAATAGCTTAGAAATTTGTTCAAGCTGCCATCTTGATTGTCAAATTAGCAAAATCCTGTGACTAAAGCTAATTTCTCCACTGGAAATATTAGGGATAGGTCTTTAGTTGATTAATCTTTCGATAGTAGACTTAGGTAAAAGCATATTTTTATAATGTAAATACTGTTGTTGCACTAGATAAACATTACAAAGTCCTGGCTTTACTTTGAGCGAGCTTATTGACCAGTATGTTTCGATAGAAAAGCTGCTCCTTTAGCTATATTTTTTCACATTGTGGCATAAGATGTTTTGGTTTTCAATACCAATGTGCCAAAGTCATTTTAACTGTCTATTATTATTAAACTGTGTAGTCGGATTTCACCTCTAGAAAGTTACATAGTGTCACTTTAATTTAGATTATACCAATACCAAACAGCAGAAATGAAAGTATGTAGTAAGGTAAAGAATTTTTGTAATTTAATTATTGTTTTAACATTAAACCTTTGTGCATAAACAGTTGTGTTTTGAGACAAAGTCAAATCCAATTGTTAAAGGTGCACCATGTAACTTTTTGACCAAAAAATAAACTTAAAGAAAAGCATGTTTCTCTAGTTCAGAAGTCTTTGTGGTACTAAAGAAATAATAAAACATGCACAACTTTATTCTGAGTGAGCTTGCATGGCCTCAGAATGAACTATTATATGGTCAAGAGGAGGATCTTTCTTTTTGATTTTCATAGAAAAGTTGCTGCTTTAGACATATTTTGAGCCTATAGCAGGGCTATTCAACTTTCTTTTAACGGTGGACAGATTTTTCGGTGGCCACTGACCTCTGGGCTGGAGGGCCTTGATGAGCCATCATGTTTGTTTGGATTCGCCAAAAATATTCTTAAAATTAGATAATTTTATAACATTGTAAGCTAATGCTGTATTAGAGTTTTGTGGGAAATTAATTAGAAAATATACAGATACTGATATGAATAAACATATTTTCTAATGTTTTGAAGATGGGTTCTGGGCCGAATTTAATTGGTTAGAGGCCTGATCTATGTTGAATATCCTGCAGTATCTATCAACACAAAAGTTCTAAAGAATAATTTTATCTTTCTGTTTTTATTGAATTGTGCAGTTGATTTTCCCCTCTAAATAGTTACACAGTGCACCTTTAAGTCAGACAACTGATCGGATCATTAACATTTGAATAGTTATGCAATATTTTACTTGGCTAATCGATCCTCGTGGTTTAGCTGATTTTAGTGGATCAAGAATTTCTCTGGTCGACTCAGCCCAAGAAAATACATTGTCTTATTCCTTTAGCCTGCTTAGTCTACGACACCACTCATTGAAACACAGCCAATCTGCTTACAAAGATTGATATTTATATTTGCATGCATTACAACCGGACGCTTATGCTACATATTGTATTCATCTTTCCCTGCACAATTGGCAACAGACTTCTTTTTTTTGCATTTGCACTTTCATTCACACACACTCTTATCTTCTATCTCCTCTGGTCCTGTTCACTTCTGTCGTAGGCGACCATTCCCCCTTGTGCTGGTTAGCTCTGTCTAATCTCTGCGTCGTGTTGTAGGTAGAATCTGTTCCAAATCCGGCGAGAATTACATTTGCATGTCTTTAATGAGGGGAAAAAAAAGTCGTCTTGAATATGTGCTGTGCCTTTTCGTCTTCCACAAAGCGAGAGAAATAATTAAGTCAACCAGCGGGAGAGTCATTTCTACAGCTGACGTGAATACAAGAATGAAATATTACTCTAAGACCTTGGCCAATGCATCAACTTCAGCTTTGTGTACAGTGGGGTTTTCTAGTAGAGGTAGGATTTTTGACCCAATGGGGATGAAGCGCCAGCACAGTGCTACGGGGGAGGTCTCTGGGGATAGGAAGAGAGAGACGCACACACGTATAAAAGTGCACCATAGCCTGCTTAATACCCTGTCAAAAGTGCTGGGTGAAAAGATGTAAATAATCTATTGATGCGCCCGATATTGATTTGTTCCCTGACCTGTTCGTAACATGGCCAATGGCGAGGATCCAAGTGGCAGCACTTAGGGGCGAGCAGGTGCAAAGAGAGAGAGGAAATACTATACGGAATGCAGACAGAGGTACAAGGTAAGCCCCAAAAGTAAGCATACGGTCGGCCTGAACATGAAGATACTTAAAATGTGACGCAAGAGCCATGATAGTATAATGCACTAGAATAAGGCTTGAAATCATTACGATATTACCTGCAGTTAATATAAATTCAAACATTTTTCAATTTGATGAGAGAGAAAAGAAAAAAAAATAAAAAAAAAAAAAAAAAAAAAAAAAAAAAAAAAAACAAAACCTTAATTTCATTTAAGAGTGTAGCAACTCTCATTTATTGTCGGTTTTGTGTAATTTTTAGAAGGTGGGGTACCTAACTTTTCAAATTGTAAAACCTCAAAAATCTTGTCTTTAGCACCCAATAGTGCAGAGGTTCTTCATCCTTTCTACCTCAAGGCCCGAATATTCATGTAGAAAGTAACCTGGGGCCCAATGTCATATTAAATGTATTGTATTTTACTGATTGTGCAGCCCTAAAGGAGGTGCTTGCGACCCAAAAATCACTTTAATAGTGTAATCTAGCACATTGTGACAACATTAAAATGCTGTACAAGTTCTCAGTCTAATTATAAAGCATTTTAGTTTTACTTAATAGTAAAAAGCATCGCTCTGATTGGCTAAGCCTGGATGGTCCATATCAGTTTCACTTTGCTGTTTGTAAAAAGCTGTTCTTAAATCTTATTTGCATCATGTTGACAGATTTATAAGAACTAGGAAGCAGACAGACAGATATACCTACATACTTCTGCAAAAAATAGGGCCAAATCTGACTCTTTGTCACTTAAGTTGCACATTTTGAACCAATTTTTACTTTGGAAGAAAAAAAAATATGCTGAATTTTTGTTGAATGCAATGTAGGGCTGCACAATTGGTGAAAAATATCTAATCATGCCTAATACATTTGCCTAATACATGTCTAAACTCAAATGTGGCCTGGGTATGAGTATTTTGGGGGCTTAGCTGTACAGATCAAGCAAAAAAAAAAAAAAAAAGAAAAGTATGCATACATAATATTAGTCTATAACTGGACGTTCCTTCATTTGTCCCATTTCAAGTTCCAAACGTTCACACAACTTCACATAGCAGCACATATTGTAGCATTTGAGACACAATCATAGACTTAACATGGGCCCTGTAGTGTGTTTTTGCTTTACCCAGTGACAAATCAAAAGCAAACGAAATAAAAGCGTCACAATCTTGAGGACATTCAGATGGGTACGAGCTTCCAAAATCCAAACTAAATGGGGTTAGTATAGAGAGTTTGTTATAAGTTTGCATTTTCTACCATTGGTAAAATCCATTCGCTGGTTCCATTTCAGCATTTCTAGTCCTTAAAAGTCCTTTTTAAGTAAATGTGGGTAAGTTTTTCTTCATTGGGGGTAGAACAAGATGATCCAGTGTTTAGTGCTTCTAAGAAAAATAGCTGGTCCTTCAAGAAGAAGAAGAAGAAGAGAGTCTCTATTTCTTAAATGGGGCTAATCTACTAAAATTTTGCCAGAATGGTGCCTGGCCTCTTTTGGATTGACTGAATTCAAAAACCTCTCCTTGTGCCATGTCCTCTGGTAAAACGTCGTACTGCCCCGCACTGAGGGGGTCCTGGGGGGGCGGGTACGAGGGGGGCGTGCACCGGTTTACACCTGGAGAAAGGAAAAAAGAGCCCAAAACACAACGGAACAGTGAAGGGTGGAGGGGTGGAAACAGGGATATCGGGGTAGAAAGAAGAGAAAGAAAAGTGGCAGAAGAAATATTGTCAGTTTAATATTTATAAGAAAAACACAAGACCTGTTTGAACAAGCAGATTGGACCCAAACTCATAATTAAACCTGTATAACCTTTAAAAGTTGACACTGGATTACATCAAGTTTAGGATTCTTGTACTTGTATTTTTGTGGTATACGTTGATATTATGGCTGCACTATGCTTGGTTCTGCTGTAACATGTCTGGTCATCTGATTTAAATAGAAATTGCAAATGGAAGAAACAATTTTATGGATTGGGAAAATGGTTAGATTATAGCCAGTAACAAATAATTTCAGAGTGGCCATTCAGATAAGGAAAAACACCCCAAAGACAGTAAACTGGGACGGAGGGGCATCCTGGCTCTCTCAAACCTGGGATTTAGTTCTGAATTCTTACAACAGATGGTGCTGTTGTCCTACTTTTCCATATAGAAAAACTGTGGCCTGATGCTTCTGCTGGTTTTATTTCACTTCATAAACACTCTCTGACATTGTATCACTGAGGTCCATTTGCTTAATGGCAGGCAGGTCTTTAACCAGTTGTTTCTTTTTGGTTGTTTTGTTCAAGAACAAGAAGTAGACAGGAAACATGTTCTGTTCTTCCGTTTTTCTGTGAGGTAACACACTAAGTTAATACTAAGTTAATACTTGACACTAGGTCAGGAGGAGAGCATATTCAGTCTGCTACTGGCACTCAGGTTGATTCTGGCCAAACACACCGCTTCGGTCCTGTTTGCTGATTGGTCGATTGTATTTCCTGTTTTTGGGGAGCCGTCTACAGTCTTGTGATATCTGACCTAGTAACTAAAGTGAAACAAGTTGAGTGGAGGCACTAGGTGGTGCCAGCCTGAAAAAACAAACAAACAAAAAAAAAAAAAAAAAACAGATCTATATCTGTTTTAATCTGATGACCAGACATTTCTGTGAAAAAACAGCAGCCAAAACATCTCAGAATTTAATAAAAGTCTGACCAAAAGAATCCTAAAATTATTTAAACACGACGTCCTAATGAATCTAAACTACACTAATGCACCTATATTAGCACATTAACTTACCAATTATACATACACAGAAAAGATACATGAATTTAACTGTAAAAGTGACTCTATACCTGCTGATCCTTCTCTGTCTAATCCAGTAAGATTCAATGCATTATTTCAGATAAAAAGGAACTATTATTGTTTGAACATCAAGAGAAAAAATTTATGTAAAACTTAAAAGGGTAATACATTTGATAAGATTTGAGTGGATATGAGAATTTATAAAATGAAAAGAACTAATCTGGCTTTAGCTCCTCCAAACCACTTTAGTGATTGTATTCACACATGCACATTTCTAATCACAATGCATAAAAAAAACTAATCCTAATCTACCATTCTCACTGTAAATCCTTCAATCTCTATGTTTTGTCTTACTACCCACAGCTAAACTAAACTGAAAACTATAAAGTTGAAACTCTTGAGTTGGTCCAACCTGCTGCGTGAAACAGGGCAAAGACAACACAGAGTCATGCCCACAGAGAAACAAGCATGTCGATGTTCACCATGATTTCTACACATTCCTACATTTATACCTTTACTATGACACACTATGGCTGGAGGATGAAGGCTGAATTATAGAAAGAAGTGAAATTCAGCTGTAGCAATGACACAAGACGCTTTTCAATCAAACCAGAGCAGACAAAAACAAATATATAGTCATGATAAAACAGGTTTGACACATAGGCTGGGTTGTACTGACTTGTATGATGTTTACTTTGGAAACTCTTTGAATGAACTGAGTTAGGTACAACATAGAGATGCACAGTTTGGGGAAAATATCTAATTGCAATCTTTCTGACAAATACTGTGATTGGAGTTGTGATTTACTGTAGAGTTTTAGAACTTAGACAAAATTGAATATGTTAATGATTTGACAATTTAATTGCAACCTATTCAAAAACATCTTTGTAGAGATCTAGTCTACATAATTAACAGCTGTTTTATGCACACAATCACATATTTTCTTGTTTGTGAAGAAAATAATGACGCTTCAAAATATGTAGCCTTTGAGATTTGCTTTTTGCATCCACTACAATTGCAATTTCAATTCTATTCTGATTAAATGTGCAGCCCATGTACATGTGACTTTGACTTTTAGCAACCTTTTAACCATTTGAAAACACAGAATTTGGGAAAAAAAATGTTTTTTGATTAAGTCTAAGAGCAGCAATTTAAGATTACTTTAGAACTCAACTTAAATGGCCTCATAATAATGTTGCCGTTTTGTTATTATTAAATTGACCTTCCTGTATGTGTTTTAAAGTCTACATTAGTATATCAGTATACAATTGTAGACATAATCAACTAATCACAATAAATCAATTATTTTTTAAGACATAATAGAAGTATGCTAATTACAGAGTCATGTTACTAAGTCTTAAATTGAATGTTTACACCAGTTTCTTGTGAAAATTATTTTGATAAACTATTTTTAGCAGTTAAGGACTCTTATCCCATCAGTTTGTGCCTCAAACCCCCTTTTTGACAGTTTGTAATATTGTCTACAGTAAATTTTTTTGCATTAGCATGGTCATTTTACTGCTATTTATCTGTGAAAACTGGTCTTTGAAGAGCACCTGAAGGTTTCCTCTGATACCCTCACGCTCCTGTATTTTTAACAGTGTGTTAATTATTGTTTAGAAATATACTTGCTCATTTGGTGTTTTTCATATTTTGATAGTTAAACTGACTCAGAATACTTGGCGTAACTTCAGTAGATTTAAAACCTAAGCACAATATCAACTTCTACTAATTTGTGCCTATGTTGGTTTAGTTTAGTTTAGACCCAGCCCCAAACGAAACCATTTTAAACTCAAAGAAAATTTCGCTCTTATTTCAACATATTTTTTTCTGATTACAAATACTTGCTGAAGGGGCGGAGTTTGAGACTTGTTGAAACTAGACTTGTTGAAACTTCGCCCCTCAGTCTGTCCTTAGTCCTCCAGGCTTTTTCCATTTTATCAGGTCAATTTAACACATTTATTTATGCTTTATGAATATTTCTTGTACCATTTTTACTTAACGACACTATTCTTGGCTCATTTTTGCAGACAGGAAGCTTGCAGTTGATTGCGGTTTGTTTGAAAAGCACCTTGGACACTTGAGAAGACATGAGCAGAGAGGCGACAGAAGCTGGTCATGTGCGCCGAAAACTACAGGCTACAATGTTGTTCAGCTACGAGTCTACAAGCATCACAATTAGAGGCTAGTCAATATTTGGAGATGAGATATTCAGGAAGTTGCCATGGCATCTTGTCAGGGACATTTTGCCAACCACAGTGTCGAAAAGGAGGGCATCGATTTGTGTTAATAAACCTGTTTGTCTTGGAGTGTTGAAATAATGCTTGTAAACAGATGGGTGGAAGACTTCATGCTACATTGCCAAGATTGTTATTTTTTTTTTTCTCATTTCTTTAACAGCGTATTTTCAATGGCGCTATGCAGTTGCCATGGCATCTTATTGTGCTAGCTCTAGAGTGGAGCGCTAGTGGAATATACCTTTATCATTTTCAAACCATGTCCATACAACATGGCCCTCTTTCTCAAGATGAAATCTACAAATGAATCTGAAATTCAAGAGAGTAGTTCACCTTGTGCCAGTCATGTACACTTACAGCACAGTTAAAGACACAAACAAGTGACTGACACGTGTAAAATATATGGGTCCTAACCTCGGACAATAGCGCTTCATATATATATTTGGGGTTATGGGTTATGGTCATGCTTTAAGTGGAGAAAACACCACTAATGGTAAATGTACAAACATCTATTCTAGCACTAACGATGGCTAAAATCTTAAAAGATCACATCAGCGGTTTTGACATGAGGGTCCCCTGTCCGTCTTGCTTCGTCAGGAAAATAAACTGGTCTGACAGCGTTTTCTGTTACTGAGATGAGCAGCCAGTTTTGTTTACATGATGATGATAATAATGTCAATTATTACACACAAGCTTTTACAGACATTTGACCAAAACATCTTCAACAGTTTGTTTGTAGTCTCAACTCAAGACTGACTAAACTATGTGACATTTAAGATATCTTAAGACTTCTACATGCCCCTCCTCCTCCTTTTTACAGTACCTAAAACGTTTGAGAAACCGAGGATTGATAAGCTGCGCCAATATTGGGCAGATATGTGGGGCCAGTAATAATATTACTCCCAAATGACGCACTACAAAATCACTCACAATCTTGTTTACCACAAACATGTGAGACACAAGGATGTGTTACAAATGTAACACATTCATCCATCTATCTTTAAGCTATAAAGCTTAATTTATATTTTAGAGAAAATGGGTTATTTAAATGTGCACTATGTAACTTTTTGACCAACATTAGACTTGAATAAAATAATGTTTTTTGTTTTTTTTTGCAGTAAATAAAGAATTGACTTTGAGCAGGTTTTCATGATCACAAAATTGACCAATATTTGTCCTGGAGGAGGGCTGTTATATGTTGTATTTTTTCACAGAAAAGCTGTTCCTTTAGTTATTTTTTTCACATTATGGTTAATGGTGTTTTTATACTCAATTAGAAAGTTCTAAAGCATGGTTTCAATGTTCTATTTCTACTGAATAGTGTAGCTGAATTTTCACTTCCAGAAAGTTAAACATTACACCTTTTGGACATTAACATTTACAAATTATGATTTGTTAAATACAAAATACATTTTTAAAACAGTAATCGCAATAATTAAAAAAACAGCTTTAAGAGATTTTTGAGTTAGTACTTAAGTGAGAATGCCACACCACATAAAATATGAAGACATATTGTACAACTTAATTTGGTATAAACATTACAACAAGAAATACCATTTATTTAACTTTTTTCGCCATCAAACTTCAATGCTTTCATGGCTTTAACTTTGGCTCTGCAAAATTCAATAGTTAAAATAGATAAATAAATTTAAACACTTGCCGTTAGTTTCATTCTCTAATCACTATTATATTAAGATTGAGGCACATTTTGCTTAGCATTGTGAGAAATAAATAAATGATCATGACATCCAGCGGAATCAGTAGGAAATGTCTGTAAAAGCTTTTATTAGAAATCCAATACATCAGCTGCTTTGATCCAGTAGAAAGAAAACGCTGCGCTGGCTTCCCATAAGTTAAAACAAGTGTGACACGAGACCCACATGCCCCTCTCACTGGTCCGACCCTTTAAACTGAACACATGCAAAATCCCTCTGTCTTTTCATTGATGCTTAACAGCTGCTTGTGTTGTGGCTATTACAAAACTCATGTGTGCACACAGACAATTAACTTAAAATACGGCAATAAAGCTGGGAAACATAAAGCGGCTTGACTTGGCTAGCGTACAGAGAGCGCAGAGCTAATCTAGGTCCATTCATAAAAACAAAGTAAGTGGTAAAAATTAAAAGGGGTTGGGTCAGGGAGGAGTAAACAGCGATGAGAAGACAGAGCAGACCAGCCAAAGGAAAAGGAAAGAGAGGATTCACCTGGTATCTTCTTGTTGCCTCACCTTTCTGTTTGGTCACCTTTCGCACTGTCATGGCCGCCTGTCGCTTCTGGTACTCGGAGATCTCAAAACCTGGCAACAAAGCAGAAGAGATCTTTTTGTCTCCGTTGGAATGTTGTTGTCCTGCCACCAATTTTTCCCTGTATAATCTTAAGCATTCATTCATTTGCTCTAGCCTTTTCCCTTTACGTATGAAACATATCTCAGTAACTTTGGGCCTTAGGTAGGGGAACACCCTGGACACAGTGGCCAACTTGTCGCAAGGTTAGAGGCAGACAATGATTCACTCTCTCACTCATTCTCAAGGGGAAATTTACAGTGATCAACCCAATCAACCTAAACATGGATGTTTTTGGAGGTGAGAGGAAGCTGGAGTACCCACAAGAACCATGGTGACACGAGAGAACATGCAAACTCCATCTAGGGACATGAGAGATGCTGGCTTAGCTCGACCTGGGAGTCAAAACTATAATCTATAATGACGTTTTCTTTGCAGCTAGTAGATGGAGCTCTATTTCAATTTCTGACAGAGGAAACAAATGACAGTCATGTGTGCTTTATTGCACTTTTTTATTGGTTCTGATCATGCATGAGCTACTCATTGGAAAAGCTTAGAAGCATGCACGAAGGATGAAAACAACGCAAAAAATAATCATATTATTCTTCAATCATAGTAATATTTTGTATTATTTTTTAAACTGGTAATTAGCATACATAGAAAATGTTTTTTTTTGATTGATGGCAAGGCTAATTAGGGATGGCTGATCATATTAGTATTGCGTACGTCGTGCATTTTTAAACAATATATTTCTAATAGTGTTACACTTGCCACCATTACTTTTAGGAAAAGTCTTTGTGTGACTGTGTCGGTTTTTAGTAAGAGCCTCATACAGTATTTATTTTTTTGAACCAACAAAGTAAACATTGAGATAAACAAACATTTAAGTTCATAACATCAAACATTTACATAATCATGACACATAAATAAGTGAGATTATTGGTTTTGCTATGGATGTCAAAATCTAAGTATTGGCAAATATTGACCACAGCAAGAGGCCAGGTATCAGACATTGGTATCAGCTCAAAAAGATCTATTTCCACCCCTCACTAACACTAACGTCTGCTGAGATGGACAGCAGCTATAGATTCAACACTGGAGTGCAGAATGTGGACCTTGTGCTGTAATATTTGCTACTGTCTTGACTGTGTTTGTTACAGGACTAAAACAAGACTAAGAGGTCATCCACTACAACAGACTCAGCGCTACATGATGTAACCAATCACGCAGCTCGACATGCAAAACCTGACAAGATATAAATCCACAGTGCCAGTGAAAAAAACAGCGTGGCCAAGCGATTTTCTCAAGCTACAGAATTATTTTTCTTTGACCAACCAGCAGACTGAATCAACACAACGGGTATTATAGGTAAAAGCGCTACCAAAGCACTGATGTAACCAATTATGGAGGGCTTCGTGCAAAAACATACATGTGTAGCAGTGCACGGAGGTGAAAACAAGTCCATGACAAATCCATTTTCTCCAGTATGTTCCCCTTCTTATGGAAAAGCCTTGGATTTCTTAGCCAGGACTAATCCAACCCAAAGTGAGGAATAAACCAAGACTAAACAGCATAACCACAGTAAAATTATATATAAAAAAAAATAACAAAAACGTGTGTTCTAACATACTGTTTATTAAACCGGTATGTTTCTGCTGACCGTGGTATGAACTTAAACCAAACGAGGACAGTCAAAGGATTACACCCACACAAGACTATTAAACATCTCTAAGTGCCACAGTTAGAGACATTTACATAGCCAACAGGGAAATGTGGCATGTTAATTCCAAGAAACAGGGAAAATCTACAGCAATATTTAATCCAGTTGCACCATTTACTCACAGAACTACGTTATAAACACTCTAAGGTATTGTTGACTAATCAGACGAGTTGAAGACCCCAATTTAAAATGTGTGTCTCCTTGAATAAAATCAGTGCTAGGAAAATGTATGTTTCTCTTTTTTTACCCTCACCCTAATTCCAGTCCTAAACTTAGCTGTAAAAATGTGCCTAAACTTATTCTAATTAACATTAACAATTGCACGCGGTATGGTTGAAACGTCACCAACAGTCATTAAACGACGCACATCTTGAGTTTTTATCCTGTTCCAACATTGCATTCTAATCAAAAACACAGCAGAAGTTTTGTGGGATCTTCTTCGTTTCCCTCTGAGCCTCAGAAAACACTATTCCAAATGACATCTGTGTTGTCAGATCTCTAACATCTTCTGGATTGTTTTTGGTTTATACATCTTCTAGACCTGATTTGAGCATTTCGACAGCATTAGTATACCAGGCAAAATCTCAAAATTTCCCTTGTGTAATTTCCTTTGCAGCCACTAGATGTAGCTCTAACTCAACTCCAAGAAACATATGACTGACACAAGGTATTCACCTTATTTTGCCCTGCCCATTTTTGTTGGCAGTGCACTTCCTGTTTAGCTCTGTTAAGGTAGCTAACATGTTTGCTGTCAGTCCTGCGGGACAATCTAAAAATAGATATATCAACATTTACAACAACCCTGCGACTGAATTCTACAAGCTAACTGCAGCTAAACTGGAAGTATGCTGTCAAAAAAAGTGGGCGGGCCAGAATAAGGTCAATACAACACCTATTTTAATTGATTCTAGTGAAAAGGATTCCAAAGTGGAAGTGCTCCGGAGCATAATAATAATGCATTATATTTGTTCTTAAAAGATGGGGTACTTGATTTTCATCTGCAAAACCTAAAGCAGGTTCAGCTAGATCCGATCTCTCGTAACTCCTTCAGCACATTGTAAGATCCACATGCACTATATTTTTTTTTAGCCTAAAACATTTTCACAGACAACAAAATGATCCATTACATATCCATGTTACAGCAGTGTGCTTCATATAGAAAATTCTCATCTTTACTGACCTCCTTTCCCACCCACTTGTCTGTATTTACTTGCAATTACTCAAAATTAGGATTGCAAGTAAAACATGTAAGGTTCAAATTGTCATGTAGACACTATCCAACAACAAAATGTAGTCATTTTTAAAACTGTGGCTTATTAAAGTAAAATTTTACAATGAAGAGGCGGGGCTTACCAGTTCTGCAGTTTTGAACAGGAAGTCATGAACCCGTTTCTATCTCTTTGCTGTTTTAATAAATTTTTGTGTTTTGCAATGAGCAAATATGAATTGTTGGTGTACTTTGCATAGTTTCATCCATAATATACGGAAAAATCCCAATACACTCTATCTCTTTAAGCATTTTGTGGAAATAAAATGCTTTTCATTTTTGAATTAGACAGATTTGTCATAATGTGCTGCTTATGCAATATACTCTTTGTGGAAAAGACAACATTTAGTCATTTGCAGGTAAAAAAAAAGTCAGGTGCCTCAGCTTTAAACTAATGATTTTCACATCTTTTCTTAGACCTCGTTGGGACAATACATGCACAATTAACCACAAGGGAAAGCCAATGTGTCCTACAAAAATCACATTAAACAGAGACAGAAACAAACCTATTTTCTCGTCTTCCAGCACCATCTTCCTCTCCTCGTGGAAGGCCCTGAGCCAGCGGATCTTCTCCTCGGGTTTCTTGGCCAGGAAGATGTGGATCTCCTCACTGTCTTTGTTACACAGTTTAAAGGCGTTCTTCACACTCACGTTGAAGTCATCGTCACGCCCGTCTATAGCGTCCCGCACCTCGTAACGGTCCATGTCGATGCGGCCCTTGTAGTAGAGAATGTCCCGGCGAATCAGATCCTGCGGGGACAGAAAGAGTTTGTAAGTAGTGATAAACATATATTCTAAACAAAAAGAGACAAAAAAGATGAAAGGTGAAGAACAACATGTGGTTTCTATGAAGGAATCCATCTTGTTTTGCTGAACATATACAGTACTCATCGTCAACAAATATCTTAGAGTTTACAATAGATTAAACTTGTAAAACACATTTAAGGCGACCTAAAAAAAACAAAACAATTCACTGACTTCCTGTTCAAAATTACAGAACTGATACCCCCTGCAAAATTTAACTGCAACATGAAAAATAAATAAAACTCAATTTTTATTGTTGAAAGGGGGCGACTTGACACTGTTGAACTAGAGCTGGGCAATATATCGAATTTTAGGATAAAGAGATTTGAAAGCATGCTGCAAATAGCATCTTTATTGCCATTTAAAAATCTAGTTTACTTGCATTTTTTTTCAGTCTGAATAGTTATTTAGCATAAATATTTGGTCAAATCAATGAAGCATTACTAGTTTTGAAAAGGAGGTAGAACGTGTCTTAGTCATATTTGATAATTAAATTAAATAAAAACATTTGAACATTCTGTTGTATTGACATAATACCATTTGAATATCATAATCGAGATGTTTTAGTAATTGCAGGATTACTGAAGATTTACAGATAAGTGGGTAGGTGGTGGGTGAAAACAACAATTTTCTGAGCACGAGCATTAGCTGCAAGACAAAACAATTTACTAACACACTTTAGAACAGTGGCTTTTAGATAATACAGTAGGTCTGCTTTAATCATCTTTTGTAATAAGTAAAGATAATACATGCTTGTCCTTTATTATCTACTCTGAGAGAAATTTGCCTTAGAGGCAGGAGGACATAAGTTTAACTCAAGCAGTGTAAACTATAGAAAATAATACAAAAGGAAGCTCTTATTTTTCTGCTCTGATTTACTTCCCATTTCACTCCACTCCAGGACACTCATATGGCCTTTTCTATACATGACTCTTTATATATTGTCCTATTCAGCCAACTTCAGTCTGAATGCCTCAATAACAAAATTACAATCCAGAGACACAGGCAGAAGCCAAGTTCAGGGCATAAATCTGTCACTTTTAAAGGTTCACAACCAGAACAAGGAAGTAACAACTTGTTACAGCTGTATACAAGTGAATTTAACTGTGGGGCACAAGGCTATCAGGATAAAATAAACTTTTATGAGAAGAAAGAAATGTCCTCATTCAAACTGTTCCAACTTTTATCATCATTATAATGAGGGCATGTTTCATGTAATGTTTTGTTAGTTTTCCACATTAGGCTAATATTTGTATCAGAATTTAAGTTTCCTTTCTTTGGTTCAAGAGCTTGTTCCCAATTGTTTAACCCATACAGTATGTTATGAAAAGCAGCGGTTTAGGTCAAATTGTATGGTTAGCTACTCGGGTCCTGCTGCTAAACTGGCTAAAACTATTATATTTTGTAGTTTTCCCTTTAACCAAACACCCTTGCTTAACTTTATCCATTACTCTAAATTGAATCATCATCCTTCTTGACTCGACACTTTTTGCACAAATCAGAAAACATGTTTGTGAAATTGTACAATTTGAAAATCAGTCCAAAAATAATGCTCTTTGATATAGCATAATCTGTATCGCGATGTCCAAATACTGTACATTGTTCAATCTTGATTATGTTCCCATGAATGAGCTGTATATTGCTAACAATGAAAAATTTAACTTGCTTTCATAGCACCATATTCTTTTACGAATACAGTTGTAGACAGTGGCAAAGACAACATCACAGTTAGTAGCATTTATAATCATTATACAGAAGCTGGCTGCTAATTCCTGCTGTACAGTTTTTCAATACGACTTCCGCCTCCATCCTCTACATCACCACTCATTACGTCATTCCTTCAAGCACTAAACCCTCTTCCTCGTCATCTCCAGGTTTGCTTTGGGAGATATAAATAACCGCCGCTTCACGAGGAGGTCAGAGAAGGAGACAGGCAGAAAGAATCGGACTTTAATGAGCGTGTAGAACCAATTCGGCATCTGTGTCCCAATCGGAGAGATAGACAGAGAGCGATAGAAGGAGGGAGAAAGGAAGAGAGAGATGGGGACCACATGCAACGCTCAGCTAACTCGCCCCGAGGCTCACCAATACACACACGGAGCAAGCATCCTGCAGACGGAAGCTCAGTACAGAGACGAAAATCTATAATTTATCTGTGTCTTCAAGCTGTTTTTATTAACGGACTGAGGAGAACATGCATGCGGAGGGAAAACATGAAGAAGTACATGAGAACAAATGTTGCAGCTTAAAATAATATTACTCAAGTCACATGTGCCCATACTAGTAATAATGCAGTACACATGTTCCTCATCAATGTTAGTGATGCTGTGACTCTATTTTAATTGATTCATGGATGTTTGAGTAATTAGGTGGGCCTGTATCTGTAACTGAGCGCTTTTAGACTTAGGATCTATAAATCTTTAAGAAAATGCAAAAAAAGAAATGGCTTTAAAGCACAGATTTTACTAAACTTTTTTTCATAGCTATCTTTAAACACTTAATATTAATCAATCAATAGTAATTCATACTATGTGCCCTTTTATTTGTGAAATATCATGTTTTTTTGCTGCATTAGAGGCATTTTGGAATGCTTAGCAGACATTGTTCCTTTAGGAGACAGTGTGATGTCATCATTTACAACCAGGAAGTTATTAAATCTAATAAATGGCTACATTGGAATAATATTTTAAAGACGAAACTTTTAAATTATATACGATGCTTCCATTTGACTAAAATAGCCTAAGCTGTTATCCGCACTTTAATGTCACGCTTACCCTCTAAACTCTTTCCACAAACACATTTCAAACTAAACTTGAGTGTGAAGGGAAGCAGTGTGATTGGTCTGAAAGCAGGTGTTCGTGATTAGCTTACAGCTTTGAGTGGACAAAACACCACATTGATACAGTCTGCATCAGACTGCAACAGACAGGGGAAAGTTAACATTGACAGTGGATCAGAACAACAGTTTTACCACTCACTGCTTAACAACTACAACTGTAAATGTGGACTTTAGGAAATATATTGTTTCATCTATGGATAACTACCATTGCTAATAGTAGCTGCAAGCTAAATGCTAACGTGATGCTAGTGCCGCTTGATGTTTTAACACCTTTCTTTAACTTTCTGTTTACTTTTCTGACACAATGCTACATCTACAACCATAATTTCAATGTGGTTGTGACTTGACTTGAATTAGTTGTTCTAAAAAGACACTTATTTAATCAAAAACATCTTTAAAAAGATTAAAATTTTAGGCTTTTCATGCTTTAACATTATGTTTCCAACACGACTTTCACCCTCAAAAGTCCACGTTTCCCAAATATGACATGCTGCCGATTGCCAAAAAAGTTATTTGTGTGTTCAGGAAACAAAAAATTGCTTTAGAATTCAGTTTGATTACATTGGCCATTCGAAATATTCTCAAAAAGTAGTAGTACAGTATACAACTGTGTGTAAAAATGCACACAACTAAATTATCCATCACCTTTTACATCAACTGGAGAGTCATTGAAGCTATTTTGAGTTCCCCCAACGCCCTGCTTAGCTTTTTTCCTCTTTTTTTTTTTTACTGTTTTGAAACTATTGATTTTTTTAGATGACGCAACATGTTTGTTAACCTCAGCGTGTGCCTGTGAACATGTCTGCGTCTCGTGTCCGCTGAAGCGTGAAGCTAGCTCTGACAGGAGAACACGGCGTCACTGCATTAAAGCCCAAAGAACCACGGCTACATTTGGAGAAAGGTGCTGAGTATCGGAGTGAGGCTGCTCTGTCTCATCCACAGTTATGTAATGTTCCACACACCCATCCACTTCACTACTGTCTCCTGCTTAGACACTGACGTAATCAAGGAAATCATTTGTTTGTACATTTGGTGATTACATAGATGTGCCCATGCCAAATGTCAAATGAGTCAAATTTGTGTTGTCCTTTCAAGTTTGTAATTTAAATCAATGTTTCCCAAATGAAAGTATTTGGGATGATTTTCAGATAACAAAACAAAGCTGACAGTGTATAGTATTTCAATTTAAATGTGTTTTTCGGTACATTATAGTTAGCAAATTAGCATGTTTCAGGTCAAAACCGTCACAAACTGAGGCCATTTTTAGCATAGTTGTGACATCAGTGTGGGCTACTTGATTGTTTTTGATCAAGAAACAGCTGCTCACAAACACCTGCTGTCAAACCAATCACACTGCTCCAATCCAACCCAGATTTATGTATAAAGCACTTTAAAAGCAACATGTTGACCAATGTGCTGTACAACAAAAATGCAATACAAAAACAGTATAAACAAAACAAACAAGCAATAAGCAGGACAATAACTGATTCCTGGTTTAGAGTCAGTGCAAAAAAGAGACTTAAATGCATTCAGTGACTTGTCTTGTCTTACATACAAAGGTTAGTTATTTAAGAGCCGACGGCCAGCAACAGATAAGGCTCAACCTCCTCCTGTTTTATTTTTATGTTTGGAAGAGCTAACACCAGCTGATTTGAGAGCATGAGCATGAGAGGGTCTGTACGGTAGGATAAGATCAGACAAATATTGAGGTGCAAGACCATTTAAACTTGAAAGCCCACTGACAGTCAATGTAGACGCACCAAAGTTGGAGAAAAAAATAGATACACCATAATTTCCGGACTGTAAGCTTCTACTTTTTTGTTTATCAGCTTGAAACTCTGCAACTTATACAACAATGTAGCTAAATTATAGATTCCTATTGACAAATGCAGAATAAATATACAGAATATAGAATTTTGGGGTTTTAAATCTAGTTTGTGTGACTCATATTCAGGTGCACTCAGAATTGTGTGAAAATTATAGTATCTAAGCTTCATTATTCCAAAGGAGATTTGATTGGTCAGTTACCCACACATAAGTAGCGATCCGGATAAATAAAAAATATCTAAAACAGGACTATTCAACTCTATTTTAGCTTGGCTAGCCTTGGCTTCTGGGACACCACTTTTAGCTTAATTTGGGGTTACACAAAACGAGATACATCTTAACACTGTAAAACAACATCTGCATCAAAATATTGTAGAAAAACAAAATACACAATACTTGGTCAACAATAAAGAGCAATCCAGACTCAAATCATGTCTAAAACAGGACCAAGCCTTGTCTCAAGCAGAATTAAACAAAGATTAAGCCAGGCACAAAAGAGTAACGTAGTGCTAACCTACAATTAATCCAGTAGATAAGAACATTATTGTTTGGAAGATGGGTTTGTCCAGATTTAAGTGGTTGGAGGCCCTAATTTAAAAGCACAATAAAAAAGTGGACATACTCCACTTTCACCCCTACTTTCACCTGCTCCTTTGCTTTTCTAGCAGCCAGCACTGTATGCAATGTGTTTGTGGGTGGAGATTAGGATTTTAATCCCACTCAATCAAATATTTCAGACTTTTTTTGACCATTTCATCATTTCCTCGTGTATAATTTGCATCTCATTAGAGACAAACTCAATATTGTCCAACCACGCAAGAATTGGACCACATCTGTGAACATTTTACAACTAAAAACAGGTGAAAGTAATAAACAACAGGTACCACTCTGCACACGGCTTATTGTAGCTTACCTTTTTGCAGAGGACGAGTTGGTGGTCGAAGAGGAAGAAGACTCTCTGCTGGCTGCGTCCGTACGGCTGATAGATCCACGACAGCTCCCCGGTGTAGATCAGCTCCGAGCTCCGATCCAAAATATCATCCCCCTGGACACAACATTACCCCATGATTAACACTGTCCCGCACAAACAGCCTTATGTCACTTAATGGAGCTGTAAAGTGTAATGTATAGCAATGAGTCATCTAATCGCAGTCGTATGCTCACCCTGAAGGGGCTATTATTCTGTTTAGACAACATTTTGGGAGGATTTGGAACAAGGCATAAGTTGTAGTGATTTGGGGTTTGATAGGAACAATGGGACATTAAGATAATTACTGTATGTAAACTTCATATTGTTATAAACTTTTAGCATCTGGTACAGCACAATTTCCTTTTTTGTGGGTTCAGATGTAGTTTTTGTTTTTTCTCTCAGGGGTTGTGACAGAGTTGACACTGCACAATTAGTGTAGAACAAAGAGTAATTGCAGTATTTGGGGGATTTAATGACCTCTGTAGAATCCAATCACTACATTTACTTACTATTTACAAAGCTTATCAGGCAGTTCATGTCCCAGTCTTCATGCAGGGTAAAAATAAATTAATCATAGGGCATCTAGGAATTTAGCAGTAGCCCTTGTAATTGTTAAACAGCTATAACCACACGTTAAAAGAGAAGTGACAATTCATTTATGTTGAGCTTTTGATTTACAGACAACAGGAACCACATTGTTCACAAGACATTCAACTGATACTATTGTTTCACTTTCACTTTAACACAGCAGCTATTATTTGGTGAATGTTTGAGTTCACGTCCAAATATAACAAATATTTTCTTCCCTGTCGAGCTACTGTGCACAGTAAAATGTCTCTCCTCTACTTCTGTCTTTATCATCACATGCAGCTAGACCACGTTGAGTCCAAGTTTGACAATGTGATGTAATAAAGCCAGATGGTGGGCAAGAGCCAGTTTTTCCAATACGAATTTTGTACTTTGTTTGGAAATAGGTTTTTGAGGTAAACAAGCTAATAAAAGACAATTCAAACAAGATATTTTGTCAAACAGAGTAGGTTTAGCCCTCTGCATGCTACAATGCAACTCATTTACTGCAAATGTCACTTGCAAAAAGATAGATATGGTAGCATGTTTGTTGTCAAAATAAAATCTGTTTCGATCAGATGTGAATAGATTTCAACCAACCGATCTGCACTCACCTGTAATACTCATAGGCTATTACGACAAACCACCACATTTGCTAATGTTAATGTTGGGGTTACTAAGTTTTAGTTAAATAAATTTTAAATTTAAATAAAAAAAGTGTAAAGTAGTAAACTTGTGTTTTCCACACAAAAAAAGTCTATTATGGATGAAGCACAAAAATTAGATTACTGTTTACTGTCTAAACTGACTAATAAGGATTTTTAGTTGATGCTTGTTTGCAAAATATGTGTATTTCTGCAATTGGAACAAAAACTGAATACATGTCAATATGAATCAAGTGTCGAAGGATTTATGAGAGGACGTTGTCATATTTAAAACCTAAATTGTGTTTGCAGAGTGAAAAATCAGCTATTCAACCTTTAATTTAGCTACATAACTTATTTTACTGTAGTGATTACCTTGTGCTTTTACATGGCAAATCTAAAAGGTAAATCCACACTTTATAATATCAAATCACAGTAAAAAGTGGAAGCATTGTTCAGGCCTTCTGACTAATATGCCAACTTGACTCAAGAAAAAGCTACAATAAAACATTGAGCAGACACGCAGACAGCTTGCAGCCAAAGTTCAAACCTGTGACAGGATAGCTAACCACTCTGCCACCATTATTACACTTCAGTCTTGGCTGAGTCGATCACATGTTGTCTTTGTATCCGTTGCCCCGGTGCACTGCCAGCGTTGTAAATAAACAAACCCAAGCTTCTCTAAGAGCCAAAAGTTAGTCGAAGCAGCTGCAGCTAACTTAGCCGCCATCTGTGCCATGAATAATAATGCCTTACTTTCACTCTTTCAAACGCAAAGACTCATGAAATATTGAAAGCATAACACTGACTTTTTAAATACAGTGCTTTGGAGAATGAGCTTGGTATAAAACTGCAATGAATTAAAGTTGTACTATGTGACTTTTCTGGTGTTACACAAAATGAAATATAGCTTTTACATAGCTTTCATTTCTCTATGCTTATGAATGTTTGTATAGCTCAAAATTACTACAAAAATAGGGCTGCAATTAGTCAATCTATTAATCACAACTACTTCTGACACGTACCTCCCAGTCCAGGACGGAGGCTTGCCACTGGGCGATTTTGTCGATATTTTCCAGCCTCCTCTTCCTCTCGTTGATTTGCTGAGTGACGTTACGCATTACAGCTAAAGCCGCCGCCACGTATCGATAGTCACTGTAGAGAAGAACAGAACAAGTAATCATTTACAAGAAGCCTGAATCCAAATAAGACAAAAACGTGATTAGTGTGAGAAGAAATACAATACAGTTAGTCATAGATATTGACATCATGACCAAACCAAACTATGATGAATAGATAATCATGTCAAAGAGACAGCTATGAACTTTGTGAATTATTAAGGAAAGTTAATTAGACAAAAAACAGCTTTTAAAAGTGCTTTACATTTTGGTTTACCTTCAGTACAGAGTGAATTCAGTATGGCTTAGTTGTAGCCCAAAGCTGGTCACAGTTATTATTATTTTGATATCTTTTGATTTTATTGTGGTCTAAAAATATACTGGTCAATTGACTAAATAATCTTGAATAATTGTATACATTTTCTTTCCATTTTGGACTTTAAATAAAGACTGAACAACCCCTTATTTGCCTCGTTTTCCCTAAAACACCTGAGTAAAAATGACTAAAAGCACAAACAATTGTCTGGACTCTTTATGAACCAGAGGCTTTGTGGCTGTAGCCTTTGATGCCTGTTTGACTCTTAATTAGACGTGAGAACAAGTGCTGCACAATCTGAATAGCCCCTTTCTGAGCCTTTGTCATTAGAAAGGGTGGGGCTGCAATGGTGACACCCACAGTTTCCCAATAAATTTCTATGCAAAAAATAAATACTTTAGTAAGTGGTACTAAAGAAACTAAACGGTTTGTAAACTCAACATGACTTCTGCCGAGACTCTCACCACTTATAATGTGCAATAAGTTTCCACCAGTTGTCTCTTCAGGCTAATAACTAGCTGCTAACGACCATGGGATTAATAGGGGATCGCTAATGCTAACAGTTAACAAAACAAATACAGTGGATCCCTTCAGTGTCATGGAAGTATATCATATGTCCAGAGTCCTTCATGTAATAACCTTCAGTAAAAATCAGCACTACTGTAAATAATGCCACGCAAGTGCAGTTTGCTGTGAGTCTGTAGTTCTCCACTTTGTACATAACTAATTAACACAAATTACACAAAAAATCTGTGTCAGTGTCGTGCTAACTTTCCTCCCACACTTTTCTGCAAATTACATTGTTTTGGCAATTCCTCTTCAAAAGCTAAAGGTAATTTAACTAAAAATGACTTTTAGGGACATTTATCATTTTTTTTTATTTATGTGGATCCAGTAGATCCTTAACATGTTTAATCACATTTATGTTGAACTAACATAATATCATTGGAATATTGTAATGGACATACTGTATGCCAAAGCTTATTGAGATCCTAATTGTTTTGGTCAACTTTATGATACAGGAAGCTTAAACCCATGAATACATTATCCAAGGTTTTTATTTCTGAATGAGTAATTTTTCACACATAGACTTCATTCACTACTCTCACTACTTTATTTTTTTGGCAGTGACGTTGCTTGGTTACATATTCTGGCTTCTTCGCTCACATAGTTGTTAATTGAGTATTAAACTTGGAGCTTTAAGGGACAGGCTTAGTCTTTAATATAGGCGCGTAAATGCTTTGGAAGTGAAGACAGATAGCCTATTAAAACACAGGCGCTGTAAACTTGGCCGATGGTTGTAAATTTACTTCAACAGGCCAACAACAAAGTGCAGTTTAATTGGCATCAGCCTCTCGTCCTATACCCTCAGTTAACTCGCTGACTGCTCACAGGCCAAGACAGGTCCCAACGGTTCCTACGACAAGATCTTGTACAGCGGTAAACTTACGGCGCTGACAGTGACACGATTTATTCTGTGCCAGTCAAAGTAAATGTACAAACGCAGTCTTAAATCAAAAAGTGCTGGAGCAGAATGAATAGCCCTGCTTCTGGTTCATAGATTTACTCCTTGTTTAGGCTTTGTGGAGTCAAAGGGGAAACTAATGTGAGTTGTTGCCGTTTCACCAACAAAGAATGAGAAATATATTGTGAGTGAAAAGTTGCTGTATAAATATAAATGTTTTTGTATAATTTGTTTTATTTTAAACTGTTATGTTGCAAATAATCCTGTTATATATTCCAGATGAATTTAGTTGAGAGTTTATTTATTGAATGTTTTATGCAGAAGCTTAACATAAGGTTTTCTCTGCCAAATGGGTTGGCAACAGTAGAGTTTTAGAAAGCATCTTGAAAACTTGGAGCCAAGAAAGCTCAGTTATTTACTTTTCATTTTGGATATAATAAATATGAAATACATTCAAGGTGTTGTGTGTAAGCATAGTAACACATTGCATGTATCTCTACTTCATTTATCCAAATATGTTTGAACCTGTTTGTATGTTATCCAGATTATACAATTTGTCTAATTAGAAGAGGACCCATAAATAATGTGTGCATAACTATACTTGGCTCTTTGATTTAGAGTTGGTTCCTCTCTTGGTGCAGAAGGTTGCAAAGTGAACTCAAGCGACAATTTATTACAAATGCTGTGACTTTGTTTACTCCAATGTGATTTTTTTAAGGCGCACAAGGATCACTGTATGGATAACAATAAAAGGTTTTATATAATTACATATAAGAGGGTTTTTTGTTGTTTGTGGTTGTGACCAAACACCTGAAATTCTGCCAAGGATGATAAATAAAATATTTCAGTCTCTAGAGGAAAATCAAGGCACTGAAAAACATAGGAGAAAAATCATCTCTCTGTTTCTCCCAGAGACATTTAAAGCTTTAGTACCCGACTATTTAGTTGTAAATACAGTACATTTTGTCTCCTCCATTAAAAAGTGAATTGCAAATGCAGTAATTTGTGACTAAATCAGACAGTTGTGTAGTGTCTGATTGAAATTATAACAGTACGGTAGAATTTTACTTCTCATAGATAGCCAAATGCAGCGCTCTGATTGCTTGTGCTTGGATGGTCTACTTTAATTTCACTTTGCTGTCTGTAAAAAGATGTTCTTAAGCTGTAAATGCAGCAAAAAAAAAAAAAAAAGTATATATGTGGATATTAATCCTGTGTCAAAGGATTGGTGATAGCTTGGAAGTAGTCAAACCCACTTCTTATTTTGCTGCTTGAAAAACAGGTACTTCAGCTTTAATGCCAGGCAGTGAAGTATTGCATAGGTGAAGAAAAAAATACTCCTCGTGCATTAAACATCATGTCATCTTTGTTTCCGAAAGCTAACTTCAACTGCTAATGAGTAAAACAACTGTCTAATCTTAGAAATGATAAGTTAGTCCAAAACATTGTCATGAGTTCACTAAAATTGTCAATGTTCTTCCTGTTGTAACAGTTTGATCTCTGACAGGTTTTCAAAATTGATTTACCAGAAGCACAGACAAATGAGCAGAAATGCGAGTGAATTTGACAAGTACAAAATGTGACGGCTTCTACGACCAAATCAGAGCATGTGTGTTGGTCAGTGTCTACATCAATCTTGCTCAAATGGACAGTGAACATGTGACGACGCCATGTTTTTCTTAGATTATGAAGGTATTTTTGTGTTTTTCTTTTGTATTGCCGTCCACATCGTTAATTCCAAACTGGCGATCGAGTATCTCACATCTTAAAGCGCTAATCCAATCCATCACTATTGTCGATAACGTCCCCAGTATCTGGCAACTCCGCTCGGCTTCCGACAGTGTAACGCTGTGATTTGGCAAACCTGGCAACCGCTCTGGCATCTGTCCCTGTCTCTGGCTCAGTGACTTGGAGCTGGACTCTTCTTTCTCTTCACTTACAGCACATTTCTGCAGCATCACGCCCGGGTTTGCACATCTGGACGCTCCGGCGAGAGTCTGTTAGCCGAGATAGCATCTGCAAATGTTTAGATTAGGACTGAGCTTGTCTGTGCGATGTGTGAGTGTGGAACAGTGAACTGGTGGAGCCACGAATGTTGTCTAATCTGCCAGCGGACGCTATTATCCAGTCTGAGCAAGAGGATCTGACGACAGACTTCTGTTCTGTTGTTTAGACATGAGTTTAGACGAGTGCTGGCGGCAAACAAAGATCTGGATTTGGGAAGAGAGAAAATGGAAAAAGTGCATTTCTAAATATCTCTCTATGTATGAAAATTAAACACTTGAACTCTGTAATGGTATTGGAATTACAAATAACATAATCTACTTTGCTGATAATGTTTAGATAATTCTTTTCAAAGCAAAATAAGGGAGCTGAGGCACTCAGGGATTTTTACAAAAATTTAAAAGCCTTTATTACACATGGCAAAGTGTTAAAAACGCCTACGCGTTTCGGCCTGCTTAGGCCTTCATCAGGGCAAGTAAAGAAACAAAATGGCTGCTGGAGCTCTTTTATATGAGGCAGTCATGTGATCCAGTCACATGACCAGCTCAAAGAGTGCAAGTGAGCAAGATAGTTACAGGGCAGCAAGCACAACTGCAAAACAATTTACAAAGTGAAGATTTACAAAGAAAAAATATATATACAGTATCTATTTACAAAAATGGAGTAAAATCTAGATCATCATTCAACCCAGGAAATTCCTTTGCTTTCAAAGTATATATCCAAAAGGATTCTCTTTGTAAGAGCAACTTCAGTCTGTCTCCACCTCTTATAGATGCTTTAATATGTTCGATTCCAGATATTTTTAGATTATTAGGGCTCCCATGTCCAGCCTCAGCATAGTGTACAGCCATACTATATTGAAGGTTGCCTGTCTTTATGGCATTTTTATGTTCTGCAAGTCTTTGTTTTAATTTGCGCTTTGTCCTTCCAATATAGAAGCGCCCACAGGGACACTCCAGTCTATACACAACAAAAGATGTGTTACAGTTAATAAATGAGTTTATATTGTATTTTCTGCTTGTATGGACATCATAAAAATAATTTGTATTTTCCATATTCTGACAGTGATTACAATTGCCACATTTAAAATTTCCAGTTTTTGTTGTAAGCCACGTCTTTTGTTGTATAGGTGCAAGATGGCTTTTGACCAATCGGTCACTCAACGTGGGTGCTTTTCGAAAACAGATGGTGGGTTTGTCTGGCAATGCTTCTTTAAGCACACTGTCACATTTTAAAATGTCCCAGTTCTTTTGAATGATGCCTTTGATTGCATTTGCTCTGTCACTATACTGGGTAACAAAATGGACTTGACTAGCATCATATTGTGCTTTTTCTTTGTGAATTAACAGTTGTTCTCTCTTTAGGTGTTTAGCCTTTTGATATGCTTGGGAAATAGCATGAGATTTATAGCCTCTCTCCTCAAACCTTTTAGTCATGTCACTTGCATTAGCTTCAAAATCTTCATCTGAATCACATATACGTTTTAGTCTTTGAAATTGACCGTATGGTATATTGTTGATTAATTTAGGTGGATGAAAACTATCTGCTCTGAGCAGCGTATTTCGATCTGTAGGTTTTCTAAATATTGATGAATGTAGTTCCCCATTGTTGTCCTTGAGAATTTTAATGTCTAAAAAGCTAATTTCAGATGGAGAGAAATCCAAACTAAGTTTTACATTGATGTTAGTATTATTCAGATATTGATGAAATTCTTTAAGTTCCACCTCATTACCAGACCAAAAAAATAAAATATCATCAATATATCTTCCCCACCATATAATTTTGTCTCTGTAAAGATTAAGATTGGAATAGACATAGGTTTCCTCCCAAAGACCCATGAAAAGATTAGCATAGTTGGGAGCAAAACAGGCTCCCATGGCTGTGCCCTTTTTCTGTTTGAATAAATCATTTTGAAACAAAAACACATTATTATAAAGAGTCCACTCAGTTAATTTACACAAGAAATCACTAGGAGGCAGCTCTTTTTGATCTCTTTGGGCTAAATAGTATGATACTGCATTCAATCCATCTTTATGTTCAATATTTGTGTACAGTGATTCAACATCCATAGTTACTAAGTATGCAGAGCCAATGTTCTTTAGATCACAGATTTTATTCAGTACTTGTGTGCTGTCTTGAAGAAAAGAGGGAAGGCTCCATACAAAGCTTCTTAAGTAGGAGTCAATAAACTTGGATACTGGCTCTGTGAGTGACTCATTCCCACTTATAATCGGTCTTCCAGGGGGATTCACTGTGTTCTTGTGAATTTTTGGGAGCATGTAGAAGGAGGGAATACGTGGATTTGGGGCTGTGAGATACTTGAGTTCATTTAATGTAATCCAATCCTGCTCTTTAGCGGAATTGACCATTTCAAAAAGTTCTAATTTCATTTTTTCTAATGGATTTGTTGTTAAAAGTTCATAGTACTCACCATTGCACAATTGGCGCTTAGCCTCTGTTATGTACTGGTCCCGACCCCACACTTTAAGATTTCTTTAAGATTTTTGAACAATGTTTAGATAATGTTTAGTCAATCTGTCAACTACATTTCTATTAGTCAACTTTCTTTATTTTTTAGATTTGTAAGGATAAATAACACATACATTACAGGACAATTCAAACTTTTTCTCTAATTTGATGCTGTATGAATAAACAGTGTTTTTATCACAGTTGTTTGTTAAAGCTGGGGTACTCGATTTTCATACTGCAAAACAGGAACTTGGTATTTATTTTTGTTTTTCAAACTACTCTCTAACTCAAATCATTCAACACATGGTTTACCTGGAATTACATCTTAAGAGCAACCTTTTCAAAGTGCGGAGTGAACCATGCAAAGCTAATAAGGGGCCAAACACACCGCACGAGGATTTTGGAGCGGAACGGCAAGCGAAGTGCCTCGCGCAGGCAGGCGCCAGGCTCGTTTCACGTACGCGCCTACCTCTGTGGGTCAGACCTTGCACACAGCATACCAAAGCGCCGAGCAGCCGCGCGCCCCGAGGCGCAGCCAAAGCCGTGCGCCAACCCAAAATACGCTCCGAGCGTATTTTTCCCGCTCAAGGCTCGCACAGTGAAGCGGTTTTCAATCAAATTGCACAGAAAATCTGTCTGTATTGATGCATTTTAATCACTCCAGCAGCTCTACAGCCCAGCACACACTGACGAAACATCAAAAGGAAAATCTGACTCAGACTGACAGGGATTTTACACTTCTTTTTTTCCTTTCAAAAACTCACACGTCTGACCTGACCAGCCCATAGAGATGATAAAGACAAACATAGATGACCAACTTTTGTTTCAGTGGAGTTGTTCTATGAGCTGTGCTCTGCTGTTGACTTCCTCATAGGGAGACACAGAGGCAGCAGCTGCAGCCGCTTCTCTCCTCTCGCTCCCGGTGTGTTATCACTACGCTCTCCGCCAGGCAACTTGCTCGCCCAGAGCGCGCACCTCTCGCTCACGCGTGCGGTCTGTTTGGGTTGTAAGAGTGCTGCTTTCATGAACAAATTATTTTAATAATCGATTCAAACAGTACACGGCTGTGAGAAGATATTTTTTTCCCTCCTTTTTGGTAAAAAAAAAATTCACCAATTTTCAACAAATAAAAGTCTCTGTGTTAATTGACAAACTTTCATATTTTTGGGGAATTAAACTCACAATTACTTTTAGTATCAATTGTCCCAGTCTCACTATAGATTTCTTTGATAACCCTTTTGTAGATTTGGGTAGTTCACTTGTAAATATTTTTTTAATTTTATTTCACCTGTCAGATCTATTGATATCGAGGTATTACTTTATACAACCGCTCGTACAGTGTCAACTCTGAAACATTCCATGCTACAGAAAAAGAAAAGAAAAAGAGAGCCTACTTAAGCTGGCTGCACCCTAGAGGAGTTTTCGATCGTTTGCGATTTTTAGACGTGTCAAAAATAGAACAGGCCACAGACATAAGGACATTATTTTTCTCACAGCCGCATCACGTCACATTAAGAACAGAGATGACTCAGACTTGGGGAGCGCAGCAGCGAGAGGAGAACAGTGCGTATGTCACGTGATCGAGCGCAGAGTGTTTTCTTTCATGTGCACGGTTATGAAAGTTAAACAACAACAATGATGAAACGCCAGTGGATTGAGCCAGGTTTATGAAGGTCACAGGAGAGGAGAGGTTAGGAGAGGTTACACTGATTGCGTTTTGGGCATCAAATTAAGAATTGTGTATTTATTTTTTACAGATGATGAGGTTTCTTAATTATACATTCTGGTGTCTGTTCTGGTTCTCATGTTAGTTCAGCATGTGAACCTCTCGATGATGCATCCAGACAAATAGTCGCAGTAATGCACAAGGAGAAAAACAACCAAAAATCTCTTACACAAATCCTTACTCTGGCCTCACCTCCCCAAACTTGGGCCACAATCTCTGTAGTTTGCAAATGCCTTTTTTCAGAAAGATGAGTTTCCTTCAACTTTGAGAAACTGGAGCGAAGTATTGCATTTACACCACTGTTCACTATTTTGCAAACAGATAGAAACGTGCTCCATTAACTTGTGTCAACCACCAAGCTACTTTCATATGTAGGCTACAGGAGCAAGACATTGTTACTTTATGTGATTAAAAGCAAAAGCAGCTCTTAAATCATATCCAACACTTTCTGTACACCTCAAGATTTGTACAGCATTTGTTGTATTGCTAAATCCTAACGCTGATTCACTCCACAATCAAGGCAATGGACATCATCATCCTGGGATTTAACTATGGATTTCCACTTCTCTTTTGTAAATGTACAGTACATGCCAGATTTTAGGATGAACTGTTGTGTTTGCTCAGAGCCAAGAGCATTTGTTTCAGTTCATGCTCGAGTAAACTGTGTCAAACAGCTGCACGGAGCACATCTGGAGTCTCATGATGCAACAGTGTCTGACATGAACTGATGAACTTCTGCTGCTCTTAACAAGTGCTGGAGAAAGATTGGACTTTACATCAAAGTACATCAAACAGCAAGACCAAGTGTTAAGCTTTCAAGTTGGAACTATCATTTGTGGAACATAGCAGGATTATTTTTTATTTTGAAATACACAATACATGATGAAGTTCATAAAACATCCAAGATATAAATTACTTACAATATTGGACAACATTTGCTTATCTTTTAAGGCCATGTTTGGTGAATAAAGCAACTTCCATAAGCCACAATGAACAAGTGGGTAAAAGAGGATAGTTGTCTCTGTGTTGTATAATATTGTAGAACCAGACAACAAATAAACAAGGCACTCAGTCCATTTGTAGACAGTTAAAAAGCCTTTAGCTGCAAGAGTTCTAACTGGTACAAAAAAACGAGACCACATCACCCCAGTACTACAAGATCTTCACTGGCTTCCTGTTGAGTTCAGAGTCAAATTTAAAATTCTGCTTTTAACCTATAAAGCCTTAAATGGCATGGCCCCCTCTTATCTCAGGGATTTATTATTTCCGTATCACCCCGACCGTCCACTTCGCTCGCAGGATGTTGGGCTTTTGGTGGTGCCCAGAGTTTTTAAAAGTATTGGTGGCAGAGCATTTAGCTATCAAGCTCCCCTGCTGTGGAATCAGCTTCCTGCACATATTAAAGAAGCTGACACAGTCTCTTCATTTAAGATTAGGCTCAAGACACTTTTTTTGCAGCTGCCTATGGGTAGGCCACTATTATTTTATTTCAGTATTTATTTATTTATTTATTTATTTATTACTATTTTTAGCTAATTGTGGAAAGGGTGGGGAGGATTGACATTTCAATTATTTTGATTATTGTTATCTTTGTATTTGTATTTAATTGGTTTTAATTCAAAACTGTTATTGATTTTAAGTATTGTTGTTTTATATTTCTTGTGAAGTCCACTGGGATGGCTGTTGTTGTGATTCTGGGCTATATAAGAATACATTGAATTGAATTGAATTGAATTATTCCATTATGGATAATTCTTATGTGGGCCTACATTGTCTTCATCTGGGTACAATAAGTCACAATCTTGCAACGTTAGTTTAAAAATACTGATTGAGTCCAGCAGATCAAATCTGATGCTGTTAGTAAAGATCTAAATCCGGATGTTTTATGAACTTTACCATGTATTTGAATTGGAGTTTTACCTCAATGACTGTCTGAAGATGTCTACAACCACAATCACACCTGATGGGAGTCACAATCTACATCTTTGCCCCGAGGAAGCTGCTTTGTTTGCAACCAAACGTCGGCCTAAAATCTAGCAGTCTAATATTGTTAGTAAATTATACAATACACTGACTATACACTCAAATAAGTTAGTTTAGCCAATTACGACATAACAGTTCTAGAGCGACAAAGTGCTTCACAGATAAAACACAGTGACTTTGGGTCTTGCATGTTCTACAGTAACAGGTAGAACATGCAAACTCCACTCAGAGAGATTGTGACATGTTGATTTTGTCCAACCCAGGATTCAAACCCACAATCTCTTTATAGTGAAGCCAGAGCTCTAACCACAAAGATACTGTGCAGCAATGCTTAAACAAAAGAGGATTGTAATAAATAAATACACAAATAAATAAATAAACAAACAAACAAACAAACAAACCATTAAATAAATAAATACATAAACACATAAATAAATACAAATAAAAACAAACTGATGGTTTATTATTTTTGCTCTTTTTCCTCAAAAAAGAAATAGCTTTTGAAATCCAACAAGACTTTTAAGCAACACTTGAACTCTGGATAAACTGGAAAAAAGACAAAAAAAATTAATAGAATCCTTTTACAACTAATCAGCAACATTTTGCTTTTGTGGAGTTGTTTTATTCCATTCATACTTGTTCAAAAGATTGGGTTCATTTTCTAGATCAAGGCTATTCAACTTAATTTTCCTGAGGGTCAGGCAGGAGGGCAGCTGGTGGAGCATGAAAGTCACTATTTGTATTCGATTCACACAAAATAAAATATTTATAACGTTGTAAGTTATTGCTGTGTCCAATTGTTGTGGTAACATTAAATGCAAAAGACATTAGAGACAGATTCAAACCAGAAAACTTAATGGGTTGGTGGCTTGATCTGGCCCCATGTATGAGGGAAACAGCCAGTTTTTACCTATAAATAAGATTGTACTTTGTCTCGAAAAAGTACAGTTAAATCCATTAACTTTGTATTGAGACATAACATGTAACATTTTTTATTTTTTTTTTTGAGATTTAAACAAGTTCCAACATCGCTTCTTTGTCAAAAACACAAATGAAGTTCTGTCTGTAAGACACAATTCTTTTGCTTCTGAGCCTCAGAAAACACGGTTTGGAATGCCCTAGATCTGTGATGGCATAGGTGGAGATCTGAGCTCTTCTGCACTGTTTTTAAGTCTGCATTCACAATAAAAACTGAACTGGACTCGGCTCGATTTGAAACCAAATTTGCAAAATTTGCAAATATGCATTTTCTCTAAACTGGCTCGGTTCACGTTCACAATACACTTTTTGCCAACTGAACCAGAGCAGTAGAGGCACATCTGCCTTTGGCCTGTAGAGGCGCTGTGGGACGATATGTTACGCAACTTAGCAAAGAAGACACCAGCTTTTCTGCTACATCCAAAACAAACAAGCTGCTGGACTTTATATTTGTGTTTTTATGAATCTATCCCACTTCTCTCACAGTAACGGCCCAGTATGAGAGACAGACGAAGTGTCGGAGCGCGGACAACGTGGACTTTCATTTCAGAAGACGAGAGAGGAGGGCTGGGCATTTCGTTCCAACTGCCCAGTAAAACTAACAAAAAGTTAATCTAAAATCTGTCTCTGAAAGGTCTGTCATCTGCTCTGTATAACTAAATATTGGATGAATATAGACTACTTTCTCCATAGTAAAGTGAGCTGTAAGTGTTACTTTCTGTTGTTTGGATAGTTCGATTAGATTGAGTAATGTGAACGTGCAAACAAGCTCTGATCTGGTCCAAAATGTCAAAATCTGGTCTGGACTGAATTAGATCATTTTCTACATTTCTGCAGCGTTAGCATATCAGGCAAGATCAACTGATTGCTTCCCTTGAGTAATTTCCCTTGCCGCCAGCAGATTAAGTTCTGATACAAGCAAAAGTAGAGATTGTTAAGAGAAAGGAGTTGAAAAGATACATTTTTGCTTTAAATTTCATCTGCCTGTGGAAGGATTGATGTCATGTGAACCAACCTTGGTAATCTATATTCAACATCATATTTCTTTGACAAACCTGTCATGTCAGTTTAATAAAGTTCTTAATAAACTGTTCTATAAGGATCTTCACATTTATGCTGCTGCCTGCTAGCTTTTCTGCAACATTTATTCATCAGTTCTACCAGCGGAAATCCAACTCTAAGGTGCATAAACTGTAGCAGCAGGCTGAATAAAACATGAGGCGGGCCCTTGTCTCACCTGTGCTCCTGCGCCGTGTATTTGAGCAGCTCGGCTAACTGCAGAGGGTATTTGCAGATCTTTTGGACCGGAGTGAGCAGAAAGCCGTCAATGGCGATGTCGATCATCTGCTGCAGGAGACGACAGGCCTCGAAGAAGTGCTGGTATCGGCCGTCACGCATCAGTTTGCTCAGCTCCATGCAGGCGTCCAGGTGGTTGTTACAGTACTCCGAGTAGATCCAGAAGCCGTCTTGCTGCAAAGATACAAGGACAGACGTAATGTATTGTTTATCAGCGAGACAATGAGCAATGGTAAACAAAACAGTGAGGTCAATCAATCAAAACTGAAACCTGTTTAAAAGTGAACTGTTTAACTTTCTGGAGATGAACTGCACATTTCAGTAGAAACAGAAAGTTAAAGCCATAATTTTTAAAGTCATTAATAGTGATTAGTTGGGGCAATTCTTTCGATTAATCATAGTTGTTTAAAATGTCATGTGACTACAAGATTTTTACAAATTTCCATCCAGACAAAGGCTAACATTACATTAGACTATGAGTTTGCAACTGACTGACTGACTTAAAAAAGATTTGCCAATGAAACAAATGGCTTTGTTATAAACAGAGAAGGACAAGCCTTTTGTCATTTGAAAACAGCAAAAAATAGCTACTGTACTTGAAATAATCACATAAATATGTTGTTCTATAACTTGACTTTAGTCACATTTCCTCAAATCAAGATTACATTTTTCTTACTAGTAGTAGTCTTATTTAAAATTGTGTTGTTTTTTTTTCTAGTTGGAGTCAAAACTTCAGCTCATGCATTTTTTGGAGCCTATAAAGACTAGTTAACAATTATTTGATTATTAATTAGTTGATGATTAGATCAATAATGATATATTGCGATTAATCAATTAACTTGTTGCAGCCCTAGTGATAATTGTGTTTTATGCCATTATGTGAAAACAAAAATACAGTCACTAAAGGAACAAGCAAACAAAAACTCTTCCTAGTCAGACAAAACACATAAAGTTACACAGTGCAGCTTTAGGAGAAGAGAAAACCTACAGCTGTTATTTATTGACTTTAGCTTCTTGTTTATGTTTCAAAATAGGTCTATAAAATGCCAAGTTAATGAAAGAGACACATGCATATTAAAATGCAGACTGGTATATAGACAAAAAAAAAGTAAATACATAGTAAATACATGGACAGACTTTACGATTCCGCAGTACGTTATATTCTTTCCATGTGCTTTTACAAGTTGAAAGGATTACATTTAATGTATAATCCATTTAGCTGTGATAAGTGCAAATTGTTACTTTTGGCAGTTCCCAATGTCAAAATTTTAGAAACCCCTGCTCAAGAGAGATGAGTGGACTCTCCATAAATTGAGAAAAAGTTTACAGGTTTTCCAGCAAATGTCACCAAAAGTGTCAAAGCATTGCATAATTTATGACTTACATTGTAATAAGATGATAGAAAATACAGTACAGTCAAAATATTTATACCTCAAGATGAAAAAATAACAACAGACATGTGCACATTCAGCAAAAAAGAATAAAATGATTGTTCTTACGTGTTCTAAAAAGCAGGGACCTATTTCGGAGAGATGCGGCTCTTCTGTGTTGTACTGTTTCTCCAGATCTCGGACAAAGCCCATCTGGAAGCGGTAAATGTCCTCGATGTTCCCGAAGATGACTTTTAGCTGGTCATCATTGAACATGTCCACACGCTTCCTGCATTGGCGCAAATAGCCCTGCAACAGGACACAAAAAAGCAAAAATATTATAACAACAATAATGAGAATAACAAACTTAGTATTTCAGTAAATGTTAAAGAAATTGAAGATTGAAGCTTTTTTAGGTCTGCTAAAAGGGCCTTTCGGGTCAAACATAATTAATTTTTCGATAGCTCCTTGAAATAAACATGTTGGGACACTCAACCAATATAATTTAAGTGGTTTAAAAATTAACAGTGACTTCTGGACCCATTGTAAAGTCAAAAACAATTTGGTGTAGGTCAGACTCTTGGCCATCCAATTTGTGCAGCTAATTAAATGCCCCGTGGCGTTGGAACTCAGGGAAAAGACTTTTCCCTTCACTACACTTCCCACAATTCTTTCTGTTTTCATTGTCTTCCAATTATAAGCTCTTAAATAAGTCTTGGCGCTTCAGTTGATGAAGCTTAGTCACTCATAGCAATTGTTTTACACAAAGTCTTTTCATATAAGTAAAATGTATTGCTCAAGAAGACATTATGCTCGATTGACTTTAGTGTTTTGATCACGTTATATGTTAAGAGGTTGTGTTTATATAATAAAAGCAAAATAGTGCAAAAGAGTCTGTTCTAAATGATCAATATTTAGATTTGCCATAAAACATTTAAAGGGTATAACACCAACAACAAACTTAAAATTTGAGCTGCCCTCTATATGTGTCTAAAATGATTGGTTGGTAGAATGCTGTGATTGGTTGCTTTCCATTTGCAAACAAAGATATATTTAGAAGCTTGGGTAATCTTTATTCTCCTGTGCTTAAGACATATTGTTTCAATATGTCCATTTCATAAACTTACGTACCACCTGGAGCTGCACAATTTGGGGAAAATATCGAAATGTGATTTTTAGACAAGTATTGCAAATTACAGTTTGATTTGTAAGTTATGTTTTAAATATCTGGTTCTGTTCACATTTTGAACAGATAAAAACTTTAATCTTTCTAAAGATTCATTTATTCTCCAAATTGATATGCTAATCCTGTTTATGTGCAGTGTCTTAGCAGAATGTATTCTTTAAAAGTGCTAAATGTGTCCAAAATAATTGACAGAGCTAAAGACTGAACTGACAAAAACAAATGAATGACACCTATTTTAAACCTGAAAAAAATTATATTTGGCTCTAAAACCGGAAAAGTCGGTCATTTTACCAAATTTGTTTACAGTAGCATTAAAAAAAAAAAAATCTGGTAAGAAAATTGAAAATGTCATCATCTTCCTACTACTCCTATTTTTACAATTTTCAACTTCAACTATTTCAACTATTTTCAAACTTTGCAACAAGTAATAATCAACCAGATTAAGCTAAAATCATAATCATTTGCACTTTACATAACCACCTAAATAAACTCCATTTTATACAACATCATAGAACTTCAGCAAAAGTTACATATCATCCCTTTAATCAAACATAGAAAGTAGAAAACATGTTGAGTTTGCCTAGAATACCGTATTTACACAGATGTGATCAGAGAATAGCTTTTCCATTTCATCTGCTTGTATGCATAGCCGCGCGCCAATGCCAGAATTTCGTGCAGGCGTGACATGTTGAAGAGACGTGGTAAATATAAGCTTTGGCACACATATTCAGAAAGATGGGTTGCTTTGATAAGATCTTGTTTACGGAGGATTAAGCCGAGATTATGAGATTTCCCCCAAAAAATCTTGGATTGCTGTTTTGTGGAGGAATTCAGTCGAGCTAAATATTGAATGTCTACTACTCAGGCAAGAAACGTTTTAAATACAATACTTTAATAAATACAACTGTAGGCCTATTTAAAAAAAAAAAACAAATAAAAAACCTAAAGTTACCATAGATACAGTCGGCATCAGATGCCACGCCCACTAACAGAAATTCATGGGGGAAAGTTAGCATTAGTGGATCACAACAACAGCTTTATCACTCACTGTTCAACAACTTCAATGCAAATGTGGACTTTATTAAATTAAATTTATTGTGTCAAATATAGATATGAAGACATGGAGAAAAAATAAAGTGATCCAACGGTACAACAAAGTAAATATATCTAACAATGCTAATGGTAGCTGCGAGCTAAATGCTACTGTGACTGTGGACTTTCTGTTTACTTCTCTAACATAATGCCACATCAACAACCTCTGTTTAAACATTGTTATGACTTGGCTTGAATTAGTTGTGCTAAAATACACTTAGTTCACCAGAAAATGTCCTAAAAGGGGTAAAACCTTTAGCTTCCCTTTGCCTTAGCATAGTATTTGAAAACAACACCAGAACTGAATTGAAACACATTTTAAAAATTGTTCCATCCCTAATATTGACTATTATGCATCTCCTCTCATGTCATGGAACAAAAAAATAGATAATTAGATCATTTAAGTTCACAGATAAAGTAGCCTACGGCCACTAAATGTAAAGTCGATTAAGCCAGCGTTGTCACGTTATGGGCCTGTATAAAACCATGCTTAAGTATAATCACCCAGATCATTTGGTTCATGTTATTAAGTGTGACTTGTGGCTCATCTGTGCAGCATGATTCACTGAGTAATGACAAATCCAATCATGGGCACCACCCTCGTGTGCGGCTGCTTTCACTTTAGTCATTTTACTCAGATAATCCAGTACAGTGACATGGTGTACTGTCCTTTGCCTCTCACATCAAATATGATCTTAAAATTTGTACTTTTAAAATGAGCAAATTTGTATAAAATGACTCAATGACCTTTTATTGAAAACCGCAGAGTTCAAATCCACCTGTCCCTTTACATTTTATCAACATAATTGTCACCACAACAAAGTGCCACATGGCTGGATCAACAAATTTCTGATCTGAGGCAATATTTCACAAATAAGACAAAAACTAGTTTAAAGGAACTGCTATAGTTGAAAGACAATGCACAATTACCTTTAAGCTAAATATTTCTCACAGTTACCGTAATTTCTATTGTCAAACCCTGCACAGAACAGCATACAGTTAAGCTGTGATGAAGTCTGATTTCAATTCTTCCATCTTATCCATCTGGAACTTCCCCCGCTGAAAGTCTTCGGAAAAAAGATGGGGCGTTTACTAAAAGACTTCGTACTCGTTAGCTGACTTGTTAGTTTGTGCTTAACCAATCACAGCAACAAATAATAATCACATGTTCAATGTCTGCGTGGGATAGAACGAGTGTCACACATGGACACGTCCTGCTCATCTTACCCTGTATTTCTGCTAAACAGAATCGAAAACCCATAATGTGATTGGGTCGTTAAACCAGTGGGCTGGACTGCAAACCGATCGGCTGGTTTGAGCCCAGACGGATTCTCTCGATTTTGTGACTTCACAAATATTGCAAGAACATCAAATGACTTATTTTTTTTTTTTTTTTTTGCCTACAATCACTACCATAATGCACATTTTTCATTTGACCTAAAATTCTAAAAGTGAATAAATTATAGACTCATTAAGTTAATCCCATGTTGGTGAACATCATGGCAAAGAAGCACTATCTCCATGGAGATAAGCAGATGATGGACCTCCCATGAGAAAGGTTACACATAGCACCTTTAATTATAATTCTGAGTAGATATTTTCCAACACATGTAACAGCATTGTAAACTTAAGGTCTAAAGTTAAAAGGGGCCCAGGCTTCTTGCTCCCTCATGTCTACTTAATTTCCTACATTTACCCACAATCCTTTGCTGATGAATCCCCCTGTGTCCCTGTTTGTCCTGTACAGCATGTTTTTGTTTTTTGGCCGTACCTCGCAGATGTCCTTGAGGTGTTTGATGTAGTGTCTCTCTGTGCTCATGATCTCGTTGATGACGTTGGCTCTCATCTGGTCGCGGTTCTGCAGCGGAGAGCCCAGACACAGGCAGTCGTTGGTCGGGTCCAGGTGGCCATTTTGAACCTCACTTGTCCCTTCCGATGGCTCCCCTCCCCCATCCTCCTGGTTCACCCACAGCTGAGGACACATGTGTGCACAAAGAGAAGAAAAACACTCACACAGGAGGCAGGTGCAAACTTCAAATGTGAGAATAAGCCAACAATGTGCTATCAAGTAGAAAGCTTTGCACTCACACCACACACACTGGATTGCATCAACAAGGGCTACTAAAATCTGGGTCAGGCTATTGATTTAGATTTTTTCTTTTTTTATGTACGCAAAAAGATCGGAGGAACGTACCAAACAAAATGTGTTCATTTGCAAAAAAAAAAAAAAAAAAAAGTGGTGTTATTATTATTTTTTTAATGAAAATCAATAGTTTGCAGTTTACCTTTTGTATAGCAGTGTTTTCAAATACTAAATGCAGTTCATTGCAATAAAAATATAGAGTTCATAAGATCAACTCAAGATTATTGTTGGTGATATTATAAGTTAAAGATAATAGAACAATGAAAAATTATTGTTGACTATTTTAACGGAGATACTTGTTTTTGCTATTGAACTATATTGTATTTATTACAATTGTGATATTTGATTATTAATGTGTTGAGTATTTTTGCCAAAAAAAAAAAAAATCATACTTTTGGGATTGAGACAATTACTTCGTCCAAATGCCTTGCCAAAGAATTGAGAACTCTCTGCACTACTTTGAGTCATGTGACTGGCGAAAAAAAGGTTATAAACAACCTTTATAAAAGCATATCTCTGTAGTAAATATTGGTCAAAACTACTTGACACATAATACACACAATAATCACCAAACAAGGTTTACATACAATGTGTATCTCATATAAATATGAATATCTTTTACAACTGAAGCTATAATAAGTGGCTAATGTGCTAATGCTAGCTACTCTAGCTAACAGTTATTGAAGTGTTTTGTTTATAATTACAGACAAAAAGATGATTAAACAACTTTTTTTTTTAATCTGTTTTCGAGTTTTTTGTTGACCTGTCGCTGTCCACTGATGTTTTTTTTTTTCAATTCTTGCAATGCATTATGGTCTATGTCAGGGTTCAAAATAACCATGCCAGCCATTCATGACCCCCACAGCAAAACGGAATTTTGAAATGACATTTCTAAAGATTTAAAAGAGTACATCCAATCAAAACTGGATTTATTTATTTTAGTAGTTTGTAGTGCTTTTTAACTAAATTCACAAACTGATTTTTACAATGTAAATATACAATTAAATACAAAGTAATATTTGGCAAATTAAATCTCGCCACTCCCTAATTTTCTTTTGCGACCCAACGAAGGGTCCCGAACCCCACTTTGGGGGGTCTAGGGAATCATCGCTGATGGCAACTTTTCAAGGTGCAATATGGTAAGTTTAGAGTGCACTACTCTTGTTTATTGTTTGTCATATGGAAGTATGATTTGGAAAATCTTGTTCACTACTGCAAGCAATAATAATTGTTCATAAAATGTGCTGTACAAGTAAAATGGATAATAGTTAAAGGAACTTGGAAGAATAGTTGAAATAAGCAGTGATGCTTTGACACAAGCCATATAAAGCTACACAAAAGCTTCAAAACACAATACAAATACAAGCAAAATAAGAATTTGTAAACTAATTTTTGTTTTGAAGAAGTATACTTTACTTTTTTGTGAGTCTGTGCACTGACGCAATGACTAAAGCCACAGTCTGCCCAACTGTCTGCAGCATATCAAGGGAAATATGTGTTTTATTATATTCTCATACTGGTCTTTTAATTCTGTCTGTACATTTGTCTCAAAGGAAACAAAAGTTCTCTTCGGTTTTTGTGTCGAGCTAAAAACTGTCCACGTTTATGTCCTATTTATTAGATTTGTTTAGCCTTGGGTCTCATTAAACCAGAGTGAACTTGACTTTTTAATGAGCTGAAATATTATATAAGGACAAAAACGGCGCACAGTTAGTACTTATTCTAAAAGTTAAATGGATGAAAATGTGTAAAGTACTATCTTAGAGTAGTAATCTCTTCTCTCTGCTTTCTCAAAAACTTGACACAATCTAAATACGTAGCTATACATACTTACCACCTTTTTACATTAAATATACTATAGAACAGATACTGTATATTTGAGTAAATAAAGACACATATTAATGACAGTATGTGACATTTTGTTACACCTTGCTACTTTTTAAAATCGTACTTGGGTTTTTGGGAATAAACTAAATTAAATGCATTGGAATAAGTCAACCATTTATTTATTTTTGAATACAATATTCTGCCCAGTCCACTTTTTTCTGTCTACGCACTTCCCAGTTTCATTGCATTTAGCCTAAGTTAAATTCTAATTCAGCATTGAGAGTTAATTAGACAGCAAACAATTAGACAGCTAAAATTTACTCTAAAACTACAGAAGAACGTTGGACTACAGATGATAAAACATCTTTACCTGCTTCATAATGTTACTGTACATTGTCCTGTTTAATAATTAAAAGAAATAAAATAAATTAAATTATATTTGACTGTAATTTGGTGGTTAGTTCTATGTCTACTCACATAAGTAATCTTAATTTGCTCATAGCACATTTTTTAGATCCTGTTTTGGCCATAAGTCTGTCTTGCACTACAATTTATAAAGTTATTATGATTGACAGCATGTCAGAGGTATCATATCAAAGCGTCTTTATTTGGCAGGTGCAACTTCTCCCCATTTGTCATGAAGGATCTGTAGTTTACATTCCACCTATTTGATTTAAGCCTTAATTAATCCGAGTTGTCAGTGCAATCCATCCTCTCAGTCTTTATTTAGTCCTGGTCTCTTGGATGTGGAGGCAAACTCGCGGTCCAACATGTCGCCAAGGTTAGCCGCTCGCTGCCAACCACTCCACAGTCCACAAAGCCTCTTTCAGTCGCTGCCGAAGGGATCTTGTGTCCAGCTCTGGCAGACACTCACTCACCATTAAACATAAATAAACAAATGTCCGGCTCAGCTAACCGTGCTCACCATTCTAAGATTATCCAGCTTTCTCACGTACAGATGTATTATTGTCAAAAGTGAACATGACATGTTTGCCAGTAAAGCGTTAAGTAAACATGGTTTCTTCTGTTTTTCCAAGTTGGCATTTTTGGTGGCATTTATAATTATACCTCTTGGTTGAACATGACCGACAAATAGGGCAGCTTTTCCCCCATTATCTGGTTAGCATTTTCCAAAGCCATACACTTAAAAATTATCGCAAAATGAGTGTGGCATAACTTGTGTCCTATTGCACGGCATAACCTATTTACCTAGGGACGTCTGTAAACTTTAAATTACCCCATGAGGTCTGAGTTTTGTTTTGTATTTTTTTGCAGGCATTCGCATGGGGATATTTGATGTCAGTAATTTCCTTGTTTTTGTTGAGTTCGTCGTTCAAAATCACATCCACAACATCAGATATCTTACAAAACAGCCAAAGACTTTTTAAAATAATTTACGTTGATAAAATCCAAACATCCAAACTTTGCAACGTTTCTGTCCAAACTTTTTCTCAAACTTCCATCTTTTCAACTTTTCGTTGCTACGACAGCGGGTTGTTGTACTTCTGGTTTACAGACTTTTAATCGTCGTTTGATTAACGTTTTAAATTGTAGGACAAAAATATCAATTTAGTTTGAAAATTATTTGCAAATAATAGTAATAATAATTTTGTTCAAATCCAAAGGTAAAAAAAGCAGCAGTCATTATTAATTCCTTTATAAACCGTTCACAGATTGAAAACACAGACATACACAATTGCACGGTTTTAGAATTACATGAGGACGTCTGAGTTTGGCGAATTACAGGAGGTAAAATTTGGGAGAAACTTTACAGACATTTTTACAGACATGGACGATTCGCACTGGAGTAGAAACTCAGACGTCTGTAAATATTAAAATTGACATGAGGTCACTACATATTATGCTGCAAATAGGACACTAGTTGTTGTAAAGTATCCATCACATAGCCATACAACTGTTATATAGCAACTGTAGTGTAGAAAAAAAGAAAAAACTAAATTAATATAAGCTTGCATTGTACTTTCACAATTTAGTAATCCAGTAAAATACTAATACACATTTTGGTCATAATCAACCAATCTTCATTGATTCATTTGTTCCCATTGTGGGTGACAAGAGCCTTGGACTTTGGGCCGTAGGCGGAGGAATACCCTGGACGTTAGCCAACTTATGGCAGGGTCAATGTTTTCCCTTACTTCCCACAGAACTCCATATTTGTCAAAACAGTTACCACACAGCCATTGTTGTACTGTTATTGTTATTTTTATATTAGCACAACAGCCTACACACAGTCACATTATTTTACAGATATCGTGACACATACACAAAACACAGCTTTACAAACATCGCATGTCCTTCTGCTGGCTCATTACACAGAGAAAGAGAGAGAGAAAGAGAGAGAGAGAGAGAGAGAGAGAGAGATTGAGCGTGGTTTCCGATGCCCAGAAGCCAACACCTGATGACACACAGTTTGCCAAGAGGACATCAAAGAACCGGCGGGTACGATGCCAAACACAAGATGGAAATGCAGTGCCACAGACAAGCAGAGCAGCGGGTGGTGCCACTAAGACCACCAAATTGAGTCAACAGTAAGAAAAAACATACTTAGAATTATCCGCATGAATTTGTTTATATCCATGAATGTAATTACGAACCAAATTTGCATTCAGTCTTTACTTTTGACTCACAGGTTTTTCGTCTAACATCTATTGGGTTGATGGCGTTACAGTACGTGAATGTTCTGGTAATGACGCAGTTACAAATATTAGCAAGAGGTGGGTGGGCGGGCAGGCTGGATGATTTGGTGAATGACATTTCGTGGTAAGTAAAACGCACCTTTGTCGTAGTGTTTTGGAACCGTGGAGTTGCTATAGGGTTGATATAGAAAACCTGTTTTGTTTGGGGCTGTTGAGGGTGGGGGTCCACCTTTGGGAGAAAAGACACACAGAGAGACAAGTGTTTTGGGTGGGCAGTTGGGTCAGCTTGTCTGCCCCGTCAGGAGAAGATTTATGGAGAAAAGGGGGTGAATAAGTGAGGAATGATGAACATGGAGGGAGTGCTCGGTGAAGGGAAGAGTTTAACCTCATTAATGATGCTTTAGAAAACATTACCTTCATGGTTCAAGAGTTAGAGGTGTTAACACTGCAGTGGTGTGGTGTTAGTCGGGTCAGTACAGCACTTTTGTCTTCATTTTAGAGTTAACAGCATTTTTCAGTCTCAATGAGGACTTTAGTTTTGGTGGAAGATCAAGCAATATATCCTTATCTCTATGAAGATAATATTGCTTTGCTTATACAATTTTACACACAGCATGGCTTAAAACTTAGATAATCTCCATGGAGACATAAGCATGTGCAACCAAGTTAAGTTAAAAGTCAGATCGTGCCTGTACTCTGCATTTAAAGGTATTTTTAAGCAACAGAAACACCCACGGGGAAATAAATCTAAATATATGCTTAATGCTGTACTAAAGAACATAGTATCAGGCAAGACTCTATCACAGAAAAGTTCCACAGTGCATCTTTAAAGCCTGGGTCACAACTGCTCTCACCACACATTGACCCATTCAGCAAACTGTTATTCCTATATTGTTTGATAAAGCTGGACCCAAATCATCGCTGTAATTCCCTGTGTTACTACATCATTAGCATACTGAGATCCCATTAGCATAACTGATTTCCATATACAGCCATACGTTTATGTCCAATTTGTTCAACCTTGTACCTCTTTTATATGTCAGCAAGATCTTTGGTGTTTTATAGCTTTTCTAAGTGGATTTTCTGTTTTCACAGAAACCTAACCTTAACCTACTTTACTTTTCTTTTGTTTGTGTGTCAAGGAGACACACACCGGAAGCTTCCAAAAGGAAAGCAACTTTACAGTTTGATACAAAAGAGCTAACACGACCTTTACAATGTCTTGCCTCTAAATGAACCAGTAGCATTATACTACAATGCCACTACACTGGACACTAGGGGATAGCAGATATAGTATGACACAACAACAAAACGCAATGCTCGGTCAGCAAAATGTCACACTAAACTTTAGCTGCAGGAAGCAAAGAACAATAAACAAAATCATGTTCAGCAGGAAAACAGCAAAAGATGCAATACTTGGCCATTTTAAAACATTAGTAGCTCTATTACTGCTATTTTTAACATTGTGTTTAATTCCCTGTCTCATCTCATTGAACAACTATGTATAAAAGAGGCTAAAAACATTAAATTGACTGAACATAAGCAGGAATTAAAACAATGACTTATCCATAAACAAGTTACTTCAATTATTAGATGGCAGTGTTGAGTATTTTGTTTTGCATTAGTCATATTCTAAATCATATAGTTAGGTTTTTTTCATCAATTCTATCATGATACACATCGCCTGCCCTAGTTCATAACTTCAGGACTGCCTGGTGACAATTATCAAAGAAGATCACAAGCATTCATGTTAACTCGTCAATTATTTAGCTGTACATTTTGAACCTAAAACTAAAAATGGACAAGATCAAGCCTAAAGTGCATTCACACACTTAGTATCTGGGTTTTAATTGACAATCTAGTTTTGACAAAGCACCAAACATAATCCCTTCTTCCATCAGTGTCCCGGCGTACTGACCCGACTCGCACCACATCACTCAGTCAACGTGTCGTTATTGTTTAGTGGAGCCAACAAAAGGTGAGATAATGTAAATTTAAGTGCGTTTCAAGGACAGGCGCTCAAGGTGACGCCAAAGTAAAAGGGGACATCAGCATCTTTGTTTTGTTGCCCCTGAACACAGATAAGGCACTTAGCTGGCGCTTTTTCACCTCTCCTGGGTTTTCTCTCTTATTAAAGCCAGGCAATATTCAGAGAGCATAACTTTGTGTTGTGTTAATCTGCTTTGTTTGGGGCACGTGGCATCCGCATGTGACTCTGTGTGTATGTAGGTTGCAGAAAATTAGAATAATGTGAAAGCTTATGGTAATAGTTAAATAATGGCTCGAAAACCCTGGGGTATTGAGGAGTTAAGCTTCTCAGAGAAGTTGGCTCTTTTCAGGATAAAGTCAGAGGTGGCGTAAGTACACATAATCTGGATTTGAATGAGATATTGTTTGAAACTGCATATTTTTGTGTGATGTTAATAGAAATTACCACCATTCGCCAAACATATTTTCTACTAACCACCAACTACTTTAGACCTAGTAAATGGGCAATTGCTAAAACTAATTTTGAAACAAAGAGTTACCATTAGATGTACATCATGACTTTTAGTCTAGGTGAATAAATTAAATACCAAATTTAGTCCAAGTAAGTTGTTTTGAGACAGTTCAAAAACTGAGAGATTTTTGGTGACACATTGGACTGGGCTATAAGACGACCAATTTCAATACCATGATGACAAAACACACTATATTTTTTCTAGGGATGCACCGATCCAGCTTTTTCAGTTCCTACACCGATCTTGATACTTGAATTAAGTCAACCGACACTAGTGTAAAGACTGAAATAGCTTTTTTTCTTTTCAAAACATAAAACATGTTTCATATTGTACTTTGTAACTGTTATTTATAGTGCAAGTCACAACTAAACAACTTAATATAAATAAAATGTCAGACATTATGGAGATTCTGGATCAACAACAACCAGTAAATAAGTCTCATTATGCACAAGTACAGGCACAACTCGATAACAAGGAGCTGATAATCAATCCAGCAAAATTTCCTGGATCGGCACCAATTTCGATCCTAGTATCGAAACAGTGCAACCCTAATTTTTTCACATTTTTATATTACCTTGGGGTTACTTCTTAGTTCTGATTATGCTCAAGATTATTCTTAAACTGAAATTTTTGTTGAGTTTTAGACCCTGCTTATATGACAACTGTGGTATGGAAATGCACAACTTTTTATGTTTGCATTTAAACATAAAGTATTAGGTGTAAGGGAAATAATTTTAGCCTTAGTCGACATTTATTTACCCATAAAACTGTGCTGTGAAGAAACCCCACTTTCTGTTAGGCTGCTTGATTATTATAAAAAAAATATATTATATAAATCATAATTGAAATCACAATTATTCAAACAATTAGAGAGAGACTGCAGAGTATTACCCCCTCTCAGATGCATGTGTGCATATGTGGAAAAACTGACCTCCCGAGTCCAAAAACGGTTAAAAGTTAATCTGACATCAATACATCATACATTTGTAACAACTCATTGCCATATAAACTAAGCCTTAGTTGTTTTGACGAGTTTATCTAGAGTGGGGTATGGCTTTTGTATATTGCTTGTCATAAAATATATTTTGACTTTGGTCCAAATAGAGCAATAGGAAGGAAGTGGGAGCAGCTACACAACTGAAGCTTTATTATTTTACCACTGAGCTTTGATGGAGAGTACATTTATAGTTAAAATCCATTGCCAGTTTTTCAAGCCTCATCTTTTAAAACTCTTTATTCTACTGCTGTTCTTGTACTTTCTGTTGAAACACTGAAGCTGTCCATTATTAACACTAACTCACATTAGTCAAACCAGTTTAGCTTTTAGAAAGACTGGGGCATCTATTACATTGTGATATGGCCACTTAGCTTAAATACAAATAAGCCCCAACCAAAAAAGTATACAGTCCAACATATTTTGCCAATACCACATGCTCTAAAGAAGCTTGTCAAAACGCATAGGCTTTCTGTCTATGTTATAATAAAGGACTTTTCAGGAAGAGAGAGCCTGGAACTTCATATGACTGCATCTACATTTTCGTGTTTGTGTTTTTTTACCAAGTTTTACATACTGTATATTGTCAGTTGTATCTATTCTTCGTCATCATTTTGCCCATTGTCCTTGAAAAGCAACTGTCTACCTGTAATTTTTTTTCAGTCTAGTCTCCGGTGAAAATGTAGATATTCAGATATTGTAGATAAGTGCAAAAGTTTTTAGGACCCACAACAGCAAATTTAAGACTTTTTAAGGCCTTAAATTCAAATTTTTCTATTTAAAACTTTTAAAAAACTTTTTAAGACCTAGCAGAAACCCTGTGTGTTGAAAGTTTTGTCTACATTACCTCTGATCTTTGCTAGCAGTAGCTTATTTCTTCTATTTAGACAACTTTTAAGGAGATGTCTTTTCCTTTTTGACATGTATTGGTTGCTAGTTGCGAGTCATTGTCATTTATTTGATGTTACTTCCTGGCTTATCTGCCCTGTAGTAGTGATATTTTACCATTACTTCCTACACTTAGCTGCTGCTACCTTGCTCAGTTACAAATCACTAGCGCCAAACAGGGTCATCGAGCCATTATTGCCATTTCACATCATTCTAATATTTATAAAGTGAACTACTTGTACCACTGTGACATCATGGTGCATTCTGTTTGTGTCTTGCATGTCTTTGGTGCCACACTTGACTCACCCGTACGAAGCTAGCGGGGAACCAGCCCTCCTCCTCGTCGATCTGACCCCACCACCAGTCCTTGTTGGAGGCGTCCAGCACCTTGATGACGTCGCCCGCCTTGAACGCCAACTCGCGGTCGGCCATGGTCACGTGGTCCCATACTGCCTCCGCGTTCACGATCGACCCGCCACTTATCAACTGCACAAAGACACAGGGGAAACTTATGTAACAGTGTTATTGTCTCAAACTCCAATCAAATTAGTCAGAAGTGATTTTGGAACAATGTTATTTTAGCCTCCATGGTAAACCCACTCACATTTCTCAATAGCCACAACCCATCATTAAATCACAATGGGATCTTTAAAAAAAATGACAGAAGTGACACACACCTCAGCATCATGCATTCTTATTTTGAGCAAGCGTCGCTCTGGGCATGTTTCCAGCAGCAGTAGCTCAGTAGCACTTCACTGTACTTCCTGGCTGAGTTCACCACCGCAATGCTGTCCAGATGCACTGACTTTTCAAAACTATAAAGAGCGTGTCCGTCAGGTTTTACTTTCACATAAGAAGACGTGTCATTGACTGTGAATTATACAGAGTGTGTGGTTTTGTATGGTTGTGTGCTCTTGTCAGGGTTTGTCTGTCATTTGCTGCAGAATATGAATTTACTGCAGAACATTTTAGCTGAGTCAGTTCAGATTACTGTACATAATTCCATGTATAAAAACATCTAAGGTAAATTAATTTGACCACACAGATTTTGTTTCCAAGAGCAAAACACCAGCCCTGTATGTGATTATTATTTTAGACTATTATAACTTTATATTTCTGTCCTGCAGTTCTTGAACTGTGCATTGCAACCCTGGAGTTTCCCCTTTGTGGAAAAAATAAAGGAGATCTTATCTTATTATATAGGGCTTGGCGATCTGGGGAAAAAAAAAAAAATCACTGTTTTGTTTTGTTTTTAACATCATATTATCAATTTCAATTTTCGATTTGATTTTGTTCAACCTTTTATGAACATAAACAAAAACTTAAATATGTCTCATTTATTAGATTTTTCATTATTATTATTATTATTATTATTATTATTATTATTATTATTATTATTATTATTATTATATTATTATTATTATTATTATTATTATATGATTGTATATAATTATTCTGTCTCAATGTTTGACTTTTTCTCCAAATCACACATTTACTTTGCCTGACAAAGATTGGTTTTCATCTTTTGATTCAAAATCCACCACTAAATATGTGACAATTCAATTCAAACTTGATCTCTCGATTTTTCGATTAATTGCCCAGCCCTATGTACATACAACTTGTACAATGTAATGATCATCCAGTCATGACTGAGCATCTTAAGATCTGGGTTGGCGTTGCTGGTGGCTAGACAGTGTAGAATGTGATGCTTCACTGAAGCTGTAGCTACAGCAAAGCGTCCGCTCTTCAACAATAAAGTAGGGCTGGGCAATTTTGTCTTACAATTAAAGCTCTTCACTGTGACAATCTGCTTTATTGATAAAATTACCATATGTGATTGACATATCTGTATATGATGCAGCTCTCTGCTAATTGTCATACCTATTTATCTTTATGGTTAGTCTTTGTCATGTTCTGGGGGATTGATAGCTGGATTTAACCAACCACAGTGACTGTTTCTGAAAAAGTAGATAATACTATTTAAATGGAAACATTTCTAGTCACATTAAAGCTTTTAGGTTGTGGATAAAAAGCAGTACATGAATTGTTTACATTGAGCACAGGCTAAAGTCATGTTGGTTGAGTTATGTAAGTGCACAGAAGTGCACATGATGACTGGCTCTTTAGGGACTAGTCTCCCAGAGCATACTGTAAACTGTAGCACACCACTGGAAACATGCCTTTGATGCGAACACTCCAACAATAAAAATGTCTTAATCCTTAATAACTTTATGAATGTCTTTTCTGCATTTAGCTTCATCCAATCAAATTAGTCAGAAGTGTTTTGAATACAATGCTGTTTATAGTCTCTATTGTAAACCCACTCATATTATTCAATATTGCACTGCCCACCATTGAAGCGAGGCATCTTAAGATTGCAAAAACTATTACAACACATTTATTAACACAGAGCACGGCAACACAACACAATAAGTGACAACACAAAAAGGCAGAGGCTTCAGTGAAGAAACAACAGAGTGTTTGAGGAGCAGAGCCTGTAATTGGCCCATTATGACATTATTCTAATCACATATGATAATGTGATAGGAATGCAAATCAGCAAACATACATGAGGGAGTAATCTCTCTCACCTCACGCTGTCACAGGAGCTTGTTAGTTCATCTGCAGCAACAACTTTGACAAAATGTACCAGAATGAGTCATCAAGTCCTTTCAATTGATTTCAACTTCATGAATTAATAACATTATGCAACGCTGTAGGTGTGTTTTAATTACATGAGCGCAGCACCGCCTGAGGTATCGAGCGGGCATCTTCTGGTGCGGAGCGATCGGTACAATCTTTACATGTGATGGAGAGGCCACGCAGCAGTGTCAAACTTCATTTTCCTTCAAGATGTGCTCTGATAGTACCAGTGTGTAATGAATGAACGCAGTAAATGAAAAACTATATTTGACTAAAGCCATTTGGATTCACCCATTACCTCAGGAAGTTAATGAAAGAGATTTATGGACTTAGCAAATTGATAATTCCTTTAGTTTGAATGTATCTCAATATTAAAATGTAAAAGAGATATGGATACTGGAGTGCTTGGATTTAATGATAGTATAAAAGGTTATTGCTTTACCTTGTTCACAGCTAAATTTATTTTCTTTCTTTTATTAAAGATGGAGTAACTAACGTTTTAGTTGTAAGCTTTGTGTTTCCTCTAAAAAGTACATGATTAAAGCAGCACTTTGTGAAAAAATGAGACCACTGTTTGAACTGATCGTGAAGAATCAAGAGATGAATGCCACGCTCTGATTGGCTTGCTTGGGTGGTCCTCTCCAGTTTCACTTGTTGTTTGTAAGAGTGTTTTACAAGACCTAATAAGAACAAAAATTAATACATGTCGATATGAACCATGCGTCGAAGAGTCAGATTAAAAAACTAAATAGTGTTTGCGTTTTGAAAATCAGCTACCCCACCTTTAATAGCTTTTTTTTTCTAGTTTTAACATTTTGTACTTATTTACACTAATATTCGTTGTTAGTGTAGACAATATATGTCATTGTTCTCAGCCTGGAGGTTGATATTGTGAATACTTGAAATTAAACAGTCCTAAACATGGTTTTATGTCCTTCAAATTCAGTGGTAAAGCCAATTTCTATTTTCTGCCCAAAAAGATTATCTACATATGCGTGTGTCCTCAGAATACATTGTGGTTGGGGTTGCAATGCCTGTTTTGGGGGTGTGACTAAAACGGTTGAGAATAAAGGTAGCCAAAAGCAAAACACCAAGCATGAGAAGCTTTAAAATTAATACACCGCAACATATCATTGAAATAAATCAATATAATAATGTATCTTTTAACTGATATATTATGAATTGTCATAGAGTAATATCTGAATAGCCTGAATCTGTTGGGCTGAAAAGATGTCTTAAGGACAGGTGCATTCCTTTATTAAAGTTGGGGTGGCTAACTTTTTGTGTTGTAAATTAGTAAACGTTGTGTTTTCTACTAAAAAGTATATAAGAAAAGCAGCACTTTGGGGAAAAAATGAGATCACTGAGTACTGTCTGAACTGAATAAGAACAAATTTTAGTTCTAATCAGGAGCCAGATGCAGATCTCTGATTGGCTGAGCTTTGATGACCTTCAGTTTCATTTTGTTGTTTGTAAAAAGAAGTTAATAAGCCATAACTTCAACTGAAATGAATACATGTCAATATTAACCATGTGTCAAAGGATTTATAAGAATAAAAAAGTCAGATTTAAACCTACATTTTGTTAGCAGTGGGGAAAAACCAGCTACCTCACATTCATGATGATAAGTATACAATGACATTATTTTACAAAAAACATAAACATTTGTTTGAGAGTATAAATAATGGATATGCTTACAGAATGAATCCAGTACAATACAGTGTACGATTTAGTACATTTAATCTTCTATAATAGCTCCATCACAAAAATTACAATGCCATCCCTTTAAGGCCTACAACACAATAAAAAATAAATGACCAAAAGGACAGGTTTGCCCACAGGACCAGAGTTTGACATGTCTCCTCCAAAGGTTCTACTCATTAAAGGACAATAGCTCCGAAAATACACCCTTGCACATCCATCAGGCCACAAGTCTTAACTATTGACACACAACAAAGCTCATCCTCCTGCTCGCACCATCAGTCCTGAACTAGTCCTACACCTGCGTATATGTGTCCTATTGTTCTCTCCAAACTCAGCGGCATTCCCCTGGTCCGGAGCTAACCATGCGTCCTCTCCCCTCGGGCTCTGGGCACAAACGCCACCTCTAATCAAATCTGACAGGAGCTGCTTAGGCTCTAGGTAAAGACTTATCAAACGCCCAGGGACTGCACTGCTGCAAAGAGGGAGGTAGAGAAGAATAGACGATGTACTGCTGGTACAATGCGCACAATACAGCTACAAGCAAGACAAATGGTGCTTTGTTTCACTTCTAAGCAAGGATAAATTTTGGCATGTGAAGTCCAACATTGGGATTATTCAGGTCTAAAAAAAGGATTGGGATACATTTTAGAAGTAAAGCCAAGTTGATTTTGCTCTGTTTATTAAAAAGATACCCCTTTAGAAGCAAAAGTAACATGATTTTAAACTAATTTAAAAATACAAGATAAGACAAGTCTACTATATCAGGGCTTATTCAACATAAGGTCCAGGAGCCAGATCAGGCCCTACAACTGACTGAACTCGGCTCTTAAAGCAACTTCCCAATATTAGAAATTAGGTTATACAAATGTGAGTTTGCATAGAAATGTCGGCAAAGTCTTTTGTATTTTTAACAATGTAACACAGCAGTAGTCATTTTATCATTATTGGAATAGATCTAGTGTTGACAATACTTTACAGAACCCAAAATTGTGTTAGTACTCCTGGCACATCTTTGGTCTCAGTACATGGCCCTGTATAAAATCCTAAATTAAAAAGGTGTTTGTCCTGGTCTATGCAGAAGTGACAATTACAAAAGAAAAATGTAAGTTAATTTAAAATGTGTGGAAGCAAAATTTGTTTTTCACACAACAATAACACAGAAATTGTACACTAGCACCATTATTTGTTGACCAAAGAAACTATGTGAATCTGTCAAAATACTAAACACTGATTGATTTAGTGCTAACGTGTAAGGGTTGCCATAAAATATAGTTAAAAGCTGTAAGCTTTATAGGATTTCTGTCTCACTTGTGTAATAATGTAAAACAAGAATTCTAGAAGAATCTGCTGACAAATGTGGTGATTTTTTTAAGCACAGACTGTCTTTTATTTCAGTCTCATACAAACAATGAGCTAAATTACAAACAATTTGACTCAATATGCCACTGCTTGTTTCCAAATTCCAAATTAATGTTTGCCAAATGTACACCTGTTCTTTGTTTTGTTGTCTTGTAAAATCTATTAATTTTGATAAACCAAAATGCAGTGCAATGCTTTTCATCTATAAGAGCCCAAACTGTGGATTGTAAATCCAAATTTGCAAACAACTACATTCAGTTGCATTTTAAACATTATTCCAATCTATACAATTTTGTCTCCTCACAGCCTCTTTGCTTGCTGTTTGACGCCAACTCACACTTTGCCTTCAGAATATAAATGATCCTATAGTGCATTTCTTAAGACGCTGCAGCAGTTTTTGTGCGTGGCTGTTTATTTCATCCCGAGCCCCTTGAGGATCTAAAGCTCTCAAACTCAAAAGCTTTGCTGACCCTCAGACCTGTATGCAAGCGTGGATTACAGGGGGAGAGGAGAGGGAGATGGGGGCAGCAGTGATCGGGGAGGGTCGCTTACGCCTCAGAGGCGTCTCCATAGCCACAGAAGCTTCAACAATATCGACAGGCCACTGATGGGACAAGGCAAGGACATTTCAGGATGCACCGCAATATTTCCCCAAAGATACAGAGAGTGAGTGAAACCACACTATTTACAGAACATAAAATCAATCTTCTTTTGCCCTCTGGGATTGACATCCAAAAGCCCAAGAGAACAGTCATTTGTATGTTAATTCAGTTTTGTGTCAGATGCCCTTCCTGATATGACCCTTTCCAGTGATGTTAGTTACAGTTACTCACTCACTTCTGTACTGTAAGGAAGGTTACAGACCAAAGAAAGAGGGAGATTTAGATTAAAGATTGTTTATCGTGAAAATGTCCTGCGATCTGTGACTTCTTCTTCACAAAACAGAAGTTGGTGAGAGTTATTGGTTTCATTTGAACTTAATCTCCAAATTCTACAGCAGCACTTATCCATGACCTAGAGAAGCCCTCCACAAATCATAAACTTGCATTTGTATCTACAGTGTACTCACAACATAACAAATACTGATTTAATCTGTAAGTTTGTATTTGTTTTATAGCAAAAGTCTGATCACTTATCGGCTGGAGAGTCTGTCTGATGGCCACTGTGGGAGAAAAGTCATCAGTGATGTCGATGTATCTTGAAAAAGATAATTGGGCTGCTTACAGAAAACATACATGACATTGATGAAAATCCTAGCTGTAGGCAAATTTAAGCAATTCTACAGACTGCCATGTGAGCCATGACACTATAGCGGGACACATGACTACTTAACTATAAAAGAAAAAAATATATATATTGACAGTTGTAGTTGTACTATGTAGAAGCAGGTAAAATATATTTTTATAACAAAGACAGTTGAATTAATAAAACTAAATATAAAAAAATCAATCCATTGTATAACATTTTGAGTATTAAGCTTTAGTCAAAAAAATTCTCAACTATAAGACCTCTGTCCCCATATTTGAACATTTTTTGTCTTTTAAAGTCTTGAAAAAGTCTATGTTCCTCACCTGTTTATCAAGCCTTGTGTGCTAAATAGCTAATGTAACTAAAAGAGGATCAAAAACCTGACACCACTGACATTTTGTCTCACACAGGCACTAAAAGTGCAACATTTGATGTAGTGCTTGTCAGTTTGGAGGACAATGTATTTGTGTATTTTCCAATAGTAAACAGGGTGCATTCAGTCACAAATAGCACATGCATTTTTTTCAGTTTATGCTCACAATTTAGCACCTGGATTGCTAAAAGAGGCACTCTCTGTTATAGAAATAATCATAGAGCCAACTAATTAAAAGAAATACTTGCAGGCTAGATGACTACTAAAACAACCACCAGTGACAGTCCTTATGTATAGCCACTTTTTGAAAATGTTTTTATTTACAGTTCCTTTTGTCCATTATTGTCCTTTTCAGCAATCTTGGATCCAGCACTGCATCACTTCAAAGCTTTAACATAACACACTTTGAATCTAGATTTGTGAAGTACCTCCAACACGTGAATGGCGTCTGAGTCATCATTCAATCAGGCTTCACATTGGGCCGGTAGCAAAGTAACAATAGCCCGAGCCTATATCAGAAAGCTCACCACTACTAGAAGAGAAGCAGGACTACCGCAAAAACATGTGTCACGCTGCCATGGAAACTGGCCCGATGAATGGTGCTCAAAAAGATTAGAAAATAATACTTTTTTTGTAGGTGGAAATGAATTTGAATATGTCTAAAATGGAAATCCTAAATCCGGTATCATTCAAGACTTCCTGCAGCACCCATCGCATAGAGAGGAGCTTTGGGACTATAGGTCAAGTATTGCTTTGTCGTTTCTTTTCTTGTAAATGTCTGCTCGCGGTAATCCACCCCCTGTCTCCAGTGCTGGTCTATTTCAGTCACTTTAAAGCACAATCTCCTAGGTTCCCATCAATCTACCGTAATGTAGGCAAGTAGGAGCAGGAGGAAAGCGATACAGGTCGTGTCACGGCCAATGCTCACTTCTCTTCTCCATCTCTCCATCCTGCTAATAAGATCACCGCTGCCCCATCTCAATACCGCCTGTTTTTTGTGCCTGTCTGAATAAATTAAAACTGCATTACATAATCAATCTCTCAGCTCTTAGACTCACACCTAGCTTGATCAAATGCCACAGGAGTAAACAGACAAGCACCTCTCACAACTGCCGTCATTAACGCTGTGTCTAGCGCCAGATGACCCGTGTGTCTTTTCTTACACTTCAAAATATCAAATGCAACATCACAAATCCAAGGGCGAAATATTTCAGACTGCAAAACCTGTATTTAGGTCAATGCAAATGAATGCAGTCAAATCCATCTGTCAGCAAGGGATATGTATGGTAATTGTTATAGTCTAAAAATGAATTGGAGGCACTTTCGGAGACAAGGAAAGAGGTTGTAACTAAAATCACTCGCATATATCATGTTAGCGGTGCAAGCACATCAGCATTCACCGCACTGCCAGCCCCACTGCATTCCTACAGAGCACAGCTGCACCAAAGCACCTAACACTCTCTCCTAGCAAAGACTCACGCACACCTTTCTTTCAAAAAGCCAATCTTACCATGTTTGTGACATGAAACTGCTCCACAAGCGCATGCATGAAGGAATCCGGTTTCATACAGTCATCATATTTGAATCCCTTATTCTCGAGGTGACGGTCACAGCAGCTGGAGAAAGATGCAGAGGTTTTTCCAGTAGCAAGTCTTGTCTCCCCCCGACGCAAGACCAAGTGAATCTCGCGGTCCGTCCTCCCCGTGTCTGCCAGCCCTATTATGTAATACACTTATACCCCGAGTCCGCGAGCCAATCAAAGATGCGCAGCCTAAAACCGGTGAGAGATCCAGCGCGCACACCCTCTCTGTACACACTTCTCCTCCTTCTGAGTGCACAAGGAAACTATATTAACAACACCTGCCCAGGGGGAGTTTACCAATGTGTGAAGGACCAGGGATGGAGCAAAAACTGCACTAAACCACAGATAACGTCTATCACAAACCACACTATAGAAAGAGTGAAGAATATTTCACTTTAGTCATTGCAACATTTCACATTATTGTCTATAGAGAATTGTATTGCTGCAATTTACATAAGTTGTTTCTTCAATTGTGCAAATACAGGACACACATCTCAACATGTACTGTATGATCCCAGTTTCTGAATTTGTTATTGTTTTGTAGAAGATTTGGGGCTCTTACTCGACTGTCAACTTTTACTTATATTATGCAACTTTTGTTCCTTTACATTTTTGTTCTTTGGGTTCCCACATGTACTCACTGTTTATCTATATTGACTGTCCTTCCTTATGCTAAATGGCAATACCATCAATACGATCAATAAAATGAGTGCTGCTGACTCTTGTGGTGTCTTGCTCAATAACTGCAGCATAAGCAGAATTAAACAATATTCTAAACTTGCAATGTAGTAAAAGTATTACTAAACCTACTATATCCAGGTTTGAAGCCAATGCAGATTACAGCAACCTTTAGCTTCTACTTCAGAACATGTAAGACTTTATTCTATTTTGACCATGCGCCATGTGATGTGACCCCTATTCATAAAACATGGCTGCCAACCATTTCTTTGTACACCTTCTGTGGAGCATTCAGCACTCACCCAAAGACACAGCACTTAGCCCTAAGTGTGGGCGCACATACATACAATATAGCTTCAAATACTGTCCCTATTAATAGGACCACCATGGACAGCTCCAGGATGGGCTTTTAGCATATCTATTTCTGCTGTTCATTCAACATTCATGACACCAGCCTCCTGTCTTTTATTAGACCAATGTAGTCTAAGGGAACAGCATGAAGAAATGTTTCAGCCTGACATGCCTTTCTACTTGAAAGACATCTCATCTGAAAGAGCTCTGCCCTTAAAGTATAATGCATATTTTAGTTGTTCCTATTTAATGTCCTTATGTAATAAAGTGTGAGACTGAGATTTGCAGGTGCTCTAAAATGTTGTAAAAGAAAGAAGAGTGGGCTGTGAAATGGAGATAGGTTTAGCTGTATCTAAAATGGGGGAAACCTGAAGTCATAGAGGGCCTGCTTTATTAGGCCTTGTCCTGTTAGCTCCTTAGTGTTCAGATTTGTGGTCAGATGATTGTAGAAGCTCCACGCTGCAGCACACACCTCTCACTCCTCTCCTGTTTATTTATTTATATGACAAATATCACATTTACAGAGGTGGGGAGCTCACTGCCCAGCAATTAGCTGCCATATTGTAGATGGCTACACTGTGCCACAATGCAAAAGCATGCTCTGATGCTCAAGCACTCTGTTGTTACAACACTCCAGTTTCATTTGAATGAACACAATTGATGCTATGTTCACATAATCCATGCGCATTGTCCACAGAATACAACATGGAGGAAAGGGAGAGCAACGTAGGGGGACATGTTTATATGTGGGGATGTGATTTCCAGCATCACAGCGGAGCATAACAGACCTGTATCCGCACAGCGATACGAGCAGCACAAACACTAGCTATCACAGACGGTGAGAGGACACAAGACATAACGGAGGACTGGGGAGGGGGTAACAGAAATACATTATGTTGTACCAACGTCATTCATTTCAACGCGTAGCCGTGATGAAGCGCCGGGTGTCCCCGCTCTCGACCACCGCGCACCGCCTCCCTCTCCTCTCCGGTGCGACAGTCCGGGCCCCGAGCGCAGATCCATTAACGAGTACCGAGGATGAACATCAACAGCACGTTCACAAGCACCAAAACCGCTATGACTGTAAACACCGCGCAAGTCTGGACATCCAAGGCCATGGCGCAGCGCTGCGGGCCGATGAGGAGCGCTCTCACAGGCGGCTCTGCTCCGCTCCACGGTCTAGCCGCGTCTCCTCAGAACCATCGAGTAATCCACCATTACACAGAAGAAATGAGAAAAGAGATGCCCCTACGCCTCTTCACGCTACGTCCTGTAATTCATAAAGGCACGGGAACAGCATCATCCTCACCATCATCATCGTCATCAGTGTGCACCGCGCGCTCTCCCCGCTAGTCAACACCTGTCGGTGCTCGCCTGTCCCTGAGCAGAGCCCCTCTTCTCACAGCGAGCAGGGGCTGTGCACAGGCTGTTCGCAGTGAGGCACCAGAGCTGCCTGTGCCCGTGCCTGCTGCCTGTGTGAGAGAGAGGCGGTCCTGTATTAATTCTGATCAGCACTCCAGCGCGAGACAGCCGGCAACAGCCATCACCTCGAGTCGGGGGAGGGGCACGCGCAGCCCCCCTGACTGCGCTGACCAAGAGGCCACAAGCATAACCTCATTCATCTCTCCCGCGCTAAAAATACCACGGTGCACGCGTGATTTATCATTTATCATTAGTGCCCCGTGATAAGAGGATGGACGTCAGCGTAATAAATGCACGTTCCTCTCACTGATAATCATATTAGAATTTTATTGGCACGGTTTATATCTTTCCAGAAAATGGATGTTGTCACCCATCAGTCAGGCTCAGATGCACTTTATGTGATAATCACGCACACAGGCTGATATGTGCCGTGCCATTAACACAACTGTTCTGCTTTTGACAAAAAACACAATTCAATCAGGGCAGTAGCACCTGCGTCCTGCGCACTGTGCCATCACCATGAACGGACACGAACATAACATCACTGTCACAGTCTGCTTTTCTGAGGCACATTCAGAGGATTAACTCAACATATGTTTGCTTAAAAGTACGTCTACGTTATTGGAATAATTAAGCAACATCACAGTAACACTTGTAAGACACTGCAAAGTTACATCTCATTACAGTGTTGTGTATTAGGGCTCCTCCAGCAGTTTAATATTATGAGTGTTGATTTGATTAGACAAAGTATTGCATACAATCTGATTAAACAAAATAAAAAACCTAAGGGGAAGACCAAGAACCTGTATTATGAGCTTGCTTGGTTCACAGAGAAAATGAACTTTAATTTAATTTTAGAGGCATATTTACTTTGTTTGCAAACAGATTCAGATAATGTGAGTCCAAAGTAAACTTGCATGCATATTACATTTTGAGGTCACTCTCAAACTCATGTCAGACAAAAAGCAAATTAGTATTTCACACCAAGCTATTGATTAAGATTGTTTAACAGACATATCATACAGTGTGGTAGCGTTCCACATCATTTGTATCCGCTAAGAATTTCCCAAAAGGTGAAGTACACTGTCACTATTCTGCTGGTCAGGCTTTTCTACATTGAGATATTGCTTTGACTGAAATACATTACACCAATAATGACAACTAAAAACACACATTTCACTTAAATTTTACCGTTAGTTAGTTAAAAAGAGACAATGCACTTGATAAAATAGGAGAGCAGCATTACAGTAGACTGAACTATACTGTAGCGTAGCAGAAGGCGTCTAAAGCCTAAGGGGACGTCATGTTTACTAGTCTAACCCCCCGGTGTTACAGTAAGACTGCCAGTGCTTTGACTGACAGGCTGAAGTCCCATATGCCGCATGCATTTCTGCCCCTGGTATTGCACATCTTTATTTTGTGGCCTTTATCTCGACGCAGCCACTTACAGTGAACACTGTCTCCCTCTCTGTTGAAGTCTGGCTCGCAGCCCTGTTCCTGGTGCGTCCATGGTGCTCATTGTTGGCAAATCATAAAGGAACAACAGCCAGGCATGCAATACACACACAGTGTGATTTAACACAACTGAAGTCATTTTTTGATCTAATGTCTACTTGGGGGATGACAAAAATAGAAAGTTGATGCTATTTATATGTGTCTCCAAAAGGCGCAATGTACATTTTCTACTTTTGTACCAGCATTTTTTATTTAGTTGAGTTTACTACTCTTTTCCAATTGTTCCCCATAATGAGCTTGGAAGAGCTTCTCATAACTTTCTCATGCAAGCTGAGCCGTGACAGCAACTCCAAACATTTAATAATAATAATAATAATAATAATAATAATAATAATAATAATAATAATAATAATAATAATAATAATAATAATAATAATGGTCCTGTTTATATGGCAACTGGGGTCAGAAAAAAGGAGTTTTACCTCATTTGTCGAAAAACAATCAGTTAAATTTAACTGCAGTACATATGTTTGTGCAGCAAATGGCGCTGTGCTCAAAAGTGACACATAGCTCTGCACCGCAGAAGCAGAGTTTCACACTATTTTCAACATGTGTATGGCTGGTACAATCTACAGCAAACGTAAGCAATGAAACATGATTTTCTGACTGTTCTTTGTGAAGATTTAAATGCAAATGCGACCATGTGCAGACAGGACATGGTCGCATTTGCAGTAACCCTCTGTATTTCTGCTCTGCGTTGTGTTTGTGTGGTGCGATGCTTCAGACAGCCACAGGACACAGAAGGACTTTGAATCTGGTTTAACAATAAGGAAGCATTTGTTAGGTTCTGACCAGCCCACATCTCCAGTCAATGAAGAGATAAGCAAAAGGGACTAGAGTGGGGCGGAGCTAACATTTTATATTCGGGTCCTTAAGGATCCAAGAGGCTGTCCAACACATGCCAGCTAATAAATAGTAATAACATAATAATTTCCATTCCATACCCTAACCCTCCAATTTTGTGTAATCATACTATTATGAAGAACCTGTTACAACAGCACAGATTGAGGCCACACTCAGTGAAAAACCTGTTTGTCCAAAACGCCGTTTGTTTCCAGTGAACCCACTTCTCTGTCGTATTCAGTGAAACGCAACCAGAACATGGACTGAATGAACATGCAGGCCATTGTCGTGTAAAATGGAAGCCAATCTGATATAAAAATGTCAAGATTTGTGAAAACTCGTCGTATAAACTGCCTCTTACTAAGCTTCTGAGATCTAACAGGATCAGCAATTGGTAATGTCATGTGAAAAAACACAATAACATCAAAGTGTCAGCTTTTGTTCAATACAGGGAGAATGACATACAGGCAACACTTAATTTTATGTCTGGAGGCTGAAAAGTTTTTACTCTTTAAGTACTGTTTTGCACCCCTAATTCTTCAGCAAAACATGTTCTTATCTTGTAAACCGCTGCTGCATGATAAAGACACTCACATACACTTCCAGAAGTCGAAAACCGCAGTAGCACTCAGCCGGGAGAAGAGCGAACGAGGGAGAAACAGAGAGAGCGAGCTTGGGGATGGGATCAAAGGGACTCCGAATATGTTTAAGAGAAAACGACCGAACGGGGTGCACTATATCTGTATTTTTTAAAGCCATAAATAATTTCCAGAGCACTTTGGGCACATACTACATGCAGATAAAAGCCATTCTAGGCCTTTCCGTGCGGTTGCAAAAAGCCGTACCAAGCATCACAGGAAAACTATGACATCCTCAAACATTTTTTTTTTCCTTTTTCTGGTGTGCGTGCTGTGTGTGTCTGTGTGTGTGTCATGCCAGCAGATTACATAAGCCTGCCTGGCCTGGCCTACCTCCTCAGTGGGCTCCCTCTCCGATCTCTCTGACATTTAGACAACAAAAGGTCGAATCTGAAAGTCTAAATCTGAGCACACACCAATGCTAATGCTCTCATGCATATACAGCAGGGGCACCACCAGTGAGACCACAGTCCAATTTGCCACCAGCCCGGGAATCACATCACCGCCACACTCTTCAAATCAGTGTACTGCAAAATTCATCCCACTAACAGCAAGGGAAGTGAATGGTGTCATGTATATTATATATGAATCTGGGGGAAAGCTACATCGAAATCGAATATATTTTCTTTTTCTGGACTGGCCCTGTCCTTTGGTCCATGTTTCAGTCCCACTTTGTGCAGAAAATATAATAATATTGATAAACAAGTGGTCATTAAACATCACTATAGTTCAATATCTTTTGGGATAGTATATATACATGAGGACAAATTGAAATATAGAATACCTTGATATATTTGCACATAGACTGTAGCTGATTTTACACAGTTAAAACAAAACCAGACACAGATAGCGGTTAATTTCCACAATGTTTGCAATTTTGCTCAAAAAACATTTGACAATAGTAAATGAACACAGACTGTGGAGACTCTGCTGAGGCTAAAATACTAATAATGGCAGCAATGAGAGGTGAAGACAGGAGGCAAAACTTAATATAAGCTTAAACTTGTAAGTACAAATAATATAAAACTGTTTGATATCATCAATGATCACCCTGCCCTAATCACTGAACACTTTTGTATTTTTGCATTTTTACAGTTAATGCATTTTAAAATGAATGTGTCCACGGTTGACAAAGACAAAGCCGGTACAACACCACAAACTGCAAGACAATACAGACTGACAAGATACAGTTGACTGCAAACCAAACGGTTTTGTAATGTGATTCCTAAGTTTTTCTCACAAGTAGTTGTAATTGTATGTCCAAAATTGAAAACATCCCAAAGATGTACTTAAATGTGTGGTCCAGAACCATTTATTCTGTCTATGTCAAAACAAAGACATGACTAAATACAGAACATAAAAAAATAAATTACACAAAATTCACACAGAGGACTGAGAAAGCACTACTACTTTCAGTACAAAATATTTGTAGTACTTAAAGATACCAGACAATTTGAGAGAGCATGTCTTCTGCCTTTGACAAACACATGCTACAAATTAGCTGCTGTGATTGGTATTTCCCAAATAAGGACGTTCGCTCCTTTGACATGACTCTTCTGCACTCCCAACATTTTATGAGCTGTATTTGTTTAGACATTGACACAGCAGCATTTTGGATAGAAGAACATTTCAATGTCTATCGTGTAACTTTTGAAATAAAAAGACTTGCATAAAACTTTTTTTGTTTTCTCTTCTGAATGTGTTTGATGCTCTAAAATAATCATATAGCTTTGTTTTTCCTCAATGCAGACTTAATTGAGTCTCTTCTTGTTGGCTTCTGTGGAAATGTCTTTGTTTCATTGGCTTTTTTACAACATAAAATATCACCCATAAGGTTTTCATGAAATAGTGCAGGCGATTTTTAACTTTGTCAATGTTACACTTTGTCACTTTAAAATAAGACCTCCTTTATTTGTCCCATAGCAAGGAACAGAAACATGCAAGAATTTTCAGATTAACTAGGTTGCTAAGTATGGCTAATATTTAATATTATTAACATATTTTTTTTGTTTCGGCTCTTGCTGTGTGAGGCAAGGCAAATTAAATCATAAAAGTGAAACGAGAAAAATACACTGAACTTTTGTTACATCACAAACAATAAACACTCACTGCCATTTTGATCTTTGTTGACCGTACATGTTTAGCTAAGCACATTCTTGTAAAACCACCCAAAGCAATCACTGCTGTTACACAATTGGGCTATAAATGCTTTCTGCCTTGTCAGTCAGTCTGTGGTTTGTTAGAAATACCACAAGCTCGCTATTATTAATTTTATCCGGTAATTAGCTGGGTTATTTCTCACCATATTGGAATCCAAAACATTTATCTATCAGACTCCAGCAGTAAACTTGTCCACTGCCCAGTTTACAGTGCTCGGTACAAAGTCTATATTAGTCGCATCCAGTGGCTACAGCACAAATTGACCCCGGGCATCCACACAGAGAGGAGGTTACACTTTGTGCATCTGAATGGGACCTGTTCTCCCGCGGGACGCCCACTGCTCTGCACTCGGACACCACCGACCAATTAAGTCAAAGGACAACTTCATGGGCAAACAGCAGAGGTCTCTTTAATGTCAACAAGCTGGATCCACTCCAAGAGACGCCTGTGTCAAAGCAAAGTGTCAAATACGGAAGAGATTTGGACACAGACCACAGCTAAAGCTTTCCCAATGTGACGCTACGGCAAGACATTATTACGGAAAGTAGATTGATCGCAGTGGTACAGTTCAAATTAAATTAAAATCTACAGCAAACAGTCCGATTTATCCAGCAGATATTTATTATAGCAGTATATTAAAGGTGTACTGTTTAACTTTTGACCAAATACACTTGAATAAAGACTAATTTTGTCATTTAGATGTCTTTGTTGCTCTAACTAAGTAATGAAGATCAGGGTTTTTACTGGAGGTGGCTTACTTGGTCACAGAATGGACTGTTGACCCAAAGAATCGTTCCTATTGCTGACAATTTTTCACATTATGGAATAAAATGTATTCATCTCCAGTGAAAATTGAAAAGTATGGTTTTAGCTAACTTGGAGTATATGGAAATGTCTACTTACCTGCCCACCTAGCTACCTACTAACTAATTAACTAACTGACTAATAGGGATGTACAGATATTTATGATATTTTATTTATTTACTATCAAAACTTTCACCATATCGTCATCGTCACTTGACCATGGCACTTTTATGCAAAAATAGATACATAGTTTACAAAGAAACAAGAACCTTAGTCTATCTGTCTGAAGGTGAATCCATTAAAGTGCGCCCAAAAAAAGGAATCACTGAATGATCAAAAAGAACGACTGGAATATATGACTTTAATGTTTTAATTGTTAGCATAATGTCAATATTGTGTTAAATATTGTATTGTGAGCTTCCTATCGAAAAAAATATGAAATTGTGAGTTTTGCTTATCATTATATCCGTACTGACCAACTAAAATAATAATAAGCATGGTCAGAGTGAGTTTACTCTATAAAAGGGAAAGGCAAATAAATTAAAACATATGTTTTAATATGACGAGACAGTGATACTAAACATTTTCAAATTAAAACATCCACTTATTGTATAAAAGTATACAACTACGTCTACACATGACGGATGACTCACGGATGTGTTTGAATGCAGAAATTGTTTATTTTATAAATACTTTTTTCGTTTTTACAGTGTATAAGGGTGGTTTACCTTAAAAACGTAACTTAAAGTTTTAAGGTATTTAACATTTAACCCAGAGCTGTCATATAACCTAATCACTCATTTATGGTGCATTGTGTAACTAAATGCAGCTGAAAAGTCAACTACACACTTATAGATACAACATTAAAATCATTCTCAATGGGAATGCTTTATGCTTTAATATGAAGAAATACAGCTAAGCGAACTTCTTTTGTCCTTCTAGAGGTCAAATAACCATTCTGTGACCATGCAAGTTCACTCAAAATGAAAACACAGATTTTATTATTTATTTTGTGCAACAAAGACATTTAAATCGGTTATTTTTGGTCAAAAAGTTGCAAATTTAACTCATTGTCAAATAAAATTAGTAGTAGTTTTTTTTTTTTAAATAGATAAAAATGAAATAATAAATACATACATTTTAAGAGCATGTTTTGTTCATTCTTATAAATAATAATGATGCCAAAATGTACTACAAACGCAATGCCATTGAACAAAACAAAATAGATTTTCTGCAATGTTATAATGATGTTTTTGAGCCTGTGCCGTCCTCCCAGAATACAAAGCCTGACATTGTAAGCATTACCCATAAGTCTATGTTACTGAGAAATCTATGAATTAAATATTGTCATTTTCATTCCTGGCTCATCTTATCTGCTTTTTCACTCGGTCTTTCTCTGAATCTCTGAGTGCACAATGAATTCTAGAAATCCACTTATTATACGACCAAATTACAATGACTTATATTGGATCGGCTGGATTCTAAGCGGGGTCCATTTTGAAAGACGGCTGGTCACATTCCTCCCGTCTCATTTTCTGGTTTCACGTTGACAACTTTGTGTTAATTGTGTACGCTTCGAAGACAGATCTGACACCAGTTCACAGCAGAGGTGGAAGAAATCTGCTTTCAAAGGAAATAAAGCTCAGATCACTACAATCACTGTATCACTATTGCAACGACTGCTTCATGAACAGAAAAAGAGGCAACACTAATACGGTATGTGCCATTTCATTTCATTACATTTACTTGAGTAATGTTTGAGAAAATGCATTTTAAGGGTAACTTTTTAGTTTTGCAGGTTTTTGTAATTTAGATGTCTTTTTGCACTAAATAGACAATAAGCTGTGCCCTTATTCTGAATGGGCTTGGCTAACATGTTGCGAAGATGAGACGGATCCCGCTTGTTTTTAAGCAATGTTTTTATAATTTTTGGCATCATATCTGTCCTTGTGGAAAAAAATATAAAACCCCTAGTCACGGATGCCTGATTTTTTTCCCAACCCAGGACTGTCATAACTTTGTATTGGTTACTTAGATTTGAGTGAGGGTAGGGTTATGATAGGCTGGCTGTTTGTTTATCGATGGAATCCCCATTAGTGCAGACAAGCTGTCGCTATTCCTCCTGGGGCCACTAAGTTTATAAAAAAAAATATTAAAATTCATACAAAATAATACATTCACATACACACTGGATTTGTAAAATGAATTGATAACATTTCATTGAAGGATGTCAAACCTAAATTCTCTACATTCCCAAATTTGGAATCCGCCCACCCCCTTTGCAAAGCACCTTGCTTTTGAGATCTGCAGAATACATACTTTACTTACTTAACAACAGATAATTCAATACAATATTACGTATCAAGTTCACCTCCTGTTAAGGTAATTTGATTAAATTAAGGATTTGAAAAGCTATGCAAACTGAGTTGTGGCATAACTGCGTTGGGGAAAATAAAGACGCCATGTGGAGCAATTACAGATCTCAGGTAATACACTGAATATCAAAGTTAAACTAGAAAAAAGATATGTCATGTCTGTGGTAAGTTCTTGTGTGTCTCCAAAAACTGCCCATATGAGGAGGTTGATCTGTGGCAGTTGCATTACTGCAGTCTGCTCAGAGTGAACTCCGGTGTGTAGCTCCTGCTAACACACTCACATAACTACAACTACGACTGCTCCTTATCTAGTTATCAATGTGAATCGACTGCAAAAGGACACTCAAATTGGTCTACAACAATTATTGAAGAAGTGCACATAAGGTATTACTACAGACTGTAAAAAGTGTCTGGAGATTTGACCAGACAAAACAGGTTAAAGTCAGAGTTTATTGAGAGGAGATAGGAGTTTGTTATTATCAAACAGGGAAGACCTGAAATACCCTTCTTAGGAAGTTAGAACAATGGCAACTTGTGCTGGTGTAAAAAAAAAAAAAAAAGCAGTTGAATTAAGTTAGTCCAGATGTCCTAATTGTCTTGTAAACTTAATTTGAATACTTTTATGTTTGTACCTTATTCCCGGTAGCTATTGTTATGTCTTTCTTTTTAAACTGAGTCATGTGAGCACCACCAAAATGAATTTGTTTGCGGTCAGTTGGTATTTGGCTAATCGAGGCTAAGCGCACCACACCCATTTCCTGCTCCCTCTCCCCTGATTGGCCCACTCCTCTCCCATCGCCACGGTAACCACACTGACTTCCTGTTTCCTCCCAGGCCCTTAAGCCACAAAGCTCCTAAAAATACATCTCCGGACTTTTCCTGCGGTCGTTTATTTTTCAAAGCCATTGTTGAGACATCAGCTGTTTATTCGTTTAGATCCTCGAGTCGCTGCTAAATAAAGGTATTGGGTCATAGTCTAAAACAAAAACAAAAATAGTTCTTTGAGGTTATGCTGGCAGGATAATATCATACTGACTGTGGATGGAGAAAGCATTGGAAAGGAAAATGGGAAGAAAGCACATTTGAGACCACATTTAACAAAAACATGGACATGCTTTACTGAAATGATGTGAAGAAATTCAGTGGTCTACATCCTGTCACTTTGGAGCAGCTCAAATCAATATTTTTGGTCACTTTCCCTTCTCAAGTCTTTAGAACCGAATTAGCATGCTTGTACGAGAATTTACAAGTGAGGTCCAAAGAATGTGAAAGCATGGGTCACAATGACAGAAATGTACAGAAATACGGATGTTAAAGTAGCAAGATTAAAAAAAAAAAAAAAAAAAAATGCAATGACAATCAGCAAGTCACAAAGGTTGTTTTCAAAGAGCCAAGCCTGTATTTCAGGCAGATTTGAAAAAAGAGGTTTTTAATTTCAATGGGACTCAGTGTTGCCAGAAGGGAAATGTTGCATTATCGTACCAGAACCTCAAAATTATCGCATTTTGCTAAAAAATTATCGTACACTTTCAAACGTTTTAATTTTGGGCCAGAGCAATTTCTATGACTTAAAGAACTCTTTAGATTCCCAACATTTAGATCCGTGGTTCCCAACATTTTTTGTCTTGAGTAACACGGAGTACCCCTGGTGTCTAGTTTTTTAGGGGTTATTTTTTTTAATTAACCATTACATTTTATTGTTTTTATATTTTTCATGTAAAATGCCTTGTAAATGCCGCTTAACTTGCAAAATGTGCTGCAAAAAATTATACTTGAAGTTCTACCATTCTTTTTAATTCTTTTAGGCAAGCTCAAGTTAGTCAAGACGAAGAAACTATCTGGCGCTTTTGAAATTTTTACATAGAGTTTCACAGTGACTTAGATTTATTGATCGTACATTGTGCATGAGGTGAAATTACCGTACAATTACAATAATTATTGTACGTCTGGCAACACTGATGGGACTGTCCTGGTAAATGAAGGTAAAATTAAAAAAAAAAAAAAAATTGTCTGTTTACATGACATCTGAAATTGGACTACAATCTGGATTTCTGAAAACCGGTTTACAGCTTCTCAATTAGTCTTCCCGGGTTTATATGCCCTTTATGTAATCAATTTGAATCAGACTAGGCTGGTTATCAGTTTTTTTTTCTGGTCTCCATGTAAAAGCCCTGCATGTCTCAAGTACACAAATTGTGAGATTAGGAAAAATACTTTGTATAAAATGACTCGAACAGCAAGACAATGAGTTTTAAGACATGTCTTCAAGTGCTTGTACAAACAGGGGTTCAGAAACAAAACTTTTGCCATTTTAACTTTGCCTCAACAAAAGACAGATAATAGTAGTACAACAAATCATCATTAAAATTTCAAAACATGACATTTTCACAGCACAAAACAGCTAATTTAGTGACTCGCACAATCATGTAAATCAGAGAACAATGCTGCTGTGACTACAAGTCTTCTGATGCATTTCAAAGTGCCAGCTCCAAAAGCCTATTATTATTAATACAAGTCAGTGCAGTGTTCTGGAGGCACTGAGACAAATGAATCCGCCTTACCACTGTGTTCCCTCAAAGCCCCGAGAGACGCACGATAACTTTGTACCATTTGTGCACTCAAACTAAATATTACCCGACAGAATTTCAACTACAGGCTTAAAAAAGAAGCACATTTTGTCCAACTTGACTACCTAGTGTCTATCAAATAACCCGTCCTGCACACACCAGATTCTTCATTTAATCTTAACCTATGCTTCAATACAAAATCTAATATCTCATCTATCTGGAGATTACAGTCTGTACTCATCATATTACCCGGAATTACACTGGTCCCACTGGGATTATTTAACAGTGTTCATCTCTGCACACGTCCCTTTTGTGGTCTGTTCTTCCTTTAATCAGAGGAAACCTTAAGAAGAATATTAGGACTGGCTCTGCCTTCATTTTATTAGATTATATTACAATAATAACAAGAGAAAATTGTGTCACAATACTGAAGATTATAAGCTTTGTTATAACAGTATTATTCCATCATCAGTTTGCTTCAAGTTATTTTTGGATTAATTCAAGTAATCTTGTATTGTCTTGCAGTTGATCCTGTTTTCACCTACCATCTATCTTCATCCTCTAGTCGGTATTTACTTGCAATTACTCAAGAAATAATATTCTGAAGGGTTCAAAACTGTCATGCAGACTCTACCCTACAGCAACAAAAACTAATCAATCAAAGACTTGTACTTCATATTAAAGTTCATTTTTCATTGAGTTTATCAGTTCAGTTCAGTCTTAAACAGAAATGAAACAAAATGTTTTGTTTTTGTGCTGAGCAAAATGAGAATGCCACTTGCAGAAAGATACGCTGTCCGTCTGGTTAGCTGGGGAAACGTCTTTGATTAAAACAAAAAAACGAGACGAGAGCTAGCTGTTTTGAATCAGGTCTGAACCGGTCTGATAGACGTCTGGCTCCTGAAGCCTGAGACAGTGTTTTTCTCGCCATTTTTTCACCCACCTGAATATAAAGTTTATGGGTCGTATGGTCAAATTTCATTCACAAATGTTGAATTAGCTGCATAACTTTGGTTTTTGCACAGTGATAAACTCTTTCTGCATATCGGGCGCGTGTGCATCGCCCATGTTACAAATAATCCCTCTATAGGTTCTTCCTAAGTACAAGGGAAAACCCAATATATTTCCCATATATTTAATAATACATAATAATATTTTTTTCTTATTGTTAGATGATGGTTTCATAACGTTCCTGAACCTTAGTTTTGGAATCTTAGTTTTCTTTCCACTGGGCAAGGATAAGTGCATAAAAGTTAACTTTGTTATTATGTCTTCTTTAAAATGTCAGAAAACACATCGCCAAACCAACGTTAGCGATTACATTAATACTACCTCCTACAAATGTGACAGGCTACAATAAAATGCAAAAACAACAAAAATTGAAAGCCAACAAAAATATTTCATTCAATCTTAAATCATTTACTTTTCTCATTATCTGTGCTATTGGACCAAATAACGAACAGACTGGTACAATATTTAAAGTCCAGAAGGGCTTGCTATGAAACCAAATGAGCTATGCAACCATGTGGACAGAAGCCAAAGCCAACACTACTTTACTGTTGAGAAAACTGAGCATGCTCAGAAAGGTCAGCACAAACAGAGAAACCACATGTTTTTACTGACAGACAACTGTCTATGGATATGACTCAGGTTCAATGTCTCAATCTTTTGATTAACTATCCAGCCCAACATAGTAATATCAACTCACCTCAAGGAATGTCTAGGTAGAGCATACTCATTCTCTAAAACGCATTATAACCTGCTGCTTCAAACTTTAACAATAAAAATACAATGGGCTCTGTACCCTTCAGGACCTCTGGCATGGTATTTCACTGCATAGTATTCTAAAAATTCAGCATACCTTTTAACTAGTCCCTAATTGCTTTTTGTAAAAATAGGAGTAGGAAATGACCCTCCCAACAACTTAATTTTAGCTTTGCACCCAGCCCTGTCTACTGGCCCACCTCTGCTGCTCTGAAAACTACTATTGTTTCAAATGTGCTCCATGCCACGGCAGTTCAAAAGCAGATCAGGGATTGAAATGCTAAACTCTGCAGTCTGTAGATATGTATTATCCGTGTTGTTTTGCATTCAGCGTCTGTCTGCACTCACTTTAAAGTTAACAAGTTCAACCATTCTCATCAGATCCTCAATGGGCTCATCCTGCTTTTGAATAAGACGTAAATGGACAGAATTTAGCATTGTTCAAACACAAAGAGACATGTTTGGAATAGCCAATGAATGATGGATGAAAAGAATGGGGCTAAATTTGGACAGGGCACATACAGTTAAAGGTGCACCATGTACCTGGAGATCTTATTGCTTTGTCTAAAACATTTTACACATGCAACTAACAATTATTTTGATAATCCATTAGTAGGGTGATTATTATTTTTGATTAATTGATTACTGGTAGTTGTGTAGTTGCGTTTTATGTCACTTGGAAAAGTTACTAAGGTTTAGATTTACATCAAAGCAACTTTGTTGTTCATCATCTTTCATGAACAATCCAAGGTTTTCCTCGGCTCATTATGTTGAAGTCTATAGAGGGATATATATGGGAGATGCACGCAACCGGTATGCAGAAATTGACCAAGCTGTAGAAACAAGTCGAGTCAGCCTGTTGCCCGCTGTGCAAAAACAAAACCTATGCTGCTAATTCAACATTTGTGAATGAAATTCGACCCTATGGGAGTGAAAAAAGCCAGGCGTCCGTCATACCAGTTCAGAGCTCTTGTCCCGTTTTGTTGTTTTAATCAAAGAAGTTTCCCCAGCCAACTAATGGACAGTGTCTCTTTCTGCATGGGGCATGCTCAGTAAAAAGGAAAATGACGTCGACCGACCTCTTTAGACAAATTAATGATTGTTTGATTACTAAATTAGTTAGTTACAATTAGTCAGTTAGATTGTTTTAGTCCAATACATTTTCTAATTAAATATACCTTGTGTGTTTTATTTTATGCTATCATTTCATATGTTAAAGGAGAAACCTGCGCAGACACAGTGAGAACATAGACAGTCTCTCAGCCTATGAACCTATGAACCAATAGCAATATAATAGTGCAGGGGTTTCCTATTTTTTATTTTTGGATAAACTAGTGATCCTTCAAACATCAATTCATGAAGTGTTTTAGGAACCATGCGGGAAGTGCAAAAACTAGCAATTCAAAAACTCCAAGTTCTCTGTTTTGTTTCAGTAACTTTGAAACTTCCAGACAAAGTTCTATACCAGCAGTCGTAAAGAATCATGCTGAAAGATATTAGTTTTTTTTTTATTCTCCAGCCTACAGCCAAGTCAAAATTATGTATTTGTTTGTTTGTTTGTTTATTTAGTCGGACAAAAAAAGCAACTACACTTCAAACTAGTGTGGTGTTGCTTTAAAAATCCATGTCTAAGATGAGTCAGGTAAAGGAGCCACACGCTGAGATCCTGCATTTGCATAATGTTGTGATGGAGGCCTTTCTCTCCTCACACACTGAGTCGGGAAGGTCAGCCGTGGAAAGTTACACTAAATAATGTACATGTGAAGTGGCAGCTGCCAGAAAAATGCAGTCAGTCCTTCACAGAAGCCTGGAGCAGACAAAGTACACAGCACAGAGCTACTGTCTCATTATCGACAAATGACCACACACTGGGGACACTGCTGTAGAACGCTGTATGTTCTGAATTACGAAGCATCTTCCTTTTGTTTTGATTTTGAAAACGTGCAAACTTTTCCCAAGAACACACTCAATAATACGTTTTTGGCTTAGTACAGCTGGATCTTGTTTGGTGAAAATGACAATATTATAAATTAGTATTGTTATAAGTTCACTTTAAAATTTCTGATTTAACTCCGAGATTAGAGAGCGATGGCCTGATTTTGGAAAACCCCAGATGTAAGGTCGTTAAATATTATGAATCAATAAAGCAATATTCTAATAGGAACCATCAAGTTGAATTGATTCATCAAAAAAGACAATTAATGTGATCCTGAAAACCCACAACAACAGTTAGCAGAAATGAGCCCATAGTCCAAGAGAGTCAGTAATGATCTGTAATTAGGCCAACTTCACCATAAGAGCCTCCTCTTGTCAGCACCGGGACATTTTATTTGTCAACACAAGACAAGATGCACAACACCAACCAAAATACATTCACTTCATTTTGTTGTTCTAAATATGGGACAAAGAAACTGAATGCAAATCTTCAATGGTTTTCAGAATGTGCTAACTTTTATGACATTATGCAGAGTCCACTAGGCTGATGCTAAAACCACCTTCTTTATTATCCCTTTGTTTTAATATTGTAAATAATGGCAGTCGTCATATATCTGGGAGCTTAGCCGTAGACTATTTCCTGTAAACAACAACATTGCTTAAGAAACACTAAAATGGTCCAAGGTTGATCTCAAATGTTGACCAAAAAGTACCGTAAGAAAAAAAAACAATGTGTTAATTGTCATTGCAGTGAATGCCTGATCATCCTGGGAAAAGTACTACAATGAAACATCTGATACAGTGGATCCATCTGCCTTAGGCCTGAAACATGTCTGCATGCACAGACAGCAACAAACACTGAGGCAGCACTTAGCCATGTCTGAGAATCTATATCCAGAAGGAAGCTGTTTTATCACTGGGGAAGGTGTAATGTTCACAAACTCATCGGAATCTAATCTAACAAATCACAGTGTTTCACACAATGTGTTCAGTTTATCTCAGTTAAGATGTTTGACAGAAGCATATTGCACAGTTGTTAGGATGTCAGGACCTGTGATCAGTAATGCACTAAGCATTAAAGAGAGACCCATTATTGCCCCCTGCGGCAACAATAAAAAGATATTTTGCAGTTGGGATTGTCAATGGTGCAGAATCTAATCCATGTAACGAAAGAGTTTCACACCAACACTATTTTCTGATACCTTTCCTAAGTTGCCTCAGGCCAGAAACACAATTGTCTAAATAGCAATACATTATTAATAATCAATACAAAGCTCATTTTAAACAATCCAAATGTGTTTCTCCTTTTGTCCACACATTCTGAGCATCTCAATTATTCACAGCAAATAAAAGTTTATAGACAGATTTCATAACATCCAGGGGCAAAGCTGGCATCAGCTAAAAACGCAATGCACCAGACTGACTTCCTGGTTAACAGAACAGTATAATTAGATACAGACAGTACTCTGCAGTCTTATTTTGACTTAAATTGTTTGTCTCATGCACCACTACTGAATTCATTAATTACTTTACTATAACTCACCTGCAGACACTGAATTGTTAATAGTTCAAATAACAATTATTTGATAGCGATTACTGCATCCAAAGCTCCACAATGTCCACAATGATTTAGAACACAGATCAGACTTTGAGAGAACAAGTTTGAGAAGATTATTACTTATGAATATGATTATTAATATTTACCCAGCTCTAGAATAGCCCTTTTAAATAGCATTTGAGAACTAGAGACTATTCAAATGTACATATTATGCCAAAAGATGTGTATTTATTTGATTAGAAAATACCAATAACATCAATTACTATCAGTGTTTAACTAGCAACTAACCAACCAATGGTTCAGCATTTACAATGTGAATATGACTAAAACATCGTCCCATGAAGCAGCAGATTTCTGAATGAGGATCTCTTTGCTCAGATGTATTCATTGTCACATGCACCAGTCTGCACAAACGAGCACAAGCAGGCTGTTCCAGTGGTGTAAGCAGTGGCCTCAGGAACACGCAGCCATCTGAAATAAAACGCCTTTTATAAGGAGCATAGGAACCCTCTCAGGAGTTATGTAAGGAAAGCGCCCTGAGCCTGCATCTCACTGATAAAAATGAAGAACTACAAACACGAGCTCAAATGACCTGTACTAGGAAGAACTGTATGGCTTTTGAGTCATTTCATAATGTATTTTTTAACACTTTCACAATCACATAGCCTAAATCTAAATAATGTAATGTCAGTAAGGCAAGAGAATGTTAATTTCAAGGTAACTAGGCAATATTGACAAAAAAATATCTCGATAATTTTTTGCCATATCTCGATTACAATATTCAGATGTTTCAAACCAAGCATTCAAGCAAGTCTTTAAATGTATTAGTTGAAGTTTAATGAAAAATTGGGCTTGACTGGGTTGACTATGGACATTTTTGGTTGACTTAAGATGTGCTACAAATCAATTAGTCGATTTGTAGCACAACTAGCAAAACTAGCAAGTAACTCAATGATAAAAAACAAAACAAAAAAACTCTAAACTCTAAATGAGATTTTTTTGTAAAAAATCAGAACAAGTTTGCAATGTACTTTCTAACTGCTACAAACATTGGTCAACTAAGAGACCACTGACTGACACGTTGACAAAATAACATCATATAACTTTATTTGAATATTTACACTGTAATTTTCTTATTTTGATGTTTTTGTTACCTTTTTACAACAAACAATATAGTACTTGATATTCCATTTGTACATATCTTAAAGACAATAATTCACAATAATATCTAAAATTTGACTTTACGAAGTTTGCTGTTGTCTAGAACGCACCGTGCGTTTCTATTGTATTTTAATCCATGAAAACACTGTGTGTGATTGATTAAATGCAGAAATACTAAGAAAAAGCCATGCTGTGTGACCTTTGCACGAAGACATGCAGTTAGCAGACAAAGTGTTGCAGAAAGAACAGCAATGTAAGACTCATTCACTCAAGGTATTCAGTCAAAAGCTCTGTCACACAAATGTTGTAGTAGAAATTACAGAGCAAATAATGTTTGTTTATTTATTTATTATTTTTTTGCACAGTACTTTTCAGATGATTATTATTTCAAACTATTGTTTACCTGTATTTGTTTTGGTTAGATTTCCTTGAACATTTTGTACTGACAACATGGTCTAATAAATACATGTTTATTACATCAAAACTACTATGCCAGAATTTATTGATTAATAAATAATAGTCATTAAAAAAAAAAAAAAGTTGTTTTTTTTTTGTCTTTTTATGTGACAATGACTATTCTTTATCAAAAAGCTGATCTCTAAGAACTTAAACTAAAAAAGTTTTTGTGTCAGATAGTTGTTACATTCTTAGATCCAACAATAAAAATAGCAGCCACAGCTGCAGCACAAACACAAACAGCCACCTGCCCCCGGTTCTACTTCTAAAGGCCCTAAAGCCTGTGTCCTTCTGTCCAGCCTCTGTCCGTGTATTTCTCTGTCCTGTCTCTGTCCCTCTGCTTCACAATGGTCACTGTATGGAACTGTAGCTGACACACAATAGTGAATGGCAATAATAAATAAATGAAGCCATAGAAATATTTCCTGTGTTTTTCTAACTAATATTTCTACATTATTGTGGAAAATAAACGCACACAAAGACGCTCTCAGGATCTCCCATTCACACTTAGAGAAGGTCATCTCCATTCTACGTCACTGTTTTCTCAGGTTTAGGATCAAAACAAAAGTTCAATCTCTTGTAGTAAGATTTTGGTGCCATATTTAGGCCATACCTGCTTGTCAAAGCCTGATCCCATCTGATCCCAAATGCTAAGCAAGGAAGGGCTTGGTTAATACTTGGATGGGAGACTGTTGGAACAACACAGTGGGATGACAAGAACTGTCATTGTGTACTTGGACAAGACACTTAACCAACATTGCCTTAGTGTCTTGTGAAGCACTTTGAGTGCCTTGAAAGGTTAAAAAGCGCTTAGAGACCATTTACGACGACGACGATGATAAAACTGATATCTCGGCATTATATTCTACAACCGGCACAAGGTTGAATGTGTAATTTTCCAACCTATGAAATTATTTGAATAGGACAATCTCAACGACCTGATGACTTGAGAATTGTTGTTTTGGCTCTTAGATGCTCGCCAAATGAAAATCATGTAACTTTCACTTATTTTTTTTTAGTTTGTTTTATATATATGTATTCAAATTTGTTACAAATGATATGATTTAAAAAAGTTGCTGAAGAATTATTTGCAGTTTTACATTTGTATTTATGTTTTCACATCATTATATCCTCAGTGCATCTCTGGAAGGAAAATATTATCAGTTTGAGTACAGTATGTATGATATTGTGAGCTCAAGTTTGTGTTAATATGTAAATGCTATTATTGTTTTTTATCTAGACATAAATTTAATAACCAAACATAACTGCAATGATGGAGTGGGTTAATATAAGCTCGTCCTCTACACACTCTTTTCAAAGTTATCCTACAAATAAGTATATAAACCATGTCAAAATGACTTGGCTCAAAATAAATTAATCAGTCAAGAATAATATTTTTGCAATAGCAGTAAATATTATATGGCTTGTAAAATGATGGAAACATACAAAAAATGTACATCAAAATGCTTGAGCTGCCAGACCAATATGAACACAACTGTAACATTAGTTTAGGATAGTTACGTCACAGTTACTCTATTCTAGCCTTTCTATGCTGTTTTTTCCCCTCCATCAGTCTAAAGCTGCTCACATCCAGAGCGTGACAGTTTGTTTGTCGCTGCTGTCGAGGTTTAAACCCAGAGGCTGATTGTAAGTATGTGTATGTGAGGCTGCATTAACATATGACAGACAGTGGCACATGTGAGTACAAAAGCGTACATTTCCCAGTGTCCTGTCCCCGACTATTCGCCCAACTGGCCTCTGCTGCTGACTCATGCGCACAACAAATAGATGGCATTGCATAATTTGATTACGACAAGGCAAAGCAAGGTTGGCCCAAAATGAATCATACAAAACAGAAAAGTGCAGTTTAAAAGTCACCAATCTGCAGAGGAGGAACAAGCACACGTTTTTTGACAAATATTCAAGTCCTAGTCCTGGGTTTAACCTTATTTACAGCTGAGATTTTTGTTAGTGCAAATACAGTATTCTTGAAGGTTTATTTCTGGTTGTTGTCATGTTATTAATATTTTAAGCTCAATCTAAAAAAATATGGAAAATACACAATGCAGATTTTTATTTCACAATGAGAATAAAATATCCACGTTTTCTTTAGGTTAAGAAAGAATAATCATAAAGTCACTAAGGTTAAGGTTTATTACAACAATGTACAATTGCATTAAGCACAACGACAAGGATGCTTGTACTAGATTCCAGCTTTTACAGCTAATTTTCTGTGGCAAAAGGGAGAGGGAAGGCGCTACTGGACATGTTTGTAGTGGTAGAGGAAACCGGAGCAAGAAACCTACACAGACATGGGGAGAACATGCAAGCTCCACATAGAAAGGCACTTTTGGGTAGAACATTTGATATACATTTAATTGCTCTTGTATGACACTAATTTATTTACAAATTATGGTTTGTAAATATCATCAACAAAAAAACTCAAAGAAGCAAAACAACCGAAGATAATATAACTGGTATGACACTAGCAGCCCGATTTTTCCCTTTGTCCTAGCCGGTCTTAGCGAATGGTCTTAAGTATTCCTCTGTTGGCCACTAGTGGCTCTCTTGTCACAGGCGTGAGCACTGTCTGGTTCACTGAAGGAAACTGTACCCCCACATCTGGCTGCAGCCACACCTTCTAGACTGACAGTGTATAGAGCTTGGAGAGAGCCACTAGTGGCCAACAGAGGAATAATTAAGACCATCCGCTAAGACCGGCTAGGACAAAGGGCAAAATCGGGCTGTAGATCTCATATAGTACAAGATAATTCTGTCAATTCCGTGGTTCTATTTATGGAGATTTTTACTAAAGATTGACCAATATGGGTTTTTCTTTGGCCGATGCCAATACCGATATTTCAGAATTTTGTCAGTCAATGTCAATATCAATGGCCAATTTTCTTGTTTTATTTTTGCATAGCATAGCTAGGGGGAGATAGTATTTTGGCTCAGTTGTACTTTGGACCAAGAAACAATCACTTCATAGCGTCATGAAATACATTCATATTGTTTATATTTACAAACAAGCACTTATTAAAGCTTCAGCTGCAGCCAAAGTCATAGAACAAGAATAAAACTTAAAGACATGCTAATGATAAAATCAAAACTACAGACTTAGGACTGGAGAGAGACAAAAGAAGTCCCCTAAATCAACTCAGATTCAGCTGATCACTGTGAGTGCGGCTTTCCCTCACAGGAAAAGCCCAACAACTGCCTGATCAGACATCGACCAAAATTGAGGCGTATAGCTGCTATGCAAACAAAATCAAACGTCCCTAAAATATTGGTCCATCTGTAATTTTTACAATAGTTATTTGGCTGAACTCAATATCTAATTTTAATACTAGTTTATTATTGTTTATTGTCTAACATTGATACTTTTGTCAACCCTATTTGCTGTTATTGTTGTCTATTGTAACTACATGTGCATCTCATAGCAGTGAAACTTCACAACATTTTTTCATCTCACTCAGATATTTTCCACATTAGGAATTGGCATTGGGCACAACCTACTGATTGGAGAAGGGGAGAAAAAGAAACCTAGTTTTTCTCAAGTAAGTAGTGGATGTGATTTGATGGCGTAATTGGTCAGAAATATTAATGTACAGAATGAAGTATTTTTGAGGCTTGGAGGAGAGAGGACGTTCTAAACGATATTCATCAAGTTACAATGAATGAAACAAAATCCACCAATATTTATTTATTCATCAGACAAATGGGAAATGTCTATAAAATATCACAAAAGTGCAGAATGATTTTTTTTGCAATTTTTTTTTTTTTCTTTGTAATTTTCAAAACAAGACTGTATCTGAAATTGGATAAATTGCTACTCCGGATATATTTTGATGAGGAACCCATGTTAAAATATGACTCATTTTGTATATGTGCTATATTTAATCCTCTCTATGTTTAGCTCTTAATTTTGTTTTAGTTTATGCCTATATGTTGGCTTGTATCTGCATGTATAAACTCCTTCTTACTGTATGTCAGACTTATTTCAGTGTCATTCTAGTCTAGTCCTGGTTCTACCCTGGGTTAATCATAGTTTAGTTCTTTTAATAGCTCATAATCCTGCATGGGAGCCTTATTAAGAGAGAGTGCTCCTTTTCTGACAGTTGACAGGGATAGCTTGAGGCGCAGCATTGCCAACACAGAGAGAACTGTCCCCTCATCTGCATGGGAATGAATAAAGCGGCTAATGCTACAAGGAGATGAGGTAAGAGCGGAGGAGAGAGAGAGAGGAGACCAGCAGAGGAGAGGAATCCATTTAAATGAAAGAAGCGGAGAGGCGTCAGCATTAAGTCTTAATCCACTGCAGTCAGATGCTTTCTGTGCTGCCGGCCGATCAAGAAGGTTGTAATATACACCACGAGTATGCTCTGTACCGCTGTGTTATTGTTAGTGCAACATCAGCATCCTGTTTATGGTGAGGCGACTTTCTACAGGCAAAACCTCTGTTCTATAAGAGGTTTTGTAGAGTAGGACAAGTGAAAATGAAGATAAAACTCAAGAATCAAGTCAGTGTTGTCATTGGAGCTTCTAAAGGAAAAGTGAAAATATTATGTAAGAGATTCAAGTCAGTCAATGACATTAGGATATTCCAGAAAGTACGAGCCTTTTGAGGTCAATTACAAAACAGATTCACAGTGATTAAAGGTGCACTGAGTAGCTTTTCTGGTAGAGACTTTGGTCCTTGCTTTGCCTACATTGTTCCATAGTAGGACATTAAACATACTGTATCTATCAGGGATGGGACGAGACATTTTCACAAGACGAGACGAGTGCCGAAATTGGGTATACAAGATGGAGACAAGACAACACTTTAAAATAATTTGCAATTAACTGTTTCACTTTTGAATTTTAACAAAGCAAATTACAAAATTAAGTTGTTGTTATATAATTTATTCATGTCTATAACAGTTTTCTCATTTTTTGAAGTGCTATGACTTTGACTGAACCTTGGCTCAGGCTCCGCACCTTTTCTCTTCCCCCTCTGCTGCTGCAAACAGACGCACACAGAGAAGAAGGAGCACATCTGTCCAACTTTTTACTAGATTAGAGATGCAATGGGGTCAAATATCTCTTTGTGGTTTCATGTTTAAGTGTGAAAAACATTGCACTGTTCCTGAGATATTTGATTGTACTTTTTTGCGCACATTTTTACAATGTTTAGGATTAATTATCTCCGTCAATATTTGTCCTATCAATACGAAATAAAAACTGAGACCGAGTTTAAACCATTTTCTGTCCGATTATGTGCTCTACAAGTCTAAATACGCAACTGAACCCTTTATGAACATTAACAAGACCGTTCTTTACGTGTGAGCACAGTATCATTTGATCTCGCAATACCTTGTCCCATCCCTAATCTATCTGGTATTGATTTCTCGAAGTGCTTTTTTTTCCCTACTCAAAAATACCTTGAAAAACATACTGAGCAGGCACATCTCTCCACAGATCAAACTTGTGGCCTGGTTGTGTCACATGATCATCTCCATGGTGATATCTGTTTTTATTGCCATTCTAAATGTTGCCAGATTTCCAGTGAACAAGCAAACAAGCTTTTAAAAAAGCCCAAAATAAGCAACCTCAACCCCTCAAGTCATAGTTTGTATCCAATAAAAAAAATAAAAATAAAAAAAAACTGACCAAAGCCATTAAATAAATTAAATTAATCATCCCCATCTTTACACCGCACACCTTTAATGAATCAAAATGATGACAGTGTACAAATACTATAATACAATCTGTTTATATTGGCTATATTGACTTAAAAAATAGCAAAATGTTTCTGTAGTCTGTAGTTTTATTATTTATTGAATTATTTCAATAGCTTGATTTATATATTTCAAACTATGGTTTACAATTTTTTAAAGACAACACAATATATGAATTGCAGTCATTCTTATGAAAATCCAAATCATTTATGAAAAAACCCATTACTTTTACCTATTGATGTGACATCATGGGTATTACAACCCTTAAATTAGGCATAATCCTGCAGCTAAAAAAAATCCTGACAAGCCAAGATCAAGATCTGGAGCTGTGTCACTGAAGACTGTGCATCAGTAGCTCAATGCTCTGACAACTGACCCAGTGACACTGGTTAAAGAATGGGTCAAATACAGAGAGAATTAATTTCCCTCACAAGGATTTAATTAAGTATTTTACATTAAACGTACAAAAAAGACTACAGTAGAAAGATGCTTCATGATAGTATAAAAGACACTGTTTTCTTTCATTCATGACATTCTCAGAACAAGCTTTTTACAAACTATGAAAGGCTTTAGCTACATTTCTTTACATGAAAACCATACCTAATAAACAATGCATGACTTACACCACATCTCATGTTCAAGTGCCATGCAGCCATGTGACTGCGTACATCTGTGTCTGTGTTACGTATGTCATTTATCCGCTTTGGACAGTACAGTATGTGGCGGTACAGACCTACATACAGCGCTTCATGTCCGCGTTTCCGTCCCCAGGGGAGAACCACGGGGCCACCGAGCTACCAAAGTGTCACATACAAAAGGGAACATCTCTGTCTCTCTCTCCTCCTCACCCACGCGCTTCTCGATTTAGCTCACACTTAAAAAGACAGGCTAAAGATAGAAACATGAAGATGAACAGGAGCCAGCGGTGTCATGGCAACGGCGAGATCACAAACACTTAGACCTGGTTTAGATTAAGTTTAGTCCTGCTTTAGTCTAGGTTTACAGAGGGTTCAAGTCTGGTTTAGTTCTAGATTTGTCAGCTTTGCTTCTGGTTAAAAATCATTTTATTGAATTACAACATAAAATACTGTTTCCAAACAACTGTAAGGAATATAAAATGACAAACTGTATTCATTAAACAGATAAAAATGCATGCAAATTGTTGTACTCAAGTTAAAGTGACACTGTGTAACTTTCTTGAAATGAAAAATTTAATGCATAATCCTGTTGAAATAGAAACATCAGTTTGGGGCATTACCGGTAATCATCAATATATACGTCATATTCATGCCATACTGTGCAATATTATAGTTTAAGGAGCAAGAAAAAAGAGGCCCTCTCATAGGACACCAAAAAGTCAGTGTTAGAGATGCAAGCCTGCAGAGTAAGAACGCATTATATATCAAGTTTTTGTCATCCAACAAATGCATCCAAGAAAAAAAAGTCTAAACTATATTCTAAATTTTGTATTTGTATTGTTTGTGTCTGGCAGCTATTTAGCACACAAGCTAATGCAAATGATAATCATAAATGAGGTTTTAATTGCAATATATCTGTTCCAAATATTTTTTATTATTTCGTTTGATAGGGAGACAGTATGCATTTTTATCAGCATTTAATATTAAATTAAAACAAATGTAGGTCACCATTTTATATTTTCTTCACTGTAAACCTAGTAGTTAGTAACATGGCAAGGGGTTGAGTTTTATCACTCACAGCTCAACAACAACAACAACCAACAACAACAACAACAACAACAAAATGTGGACTTAAGGAAATATATTAAGTCAAAAACATAGAGATGACTAAAGTGATCCAACAATCCAACTATGTTATAACCGATGCTAACGGTAGATGCAAGATAAATGCTAATGCTAGTGCTGCCTGGCATGTTTTACCATCTTTCTTTAACTTTCTGTTTACTTATCTGACATAACGCCACATTTAAACGCAGTTGTGACTTGACTTGAATTAGTTCTGCTAAAAATACACTAAATTCACAAGAAAACGTCTGAAAATAGGTAAAAAGTTTAGCTTCCCATGCCTTAACATAGTATTTCTCCCTAGACCTTCCCCCTCAGCAGGCGACAAACCCCCAAATATGACACGTTGCTGACTGTTTCTATTTAGTCCTGCTTTTGATCTGGCTTATTTCAACTTGGTCCATAATGGTAAAGCTTCACTATCACATTGGTATGAGTAATTTTGAATGCTAAATCCTGGTTAATTCCTCTTAAAACCTCGTTTAGCCCTAATTTTAAGCTACACAATTTTCTTAAAGACACTTATGGATATGGATACATGGTGTGACATCTTTTCCCACAATGTATTAGTGAAGTGTAATCCCACTCCAAATGGAAAACATGCCAGGACACAAATTCAGTTCACGGTTTAGATGTCTCAATGCTGTGGTTAACAGAGTGAGTCACTGTGTTTTTGGGCTTCATAAAGCAAATTAGGAACCGCCCATGAGCACTTAAATGTGTGAACAGCCAACATCAAGTCACATTAACGCATGTTTTAAGACGGGCAAATACTGTTAATAATGCATAACAGATATTTTTCAAGCCAGTAAATATTTTATGAACTCTAGTGTGGGAAATTGAGGGCTGCCCAGTTTTACATCACATCCTGGATTATTAACTGTAAAGTGCTTGGATTTTAGTACTGTTTAATGTGGTGCATTAGTCCTAATAGTGCTTTTCAGACGCATTGCAATTTTAAACATTTGTGCAATATTCATTCACTCCAAAATAGTGGGTAGTGGTGGACTGCTAATGCAGTCACAGCTGCAGGGAAGACTTGCTTCCAATTTGTTTTATTGATCATGATCATTCACAAATCCCATCCATCTCCACACATGCAAGGCCTCTGAAGTGTCTTGCTCATGTTTTAGTAGATTCAACCATTTGATTTTGTGAACATACAAAATTCAATCTAAAATAATATAGTTTTCAGCAACCTGTTTAATGCAACAAAACATACTTCAATCAATTCCAAAGGTAAAAAGCAAACAATAAAATAAATTGCAAACATTTTTGTGCGTGTCTAGTCAGCCTTTTTTTTTTTCAAACTATTCCCTATTTAAATGCTTTTGTTTCCGTCCATCTATTTTTTCCTCTTCATCCAGGACCAAATTCCCTTTCCACACACACTTCCTCCAGCTCCACACTTCCTTCCAAGAAAATGCCAAAGTATTCCAAGTAGGGTTGCAACTAACAATTATTTAAGTAATCGATTCTTTCGATTAATCAATTAGTTGTTTAGAAGGTAAGAATCACTTGAATACAAGATGTTTGCAAATTTCAAGCTTAGGCACACTGGAAATATTTACAACCTTAAAAAAGTTCATAAGTGATTCGACGGTCTTAAGATATAATTTGCCAATGAAACAAAGAAGCATAAAAAATGTTTTTTTTTTATAAATAGGACGTGATTCAAGTACTTTTTTCCATATTAACTTACTCCGAGATTTTCCCATGTGACTGAGTTCCTCAATTTATGTCTAAGTCACCCACTATTTTTGACTGCTTGTATTCACGTTATTGTCACCTTTTGGTCATTACTCTAACCCCATGAGCATAGATGAGGGTTGGAAAGTTGATCAACCAGTACATTGAGAGTTACTTTTTCCACTAATTGACTGATTTAATGAAGCAATTGACTTTGAATTAAAAGAAATTTTCATGTTTTTTTCACAATCAGATCATTAATTTTGGGACTAAAACAATGACTAAATAATGTCTAAAATGGACCTAAGCAGGAATTGAAATGGACCGAATTACTGTAATTTTTGCCCTATTGAACGCACCTGAATATAAGCCGCACCCACTAGATTTAAGTAAGAAAAATGATAAAGTACATTTATAGGCCGCACTTGTTAATAGTAAGTCTATGAGAATCTATAATTTTGCTGCATTGCCTTATAAGCCACATAGTTCGAAGCTCATGATATTATAATCCAGAAATTACAGTATGTACTCAATGGGACTGAAGCTGGATCTAATGATAATAAAAAGAACAAGTTTGAATTATGATTATCAAAATTAGGATTATGCACAGACAACTAGTCGAAATTAACTGAATACTTGCTGCAATTAATTGACAATGGTTCTAGCATTTCATCATCTGAAACTGGTGGATGCCAAAGTTTAATCCTCTCTAAACTCTGTCTTAATAACCAGGTCTGAACAAGGTCAGTCCGTGACTAAACCAGTGCTATACCTTGGCTTAGCGGCATTAACTCTAAGCTTTACCATTTCCACCAACACAAAAAGAAAATCAGACTGTTTCCATTAAGTCCACGCACTGATTAAAAGTACACAAACTCAGTTAATCCACAGGCATATTTTACAGGTATTGGCGTTTGAAAGGAAGAAGCTGGCAGCATCAAGTGAAAACAATAAGGATCAGAAATGGGGATGTTTCAAGTTACTGTGCGCTTCCTTCCACTAAAAATCCCCCAAGGCCTCGTGGCACATCAAAGCACCAATTTGAGCGAAACTGGAGTCACTTCCCGAGCACAGTTACATCAGAGTACAGTGCAGTTATGTAAAAGATAAGACAGACCTCATTTTGATTAAAACATGTATTTCTCTGAGAATTTCTGTGCCATGTAATGTGCTTGTACTAAATGTACTAAAACTTTGGTACAAGTTTAAGAAGTTAGATACTGGACAGTGATCAATTAGTACTGGTCAAATGCAAGCAATGGCCTTTAGAAAGGCTATTTTCAAAATGTTGGGTTCCTTATGCAAATTCCTAAACCTATGACTCAACAACTGTCATTTCAACTTTAACAAAAAATGACTGTAATACAATAACATTCACACAACTTACAGCACGCAACAATTAAGGAAAACAACATGGGAGCTTAAACTCAAATACCATGGGTTCTGGACTAATAATTTGTAAATTAAAATAACTAAACACACTCTAATCTCACCTCTCAGCAAGTTGTACGGTCTTAATAACTTCTGATACAAAGTAAGCAAGCTTTTTTCACTCATGGGAAATAAGCATTAAAAACAAACATATCACAGCAAAAACACAAATGGCGAGATGAGACTTGATCAGTGAAAATATAAGCTTTTTGCAATGTTTAAATTTATATATATATATATATATATTATATATATAATATAATATATATATATATATATTATATATATATATTATAATATATATCTTGATTTATGTTAGCATAAAAATATAATTAAAATAACTCACTAGGTTGACCTGCAGAGGTTCGGATCCTGGTCTCAAAAGACGTCTTCTTCTGCAGCTTCCAGATCGTAGACGCACAGACGACGATTGTCCAATATCTTTCAAAACAAGAACATGATCAACATTAAAACTCACACAAATGACTGATATGTTTAAAAATAGGACTTTACCTGACTGTGGGAGTCTTAGAGCCAGTGCTGTTAAAGTGCTGCTGGGCAGAGGCAGGGAGCGGCAGCGCTGGAGGGAAGTTTTAAGAGGGGGCTCCAGAGGGGACACCCCAGGGGGTCGAGACAAGGCCTAAAGGGGACTCAACAGTTAAGATCCACTCATATACCTCAAAAGAACAGGTTTATACACACAATTCAACAAGAAGATGAGGTTTAGTTTTAATAATAGCCATGTTGTCAGGGTTCTTAGTAGAACTGAAGTTAACCAAAGAAATTGTTGATCAGCTTGAGAAATGTCCTGCTGGTTGATTATAATATCTCTTTGATCTGATCATGTATTGCACTCAATCTGTGCTTGAAAGAAAATTTACATTCAAAATGCAGACTAGCCTATTTATTTACTCCACATCCAAGTCATATTTACCTTACTCTGTCCTGCCTACTTTTTGACAACACACTTCTGGTTTAGCTAGCTGTTAGTCTAAATTTCATTAGCCTAGGTTCATTAAATCATCAGCTAACAAGCACTCTGCCTATTTAGCTACCTTAACAGAGCTAAACAGGCAGAGTGCTGAGTGGGAAAAAAAAAGGCTCAAATAACAAGTAACGTTTTTAAATACATTTGAAACGGTTTAAAAGCAGAAAATTTACCTAAGTCCAGTGTTGCCAGATGGGAAATCATCGTACCAGAGCGCCAAAAGTATCACTAAAATAATATCATACACATCCAAACTATTTTGAGCCACAGCAATTTGGCACAGCAAATCATTATGTATAGAATTCAATCATACTTTATTATAGGTAAAATAAAGCACTGATTCATTCGCCCTGTAAATGCATTTGGCCATACCACCACATTGGGATGGACATGCAGCCATGAGGAACTATCGGTGCTGTTGACCAATAATAATTTCAGAACACCACTAAGGTGCACGCTATGTTAAGTGTTTGTTGATCCTGAATCAGTTTGTGGATCATTTAGGCAAACTCAAGTTAGTCAAGATGAAGAAAATAGTGATTATAAATTATTGTATGTTTTAGTTTTATAGTGACGTAAAATTATTAATCGCACATGTTTTTTAATTAGTCAACTTTAAAATGTTAGACTCTTGCAGACATTTGCAGTATATAGTTTAAGCTTGCCACCTCTTTCAGTCTAGTAGATTCCACATTCCACACTACTGTCACGATTTAGCCTTGTCCTAGTTCCTCTTTAGTCCTGGTTTGGTTACACTTTATATCCACTGGCCTCTTCACTGGCCTACTGCCTCCTCTTTGTTATAAATACATGTGTCTTGAGCCTGTTTTGGTGCCTTGATCTATGCGCGCACCCTGAAGCCAAACCAGATCACACCATATATCAAACCAACAGGACTGCCCCAGGTTAAACCCAACACACACACAGCGTTTGGGGGCAATGAGAGATACAGCTCATGGAGGCGTGGTGAAGAAAAAGCATTGACCACATAGAAAGACTTATGACTGTACAAGCCACAAACAAAAAGCAAGACAAAGTAGGAGGAGGTTAACTGAGGAAAACCCAGAAATACAGTGTAAATGGGGCAGAGCATGCATGCATTGTTGCAGCATAAATACTGGGTTAGTACCATAGGCTGCCCTTCAAAACTCCAGTGGACTCATAATGGGACTGAGCTATTTTTATCAGCAAATAGAGACTGCTGGAGATGCTCTGCTCCTGCACATTTCTAAAAGATAACAACCTCAGTACACCTTTGTAGTACTACATTGTACATACTTGACCTAAATACTACCACTACTAGTACTTCTACATAAAGGCACTATACCGTATTATTTCAGTTTTAAAATTGTGAACAAACAGGAAATATTAAATGTTTTTATTCATTCATTTTCTATTGCTTGTTCTTGTTTGGGGTTCCAGGAGATTGGAGGCTATTCTGGTGACTTTGGGCCTTAGGCGGGGGAACACTCTGGATAGTGAACAACTCATCGCAGGATTAACACATAAAAACAGACAAATTAATCACCTTCACATTCATTCACTAAGGGAATTTTAAGGTGTTGCCAATTGACCTACACATAGATCAACAATGTCAAACTGAAGGCCCCCAAAATGATTTCATGTGGCTCCTGGAATGATTTCTGATTATTATTGATAGTCCCAGAATACACTGCAGCGCTGACGAGAGGAGCCATATAGGCCAGACCCTAACCCAATAAGCCTATATGGGCTTATATTGTAAAGATGTGATTATAAAACCTAAAATGCTCTGCAAATTGCACAATTTCTCAAAAAATGTCTAATTAAACTAAGTTTAAAGTGTTATAATATAAATCTAGACATAGAGTAGGCCTAAATGTGTTAAAAAAAGCCTTATGCAGCTCAATAGTATTTGAATATAACACAGGACTTATAATTGAAAATGTGGCCTTCAGTCAACTCTGACTCCGATCAATTTGACCCTAGCTTTGAGTTTGACACTCCTGACATTGATTTTTTTGGAAGTGGTAGGAAGTTAAAGTACCAGAAGAGAACCCACAGTAACACAGAGAGAACATGCAAATTCCACTCCACAGATCACAAAATGTTGACCATTTTTAAAAGTCAGAGTGGGTCAAATTATGGGTATGCTAACAGTTTGCAAACTGTTAACTAATTTTCACTTAAAATACATATTTTGTGAATAGATCAGCTCGATTAAACATTATTATAAGTTGCATACTTTAAAGAATAAATCAATAAATCAGGTATAGTGTCTTTAAACAGAACCTCCTGTTTGGCTGTGGCATTTATGCTTTCTGCAAATAAGAAACAAAATGATTTACTGATGTCAGAGAGTGAGCCAAAACACACAGTCAATGGGATAAAGATGCCAAACACTGAGATTTAAAATTGTGAATATGTGAAGAGACCTAAGAACCACAAAAATGCAATTCTGATCTAAAGTTATGTTATAATTATACTGAAAATCTGTTTAATTTTAAACCTTGACTAAATAATTCTGTCTTAGATATATAATGTTCACTAACTCATGTTGATGTGTTATATAATAAAACAAATATTTGATTATTATTTGCATGTGAAACCTGTTTGCATTTCCCTACAGTTGGACAAACAAAGGTTTTCTTGTTTACAGGACATCTTACTCTGTGGTGCAGCTCGGTGAAGTTTGTCTCCATAGTAACACTGCTCTCTATGACAGAACAGGGTCTGGTTCGAGCAGCGGGTCGTTTCTGTTGCAGGGAGAGGTGCATGCTGGGAGCCGGTCTTCTCCTCCTCCTGCACAGAGAGCCCACCTCGGTGTACTGGCTGTAGTAGTCCCGGGTCGAGTCAGGTCTTCGGAGATCCAGGGCGACTGAGGCGGACGGGGGCGGTGGCGGGCCGTTCTGGAGGTCCGGTCCAGGCTGGAGTGGTGCGCGGTGGGGCAAAGGGGTCTGACAGAGCTGCTTGTCTGCAGGGCAATCTGCTCACACAGCTGGGATTGGCACACACACTCAGGCTTTGGCTCACAATGAGGGACAAAATATACTTTTGGAATGGGGAGGAGATGTTCCACAATTCAATCAGTTACTGCAAATTGTAAATCAGTAACAATTTGGAGCATTTTAATCCAATTTTCTGTGACACAAAAATATGCTGTGAATTAACCGTTTCCATTCTATTCAGTGCACAGTGGCTTGAAAAGATGCCATTTCCTGTTCACTTTTAACTAAATACACTATGATATTAATAGATTTTATATACCAGGCCATATAATAGTTCAACATAAAAGTATTCAATTATTCAGAATGCAGAAGAGCTGGGCAATTAGTCAAAAGCTTGAGGTCGTATCACAAGCCAGCTATGTCATTATTTAGGTTTTTGAATCAGGAGATCCACATTTATCCTTGTCAGTAAGAACATGTGGTTTGGAGCAGAAGCCAGACTTTGGAAGGATACGTTTGACTGTTTTCTGTGTTAACTGTTAGAAGTATGTTTATGTTCCGAAAATCATAAGCAATTTATTTAAGCGCTAAATAGAATTGAACTGAAAATTCAGATCAGTCATATGAGGAATTTCTGTTCAGACTTCACATTTTAAGCATGCCTGGAGAGTTGAAAAATAATGGACAAACTAATAGGATCATGTATTTTTTGCTTGTTTATTTTAACATTTTGTGCAGATCCTAACCTCAGGGATAGTTGTTTAATGAGAATAGAATAGACATTGTGTTGGACAATAATGTTTCATTTAAAACATTGAAGTCGGTGTTTGCTGTTACTTGCAAATTGGGATTTCATGATTTCATTAGAAATATATATATATATATATATATTGTTGCAATTATTTTGGATTGGTTGGACCAAGTAACATAATTTCAAAAATGTATAAACTGTTAATGCCAGAACATATTCTGTCACTAAACAATTTTTTAAATATTCTTACTAATTTTTGACTCCAGCTGAAAGCATGTCAGTTTTCTGTTTGTTAAATCTAACAGAAGACAGGCAGTGCATCTTGCAATGTAAAAGGGAACCAAATATGAAAAATCCACTTGTATGCATTTTATGACTTAGTCCTCTAATTGTTTATTTAAAGTTTATTTGGATTGATCCCTGCATGTTTGAGTAAACTTTTATAAAAAAAAAAAAAAACTTTTCACCAACTACCTATCCCCACCCACTTGTGTGTATTTAACTCCATTGTCTCAAACAACTGATTCAAATAAATCATGTACGATTCATGACTGTCATGTCATCACTTTCCAAAAGTAAACCTTTTAAATTGAATATTGTTTGCTTGTTACATAGTTACATTCAATGAAGAGGCAGGGCTCATCAGTTCTGCAGCTTTGAACATAAGTCAATTGACCTGTTTATAGCTAAGCTATTTTAGATAAACATGTGTCTTACACCAAACATGCACATCTACACATGTAGTTTAACCTAAATACACAGAAAAAAATCACAATAGGTTCCCATTAAATTACTTTAAACCTACCAGCTACATTTTCACAGATTTTTATTTTTACTCTTCTAAAATGTAACTGTAATGCATAAATGACAGATTTACTCTTATACTCTTATTCATCACTTATTCATTTTAAGTTTAATCTTTGCTTCAAACATCACCTGAATATCTATTATCTGTACTTCTCCCTAAACCACAGCGTTACTAAAGAGCACAAATACATTTTTCGCACTTGCATAATCAGGCCCGACGATAGTGTGCTGAGTCCCGGGATGTCACATTGTATCTCGTCATGGGGAGTTTGGGCTAACGTGTCCTGACTTGTTGGTGCGACAGGGAGGGGTGACTAATGTCTTCAGTCAAGTGAGAAGCGAAGGCTGCCTCACTAACCTCCAGGCCTGCCGCAGACACACACGGGACAGCTCCATGGGAAAATAAAGGCATTTCCTCTCATCAAAAAACTGCTGTTGTTGTGTTTGGCTGCAGACTTTCCTGTGGCCATTAGAGGGGGCAAAAGGCAGTTGTATATGTCAATAGGTGTGTCATTACTGTTATCAAATGTTGTTGTCTAAGCAGTTGAGATTTGACAGTTAATAAGACACACCTTAAGCTAGCTAATAGCTTTTGAGGAATTTGATTTTTGTGATTTTGAGGGACTGTTGCAAACTGTACAATGAGAAAAAGGGCCTCAAAATTAGGACTGGGCAATAATGACAAAAAAAAAAGATAGCCGGGCATCTTTTGTTATATCTTAATTACGATATTCAGACGATATTATGTCAGCTGAACAGAAAACTGTTCAAGCATGTCTCTAAGCTTAAAACTTAAGGCCTGTTCTACTGATTGATTAGTCAACTAAAAGGACACGACTCGTTTTGTCTCAATGATTTGACCAAATATTTATGCTAAAAAATATTCTTATCACAGGAAGTGATGCATATTTTGGTTGATTTAAGATTAGTAATTTTGTGGTTTTGATAGAAATTTTCTGTAAATACACAACTTCTAAGCTGTCCTCATTTGACATTATTTAAGCTTTGTCTGGGTTAAATTGTGCAAAAATGTCCTTTTCAAGTGAATTTTCTAAATACCTAATAATAATTAAATAGGTTTGTACTGCATTTTGTTGATTTGTTACTCAAACTGTATTTCGAATATTTGGAATACTTTCACATTGAACCATATTGTATGCATTTGTTTTTTTGTTTACTGTTTGATTTGTCATTGTTTATGCAATAAGCTAAGAATGGACACAAACTTTTATAGCTGTTTGTTAGCTTGTTTTCATAATATTTAAAATGTATGTTGAATAATCAGTATTCTGAATATGAATTTTTGCTACAGGTATTTAGTTACTTCTCAAAACTGCTCTCAAATAATAAAAACACACGCTACATACGACCAAAATAGGAATGGAAGTAAGTGCAATAACAAAATTATAGCAATCAAACAGTTTGACAAAATTGTTCAGCCATAAATTTAACAAATACGGAAACTGCGCCACTACAGCTGACACAAGATGAAACTGCTCTTGTGTGCTGCTTGATATTAGCATAATAACCCTTTTTGCATGAGTTTGACTGTACCATTGATAACAGTGCTCACTGCATTAGTATCTAGTGAAATACTGGAACTGCCACTCACTTAGAGCCTGTCTGGCTCCAGGCAATCGGTAGTTTACAAACATATCCAATATAGAAGTGATAAAGTGATATATGTAATATTAACATTACTACGCAATGCCTTTATGTTAGAATTATGTGAGTAACTTTTGAGCAATGTTTAAAGCAATGGGTTTGTTGGTGTTAACGATGTCACAAGCTGCAATGAGATGAGGTTATGTTATGAATGTGGCCAGAATTGCACAAATTGCACAATGTTCTTCAAATATGATCACAGAAAATAGTTCTTATTATTTACAATTAAAATGTACTTAACGTTGTAATTTAGGGCACATACCTTAAATATTTCTTCAGTAGAATCAGACGCTGGGACACTATTGGTCGTACTGTCTTTGTCGCCCTGTTGTGATTGGACATTTACTTCCTGTATCTTTGTGGTGTCAGGTGGAGCATCCCTGGAATCCTGCTCATTTCCTGTCTGTCCCTCGGCCTTTTCCTCCTGCATCTTTAACGGATCCACAGTGACCTCTACTTCTGTTTTACTGTCTGCACTTACTCCATTTTCCACTATATTATTGGAAGCACTGTGTTGATTTTGAAGACCATTATGTGAATGAGATCCTGATTGGATCTTCATAAGTTTGTGAGAGCCTTTTCTGGGACGTCCCAGGGACTCACTGCTGAAGCTGCCTGAGGATTTGGTGGTGTGAGGAGACGCAGGTATGTCTGAGTGGACAGACAGGGACACACTGTGGACGTTGTTGGTTGTACGTGGTGGAGCTCGTGGGGAACTCACTGGACTCTTTTCTCCTTCAGGAGGAGAAAAAGAACGTGTTGTGGTCCGCCATTTCCGGGCTGTTTCTGCTAAGCTATTGAAAAACTTGAATACACCTCCAAAGTGGCCCTTGGTGTCTGTGTGCTTAGGCAGAGGCTGGTGGAAGTCCTTCACTGTCTCAAAGTCCACAGATCCAAAGTCTGAGTCCAGTGTTTTGTCTAGAGAGTGCAGCTCAGAGTCAAAGCTTCTTTCTGAATAAGCCCCACCGGCTTTTCCCAAAAGGGAAATCCTCCGCAGGTAACTCCACACATCTTTGTGTCTCCTTCCTGCTCCTCGGTGGGTCCTGGGACTGTCTCGAATGATCACCTCCTCACATCCGGGTGCTTTGTTACAGTTGGATGAGTTGTTATGGTTTCGCTTAGTGTAACAGACCTTCTCAGTAGGTTTAACTCCATTCTGAGCAGTGCAGTCAGAGACAGAGGGCTGACTATTCTCCGGAGGAGCGGTGAGGTCCAGGTCTTCAAATGAACAGTCAAAGTCAGCCGTATATCCAGCGTATGAGTGCCTTTTGCTCCGATGTCGCAGTGTACTCCTGCTGTGCTGCTGTGGCGTGCCAATATCATGACAAAAAGACTCCTCGTCCACCAAAGAACTGCTGAATTTAGTGGACAACTTCCCTTTACTTCTGAACACAGAAGGGGATTTAAGTTTCTTGAAAGAACGAACTTTGTCAGCAAAGGAGAGTTTGGGGGTGGCAGCCTCTCCAGGCAGGATCATAGAGTGAGGTCGTCTGTCCAGCTCAGAGGCAGCTCGCTTTCGGTTCAGGATCCTCCAGATGCCTCCTGTGGTGCGGGACCTGCGGTTCACCTCCAGTCTGTCTCTGACAGGACTGTCCCCTGGCCCCTCTGTGGAAGCAGACTCCTGAACACAAACAGAGCTGCTCTCATTGTGCACATCCAGAGACACAGTAAAGGCCTTGTTGACAAACCCATTTGGGTTGGGGTTCTCGGGGGCAGAGCTGTCTGTCAGCTCCATGCTCGCTCTCGTCTGTGTCAGCTCTCCATCATGTGTCAGCGCCTCGCTTCACCTAAACCACAAACACAGAATTACTCTCAGACAGCACAAGTCTACAGCTGTCTTTTGTTTACTTAGAGGTCTAGAAGTCTGAAGCAGCAGACAGATGCAAGAGTTTGTCAAAAGTATTGTTTAATTAGTCTATGGTATTTACGCTACACAGCCTGTTTTTACCTCTGCAGGTGTAAATGTCTGAGAATAACAGCTTCGTACTGGCACTTCTCACAAAACTACTGTCTCTTGAGTGAACTCTGCCCACTGCCTCATATCCGGCCCATCTTTTTCAAAGTAATTATTTCAGTCTCTGACCACCATTAAACCGGGAGGCAGAGTTACCATGGAAACACTCACTACTGGGATATGCCTATTTCAGGCCAGGCGTGATGACGTCACGGGGTTCACATCAGATGCTCTGGAGAAATGGGGTGCAGAGAGAGAGGAAGGGGGTAACTCATTTCCAAGACAGTTATTGCAAAAATGAGCAAAGTTTCAGTCCATGCAAAAAAATAAAAATAAATGAATCTCATAAATAAAAACGTGTCAACACGTGCACAGGTCAATAGGCTGCCGCTCATAAAGAACTGTGTTGAAACAAAAATCAATTCCACTTTGACAAACAGTGGCTAAAGAACCTACAGAGAAGAAACTAACTGTCCAAAGCTACATGTGCTAGGTGTAGCCCGCAGAGGCGACAGAGCCCAGACTTCCATTAACACTTCAGTAAAACTTTGTCTAAAACTACAAATAAAGTAAACTTCTTGATCATTTCCATTTGAAGCTGCTTGACTGAAAGCAATGAATAAAATGGGCACCGCTTTTCCTCAACTTTGCAAGATCCACTCGCAGAATCAACCAGGAAACTCATCATTTCACATTTAATGACAGCGAAACGTAAACTCGCGCTATTTAAATACAATATAAACTTACCCTCGGTGTCTTTCTTCGTTCAGAAAGTCATCCCCGTGAAACGACCGAAATCCAACTTTTTCGCACCGGTCAGAGCTTATCCGGTGGACGTAGCGGCTTACAAAGTTTTATCCATGAGTTAAGTCCGAAGTTATGCCGAGGACAGCCACTCAGAGCGGATCACATGTGGCGGTGAAGCTCCCCTCTTCCCTCCGCCAGCTATCATTAAACTGTGAGAGAAAGTTCCGCGCAGGGCTGGGACGGACGGGGGGACAGAGCCGTGAACTCTTGGCCCCGCGCGCAGCAGCAGACGCCGACAGTGTGTGATTTGTGATAAAGACTCTCACGCAGACAGGACAGCGGCTGCAGACACCACAATAGTTCCACACACGTAGTTACACACGTAGCCCGCAGGCGCACACGCACGAGCCAGGAGAATGAGCAGGAGGAGGACACACCTTTCATAAAAATACCCGAGGTTTGTTTACGGCTAAAGGCGAATAAAGGGTAAATCTATGTTTGTGTTACAGAAATAAAGTAGGGATTAGAATGGACTTAGCGGTTTGTTCCTAAAGCTGTAGTGTAAGCATAAGTGAGAAAATCTTAAGAATTAGTGTATTACAAATAAATGAATGAATTTATAACTCTTGCCTCAATAGTCACAGCTCACTCAGGCCCATTACTTATTTTAATTCATTATTTATTTGTCTTGCAGAGGTGTGGACTTCCAAATTGTGCTTGGACTTGAGTCATTATTTTTTGATGACTTGAGACAGAAAAATGAACTAAGACTGGATTTGAAGGTCAGGAACTTGGGACTACTTGGAGCTCTGTGACTTGAGACAACTGCTTTTCCTCACAAAATAAATGTATTTCACATCATTATTAACTGACACTAAGCTATATTTAGTAATTTGATTTAAAAACTTCGAAAGATTTGAAACTAAAAGCGTAAGACTTGGATGCAACATGGATCTGTGGGGAAACTGACTAGATGTATGGACCATTTAGGAAAGCACTTCTCAGGCCAAAGACTTGGGACTTACTTGAGACTTGTACAACAGTGACTTGGTGTCTTCTTGTATTGTTTCTTATATGGTGTCAACAAAAATAATTTCTTTGACAATACAGTGCACCATAAAACAAAACACAATTGACAATATCAGGTATAACTGACTCAAAATTTCTGTCAATCCGAGAGAGCAAATCTAAACAAAAGCATACCTGAGTGCTAAAAAGTAGTTTATCGTGAAATAGTGTATTTTGTGGGTTATGCTGACCACAGATCGAAAGCGAAAATAAATGTATTTCTGCATAATAGGTTGACCTTACATGCTGGCCTTATTTTGCCCCACCCACTTTTCTTGGAATTGCACTTCCTGTTTGCGAAGCACTCACAAATAGTAAAAAAAAAAAGCTTCTATGTTTATAATTTAGGCTAACAGCAGCTAAACCGGAAGCCTGCTGGCAAGAAAAGTGGGCAGGCCAGATTAAGGTGAGTAGCATAACAGGGGTCTCCAACCTGTAGCTCGGGAGCTCGCCAAAGGATTTTAGAATCATACAAATTATGCATTATTACTCAAATTTATTACATGACTATTTCCACTGTAAATGTATCTCTAGATGCCTAATTGTGTCCAATTCTACATATATATTGAGTAAATTTACATAACTCTGCCAGAGTTAACTTCAAATTTTGGTCATCGCTAAAAGTAGTAGCTCATCGTCAGTTTTTCTTTTGCAAAAGTAGCTCTCCTCGTGAAAAAGGTTGGAGCCCCCTGCCTTAAAAAGAAAATCTAACAAGTAGTTTCAGACATTTTTAATCTGTGGACTTCTGTCAGTGAATTTAGTTTTATTTAGACTGTCTGACTTATATTTGGCCTATTATTTTGCAATGTCATGAATGAACATGAACTATTGAATATTTGCTGAGCTGCTGACTTGTAAATTGTTCATCTTTAGCACTGAGACAAACTTTACCCTTGAAACACGTCTTTTAGTAACATATTTTCCTGGTTTGTAAAGTTTTTCAGATGTTTCAGAGACATTCAGCACAACTCACTGTTCACTGTCTGGTCTTGTATTTATTCTTCTGAGAATGACTTTGTGAAAACCCCATGAAAATGACATGAACAAGAACCACTCGCGAGGTACAAAGTCAGCTATTTGAAGTATAAACAACGGACTCCAAATGCACAACGTCAAACTGACATGTAAGTGAGTATCTGTAATATAGTACTTACCATTCATCTCAACTTTTCATCATCTTTTCTCAATAAGACTAGAAGATTAACTTACTGTAAGCCATCACTCACCATCACAAAGACAGTTTTGGGGGCCTCTTTCCTTTTTGGGGCCATGGGCAACCTCCTGGAGTGGTTACCCCTTGTACGCCCCCTGTTTTAATGAATTTGAACATATGCCAAAGTTTGTCGTTTCTTCTATTACAGTACTGTTTAAGAATAAGTTTTCCTACTTAAAAGTTTGCCTTCTGCTTTCCTCCTGAGTCAAATTTATTCAGATGGATTCACTTGTGTTCCTTTGTTGACTATTTACTCGATGTATGGCCCATTTAGGAAAGCACTTCTCATTTCTATGGAGAGCATGGAGTTATTGACTGAACCTTGGTCTCACTGGTTGATCTTCCTTTGGGATTTGTGTTGAATGTGAAAATCCTTCCATTGACACGACACAATGGGGAGAGGGCGCTCTGGGGGAAACCGATGGAATTTGCAAAAAAACTGAAAACAGCTTGAACGCCCCGTAGCTGCCCACGGAGAGAAAGAGGAGGCAAGATGGTGGCAAGAGGGGGCCTAAATTTAAACATTTCCTCTTTGTCCTGTTTTGAGTCCATTGTCATAGCATGGCGTTCTCCCTTCTGCACAGGAAAGAGTGGATCTGACATCAACGCACAGCGGCTGACAATAGCAGGAAGTCTGTCTGACTGTATGTAAATATCTCGACGTGTCCACGCTTCCCCTACTCCTGCCTGTGGGGCCACTGCTACTTCTGTGAGAGAGAAAGAGAGGAGGAAGAAGATTAGACTTGAGTAAAGGTAAAAAACTTAGATCATTGACCATAAATCTGAGTTATGGACACTTGCCTAGTAACATAACTAGACATTTTTATGTTTATGTCAAGAAAATCTGATCTAAAGATGAACAATCAATTGTAAATGTTCAACTGTTAAAACTAATTATTCTATTTAGTAATTTTATATTTTTCTTAATGAACTTTGAGACAAATCAAAGCATTGTGGTTTGAATGGGAGCCAAAAATCAAAAGCAAAACAAACATGGCGGCGCTGACGAACACACTTTCACCTTTTTAGCAGAATATTGCTTTATTTTTGTGTTCCTAAAATGAAAACATTGATACACTTTTTGCTTAGAGTTTAATTTCTCAGCTTGTTCAGCTGTTGTGACTCTTCAACCAATCAGCTTCAAATGTTGGTCATGATGTCAAGCCTTTCCTCAGTAGCTTGTTGCAGAAAAATATTGAGCAAAAAAACATGAAACATTAAACTTAAAAAAAATAAATAAAATTATCGAGATATGAATTCTTGTCAAAATCTCCCAGCCCGTCAAGGGATGGGGGAAATCTTTCAATCTACAACAGTATCCTTAAATCATGGTTAGGATATTTAGGTGAGTCAAATGCTATGCATAACAAGCCGTAATCATTTGTAACTTAACTTATTACAAAATCAATAGATAATCCAAGGAGTCACAGTTTCTGCATGTACTTCCCGTCTCAGAACAGTATGAATAACACTGTCTAGGCCAGTATGTTCAGATTGAAAATGTCACCCGGAAGTCTTTAAGTCTCAAAAAAAATATAGATATACATCATCAGTTGGAGAATGTAAGTGGTGAGAGAGGAGATTAGGGGTGTATATAGATATACAGACAGATTTTCAAGGTATTTTTTGTAATGGCATTAATCCATTTTAAAATCTTTAACCTCATTGTTTCCATATGTGAGTTGCAAAGTGGACATAAGGGTTGTTCAACTTGACAACTTAGTAACAAAAGACTTCCTAAAGACTTAATGTTTTGCAATATATTAATATTTCCCATCTGCAACAATATTGTAATTCATTAAATTGGATAAAAACAAAACAAAAACACTGAGGTTGAGTGTTTCTCAGCAACTTTTTAGGTGAGACTAAAATAGATTAATTAGATTAATCATAATGTCAAAAACGTATAGGTCCTATAGCACTTTCTTACGTCAAAATGTTACGAAAATCCAAAACGTGAAATAACTACGAGTTTTGGTTTGGTTAAAAATTAGCTCTTGCTTTAAACTCTGGATGCATCACATCAGCTGCAATTTACTTTGTAACTATCTGATTGCCTTGTCCCTGTCAAATAAATAAAGCCACGTGACGTCATTTTCTTTTGTTTGAACCAGTACGTTTTGCTTCAAGTTACTAAAAAAGTTTAGGTTTGGGGTCGGTTAAGATTTACCTTAAACCCAAGAAAATGTCACAACAAAGTTTCAATTAAAATTTGTGGTTATTTTACGTTTTGGCTTTTTGTAACATATTAACAAAAAAAAAAGATGTGAAAACGTGCTTATCGTACAATTTTTACATTTTGTTGTATATCATTCCTCTGGAGACAGGGCTGCTTTTTGGGGTGGACCATTCCCCACATGCTTGTCTCCATAGAGACGTTACTACTTTGCAAGCATTACACCTGCAAAAAGTAAATTATTAAAACGCAAGCCCAACAAAACATTGGACAAAAACAAACAAAAAGTTCTTAAATGAAAAAAAAAACAAAAACATATTGAGACAAGTATGTGACAGAGCCTCCGTCTGAAAAGCTATAGTGCATCTTTAAGCATGTATTTAAAGTAATGAGTAACATTCAGAATCTCTCCATAGGAAAAATATGTAATCTTATGTAATCAGCGATCATCTGTCTCTTTCTGTCTCTCTTAATCTGTCTGTCTGTCTCTGTCCTTCCTTTCTTCCTCTCCTAAGCAGCTTGAGGTGCCTGAGTCCATGTTTCTGTGTTATGGCAGTAGAGACGCAGTGATTTACATGCAACACTTCCCCCCATAACTCTTTCACAACTGTCAATGCACATTAGGACAGCCCCATCTTCAGCCCGGCTCGCCTCCAGAGAAGCTCCTCGCGCTGTGTACCTCCATATGTCCCGCTCTGGTCTCTACGTCACTGAGCTGTGGAAAGACTCAAGAGCTCACCGAACTAGGTTTCCTTCCACGCTTTATTTACGATCATCTGTGTAGCTATGGAAATGGAAAATGTGCAGTGCATTTGTTATCTTTGAGCAGTCACATGTTTGAGTTTGAGGGTCGTTTATCATGAAATGTTTATATGTAATAGCCTCCCAATGCTGTCAAAAATAATTATTTAAAAATAGGTTATTTGCACTGTTAGTGAGTTGTTATTATTCTATGTGCACAGATACAGTGGCCTGGAACTAGGGCTGTGCTCACTGTTGTGACAATTTGATTTTTTGGTGAAATCGTCAAATTGTGATTTCCCATTTATCTTTTTAATGCATCTGTTTGTTCAAATACAGACCATTTTTTCCAACCTTCTCAAAGTTGCCAAGTTTGTTGCTTTATAACAAATTTGGGCATCTGTTTTAATAGTCTTATGAATTTGAAGGTCATGTGATGAGTCTTTTGTGCTCAAGTCAAGTTCCGGGTGAATTTTAGCAAATTTTCAGGTCTCCAAAAATATATTTCATGAATGAAACATAGATTTCAAAAGCTGTTGTTAGTGTTAGAAATGCCAAAATTGTATTATCACACAACGTTCTAATTAATCGATTATTTTAATACATTTATTTATGGGCTGAGGTCGCTTGTCTTTGGATTTTTTTCAAAGGCTTGGTTGAGTTTTTTCTGAAAATCTGTCCACACTGGTCAGTCTTTGTTACGCTCGGAAGGTGACAGCTGGATTTAACCAATCACAGTAAAGTAGGAACATTTTTAGAAAAAGCTGATTATTGTATTTACCTCAAAGGCAAAAGACAATAGTCTACAGGAATTGTGATAAAGGAAAATCGTAATAATCTACATATATTTTTTTTTGCCATTTTGCCCAGCCCTACCTGAACTCGCTTTCATCATTCTTTTGTTGTTCTTTTGCATATGTGGATATTTCGACACAGAAACATGGCCTACAGTCACAGCAGATGTGTGCCTGATCACTCTTCCTAATTCCCTGAGACATTTCTAAGTCTCCTCTCTCTCTCTCTCTCGTCTTTACTGAGTGACTTCCTCTGGACCCAGTTCTTCCTGCTGTCGCTGCCTAGAGTAACAAAAGACAAATGTTACTCCAAACAGGACCCACTCAAACCCTCATGGACCTAATGCGAGGTCTAAAAATGCACAACTCTTTCAGCTGACAGTCTTTCACAGGCAATAAAAAATAAATGTGTGAATGGTTGATAAGATTAGATTATGTAGTTTAAATTGTTCCGGTGCCTAAAACAACATTGTTTGTTGATACTTCTATCTTATAAAAGGCTTTGGCTCTCAAATGGAACTGGTATGATGACAAATTAGAATTATTGCAAAAGCATTTCTCAGCATTTATCACAAAAACTTAATCTGAGACATGCATTTTTTTTCTTTTGTTTCTCTCTTTTGTATGGTTTGTCCAAGCTGTTGGAATTCTAAGAAACAGAAAGCCAATGCATTTGGGACAATATGTGGGCGTTATGTTCATAAAATCATAATGTACAGATTATATTGGTGTGCAAGAGCTATACTATTGTACTTTGCTATGGAATATCTAAACAAAAAAGTGCATTCAAACAATATTCATAATAAATATATTAGCATGGTCTTCAAACAGGTTGGCTAAAACAAGGCTTCTCAAACATTTTGGGGCCAGGGACCCCTTACTGGTTTCAAAATACCTCAAGGACCAGCTATCATTTCTGACAATCGCATCACAATACAATTAAGATGCTCAAAACATGTTTATAACAAAATCTGGCTGAAAGACCAATTTATCATAGTCTTTACTTCATTGATGTGGTTGTTTACATCCATAGCATTACGTCTTTGAGACTGTGCATAAAAAAAAAAAAGTAAGATACAAGTCTTTCCAAAACTAAAGGTTTCCCGGAACCACTTTGAAAACGACTTAAAATACATCACCATCTGGAAAATGTAAGTTGCTAATAGTGCTGTAGTCTTTTATTCATTTAGTCATTTATCAGACGATGGAATCTTGGTCGATCTACATTTTCAATAGTCGAGTAATGTTTTATTTAGACTAGGAGTGTCAAACTCAAATGGAGCTGGAGACCAAATGGAAACAGAGTTGGTTGAGGGCCACATTTCAAATAGGCCTATCACTGATAATTCATGACAGTTAGGCTATAAATAAATAAATGTGGTCACGTTTAACACGTGACCACATTTATATTGAATTACTTTGTATTCCATTATAAATATATTTTTTAATTGTATTGTATTCTGCAGAGTGTCCTTTTAAGAAAATATTTGAACAAATTGTCTGTAGTTTACTGCATTCCAGTGTATTTTTGTTTTATTGTCACATCTCATCAGTAAAAGCCTTCATATATACTGCATATCCGTAGTCTTATTTTCCATTCTGGCCTATTTGGCTTTTTATTTGCAATTTTTACACAGAGGGCCACCATCAATAATATTCAGAAATCATCCTGGGGGCCACATAAAATAATCTCAGGTGCCGCATTTGGCCCTCGTGCCGCATGTTTGACACCCCTGATTTAGACTGTAAGGACTTAGACTCAAACGCAACAAAATAAAGTAAATCAACAGATGATTTTGGACCAAATTATTAGTCTAGTCTGTGTGTTTAGATTTATAAATAATGTTGTTTTGGAAATTTTGAAATTTGCCTATTTGAACAGTTTAGGTCAAACAAACAGTTAGAACAAGGATCCTTTTAGATTCAGAGCTTTTGCATGCTCCTCTTTTAGTCGATTAATTGGTCGATGGGACATGTCTTTAAGAAGAATATGAGTTATCTAACTCTGATGATGACACCACACCAAGTCACATGTCCCATCTATGAAGAGATAACCATTCTCACAATAAATATACTTTGTAAAGGTATTTTTGAGCAATAAAAATAACCTGACAATGCTATCTACATCTGTTTTTTAACATATTCCCAACTTAACAGGCAAAAGGATTTGGTTTCATGCTTGTATCATACAGTGCACATTAAACAGCTGAAAATGACTACTTCTTCTGTCACTTTTGGCTCCTGTTTACCGAGCTGCCCATTCACTCTTGAGCATTCCTCGCACGTCCCTTTGAAATGATGTCATGAGCTGATTTTGTGAACAATCGGACCTCTTCCTCCTTTTCCTCTGACACATGGGCTTGGTACAGATTACTGCACACAAACAACTCGCCGCCTTAGCTACATTTGTAATTATTTCAACGCTTTTTGTCAACGCTTGTGAGTGAAAAAAAAAAAAAAACGTGAGCGGTCCAGACTGGGAGGGAGGACAGGACAGATAGTGTGTTGTGATATCAAATAAAAAAGGCTTATTTGGGCCTGGGAAATGGGGCAGGGGAGTTGTAAGAGTTGTGTGAGAACAGCTGCTCTGTCAAATCTGTTGTTTGGGGAGATTGTGGCTCCATCACAAGCTGTGCACACTTTCTGGTGGATTTCACTGACAGGTTGCAGGCTAATACTGCAGTCATTTGTGTCCGGGTATGCAAATTAGGCCAAAATAGGAAGCTAAAAGATGGGGAATTCACAAAAAAAAATACAAAAAGGAAGAAAATGTAAGAAATAATAGTGTCTTTATTTTATTTATCATACGGAGGACACTGACATGGCTTCCTGATGTGTTTGTACTCAAAGCTAATCAATCAGTCACAAATGTTATCAGTAGAAGCAAGAATTGATCTGTGCATGTAGAAACAAGGCAAGTTGTGTGTAAAAATGGCCAAAATGTCACTTATCGATGAGACAGAGCAAAGTTTATTTTGGGTTTTGTTTTGTTATGTTTTTGTTATTTTATTGTCAATGTTTTAGAGTGATGAGTTTGAATCCCAAATGTAATTTTTGAGAAAACTCAATCACACTGAAAAAGTTCAAATTTTTTCAGTGGGATCAAGTTTTCTCAAGTCAACTAATTAACTTTCAAATTAATTGGTAGACTTTTTCCCTCCAAAATATATATGATAAGTTCAAAACTTGAGACCACTAAGTACTGTATGAATTGAACAATAAAGTTTTTAGTTCTAATCAGGAGCTGAAATACTGAGCTCTGATTGGCTGTGCTTGGGTGGTCTGCTCCAGTTTCACTTTGTTGTTTGTAAAAAGACGTTTTTAAGCCATAATTGCAACACAAATGCATACATGTTGATATTAACCATGTGTTGAAGGATTTATGAGAGGAAGGAATCAGATTTAGGCAGGTCAGGAGCTATAGAGAATGGAAAAAAAGAAGAAAACTGGACAATTGAGTCGAGAGAGAGAGAGAGAGAGAGAGAGAGAGAGAGAGAGAGAGAGAGAGAGAGAGAGAGAGAGAGAGAGAGAGAGAGAGAGAGAGAGAGTAACAACAATAATAAAATAAATAACAAAATTAAACTAAAATCTTTAGAGTAGTGTCTCTCAACTGACATAAACTGAACCAACAATACTTCAAGTCATTATTGTGTTTTTCCTAAGATTTAATATATTTATTGTGGATTTACAAATAATAGGTTAATCAAATAAATAGCCTAATTTTGTTCTGTTTTTTTAATACTTGTGTGGACAACTTTTGAAGGCATTCTAAAGTGCTCCAGATCTATGCCTGGTTGACTGAAGAACTTCTTGGTTGACTATAGACATGTCCCATTGACAGAATAACTAACTAAAAAGAAGACATGGGCAAAACCTCTAAAGTTAAAAAAGCATTGTTTTGTTCTAGCCAGTTTTTTAGACCCAAACTGCTCAGATGTGCAAAAAACATTGTATTTTAAATTAGACCAGTATTTTGGCTCTAAAAATTCTGCTAGTTCACTTCTTTTTGTCGCTGTTCAGAATAAAACCTTCTATTAAAATTTTGATTGACTAAAACTCCATTGACCGATTAATCGACTAAGTGACGAAAGGACTACAGCACTACCCAGACCTCACTTTGGGAATTATTGATCCAACTAATAGTATCTTAAAGTATTCTATTTTTAAATTCCTATTGGATAAACATTCAGACATGCACTCAGATTTTTGGAAACCCATGCACCAAAAGCATTTAAAAATGTAGTAAAGCCCATGTGACTGACTGCTATTGCATTTCTCACATCAGAGACTAAGTTAGAACCCCATCTACTGACTGCAAAGAGAATTACACAGGGTCAATAATCAAATCGATCCCAACTGAAAATGCAGAAATGCTCAAAGCAACTCTGGAGAAATAATGGACTAAGAAAGAGAGCAAAAGATCTACCTATTGCATTCAGAAATGTTTTTGAAGCTCAGAAGTCAGATAAACATTTATATAACATAAATCGCAACTAACAACTGACCCTTTGCCAGTATTGTCAAGTCTTCTTCCTATTCAAATACCCCACTCCTTTTCCTCCACATGCCCAGGTAATACCCTCAGCCACAGTGGCACACACAGAGAGAGACTGCTTTTTCCTGACATTCCTGACATTCCCACTGCTCTGACCTGCATACTTGCCTGGGCTGGACGCNTTCTTTTCTTATATTTATATAATGTGAATATATTCACATATAAGCTATCCTATCAAAGATGGAAAGCTCGTACACTTGGGATGCACATTTTCAAAAATGTCTTTACCTGGAGCTCTTCACAGGCAATAATCGGTTAACCGAACACGTTAACGTTGTACTTTTTTTATTGCTGTTATTTTCACTGGAAGTGTTATAATTGGACACAGCAGTGCTTATATTATTTTTATGTACAAAATATATAGACTATTGAAAAAACAGTTTTAGCTTAGTCCTGACATGCATGTCTTTGCTGTTACCTGATGAAAATCCTTAAAACGTATAGCTTTTGGTTGTTCTATTTCAAACAGATCTAATGGGAGAACAACAGAAGGATGAGTAAAGTACATCATTAACTAAACTAATGTTCACCATTGTAGTTTCTTATAGACTTTGTGGTTAAGCATAACTCGCCTCCCCTGTTACGTCGTAATAGCCAAACTTTATCTTGTTTGAACGTTTTAGAAAATTCTGGGCATAGCATATAAAAACAAAGCTTTTCTTTTTTATACTGTGTTCTCCCATGCTTTACGATTTTCAAATTACCGTTATTGTAAAAACATAGCATAAGAAATTCTATTTACAATAAATAGGCTATGAAAAAGCTTTTTTTTTTTAATTTGATAATTTGGAAGTGTCTGTAGGTATAAAAAAAAATAAATAAATAATAAATAAAAATGTATATATAATTCTAATATTATTTTAACAAGACAACAAAGCAAAAAAAAAAAAAAAAAAAAAAAAAAAATATATATATATAATAATATAAAAATATATATATATAATATATATAAATTATATATATTATATTATATTATATATATATATACATACATACATACACACACACAGTATATATATATAATTTATTATTTTTATTATTATTTTTTACTACTACATTTATGTCTACTAAAGTGCATCTATCAGGCTTGTGAGTGCGGTGCGTGAAATTTGTGAGTTTGCACGTAATCTTCCCGCCTTTCGGCTAGCGTTGCCATAGCAACGTAGCAACCGAGGAGAACGTTTAATTTTTCTGCACAGAAGACTGGCGGTCGGTGCGTAGCTGAATTAAGGGTAATTGTTCCAGCAATGCCACAAAATTTACTGTAAATTAACTTACAAAGTGATTTTTATAGCTGTTGGCCAAAATTACGTTATTTTGTAATGTAGTCAGCCTGACTACTAATGTAGCGTTACGTTAGTTGGAACGGTTGAGACAAACGGCGGTCAAGGTGCTAGCTAACGTTAAGTGGAAAACTACAGTTAACAGTTTTTTTTTTTTTTTTCGGGACTTCCTCATAGCCTTAAAATGCCGCAAACCGCCAGACGCAGTACGCGCTCGTCTCATCGGTCTCATCACGTCTCGTCTGCTAGCGTTAAATCAGAGCCTGGGTTTTGTCAGTGGGTTTGACGCGGTCCGGCTCGAGCTCAGACCGGGGCGCCTAACGAACTTCATATCCCACAATGCCATGCGCCTTTACCACTCTGGACTTCCTGTTGCCCGTAATGTAAATAAACTAGCTTTTATTTGTCTTTGTGTCGTGTAGTAATGGCGATCACAACGAGAAGACCGACCGAGCACACATACGGTCTAAAAATACAGCAGAGCCCTGGAGAACGGCTCTCTCGGCGGCCGCACGGCGAGCAGACGTGCTGAAGCCGCGGAGAGGAGGAGACCGGAGCAGAGGCGGTGTGCGGCCCGCGGGAGCAGAAGCGAGAACAGGCAGTCTGCCTGAGGCAGGGTGGCTTCGGAGAAAACACAGGTATTTAACTCGAGCAAATAACGATTATTGTAGCTTTGAGTCATTGCTGTTGTTTTACATTAATGGATTCTCCGCAGTCAAATCTAACAAAAACGATGTCTTTAAAACCACCAGGAACTTATTCACCACTAGCTGAGTGATATGCTTTTACTAATGGTCTGGAGATCGGAAAGCAAGACTAAACCAGGACTAAGACAAGACTAAGCAGTGCTAAAGCAGGACTAAACCAGGACTGAAACAAGACTAAGCAGTGCTAAAGCAGGACTAAACCAGGACTGATACAAGACTAAGCCAGGGCTAAAGCAGGACTAAAACAGGACTGAAACAAGACTAAGCCAAGGCTAAAGCAGGACTAAAACATGACTGAAACAAGACTAAGCCAGGGCTAAAGCAGGACTAAAACAAGACTGAAACAAGTCTAAGCCAGTGTTAAACAGGTCAAAAATAGTTAGCTACTTGCTGTGTGTGTGTTCAGTGTACTGCTTAATTTTTGATGACGTGTTTGTTTGCTCCATCCATTGGAAGGTTTATTATTTATTCATAAATTGACTATTTTAGCATGTGTAATTACTTAAAGCAGCCTATGTACATTTAAATCATATACATTTGTATTTTTTTTTGTGATTTCAGATCAGATCACAATACAGTATCTCCAGTATTCCTTAGTGTGTGGATTTTCTCAACATTGCAGGCCACAAGAACAAGTAGGTATATGTATAGGCAGCAAAACATTCTGTTTAAGTGCGTAAGCACACCATGTATATTTAGAGTTGGGTAATACAGTTACAGTTACTCAAGTCTTGTGTAACTAAGGCTGTTTTGGGTATTTATTAATTTAAAATCTCCATTGGTTTATGTGATGTCATAATCCCGTCTTATACTTAGTAGTAACAATACTTTTGCTTGAGTAAAGTTTTGGTTATAAATACATGTAAGCAATATGAAATGATTTGATTGAATATTTTATTTCTTTAATTTGTGTTTATCTTTTTATCTTTTACAAATGTAATCTTTATATGTATTTTAATTCTATAATATGGAAGTAACCTTAGGTTTGACTACTCTACCCACCTTTCTTTATACTATTGTAAAGCTGCTTTCTCTGTATTTATTGTCAGTATTTTGACTAACTTCTTTATTTTTTTACCCACAGAAGAATCTCCAGCGGACTGACGGTCCACAGTCCTTTTAAGAAGTGAAGTTTTAGACCTGATGACATCGGATATCATTTGTCACAAGTAAGGGCTGCTAACCCTGTATATCTATTTACACTGCAGTTTATTATAATGCGCATATTGTTGTTAGAAGACGATGATGGCACTAGCTGCCTACAGTTAAGTACTTCCCCAATGATTTAAAGACAACTGGACTAAGCATTGCAGTACAAACTGATCGCTTGTTTAGCTTTTTCTTCAAAACCACATTAAGTATGAACAAGAGGTAACACAAACAACACGCAATTAAAATGTGTCTTCTAACCACAATGCAGGCTGTAGGAAAGCACTTTTTTTGCTGTTGCCTGAGAGTAGTTACTTCTGAAACACTGACAGAGATCTCTTATCCATCAGCAGAATCTTCATGAGACTGAAGTGTCCACAGCCCTGAGTTCCAGACTGAGATGAGCCACCTCAACACAAGCTTCTGTCCAAAGCTTAACATGTAAGTGAAATAATATACTGTTGTTCTACACTTTGGGCCTAATTTTTGCAAAATTGCAAGTATAAACGGATTAAATCCATGTGCTATACGTAAGCTATTGCACATGTTTATTATGTAACATTTCTCATAAAGTGATATGCATTATACCAAATTTAGCAATTTGTCCGAGTGTGTGTGAGGCTTTTGCTCCTCAGTTAGCTTGATCTAATTTGCACGTGAGCAAAAGCTTAATAACTGTGCACTTTCTACCTATTCTGTGCACTATCCAACTAATAAGCTGCCTTATAGTGCACAGAAATAGGTAGAAAGTGCACAGATATAAATTATATCTATTCTTTTTATATCACAGACAAGGAATTACGAGTTGCCCGGATTCTGCAGCAACAGAGAGACGACTGACCTGCCTGCTGTTGCTGTGGTTCAGGTATGATATTTCCAATTATTTTGAGAGGAACTTGTCTAGACTAAGAAAACGTGTTAATTCAAGAGATTGTCTGAATGAGAGGTTTTTCAAATAATATAGTAACTCTTTAGTATTTGGTAACCTCCTTACCTTACTTCTTGTTAACTTCACTAATCAATTCAAACGAGCCTGAGCCACTGCCATTGTTGATGTCTTGCAAAAATGTATCTACTTAATCCTCTTTCATCCAGGGTTACTACTAGGGATGGGCCGATATGAAATTTTGGAGCCGATACCGATAACCGATAATTAGCCCTCTGCTCTGGCCGATAACCGATAACTGCCGATACCGATAGGTATATTTTAAAGCTGATCTAAGGGACATTTTGGCTTTGTTAAATGTCTTTGTTAGTCTGTGTGATGGTTACAAATGTATTTATTCACATTTTAAGCAAACATCTGCTCTCTGCTGCCTCCTGCTGGAAAAACTACACTTATAATTTGACAGCTCTTCTGATAAACACTGGTGCTTTTATTTGTACATTTGACAGTGTGAAATATTTTGATGTACTTTTCTTTGCCTTATTTGAAAACATTTATAAATTGATAAAAAAAAATTTACATAAGGAAAAAAGTTCAGTTGTAGGTTTGATGCTGGTGTTTGCAGAAGAGAACTGTAGGGGAGCTCTACTGCTGAAGTTGCTTGGTTCTGCTTTAAAATCCACAGCACAACTCACAAGATCAAAAACTTACAAACAATATATTTATCTGAGATAAAAAAATATTTTGTGGATTTATTATGTAAATATAATGACTAATTTTAGCTCAATTGTTTGTTTATTTATACTTTGTATTCTTTAGTCTGTTCAAAATTGCTAATATGAAGCTTTTAGGTCAAATTGAGGCTGGTATATGTGCACAGAGAGACTGGAGAACCTCCCCTAAAAATATCGGCGCCAAATATCGGCCGTCGACCCGATATCGGACCGATACCGATATCTTAAAATATCGTGGATATCGGCCGATACCGATATCAATACCGATATATCGCCCATCCCTAGTTACTACAACATGTTTTTTCAAGTGTCAATTTTAATTCAATTCAATTTTAATATGCTGTATGTCAAATTACACATTGCAGTGCACTTGAAAGTGTTAATGTACAAAGTTATGTTGTAGTCTGAACTCACATCACACACTTTGATTTTAACAAGTCTTCTTTTCTCCCTGTATTTTTTCAGTCTGGTGAGCTATGTCCCGACCTGCCATAGTTTCAGGAGATCTGTACAGGAAAACCAGCTCTACCATCAGTGTGCCACTTTCAATCTCGGACTATGTGGATCTGTGCCATGTACAGAATGGGACACAAAAAATTTTAAGAACTTTGACCTGAATGGACTTTTCTACAGCCATGTGAAGATGAACTATATTAATACATTCTTCATCTGATTTATGGACAATCTATCTTGGTAACACTTTGTATTAATTTTGGCCTAAGTGAAATAAATGTAATATAAAAATGTGAACCTAATTTTGATTTTTAAAAATATGTCACTCTAAAGGTACAAGGGCTTGTTGATCAGTTTCTCACAGATTCATGCAGAGTACACTTTATGCTACAAGTATACTGTTATAAACTTTAAAAGTAGTTTACTTGTAGTAAACTGAAAGCATACTTATTCAAGAATTTATTTGTCTATTAGAAGTATACTCTAATGTACACTTTAAGTGCACTTCCAGTGTACTTTCATAAACTTGAAAAACTAAGCAAAAAGTACACTTTAAGTATACTTTGAGTATACTTTTATAAACTAAAAAATGGGCCAATTTAGTATAAAGTAGTATACTTTTAGTAAACTGATAGTTTACATAATCTAGTATACTAGAAGTATACTTTGAAAAGTACACTTCAGTGCACTGAAGTATACTTATTTTTATATACTACAAGTATACTACTTTTTGGTAAGGGCTTCACAAACGATGTACACATTCAAGGTAACTACGTTAGCTCATGCACATGTAGTAAGGCAGTTACAGCTAGCATCGTAACAATCAAAGTAAAGACATCAAATAATATGCAAAAAGTAGGTGCTTGTGAACACAAAAATACTCACAAAGACGAAAGTTTCCCAAGGTTCAAACAAATAAAGCACATTTGCCGTGTAATGAGTTGTTTTCAGGGCACATGTCTCTGCAAAACTAGCTTGATTCTCGTCTGCGGAGAAAAACGTCATAGCTTGACTATAACAAACAGGAGTGCTCACTCTGCACTGAAACTCAAACGATCCTTAGCGGTAAAGATGTCTCACTCTGACAATTTTCCTGAAAACGTTTTTAACTAACTTAGAAACATGAAATTAACTTATATTTTAGCAATTATGAACTTACTTATTACTTTTTACTAACTTATTAAAGTCTTTTAACTGAAAGACATAACACTCCCCGCTTGATACAATCACATTATATCACCACAAATACCAAAACACAAATATAATAGAAGTGTTACATGGCATTCTCTGAAAATAAACAACAATCTCTGAAACAGGTCTCAAAAACACCTTTGCAGTTCCGTTTTTAACAATCCGCACTTCTACTTTACGGACCTTTTTGTCGCTGCTGGGCAAAGTCTTTACGATCAGTCCCATGGGCCATTCATTTCTGTGTGTCTGCGCATCCTTTAACAGCACAACATCACCTTCTTTGACATTAGGCAGGTTTTCAGTCCATTTTGTGCGTTTTTGCAAAGTAGACAAATATTCGCCTCGCCATCTTTTCCAAAATGTGTCTGCTCTCTGTTGCTGTACTTGTTTCCATTGCTTTCCATACAACTGTCCTGAGGAAAAGTTCCCAGATGGAGCAGACACTGCACTTGACTTTTGTGTTAGTAACATTGCTGGAGTTAGTATTGTAGGAGAGTCCGGATCGGTTGATATTGGGACAAGAGGCCTCGCGTTCATAATAGCCATTACCTCGGCCATAAACGTGCATAAAACCTCATGTGTGAGACATGTCTGAGCATTTTGTAACAACATCGCATCCAGGATACGCCTCGCTACTCCTATGAGACGCTCCCAAGACCCTCCCATATGCGAAGCATGTGGGGGGTTAAATGTCCATGAGCACCCCTTCTCTTGGAGGTACTTTGCAACTGGTGAAGAGTTTGTGTCCAAGCCTAGTTCCTTGCAAGCTCCTACAAAATTAGTCCCTCTGTCTGAGCGCAAGAGCTTAGCTGGACCTCGAATAGAGAAAAACCTTCTTAAAGCATTTATAAAGCTGTCAGTGGACATGGTTTCAATAAGTTCAATGTGCACAGCCCTGGTTGTCATGCACGAAAAAATAACAGCCCAACGTTTGTTCAAGGCACTACCACCTCTTGTGCGGCGTGTAACTACAGTCCATGGTCCGAACACATCTAAACCTACTGTGGTAAATGGAGGTTCAGGGGTTACCCTATCAACAGGCAAGTCAGCCATTTTCTGGGCTTGCATTTTACCTCGTAACTTACGGCAGGTGACACAGTTATGTATTACAGAGGACACGAGTCGCTTGCCTCCAACTATCCAGAATCCAGCACCACGAACAGCTCCTTCCGTGATGTGACGTCCCTGATGAGCTGACTGATCGTGGAAGTGTCTGACAAGAAGTGTGGCAATGTGGTTGGAGGAAGGGATAATCAGAGGGTGCTTTTCATTTTCTGTAAGGTCGGCAGAGGACAGTCTGCCACCAACACGCAAAAGTCCATCTTTGTCCATGACAGGATTGAGCTTTCTGAGTGTGTCATTTTTTGAGTTAATCTTTTTCCTTCTTTTATCTTTTTGAATGTTTCCTTGTATGTGTCCTGTTGAACTGAACAAATGATGACATTTTTGGCTTGAGTGAGTTCTTTCACATTTGTGCATTCTTCCAGACTTTTCCATCCTCTTTGTCCGCTTGTGTTTTGTTTAAAAGAAGCGGCAACATGAATAAGTTTGGCTATTGCTCTACATGCTTTCGTCCAACTGGAGTATCTCTGAAAGCGTTCTGAACTTAGCTGTGACTGTGATACCGCAGTTGCCAGCGTTTTGACTTGTGGACGTATTTCTTTGTCCTGTTCAGGTTCAACAAGTGAAAACGAAAGTTCTTTTTGTGAATCGTTAAGATTTTCTGAATACAAAAGACGTGGGCCTGTGAACCAGTTACTGTTTTTAAGTTCAGCAGCTGGGATGAATCTGGTGGCCTGATCAGCTGGATTTAACTCTGTTGGTACATAGCGCCATTGGTCAGGATGTGTCGATAACCTGATACGTGTGACACGGTTGGCTACATACATGTAGAATCTTTTAGTGGAGTTGTGAATGTACCCCAACACTATACGACTGTCTGTAAAAAACTTAACATTGTCAATCTGGATGTCTAACTCGTCTCTGATCAACTCATACATCTCTACTGCAAGTACGGCTGCACACAATTCTAGCCGTGGAACAGTGTGTGCAGGGCGGGGTGCAAGCTTAGACTTCCCCATGACAAAACCTACATGGTACTGGCCTTGACTGTCTAAAGAGCGCAGGTAAGCAACTGCCCCTATTGCTACAGTAGACGCATCTGAAAAAATGCAGAGTTCATTACTTATCATAGCACTTAACGAGCCTGGACAATAGCACCTTTTGATTTGCAGATCCTCAAGGGCTTTTAATGAGTCTTTCCATGAGGTCCAAATCTCCTCCTTTTCTGGAGGAAGAGGTGCGTCCCAGTCTCTCTCTTCGGATGACAGTTCTCTGAGTAATGCTTTGCCTTGCATAATTATGGGAGCAGCAAAACCCAAAGGGTCATACAAACTATTTACTGTAGACAGTACTCCCCTGCGTGTGAATGGTTTAGTGTCATCAGAAACAAGGTAAGTAAACCTGTCAGTTTGTAAGTTCCAACACAGTCCTAAACTCCTTTGTACTGGGAGAGGATCTATTCCAAGGTCTAAGTCTTTCAAATCTTTAGCGCGGTCCTCCACAGGAAACGCTTCCATGACTAAGCTACAGTTAGAGGCCACTTTGTGGAGTCGCAGATTGGATTCTGCTAACATGTTTTTTGTTCTGGTCAACAGATCGACTGCTTGTTCTGGAGTGGCCACAGAAGTGAGCCCGTCATCAACATAAAACTGTCTCTCTACAAACTGTCTGGCATCTGTGCCATGTTCTTGTTCACCCTCTTTTGCTGCCCGACGCATGCAGTAAATGGCAACAGCGGGAGACGGGCTATTACCGAAAACATGCACTTTCATCCTGTATTCAATAACATTTTTTGTGATGTCATTGTCCTCAAACCAAAGGTAGCGCAAATAGTCCCTGTGCTCTTCACACACTTCAAAGCAATAAAACATTTGCTGCACATCGGCTGTCAGGGCTATTGGCTCTTTTCTAAATCGCAGCAGCACTCCTAACAGGAGTTGTTCAGATCAGGTCCGCTAAGTAGCACTTGATTTAGGGACGTGCCTTCGCACTCTGCACTAGAATCAAAAACAACGCGAATCTGGTCTGGTTTCTGCGGGTGGTATACACCAAATGTTGGAGGTACCAGTGTTCTTTACCTTCGGGCAGAGGTGGTGCAAGTTCAGCTTGATCGTTATCCAGCATTTTCTGCATAAACTGAATGTAGTGATCTTTCATTTCAGGTTTCTTTTCTAAAGTCTTTTTAAGTGAATAGAGACGTTTCAGTGCTTGGTCTCTATTACTTGGGAGCCTCCTTCTTGGGGAGCGGAAGGGCAAAGGAGCAACCCAACTGCTCTCTTTATTTTGAGTGACTGCATTGTCCATAATAGTCAGGAACGTTTTGTCATCTATCGACAGTGCTAACTTATCATCTGACTCTGTCCTGTCAAATACAGACTGACCTAGCTGGTCTGACTCTTCTGTGGTGTCTACACTGTTTGTAGCTGTTAGCATGTTTGGCTGAGACTTAACACTATATTGCTCTTTAACTGAAAAGATGTTTGGACATGGTTCAAAATGTGTTGTGCGTCCACTATCTAGCATGTGTGTTTTATACACATTGACCTCATTTGTATTGTGAGCTCTGCCTAAACATACTTCTCCCACAACAACCCAACCCAAGTCCAATCTTTGGGCATATGGAGCGTTACTGGGTCCGTTTATCTGCTCGCGTACCTTGTGAACGCTGAGGATGTCTCTTCCCAGCAGTAGGAGAATTGGAGCGTGATGATCAACTGGCTGGATTTTGTTTGCAATCGGGAGGAGATGAGGATGATGCTGAGCGATCTCAGGTGAGGGTATTTCAGATCTGTCATCTGGCACTGAATCACATTCAATCAGAGGAGGCAGTTTGATATTTGTCTTTCCATCCATAGACTCTATGATAAAGTCAACAGCTCTCCTGCCTGTAGTTTCTGCTTTTCCGGAACAGGTTTTAACGTGTAGGGAGCAGGTGTGGTTTTGATTTCAAACAGATTAAAGAACTCTGTCTTGGCTAGGGACCTATTGCTCTGTTCGTCAATCACTGCGTACATGTTGAGAGCTCTGTCTTTTTGTCCTTCAGGATATGCTTCACCAAACATATTTTAGAGCATGAGCGTGGGCTTTCACTCTGGCCACATACCTCTGTGCATTTGGAGACCACAGCAGGAGGACTCTCTGTTTGTTCCTCTGTGGCTGGACTTTGAGAGGTGTCGGTTTTTGGAACTGGAGTGGGACCCGGGTGAAGTGCTGATATATGTTTTGGACTATCACACTCTACACACTTGACCGCTACCTTACAGTCTTTAGCGATATGTTGCACTGAACCACAACACCTGAAGCAAATGCGGTGCTCCTTGAGAAAAGCCTGGCGCTTCTCAATTGGTTTGTCCCTGAATGACTTACATTTTTTGAGGGGGTGTGGCTTCTTATGAATTGGACACTGCCTATCTGGTTCTTCTATTTTCTTTTTGTCCAAACCACTTTGATTTTTCTCTGCAACGTCTGTTCTGTGTACTGACACAGTGGCTCTGCGATTGTGTGATGTGGACTTTTCTGTGCGAGTGGACGCTTGAATGTTACAGCTGGATAGAGCAAAGCTTGGGTCATTTTTCATTTTTGCTTGGTGCTGAATAAACTGCACAAACACTGAGAAAGGCGGAAAGGACACCCTATGAGTCTCTTTGTACTGCGTTCCTACATTTGTCCATCTTTCCTGTAAGTTGTAGGGGAGTTTTTCAACTATTTGCCTTACCCCTCGAGCTGTGTCCAGGTAAGCGAGCCCTGGAAGTGTACCATCAGACTTGGCACAGTTCAACTCTAACAGAATGTCTCCTAGCTCTCTCAATCTGTCACCGTCTTTGTTTGTCAGTTTGGGAAATTCTTCTATCTTTCGTAAGAGTGCGTCCTCAATTGCCTCTGAGGAGCCATAACTCTCCTCAAGACGTTCCCATATCATTTTTACACCTGCAGCTGGGTTGAGAGTGTGTACTGCACGAATCCTTTTGGCCTGTTCTGAGGATTTTGGCCCTAGCCACTTTGTAAGCAGATCTTGCTCCTCTCTGGCTGACAAGTTCAAGTCTTTAGTTGCACTAACAAAAGAGGCTTTCCATGCCCAATAGTTTTCTGGTTTATCGTCAAATTGCAGTAAACCGGTGCTGACTAGTTCTTTGCGAATGAGATAGTTTGCAAAACCTTGAGCCCCATCTGGTTCGACTTTGCTTTTGTTTGTGGGCTGGAAAGTATGAGCTAGTGGGTTGAATGAATAGGAGTTGGATGGACCTATTTTAGCACTTGGTTCATATTTTATGTCGCTTTTAACTGGCGACTGGACATGCTGAGCTGCAGTTTTAACTTGGTCAAGTGGTTGGTCGGTGACAAACAAGTTTAAAGTATTGTCTCTGATTTCTGAGTGCCCTAGTAACTTGCTTTGCTGTTCAACATATTCACTTGTGCGTTGAACTATATCAAAAGGCTCATCTTGGACAGAGGGCCCTATATCAGACTCCCCGCTCTGACTTTGTACCTCTTCATAGGCTGCAGCCTCTGCTTCAGCTGCGGCTACTTCTTTCTCACATTGCAGAATGTGGAGACTAGCATCTAAGTCTGCCTTTTGCTTTAGAGTATTTGCTTCTAACTCTGCTTTTTGTCTCATCATATTTGCCTCTTTTTCAGCAAAGATGAGCTGAGCTTTGGCTGCTTGAGCTTTTGCGTAGGCTTTTGTAGCAGAGAAAACAGAGGATGATGATGATGATGAGTGTGACCGCCTGCTGGAAACCTTGGACCTCGTGCCGCGTGGAGGTGACGGTTGCTGCCTCTCTGGTGACGATTGCTGCCCCTCTGGTGACGGTTGGTCTGCAGGTTTCGACTGATCTAGTGTAGCACCGTCGTGTGGACTGACATCTGGCTCAGCCTGTACCTCTGCTTCATCTTGTTGTTCATATTCTTTTAGATAATTCTTTCCTGAACGTAGACTCATGTTGGCTGAATGTAGCTCTGTGCTGCTTGAGCCCGCTGTGTAGTCGTCTTTTTACTGTGCTGTCCTCACAACACGTGACTCTGTGAAGCTAGACAGCCAGCGAACTAAAGAAGAAACTCCGTAGACAAGGCGTACTTTTCTTGTGTTTAATGAAGTTTCTTGTGTGATATTATGTCTTTATATAGTAACTGAAAAACACAGAAAGATGTGTATTACAAACTACACTTCACAAACGATGTACACATTCAAGGTAACTACGTTAGCTCATGCACATGTAGTAAGGCAGTTACAGCTAGCATCGTAACAATCAAAGTAAAGACATCAAATAATATGCAAAAAGTAGGTGCTTGTGAACACAAAAATACTCACAAAGACGAAAGTTTCCCAAGGTTCAAACAAATAAAGCACATTTGCCGTGTAATGAGTTGTTTTCAGGGCACATGTCTCTGCAAAACTAGCTTGATTCTCGTCTGCGGAGAAAAACGTCATAGCTTGACTATAACAAACAGGAGTGCTCACTCTGCACTGAAACTCAAACGATCCTTAGCGGTAAAGATGTCTCACTCTGACAATTTTCCTGAAAACGTTTTTAACTAACTTAGAAACATGAAATTAACTTATATTTTAGCAATTATGAACTTACTTATTACTTTTTAACTAACTTATTAAAGTCTTTTAACTGAAAGACATAACAGCTATGCATAACAAGCCGTAATCATTTGTAACTTAACTTATTACAAAATCAATAGATAATCCAAGGAGTCACAGTTTCTGCATGTACTTCCCGTCTCAGAACAGTATGAATAACACTGTCTAGGCCAGTATGTTCAGATTGAAAATGTCACCCGGAAGTCTTTAAGTCTCAAAAAAAATATAGATATACATCATCAGTTGGAGAATGTAAGTGGTGAGAGAGGAGATTAGGGGGTGTATATACAGATATACAGACAGATTTTTCAAGGTATTTTTTGTAATGGCATTAATCCATTTTAAAATCTTTAACCTCATTGTTTCCATATGTGAGTTGCAAAGTGGACATAAGGGTTGTTCAACTTGACAACTTAGTAACAAAAGACTTCCTAAAGACTTAATGTTTTGCAATATATTAATATTTCCCATCTGCAACAATATTGTAATTCATTAAATTGGATAAAAACAAAACAAAAACACTGAGGTTGAGTGTTTCTCAGCAACTTTTTAGGTGAGACTAAAAATAGATTAATTAGATTAATCATAATGTCAAAAACGTATAGGTCCTATAGCACTTTCTTACGTCAAAATGTTACGAAAATCCAAAACGTGAAATAACTACGAGTTTTGGTTTGGTTAAAAATTAGCTCTTGCTTTAAACTCTGGATGCATCACATCAGCTGCAATTTACTTTGTAACTATCTGATTGCCTTGTCCCTGTCAAATAAATAAAGCCACGTGACGTCATTTTCTTTTGTTTGAACCAGTACGTTTTGCTTCAAGTTACTAAAAAAGTTTAGGTTTGGGGTTGGGGTCGGTTAAGATTTACCTTAAACCCAAGAAAATGTCACAACAAAGTTTCAATTAAAATTTGTGGTTATTTTACGTTTTGGCTTTTTGTAACATATTAACAAAAAAAAAGATGTGAAAACGTGCTTATCGTACAATTTTTACATTTTGTTGTATATCATTCCTCTGGAGACAGGGCTGCTTTTTGGGGTGGACCATTCCCCACATGCTTGTCTCCATAGAGACGTTACTACTTTGCAAGCATTACACCTGCAAAAAAGTAAATTATTAAAACGCAAGCCCAACAAAACATTGGACAAAAACAAACAAAAAAGTTCTTAAATGAAAAAAAAAACAAAAACATATTGAGACAAGTATGTGACAGAGCCTCCGTCTGAAAAGCTATAGTGCATCTTTAAGCATGTATTTAAAGTAATGAGTAACATTCAGAATCTCTCCATAGGAAAAATATGTAATCTTATGTAATCAGCGATCATCTGTCTCTTTCTGTCTCTCTTAATCTGTCTGTCTGTCTCTGTCCTTCCTTTCTTCCTCTCCTAAGCAGCTTGAGGTGCCTGAGTCCATGTTTCTGTGTTATGGCAGTAGAGACGCAGTGATTTACATGCAACACTTCCCCCCATAACTCTTTCACAACTGTCAATGCACATTAGGACAGCCCCATCTTCAGCCCGGCTCGCCTCCAGAGAAGCTCCTCGCGCTGTGTACCTCCATATGTCCCGCTCTGGTCTCTACGTCACTGAGCTGTGGAAAGACTCAAGAGCTCACCGAACTAGGTTTCCTTCCACGCTTTATTTACGATCATCTGTGTAGCTATGGAAATGGAAAATGTGCAGTGCATTTGTTATCTTTGAGCAGTCACATGTTTGAGTTTGAGGGTCGTTTATCATGAAATGTTTATATGTAATAGCCTCCCAATGCTGTCAAAAATAATTATTTAAAAATAGGTTATTTGCACTGTTAGTGAGTTGTTATTATTCTATGTGCACAGATACAGTGGCCTGGAACTAGGGCTGTGCTCACTGTTGTGACAATTTGATTTTTTGGTGAAATCGTCAAATTGTGATTTCCCATTTATCTTTTTAATGCATCTGTTTGTTCAAATACAGACCATTTTTTCCAACCTTCTCAAAGTTGCCAAGTTTGTTGCTTTATAACAAATTTGGGCATCTGTTTTTAACAGTCTTATGAATTTTGAAGGTCATGTGATGAGGTCTTTTGTGCTCAAGTCAAGTTCCGGATGAATTTTAGCAAATTTTCAGGTTTGATTTACAAAAATATATTTTATGAATGAAACATAGATTTTCAAAAGCTGTTGTTAGTGTAAGAAATGCCAAAATTGTATTATCACACAATGTTCTAATTAATCGATTATTTGAATACATTTATTTATGGGCTGACGTCGCTTGTCTTTGGATTTTTTTCAAAGGCTTGGTTGAGTTTTTTCTGAAAATCTGTCCACACTGGTCAGTCTTTGTTACGCTCGGAGTGAGTGACAGCTGGATTTAACCAATCACAGTAAAGTAGGAACATTTTTAGAAAAAGCTGATTATTGTATTTACCTCAAAGGCAAAAGACAATAGTCTACAGGAATTGTGATAAAGGAAAATCGTAATAATCTACTTTTTTTTTTTTTTGCCATTTTGCCCAGCCCTACCTGAACTCGCTTTCATCATTCTTTTGTTGTTCTTTTGCATATGTGGATATTTCGACACAGAAACATGGCCTACAGTCCCACAGCAGATGTGTGCCTGATCACTCTTCCTAATTCCCTGAGACATTTCTAAGTCTCCTCTCTCTCTCTCTCTCGTCTTTACTGAGTGACTTCCTCTGGACCCAGTTCTTCCTGCTGTCGCTGCCTAGAGTCACAAAAGACAAATGTTACTCCAAACAGGACCCACTCAAACCCTCATGGACCTAATGCGAGGTCTAAAAATGCACAACTCTTTCAGCTGACAGTCTTTCACAGGCAATAAAAATAAATGTGTGAATGGTTTGATAAGATTAGATTTATGTAGTTTAAATTGTTCCGGTGCCTAAAACAACATTGTTTGTTGATACTTCTATCTTATAAAAGGCTTTGGCTCTCAAATAGAACTGGTATGATGACAAATTAGAATTATTGCAAAAGCATTTCTCAGCATTTATCACAAAAACTTAATCTGAGACATGCATTTTATTTTCTTTTGTTTCTCTCTTTTGTATGGTTTGTCCAAGCTGTTGGAATTCTAAGAAACAGAAAGCCAATGCATTTGGGCCAATATGTGGGCGTTATGTTCATAAAATCATAATGTACAGATTATATTGGTGTGCAAGAGCTATACTATTGTACTTTGCTATGGAATATCTAAACAAAAAAGTGCATTCAAACAATATTCATAATAAATATATTAGCATGGTCTTCAAACAGGTTGGCTAAAACAAGGCTTCTCAAACATTTTGGGGCCAGGGACCCCTTACTGGTTTCAAAATACCTCAAGGACCAGCTATCATTTCTGACAATCGCATCACAATACAATTAAGATGCTCAAAACATGTTTATAACAAAATCTGGCTGAAAGACCAATTTATCATAGTCTTTACTTCATTGATGTGGTTGTTTACATCCATAGCATTACGTCTTTGAGACTGTGCATAAAAAAAAAAAAAAAAGTAAGATACAAGTCTTTCCAAAACTAAAGGTTTCCCGGAACCACTTTGAAAACGACTTAAAATACATCACCATCTGGAAAATGTAAGTTGCTAATAGTGCTGTAGTCTTTTATTCATTTAGTCATTTATCAGACGATGGAATCTTGGTCGATCTACATTTTCAATAGTCGAGTAATGTTTTATTTAGACTAGGAGTGTCAAACTCAAATGGAGCTGGAGACCAAATGGAAACAGAGTTGGTTGAGGGCCACATTTCAAATAGGCCTATCACTGATAATTCATGACAGTTAGGCTATAAATAAATAAATGTGGTCACGTTAACACGTGACCACATTTATATTGAATTACTTTGTATTCCATTATAAATATATTTTTTAATTGTATTGTATTCTGCAGAGTGTCCTTTTAAGAAAATATTTGAACAAATTGTCTGTAGTTTACTGCATTCCAGTGTATTTTTTGTTTTATTGTCACATCTCATCAGTAAAAGCCTTCATATATACTGCATATCCGTAGTCTTATTTTCCATTCTGGCCTATTTGGCTTTTTATTTGCAATTTTTACACAGAGGGCCACCATCAATAATATTCAGAAATCATCCTGGGGGCCACATAAAATAATCTCAGGTGCCGCATTTGGCCCTCGTGCCGCATGTTTGACACCCCTGATTTAGACTGTAAGGACTTAGACTCAAACGCAACAAAATAAAGTAAATCAACAGATGATTTTGGACCAAATTATTAGTCTAGTCTGTGTGTTTAGATTTATAAATAATGTTGTTTTGGAAATTTTGAAATTTGCCTATTTGAACAGTTTAGGTCAAACAAACAGTTAGAACAAGGATCCTTTTAGATTCAGAGCTTTTGCATGCTCCTCTTTTAGTCGATTAATTGGTCGATGGGACATGTCTTTAAGAAGAATATGAGTTATCTAACTCTGATGATGACACCACACCAAGTCACATGTCCCATCTATGAAGAGATAACCATTCTCACAATAAATATACTTTGTAAAGGTATTTTTGAGCAATAAAAATAACCTGACAATGCTATCTACATCTGTTTTTTAACATATTCCCAACTTAACAGGCAAAAGGATTTGGTTTCATGCTTGTATCATACAGTGCACATTAAACAGCTGAAAATGACTACTTCTTCTGTCACTTTTGGCTCCTGTTTACCGAGCTGCCCATTCACTCTTGAGCATTCCTCGCACGTCCCTTTGAAATGATGTCATGAGCTGATTTTGTGAACAATCGGACCTCTTCCTCCTTTTCCTCTGACACATGGGCTTGGTACAGATTACTGCACACAAACAACTCGCCGCCTTAGCTACATTTGTAATTATTTCAACGCTTTTTGTCAACGCTTGTGAGTGAAAAAAAAAAAAAAACGTGAGCGGTCCAGACTGGGAGGGAGGACAGGACAGATAGTGTGTTGTGATATCAAATAAAAAAGGCTTATTTGGGCCTGGGAAATGGGGCAGGGGAGTTGTAAGAGTTGTGTGAGAACAGCTGCTCTGTCAAATCTGTTGTTTGGGGAGATTGTGGCTCCATCACAAGCTGTGCACACTTTCTGGTGGATTTCACTGACAGGTTGCAGGCTAATACTGCAGTCATTTGTGTCCGGGTATGCAAATTAGGCCAAAATAGGAAGCTAAAAGATGGGGAATTCACAAAAAAAAAAATACAAAAAGGAAGAAAATGTAAGAAATAATAGTGTCTTTATTTTATTTATCATACGGAGGACACTGACATGGCTTCCTGATGTGTTTGTACTCAAAGCTAATCAATCAGTCACAAATGTTATCAGTAGAAGCAAGAATTGATCTGTGCATGTAGAAACAAGGCAAGTTGTGTGTAAAAATGGCCAAAATGTCACTTATCGATGAGACAGAGCAAAGTTTATTTTGGGTTTTGTTTTTTGTTATGTTTTTGTTATTTTATTGTCAATGTTTTAGAGTGATGAGTTTGAATCCCAAATGTAATTTTTGAGAAAACTCATCACACTGAAAAAGTTCAAATTTTTTCAGTGGATCAAGTTTTCTCAAGTCAACTAATTAACTTTCAAATTAATTGGTAGACTTTTCCCTCCAAAATATATATATGATAATTCAAAACTTGAGACCACTAAGTACTGTATGAATTGAACAATAAAGTTTTTAGTTCTAATCAGGAGCTGAAATACTGAGCTCTGATTGGCTGTGCTTGGGTGGTCGCTCCAGTTTCACTTTGTTGTTTGTAAAAAGACGTTTTTAAGCCATAATTGCAACACAAATGCATACATGTTGATATTAACCATGTGTTGAAGGATTTATGAGAGGAAGGAATCAGATTTAGGCAGGTCAGGAGCTATAGAGAATGGAAAAAAAGAAGAAAACTGGACAATTGAGTCGAGAGAGAGAGAGAGAGAGAGAGAGAGAGAGAGAGAGAGAGAGAGAGAGAGAGAGAGAGAGAGAGAGAGAGAGAGAGAGAGAGAGAGTAACAACAATAATAAAATAAATAACAAAATTAAACTAAAATCTTTAGAGTAGTGTCTCTCAACTGACATAAACTGAACCAACAATACTTCAAGTCATTATTGTGTTTTTCCTAAGATTTAATATATTTATTGTGGATTTACAAATAATAGGTTAATCAAATAAATAGCCTAATTTTGTTCTGTTTTTTTAATACTTGTGTGGACAACTTTTGAAGGCATTCTAAAGTGCTCCAGATCTATGCCTGGTTGACTGAAGAACTTCTTGGTTGACTATAGACATGTCCCATTGACAGAATAACTAACTAAAAAGAAGACATGGGCAAAACCTCTAAAGTTAAAAAAGCATTGTTTTGTTCTAGCCAGTTTTTTAGACCCAAACTGCTCAGATGTGCAAAAAACATTGTATTTTAAATTAGACCAGTATTTTGGCTCTAAAAATTCTGCTAGTTCACTTCTTTTTGTCGCTGTTCAGAATAAAACCTTCTATTAAAATTTTGATTGACTAAACTCCATTGACCGATTAATCGACTAAGTGACGAAAGGACTACAGCACTACCCAGACCTCACTTTGGGAATTATTGATCCAACTAATAGTATCTTAAAGTATTCTATTTTTAAATTCCTATTGGATAAACATTCAGACATGCACTCAGATTTTTGGAAACCCATGCACCAAAAGCATTTAAAAATGTAGTAAAGCCCATGTGACTGTGACTGCTATTGCATTTCTCACATCAGAGACTAAGTTAGAACCCCATCTACTGACTGCAAAGAGAATTACACAGGGTCAATAATCAAATCGATCCCAACTGAAAATGCAGAAATGCTCAAAGCAACTCTGGAGAAATAATGGACTAAGAAAGAGAGCAAAAGATCTACCTATTGCATTCAGAAATGTTTTTGAAGCTCAGAAAGTCAGATAAACATTTATATAACATAAATCGCAACTAACAACTGACCCTTTGCCAGTATTGTCAAGTCTTCTTCCTATTCAAATACCCCACTCCTTTTCCTCCACATGCCCAGGTAATACCCTCAGCCACAGTGGCACACACAGAGAGAGACTGCTTTTTCCTGACATTCCTGACATTCCCACTGCTCTGACCTGCATACTTGCCTGGGCTGGACGCACATGGATCCACACTTAAAGAGCCACGCAGACACACGGTTAGAATCAGGACGAACTTTGATCCCGCGTCTGTCCGGCTCTGTCCAATCAGTGCGGATCAGGGAGGGATAATCAATCAGTCTGTGCAGCATTCCCAAACGGGCCGCCTCGCTTTCACATGTGGTCTGGAGGAATGCTGAGGGAGGGACAGGCAGAACGCAAATGGCAGTAAACAAATGCTATACATGCTCTTCACTTCAAAAAGGAAAGCTAGAATGTAAATTGAAAGACAATAGAAATCATGCACATGCAATATTTGATCCGAAAAATGCTCCTCAACATTCTGATTGAGAGACAAAAGTTGAATAATTCAGCCTACACTAGATAAAATGTGCCCCTTAACTTTTTTAGGCTTTTTTTTTTTACCTTCTGGGAGTTTTTATGTTGTCTTGGCAACAGTGCAGGCTTTAGCACATATGTTTAATAATAAAAAGGTGACGAGTTAAACTGTGTGTGATCTCAAAGTCTGTGTCTGAAAGAAATGTGAGAGAAACACAAGTGCTGCTCTACTTTTACCTACTTTTGTCTTGTTAGATAGAAAATTAGCTGTGGATAGTTGCCACAGTGATATGATCTACATAATCTCTATTGCGTTGTTCACCACTGCCAGCAATATTACAAAATAATAGTACATAAACGTGTGCTTTTCTCATTTGAATAGTGTGTTGTAATATCAAGATTTCCAGATACACCACACTGCTAAGCTGGCCAGCCAGATGGTTTATCTCGCGATATTTGTGAATTCACAAACACGAGATAAACCATCTGGCCTTCCAGCCCCGATTGGTTTGGGAGTCCGAGCCAGCGGTGTTTCGGCGGTGTTAAGAAGGCTGTTAGCACCCCGGCGCTGCCGCCGAGTCGCATTCAAGCTAAACAAAGATGGTGGCTCTCGTGGATATACAGTACGCGTTTGCTTCTTTTGATGCAGTTTTTGCAGAAATACGAAGTAATTTCTTTTTGAAAGAAGAGCAGTGTGACTCGTACTTGTTCTATCTCACGCGGACATTGGATACGTGATTGGCTAAGCTCAAATAAGGTAGACCCCACACCCAATGATTTTGAAGTATTTCACTAAACGCCCCACCTTTTCTCTAACGCTTTCAGCGAGTAAAGATGGATATAGTGAGAACTCAGATAGTTCAACACATATCCATCTGGCGTGACAAAAAGAATCCAAGATCTATTAAAGAAGAAGAATCTTGTCATTTTTCATTATTATTTTTTTTAGAGAGAGAGATAAGATGATTAACTATAGAACTCTGATATCATGTTACCTTTACAGTCCAAAAGGTTGTGTTCACGTCACATCACAGATCTACTTCAGTCTTGATTGATTGAATGAATGAATGAACAAAATGTTTATTTATATAGCACATTTACACAGACATATGTCTTCCAAAGTGCTGCAACACACTATTTTAGCCTCAAGTCAAGATAAAAATTGTTTTAGTCCTGGTTTAGACCTATAGGCTGATTTGCTACAACATTTAGATTAAGACAAGTTGAGTTTCATGAGTTATTTTATCGATAAGAGGATTCTGGATACAGCTGTATTATTTGTCATTAAAGAAGACGTATTATGTATTATTTTAAAAGTCATTTGTTCAATAGTGTAAGAGAAAAGCTTCGCACATCAGTTGCTCTAGGACAGGTGCGTAGGAATGAGGGGAGATCCCAAGAAACAGTCATTTGTTCGAAATTACACAGAAACACCTCCCGCCTCTTTCTTCAGCAGCATATCTTGTTTTTATTATTAAGAAAACTGTGACAGTTTTGAACCCTAGACCTTTGACTAAACAATAGGAACAAAGTACAAAGCTGTGGGTGGAAACTGGAAATTTGTAAGCATACAAATTCATGTGTATGAATTTGAATGCTCAAAAATTTCCAGTTTTGACCAGGGCCGCTTGGATAGACAGTACATGAATCAACTGAAACTACTTTAGTTTTGGTTTCTTTAAAATTTATTTATTTTAATGTGCTGGAAAACAGATGGAAAATGGACTATTGTGTGGGTTCAGTTCACTCTATTCAGGTTTTTTTCCCCATATCCATTTCAATTATATGGCTTTAAAAATTTACAGATACCTGATATCAAATGCAGGGATTGAAAATGGGTCATATAGTGCTCTCAACCTGTCATTTATTGGGCAAATAACTTTACAACATAAAATCTGAATATTATGAGACAATCTAGGTCACATAAACCAGTAAATAAGTTTCATTAGATCCAACTGATATAGGACTGATATAAGACTGATACACAATCTTGCTTTCTTGTATCAGAGCTGGTATCCAATCCCAATATTAGATCAGTGCATTGCTAATTTTCCGCTCATTTTGTAAAGACACAACGCAATAATTTCCTTTTCATTCACTCAAGTTTCCAAAGGGCAGTAAAAAGCATCTGAGTAACAACAATGTGTCAGAGTCTCATTCACTGTGACTCATGCTTAATCTACCAGCTGTGCAGAAATACAAAATGTGATTCTTAATAAGATCTAAATTTGAGGGACAAGTTTTTATATTGAATTTTGACACAGTGACACACAAATCTTAACCCTGGGAATAAGCCTGAAGCGCAGTCACTAAATGTCTCACAGCAGCAGACGTCCTAAAGAGAGGCCTATGGAGAATGAAAGAATGAGAGGAACAGGACTGTGTATGTGTGTGTGTGTGTCTGTGTCTCCGATGGGGACTTTCAGCTATTATCAGGATGAATCTGAAAACAGGAAGTCGGGTTCCAATAAACAAAACCACGGGAAGACGACCACGGATCTACTTCCTGTTCTGGGACTGGGAGGAAATGGTGATTTTTAAGGATTTGGAGAAAAAAAAAATCTACCAATAAGGCATACATTTGGTGAGTTATGACTGCAGCTTGGATAGAAAGATTGTTTATTTGCTCATCACTTTTGACTCTATATCAGTTGCTTGTTTATTGTTTTAGAGTTTCAATCGATTGTGTGTGTTTTTTCAAACTTCTTTTCAATGTTTAGCATGTTGGCAATTGATCATTCACTGTTAGGTCTATTAAATGTTACGGGTTATCTTGTTTACAGTCAAATTTAGTCATGTAAGAATGTTTTAGTTTTTTGTTTTGTTTACTCAACGTATATAGCTAAATTCTGTTTATGTCTAATATCTAATTATCTTTATTTGTGTTTTCTGTGTTATATGTTGCACATTAGCACCGCAGCAAGTTCCTAGTCTGTGAATTCTGTTTGTTCACTGACAATGGCAATAAAATTCTTTCTGATTCTGATTCTGATAATGCTGTGGTTCTCAAAATGGGACATGGGAAAGCCTAGGGCTCCCTTGACGTATACCTCCAAAATATTGACAATGAGAATTACGTGATTTTTTTTTTTAAAGCTTGCAATCCCAAACATGCAATACTTTTCATTTTAAATAATTACATCGATAAACAAGCTGATACATTACTGTTTTTGATCGAAAAAAAAAAAAAAACAAATACTTGTGATTTAAAGAAAAAACAAAAACAAACAAACAAAAAACTGAATTTCTGATACCTACGGTCCTTGGTCTGAAAAAATAACCCAGTCTCTGAAGAAAACGTATAATTACATAATTACATCTACCTTTTGCTGATAAGACTTAACCCAAATCCTAACAACATAAACAAACATTCTGGATTTCAGTGGATAAAAGACACATATTTTCCAGCCCAGCCTCCGAAGAAAATGTAGATTTACAAAAAAATGTCAAAAACGTACAAAAGCAGATTTTCTCACCTTTTTGATGTCAATAAGTTACAAAAAAGCAAAAATGTAAAAGAACCACAAATTTTGAAGCCAAAGTTTAACAGGTAAGTTGAGGTGTCAAGTAATAAAATGGGTAAGTTTAGGACTCTTGGCTTGGGGTAGCTTAAGATTTACCCGAAAAACCCAAAGAAAATGTCGGCAAATTGGTTATTTTACAATTTGGCTTTTTGTAACATATTGACGTAAAAAAAAAAAAAGGAGGGAAAACGTGCCTATCGTTTTTGACATTTCATTGTAAATCTATGTTTTCTTGCTGGAAAAAAGGTTAAAAAACCCTGTAATAATGTACCGTTTATCCACTAAAATACAAAATGTTTGTTTGTTTATGTTGTTAGGATTTGTGCTAAATCAGATGTCATCACAGTGATTCATAGTTATCATCTGGACAGCATATTCAAAGACTGAGACGTTTCGCCAAAGTCATTTTCAGTCTGATGGAAGTGACTTGAGACTGGCTGTACTAAACTATAAGCTAACTCTCATTAGCATATCAACATGGTTCACCTCTACTTAAACACATTGCAACAAACAATTCAGAGGCTCAGAGTAAGTTGCATTAGGTAAGCAAGTGAAATGTGAACTGATATGAAGAAAAAAAGAGGAAATAATTTATTTGTTTACAATGTCAAGGAAGCAAAAACTGTGTATAACATCTTGTAATTAATAAAAGCTATCTCACTCATTTTCCTTTTTAAACTCACTCAAATATTCTTTTCTGTCCCAGTTAAACTCAGTTTGTTTGTGTGTCTGTTTTTCCATTTCTTGTGTGGATATCCTCTGTCTTATCAGCAGAAAGGAGGATGTCAGGACAGTAAATTCAGCGGACAAGTTGTAACAGCACGGCCAAAGTGAAGCTAAAAGACTTTAAAAGGAAAAGGCTGAGTGTTGGAGCAGAGTAATTGCACGTCTCTGGCAGGGAAAGGCCTAATTTAAATGCACCCAAATAGGCCTGAATGTATACAGTAGGCCCTTGTTGGATTTTGGCTCCTGGTGGTGGAGTGACGGGAGAGAGTTCAACTGAGAGAAGGAAGGAAAGACACTGGTGAAGAGAGACATCTAGTGGAGCAGGAGAAAAGTTAGATACTTTTGAATGAAACAAGCAAGAAATAATTCACATTTAAAACAACTTGGTCTGTTCAAATTAAGACAAAGGCTAAATATATTAAATTAATGCAGATGAAAGGATGCTAAAATAAATATTGTTTAAATGCATTTTTTATGTCTATTATCCTAAACCACAACTGCAAAACTCCATTTGACCAAAACAAAAATAAATACATTAATTAAATATTTTAATGTAGCATAAACAACAGATGATTAAATTATTCTATGCTTGTTACTAACTATTAATTTAGTAATTGGTTACTCTGTTGGATATTTTTGTTGAATTCAATAAATATATTATCTTTTTTTTATGTAGGTGACAATTTATCATTTATCTTTTTTTTTTTTTTTTTTTTTTTTTTAAGAAGAACATTGTGTTGTTGTTTTCTTTTATAGTTTTATAGTTATAAAAAAGTCACGTAAGGAAATCAACTTTTATTTAATCCGATGAAGTTCATTCTGTTAACCTTTGCTTGTTAGTTTCTTATGAACAGGTCTCTGTTTCGTTCTATCTATGTTCTATGTTTATTTTTTGTACCAAATTATACAGCTAATTTGCATCGTTCTGGAGAGGGGACATTGGACACCCGGGGGAAACCTATGTAGACACAGGAAGAACATGCAAACTCCACATAGAAAGGCCCCAGGCAACCTGGAGGTTGAACCCATGGCCTTCTTCCTATAAGGCCAGAGCGCTAACCGCTGTGCCACCGTGTCGCCCAGCAATTCTTTTTTCTCTGATCCCTCTGATTATTTGATTGCTAAATTGGTCAACGGTTATTGGAATAATTAATTAGGATTGTTCAATGTATTCCATGACCAATAATGTTTAATACATCATAAAGGTAAACCGAAATGAATAGTGCTTAAAAGTTTTGTTTAAGTCTATGATTCTTAACCACAACTGCCAAAAGGCTGTTTACATCTTCTTCCATTTGCTCATAGTCAAACCCAGAATCTTCTTGCTGTGAAGCAAGAGTGCCAATCACCACTTATTTACAAATTATGTTCCTCTTTTGTGCTCTACCCAAGATGCAGTTTCAGCTCTCTACCACATGATGGCACTCTGACCCTGTTCCTGTTTCTCCTTTAAACTGTTCAAGTGAGAAGAAGACTCAACACAATTCTTTCTTATTTAAAAAAAAAAAAAAAAAAAGCTGATATTATGCACATTTGGGAGAATACGGTCTGTTTCAGAAAGAAAGTGCTGCACAGACAAAGGTTTCAGCAGAATCACTTTTAAAACTCTGACTAAAAATATAACACATTTTGCCACAGGCTTTGTATTTCTAGAGCAGTGACTTGTGTGGTTCATTTTGGTTACTTTGGAGAATTGCTCTAAGTTGGGTAAATAATTGTGTGGACAGTGTGGTCACAGCGAATAGAGAAAGAATCAGTCTATCAGCCGTATATCTTCATGTTGGTTCATTCAGTCATTTCTTCCATTTGTTCCCGTTTTCTGGGGTTGTGGATAACTGGAGCCTAATTCTTTGGGCCTTAGGCGGGGAACAGAATGGACAGTGGTCAACTCGTACAAAGCTAAGTAGTGTTTTGATGTTATGTTCTTTAATGACTCATTATTATTGAACTATTATTTGGGTGTCCAATAATTAAATACAAGTCATGCTTATAAAATTGTATTGCAGGGGTTGCCAACTACTAGCACTACTACCAAAACTTTCCTCAAAGAATTGCAATAAAAAATTAACGCCACTTTGTGCACTGGTAAACAGATAAGGACAAATGTAATGTTACCCATTGCTGTTCTCCATATCAGTTATTTTGTTTTCTTTTATAAGTAGGGAAAAATAACCAGTGTCATCTTTGGAGACTGTTTCTGTAAATGTTAAAGCTGATGTACACTGCTATCTCTTTGCATATATCGTCAATCGGCTTTTTATATTTAAATTGGCTAACTTATATAACTTCCCGTTTTATTCATTTCTATGGGTTTTTTACTAGAGCAGAATAAAATGAACAAAAACTCAGGTCATCAGGCAGTGAACAGTGAATTGCGGTGAATGTCCCTGAAAATTTCTGTATGACTTTACAAAGAGAATATGTTACTTCTAGTGACCTGTTGCAAAAAAATACTCAAATGTGCAAAAGTTATCGTTTTCAAAAATAAACCAGACTGTCATTCCCCATTCGGAGTCACTTGCTGAAATTGAGTCAGTCATGCTAGTTGTTAGCTTGACTAAATCTTCATTACTTTAACAGCCAGCCTGAAAATGGCTTTGTCAGATGTAACTTTACATCACCAATCATATGAGAAGTTTGCTAAGAAAGTTTTTTTTTTTTTTTTTTTTTTTTTATAATGTCACGTGAAATCTTGTACTTTCTACACAACAAAAACATTCAATTCCTCAGAACACTAATGTGCAGTGACTTCGAAGTAATTCGTAACTGTACTCGTACGAGCAGATGAAACTTTTTAACAGCTAAATAGTGTGTTTTCACAAATGTTAAGCTCATGTTTAACTTAAAATAAGCACATTTATAAAGTAATGATACTAAAAGCATACTCAAATTTCAAATTTATTGGAGGATAAGCCCCTTGAGATGAGCCATCTCGCTTTCGTCCTGTGATGTTTGTCCTCGTAGGTGTTGCTGTACTTAATGCGCTTGCGCAGAACCCCTGGGCATGGCCACATCAACTTTTGGCACAAATTAGGCACAGAGTTTGATTGGGAAATGACAGAGGTAATCTCAAATAGATATGACAGTTAAAAGAAAAACAAAGGCCACTATATCTTAAGTTAACAGTTAGCTAAGCCTCAAGCGCAGAGCCAAAGAAAGTGGGCGGGGCAGAAAAAGGTAAATTATGGAAGATTTTGCTTTTTTAACTGTTGATAATGTGTTTTTGTCAATGCCAGCTGGAAGTGGAAGAGGTGGAAATGGAAGAGGAAGAGTAAAAGGAACAGCAGGAGGAAGAGTAAGAAGAAGAAGAGTAAGAGTAAGAAGAAGAAGAAGACTTTCATCCTTTTGCAAGTGCTTTCTTACAACCACCACATACGCAATTAAAATGTATCTAAATAAATCAACTAAAATTCAGATTATAATTATATATCAGAATTCAAATCATTTAAAGCAACACTATAGGCATAGACTTTTTTTTACAGTGCAGACAAGTGAACTTTCAGAACTCTCTGTATCCATGTCTCATCTCTTATTGTTCAAGAAGAGCTGGGATAAATGAGGTGCTACAAGTGGAGTGGAACTTTTACCTTAACGATCCAGTGAAGCCAGTGGCCCCAGCTTAAAGGCTTTCACAGTTGGATACGTGGGCGTCAAACCCACGTATAGGAGACGCATTTCTGCCTCTGATCATCGACAATGAAGAGAAGTTACATATACGCTGTCTTTCTGCATCTATACAAGTGTGCGATGCCCATCTGTATTTAAATGCTGTTTGTTGTAAACGCGCTGAGGCTAGTTATTAGCATGGAAAGCAGGGGGAGGTTAGAGCGGCTCAGTACTCCACGCTGAAGCCACTTTCGCTTTCATGTTAGCAGCTGTCCAAGCCCAAAATGGCCAATTACAATCATTTCTCTGCTGTGGTGGTAATCTTCGTGAGGGGTTGAAAGAGCAGAGAGAGAAAGGCACACGCAGAGAGAGAGAAAGAGAGAGAGGGGGCACACATTACCGCGGCAGATGAGGTGCTAGTGGCCGCTGGAGAGATAAGCCCCAAAATAAAAAGCATATTTCAGCAGCATGAAAAATCAGCCGGCATCTACCATGACAGACGGTGAATGCATCGGCCGCAAAAGGCAATAGATTCAATTAGATGGGTCCTTCTTGAGCTCAGATATCCGGCGAGGTTGTTTTTATGGTAATGATGATCATAATTGCGGTGTCCCTGGGATCTTTCACGTTGATTATGCGGTGAAGATACAGAGTGACAAGGCTGTATCAACCAACAAAGGTATATCGCTTGCTAGCATTAATGCATTTTCACCCAATTTTAAATTCAATACAGGAATTTATGATGGGAGCAGCTGCTTTCTATTCCAGCTCGAGGTGGGTATAGCCTGCACGGTGCTAGCTATATGGATCAGATTTAAACAATGTGTATGAAAGCTGCAGGCAAGTATCCTGACGGTTATGTACTGTTTATACTGCAGTTGGTCTTTTATGCAGTTTTAATAATTCTATGACAATTCTTTCATCTTTAGCTTACACAAAGTTGTATTTAGATTGATTCATGCATGTTTGATAATCTTGTATTTGTTGTTCTGCAATTCCAGTGCTCAGTAAATTCCAGTTTTCACCTACCTCACTTGTCCACTTTTATCTTGTATTTATTTACAATGGCTCAATAAATACATACAAACAACTTAATTAAACAAGTAAAACGAGTAAGGCTCATAATTGTAATGTTGCAACTTTACAGCTAAACAAATTAGTAAGATCAAATCAGCTGTTTGTTACAGTAAACCTTTACATTGGCTGAACATATCAGTTCTGCAAATTTGAAGAGCAATTCAATGGACCTGTTTATTTGAATAAACCATTTTAGACAAATTATAAAATTACTTATCTACATAGTATATCTTAATTTACACAAAATACATGAGAAAAACACAATATGTATCCTTTTTTGGGGCAGAAATGTTCAGGAGTCTGGCAATAACTTATAAAACAGAAACAGCACAGAAGGTCTTGGATTTTGACCAGTGATGTCACACATTTGGGAAATTCAGAATGACTTTGATTTAAGGAAAGAACATAGTTTTGATGAGGAAACACTAGCCTGATGCATCAGCCGATTTTATTTCACTTTATGGTTATGTTTGGGGTTTGTTCATGAATTGTAGTCCAGGAAGTAAAGCATAAACATGTGTGCCACTGATTGTGGTAAACTCACAAATTAAAAGGTAACATCTGACACAAGATCAAAGGAGAACACATACATTTGCTATCATAACTTGGGTCGGTTCTGGCTAACACACCATTGATTGGACGACTGTACTTCCTGCTTTTGGGAACCTTTTGCAGTCCTGCAATACCTAACCTAGTAGCCGGAGTGAAATGAAATTGAGTGGAGGCATTAGGTGGCACCAGCCTGGCTAAGAAAAAATCTATGCACGACACAGCAACTTGAAACAATAACCCAGTTTTAGACCTTCACATGACATCCAGGCATAGAAATGATATCAGATTGTACTTCACAAAATATTTTGCAGAGTCAAAAATTACAACCGCAAACGCTTCAAAGTGAAAGTAAAAATGTTGATTTAACCAACAGAAAGTTAAAAAATCAAACAGTGAAACAGTCATTGGTCAAACAAAGACAAGCAGATTAACTAACATTCAAAGGAAATAATCAAACCTCTTCAATTGATTCTTTCTATTTGGATTAGAGAGCCAGAGAAGCTCGGACCAGCCATTTTTTATATGAGGTTGCACAAAACGTTTCTAACATAACATTGTATAATATTTATTGCTGAATTAAATTTTTAAGGAAAAATAAAAACTAAGACATTCAAATACTGGACTAGAACAAAACTAGATATTAAGAATAACCCAGAATCAAATCAGTCAATAAGAACAAATCCATTTTCTATTGTTTGGATGATTGGGTCTTTGGGTTGGACTTAATTGGTCCTTCCTCGAGACTCTCCTTCTTGTCTTGAATTGAGCCCACGGTCTCCACACTGGCTGATAAAAGCGCTCCACTGTCTGTATCAAAATAAAAATGTCAATTTATATGTTCTTTCCTTTTGATTTCTGTCTCCATAGTCACCGCTGCACATCTCCTGTCTCTTTGCATGCTATGATTACTTTGACTAGGCTATTCTGCTTTATTTTGATGTTTGTTGCTTGTCTCTGGGGAAAATGTATTTCTTTTCCCTGGTCTGGAATGCCTTAGTGCGTCATTAAACCAATCTATCTTGCATTTTTCCAAGTACAAGGGTAAGTGTTCAAAAATGCATGACTTCAATACAAATATGACCTGAAACATGTTGATGTTACTGGTCATGTACTTATTTCCATGAGAATAGACAAGCTTAATGCTCTACTATGAAACATTTCAGGTAAAGTAGTACATATCCACAGAAACGATCTTACATGGAGCGTCACAAAAAAGCTAATATTACAGTCTGAGTAAACAGCAAAACAAAACGTACGTAGCAGTCTGGCTCTCACAACTCTTGTTAAATAGTGAAGATTGTATTTTTGTATTTTTGTTTTCACTTTACTATCTCCAACAGTCCTGTAGCTGCACTGTACATTTTGGTGGAAAAGACTATGTCCACTGAATTACAACAAAAAGTTACCCAGTGAAATAAACATAATGGTGTGGTGGAAGCTTGATAATTGCAAACAATTTAACAAGACAAACTGATTATGTTATCAGTGTTATCAGCTAAGATTTTCCAACTTTAAGTTTACTTGGAAAAAGCTAAATGTCTTTGGTCCTGCAGAGATTTGACCTATCCCTTAACTCATCTTCCAAATATTACAAATATCAACATAAGGCTCGTGATGGTGACATTACACAACAGTAGAATGTTCAGTTGCCCAAATGTTAAACCAATAGAGATTTTAATTGGCTAAAAGTAACATTAATTTTACCACTATTGATCCGCAGTTTATTGGGATCTTCCAAGACTGTTGTCTTTACTTTTTAATATTATTTTGGCTAAAATGATCCTATGAAAGTTCTGCAAATCTGACAAGAAACATGACAATTTCCATGGTAGCCGTTGTTTCTTCCCGAGCCTTATTTTCTTTTGTTTGCAGAGTTAATACCTTATATTTTGTTCAATTTTGTTTTGGTGTAATTCTACTTTAGCCCTGACCTGGATCAGATTTGGAAAGTCCTGTCTTAGATTTGTCGGAGACCTAAGGCTTCTGGCCGGGTAGTTGCACAACATGTCACCTCTTTTGGCAAAATTCGGGGTTGTACAAAATAGCCACTCAACAAAATTTGATTTGGTAATGTTAGCTTTAGCCTCTGTTAGATTTGTATTGCTCTACAAAATGCCAGCACTGAACCAGAATTAAACAAGAACTAGACCTAAAATTAAGTTGAATAACTTGTGTGTAGTAGCCTATATGTTGGTCACATTTCCATAACTTGCTTGTTGCCATGACAAACTTTGTTGATTGGCCCCTAAACCTATTCTTGTGTTGTATTACTTAGTTCGCTCTTGTTACCTTTTTTCCCTATTCATTTATGTTTTATTTCTTTTTAGAAAATGTGTATATATTTATTTAGACATTCCTCGCATCATTTTCAAAGTGTTGCTATCAAGATGTTTCATGTTTCAGCAGATGAAATCGAAGACTATGTCGCCATAACCGACAACAAAACAAGACATTATTGTTGTTTTTTTGTGTCAGAATAATTGGGTTGAAACCACAGCAAACTTTAAATTTTGCCAAAAAATAAACTTAGAAAATCCGAGTGACATTACTGACACATTATAATTTGGCAGGGCTGAGAAGTAAAATAATGACAATATTTGATACACAATCTTGTATCGAAGTCATCATTTTGTGTCAAACTGTTCATTGAAATCTGCAAATCCTTGCTTGTAATATTATTAATAACTTGCCCAATTAATAATCCTCTTTATTTATGGCCAAAATCCATTTGCTTTCTTTTATAGGAGAGATAAAGCTCTCTTATATCACCATTTTAGAGGAGTGGTCTACCTCACAAGCAAAAATAACATGCTTTGGAGGGCTCTTTTCTGCCCTGGACAGGAAAAACAAGTCAGAAAGTTAATTTATGACAAGAACGTTACCTATGTGACAGTCCATGAAAAGCTTAAAATATAAAAACATGACTTGACATGAAAAAAAAAAATCACCAGGATTTGTAAATTGTAGAAATACAGGAGACTTGTGGATGTTTATTAAGCCAATAGTTTGCATACACTTTCAGTAAGAGCATTTTGGTAAGTATTAAAAATGATCTGTGTAAAGGCGGAGTAAGAATACAAAATGTTTTGGGCAATGAAAACACAAGAGGCGCACACTCCACTAGAAAAGTTACACCGCGCACCTATAGTGAGATGTCTTCTTGTTATCCTAGTTTGTTGGCTGGCGCGTGTTATTATTATCAATGAGAGATGAAGCTTGTGTTTTCTCCAGAGACTGCTGCTGGAATGTGTGTGACTGTGAGTCGTGGTGTGATCTTTGCCATGAGCCAAATGCCGTTGGAAGTTAAAAGATGCGCTCTCTTTTATTCCTTATGAGAAATGTATGACACACGCTTAGGCACAGTGTGATACTTTTACACGCAGCTCCAAAAAAGGCAATCAAAGTGAAGTAAATGGGTTGCTTAATGCTGAACAAGATCGTTTGAATGCTATAGTTTCCAGTTTGATAATCTGTCAGAGCGGTTATAAAGGATTAGACTCTTGTTTTGTTCATTAAAGAAACTATTTGTAGAAATGTTTTTTATTTGCCGTCATATCTAGAATAGTTAGTTAATCAGACAAACAGACAGGCAAATAGGGAACGTGACATTACACTATAAAGTTGGCCAATGTTAAATCAATTAAGTTTTTTTTTAATTGAAAGCTACTGAAAAAAGAACCTTAATTAAAGCATATTCTGACATTACAAAATGATTACATTTACTAGTATTGACCCAGCATTTTTTATTCCTACATGTCTCCTTTGTTTAATATTTTTATTGTTCATTATTTCTAACGCTGTTTCGATGTCGCTTCGAGTTCTTTATTGACCTTATTCTGCCCGCCCACTTTTTTTGGCCGTGCATTTCCTGTTTAGCTGTGTTTAGCCTGTAGATTCAGACCTGCAATGACAGACAAGCAAGCAAGCATGATGGCTATACCTTAACAGAGCTAAACAGGAAGTGTGATGCCAAGATAAGTGGGTGGAGTTGAATAAAGTAAATGTTTTAGTTGACTTCAAGTTAATCTCCATGGGTACACAAAAAACAAGCAACTATTTCACAAAATCTAGCAGTATATCTTTTGTTGGAGCAACTAGGAAGTATGCGGCATTTCAGAGGTTCAAAGCTAGCAATGTTAGCATTCACACTTTGATGCATTCATTGTATTGATCTGTAAAAAGTTGTGGGAGTGCAGTTGTACAAGTAAAGTAATAAAAAAAGAAAGAAGAAAAAAAACTACACAATATTTAGGTTATGATTATTTGATTAACTTGTTGCAGAGGAAACTAATGTGTCAAGAATATGTCAGAGTTTTGACAAATGCAACATCTTTAAACCCCATTTTGACTATTTTGGTGTGATAGTTCTTGCAGTAAATATTTTCAAGGTTGTTAATAATACTGGTCCACTCTCCCTGAAAAATGATCAAACTCTGCTCTGAACAAACGACTCATCCACCTGGACCACTACAAACAGAAACTGTGCAGTTCCAAAAAGATTTTCTGCTTTTTTCATTTCAAACCATCAAAACTTCCGGACAGTCTCAATGGTCTGTAGATATGTAATACTATCACGTGAAACTTAAAAAAGGCACATTCTAGACAATCAAATGTGTCAAACATTAGTTGAAAAATAACAGCAAAGATATGTATTGGGTAAGGTGAAATTCTATACAAATATGTAGTCCATGGGTTTCACCATGTGTTTACTGAAAACATGGTTTAACCTGTCATACGCACTTTAAGCACAGCTCAACAAATCCAAAACTAGCCTACAGCCTATAGACATGAGCCCTCAATGTTAAGCATCATTATAGTTGTATGAATGCAACAGCAAACCAAAGGTCAGGACAATACGAGGCTGCTTCAGGCTCAGAGCAGAGCCACTGCAGGCTGAAGGTGCTTAAAGGAAGCACAAGTTTGAATGCTGGCCATGCTACGGGCACGCAGGGCTGAGGTGTTATATGAGCAGCTGCTCATTAGTTACAGAAAATGGCACACGGCACAATAGACAGTGGAGCCGGGACCAAGTGAAAAGCTGACATTTCTGTGTGAGGTTAGATGAAAGATGGTTTGTGTCTTTTCATCACGATTGATAATGCTGCTCGCTGCATTACATGTGGGTGGCTCGGGCTGTGCGGCTGAAAAAGGAATATAGAGTCTGCTTCTGACCTTTCATTCAACCGAGGAGACCGGGTCCACAGATTGACATCAATATCTCCCGAAAGCACAAACAGACACACATCTCGGTGATGGAGCACGGTGAAGGGAAGGGAGCAGGGCAGACCGGCAAATGTACAACAGACTGGGACAAGAAGCAACAGCAAGGTACAGTCAGATTCATTTAAATGTGCACTATTCAACTTTTCTGGTAATGGGTTTTTAGTTTATGTGGCCTGCACTGCACTGCTGACATTTTATTCATGTACAGATGTTTTAGAGTGAGGGAGTAAAAAGATGGGCTGACTCACTGCCAAAAAACAATGCATAATGAAGTGTATGAGTGTATATGTTCTTTATATGCCAGTTAAAGGTTCTCTCATCATTAGTTTACTCAGTATTGTCTTGTAGCTGATGTTCAAAATATTATGATTCCAAGGAGTCAAAATGGTCATAAATGAGTAAGTTGATATCTGTTGATGCTAGAGTTAATTTTACAATGAAGTAGTAAAGCCTATCAATATTGCAAATCTGAACTGGAAGTCTGTGACTCTTTCTGCTTCTAAGCCGTTTAATGTCAATTACTGGTCCACATGTCATATTGATAAAAACATGGATTAAAATACAGTATCTATGCATCAATATAAACTCTTCTCTCACCTTGTGGTTTGGCTCTTTTTCAACAATTGTGACACAAAATGGCTGTGCAAACCCCTTCTCTTTTTTTTTCTATCTGGCTCTTCTTTGTGGGTTCATGTCAATTCTCTATGTTATCTTTAGTGCCCCCTGGTGATTGTCCACCAGAACAACACTTTGTTCTTTAGAAACACATTGGACTTAAGTGACAATACAGCAACAGCAACAACAGCAGCAAAAATATAAATGAGCTTTTAGATGGTTGGGCAAGTTGTTGAACTGAATGAGTCACTTAGATAAGATAAAATATATTTTATTTGTCCCACATTGGGGAAATTCCAGTGTTGCAACGCACATTTATAAAAACAGCAGAGAAAATAGAAACAGGCAAAATGCATTTGCTCAAAGCTATAAATGTGTTTGATTGTCTGTTTTTGTTTTGTCTGTTTTGTTATTTTTCTGTTTTATTATTGATATATTTTTGTTATAGTAAAAAAAAATAAAAATGTTTATAGCAATGTTATGTATTTACCTTATTTAATCTCGCCCACTTCTCTTGGAAGCACACTTTCTGGTTCAAAAGAGTCACTTTGCCACTTTACAACAATAAAAAAAACAAGAAGAAAATAAAAACACACTTATAACCTGCTGCTTGTTGTATTAAAATATTACAGTGAAGAGATAAGGCTTGCAAGCTCTGCAGTTTTGAACAGGAAGTAAATTAACCTCTTTCTATATCTAAAGTGTTTTAGACCAATTTGCATTTTACAAAAAACAAAATGTCATTTACTCTACATATACATATATTATAGTTTATTCCTAAATACATAGAAAAAACACAATAGGTCCCCTATAAGGTATTTAACGTGTTTTCATTGTCTGTCTCATGGGGTAATCAAATAGATATAATCACAGCTAAAAAAGTTTGAAACAAATAAACTGAACCTATGTTGTTATTCATAATAATACAAAAAAACAAAACAAAAAACTCACTTTAGAAATACAAGGCAATAAGTGAGTCCACCAAAACAATAGTACTTGAGACTGATATATACTGTATAGACTTATATTATTATTATCTTACTCAACTTATATCTCACTCAAAGTAATATCTAATCATCTCAATTTTTTTATTTTTACATTTCAACTTAAAAACATGGTTGTGGAGCAGAGTTTACAAATACAAAACACAATGGATAAAGTGTTCAATCCCACCCAAACTCTTCCCTCCACCTTTCGCCCTGTTAATCCACACTTACTTAGCACTTCTGCTCACACCGGATTTATTTTTGTTTGTTGACTTCGGATGCCGCTGCTTTGGCCCGTTTTCCATGGCTCTATCGCTGATGCTGATGATTACAACAATGAAGGCTGCATGTCTCACCGGCTCCATCTGTGCCTGGAGAACATGTCCGGGAACACGGCTTCACCACCGCACCAGAACGGTTAATCTACCTTATGCACCCCTCCAAATATGGACACGCTGTTTGTCTTAGAGGATAAATATTTCCTAGATGACGATGCTCATGAAATGTTGATTTATCCCCAGCCTGTTAAAGTGGCCGCTCTGCGTATGGCGTGGCTGGGCTGTCATAAAAGACACTTCCTCTGAGAACAATGTATGTTAGTGCTTCTTAATTATCGTCAATGTATGAAAAGGCCCCTTGAGAAAATCTGACAACATTCAGCAGACATTGGACAGGAGAGACAGGCTAATAACAGGAAACTATGAATTGATTAAGGCGAGACAAATATATAATAAATTCACTAGCAAGGACAACACCGCAACAAAAGAAAGCAATTAAGATGAATGGACAGATTAAGTGATAACTGGATCCAGAGACTCAGGATGACGAGATGGAAGGACCCCCGACCTGTAGATGGAGATGTGTTCAGCAGCGGGACAGATGAGATAGGGGGTCAAGAGAACTGAGATGTGTTGTTGGACAGGCCAGTTAAAGGCCATGGGGGTGAGTAAGGTTTGCTGATAAGAAAAAAAAAAGGTATGCACGTTTTTTAATTGTTATTTTCATTAAGGAAAAACAGTATTTGGTTAAATGTGAGGTGAGTGAAGTTAGAATTTGGTCCTAATGACAAACAACCAGCTCATCAGTTTCATCTGCGTCACACATATAAACTAATCTGACTGCCCGGTATGTTGTGGAGTTGATCTGAAATACAGGCGAGGGGAGTGATGACCAGACCCGCTTTACAATTTGCTGAAGCATGGGCTTGGATTCCATGCAACATATCAGGGTCAGCAAATCTGCAAAACACAGACAGAGCCAATTTTAAACTTGATGAACTGTTTTGTTGAAATAATAGAGACAAAAGTTATTTTTACAGAGCAGATTCTGGACAGCTTTTTTAGCTTTTAAATAAAATTGATTTGACAAAAAAATTCTGAAAAATTCTAATTCTGTCACATTTATTAGACCTAAAACTGTAATAACTAACTTAAATATAACAAATCCTTGTATAAAAATCTTTAAAATCTTGATTAATCCAAGACGGTAAAGTCTGGTGTGTGAAGTTACTTTGTTTTGGTTGTCAATATTCACAAACTTAAAACAAACAACAAAAAATCTATAACAACCTTATTAATCACAACCAAAAAAGGGTTTGGCTGAAGCAAGTTGCCTAGCCCATTCTTTAATGCATTTTGAAAAATTAGACATTAAAAGTACAATTTTCCATTGAACTCTATTAAGGAGACAGGACATTGTATTATTTCTACATGCACGCATTTTTTTTTAAAATGGTATTGAAGATAAACAGATGCATATACTCCAGACATACAATTCAGAAACATTAAATACATATCAATGACTAGACCATAGAACTACCATAATAATGATAATAAAAAAGTATGCTCATTTTAACACTATTTTGTTTTGTCTGTTTGTATTACCTGTATTAATCACCTACATTATGATCTCATCCGAAACCCAGCAATATAATAATATAAATAAATCTAACAATCACCATGCATCTTGGGCAATGGCAGCAGTAAAATATTAGAATAAAAACGACAGTATATTCTCTGTTGTTGTAAAACCTTGGCTAAAACACAGATTCTTGGATCCACCACACAACAACAAACAACCTAATAAACCGGCCACTTGTGTATATAAAGACGTTAAGCATTTTCAATCGACACATTTTTAATCTTTTTGAAGCCACATTCTCATCCGGCTAATTGGATCAATGCTGACTGGAAGAAGCCAAATCAGCATCAGTGGTGTGATTTATTGTAAATTATTGTCTGTCATTAGCTCAAAAAGCCTCAGTGAGAAAAAACAATTAGGAGGAGAGCACAGAAAATCAGCTAAACATGCACATATCAGCACATATTCATTCCACTGATTGGATTGGATTGAAAGTATGACTAAAATAATACATAAATTAACACATAAATAAATATATGACGGCAATAGTGGGAGTTGGCGTTTTTGTTGACTGTGTTAGAGATTCATTTAACAGGTAATTGAATTCTAAACATTGTAAATTAGCTGTAACTCTTAACTTTGTCTTGCTCTGACAAAATGCTGGTTGGATTATGCTAATGCTAATTCCCTCAATAGCTGAACTGACACCGGCTCATCACCTCTCAGCTCCATGTTTAGCGGCAGCAGCTCTCGCAGTAATTTAATCATTGATTTTCTGAAGACACTGCACTGACACTGAAAGATACATTGCGAGTTTGTTTTGTCTTCTGCACAACACACATGGAAAAGTGGTTAACAGGTAGTCTAACTTAAATACAATAAATCAGTCCTGTGTAATTTAAGGGGGAACGGTTAATAGTTCCTTTCTTTGGACGACACAGATTTCAAAGTGAGGTGAACAGGAAAACTAAAATATATATTGTGATCAATGTTTTCATACAGAACCTAAGACTTTTTATGTGCTGTAGGCATAATGAAATGTGTACATTTGGACATTTTGAGTTAATTTGATGTAGATTCTGAATGTGCTATGACTGAACATTTGCATAAACATTACATTTTTGCACTACCTTTATTTATATTTCAATTAAAGCAAATCAGGCATTGAATTAGATTTGAACAAAAGTTTGGTGTGTGTGTGTGTGTTTGTGTATTTAAGCAACACAGTATCACAAGAAAGCACATAAAGACCTCAATACATAAATAGCGTATGATGAGCACAACTTTTTGCGTATACACTGTATGTTACCGTATATATTGCATGATATAAAAAAGCATAAAAATGACATGATATTTTATAACGTCAAATAAACACAAGTTTTTGTTAAAGGCAAATTTTCTTATGGTTTAAAGCAGACCTGGGCAAACTGCATGCGGCCAGGGTCATCAGATGCGGCCCCAGAACATAGAATATGTGAAATCTTTATGTTGTTTTAATTTTATTTACTTTGATATGGAACAAGTGTTTTTACTTGCTTTTGCTCTTCTAACATTGATCATAATGTAAGAGGATTTATATTTTTGTTTATTATTTTGTACTATTTCTTGGTTGGAATATTTTTGTGGCGCAGTAATACCGTTGTGATAAGGTCACGTGCAGTGTTATAAATGGGGCATTGCCCGTTGTGCGAGAGATCTATACACACATTCTGAAACTTAATAAACTGCCGTCCTGAAGAGCTGTCCCTCTCCTGGTGATTCTTCTTGCACCCACGACCATCCGACTTCAAGTAACACTCAAGAACAGACACGTAAAATATAGTTTTACAATAATATAGACTGGGCTACATGGCTTCATAGCAAGAAGGTCCTGGGTTTGACTCCCGGGCCGCCCAGGGCCTTTCTATGTGGAGTTTGCATGTTCTCCCCGTGTCTGTGTAGGTTTCCTCCTGGTGCTCCGGTTTCCTCCTACATCTAAAAACATGTTCAATGTGCCTCCCCTCTTCCTCCCCAGGACTACAGATGGAAATTAGCTGTAAGATAGTATCTGGTGCAAGCATCTCTGCTTTGTGCTAAATGCAAAATTAATAAACATTCCTATTAAAAAGCCTGTACATAAAATGCTTGCAGTAATGATGACTTGCTAAACCAATGTCCACTACTTCTCTGGATTTGAATAAGGCACTCGGAGAATAATAATTGCCCATCCCTGGTTTAACGGGTAAGTTTAGGCTTCAAGTTACTAAAATGGGTAAGAGTAGGGCTGAGGTTTGGAGTAGGTTAAGATTAGGATTTTGTTAATATTTATAAATAATACCACATCTTTACAACCATCATAAAAAGGAACTGGGGCTACAAAGCGTGCATTGATGCAAAAAAGGCATGAAATTGTGCACATCATACAGTATTTACAAGTCCTGTTATGTCGTGGTATATACATAACATCTTCTTTTGAGATCGGGTTGATGAGGCCATGCCTGCTTGTCAAAGCCTGATCCCGTCAGATCTCAGAAGCTAAGCAAGTTAAGGCCTGGTTAGTAGTTGGATGTTAGACCGCTGGAACTTCAGGTGCCACAGTGGGATGACAAGAGTAGAGTGCCGTTGTGTCCTTGGGCAAGGCAGTTAATCACAATGCCTCAGTGTCTACGCACAATAGTGAGTAGATCCCTGATTGTAAAGTGCTTTGAGTGCCATAAAAGGTGCGAAAACGCTATATAAATAGACCATTTACCATGACGAGCTATAGGGTAATTGTGTTAACCTCATGAAGGAAAATGTCTTTTGAGAAAAAAAAGAGTTGTTGAAGTTGCAGTGCTCCGCAGAACTCTATGGATGAAGAGATGATAACAATAAATAATGAAATGTCTTTTGGAGGAGATTGGACAGTTGTGTAAGCCTCTCTACTAAGGGCACACTGACCCTAAAGTATATCTCGCCTTAAAAGACACAGGTGGAGTTTGACGTATCTACCATTTTCATGTAAGAAAAAACAAAAACAAAAACAAGTTTTAGAATATAAACTGATACTTGCTGTCGTTTAGTCGAGACTTGGATTTTATGTAGAGGACAATTAGTTTTTGTTGCTTGACCCTGTACAGTTTAAAACAAAGAACTTCTATTAAACAAACAAACAAACAAACAAACAAACAAACAAACAAACAAACAAACAAACAAACAAACAAACAAAAAACCACTTTCACTTGACTCGTATTTGACCTCTCACACTTGACACTGAATTTCTCAAACAAGCAGCTCCACCAAGACAGGATATTAAATAAAGGTTTTGACAGCCTGGGTGTGTGTCTTTTTGCTTCAGTGGTCAGTTCAACTTGCATCATGTGATTATCATCCACACAAACTACATACTGTAATTTTGTTTAATCTCGCAAAAATGACGAGGCCCATTATTTCCATGGCAACAGTTAGGTCTTTTGTAATAAGTAGTGTAATAAGTGTGATCCCAAAGTCTGTTTCTGTGAGAAATGTGAGAAAGGCCTGAATATTCATGCTGTTCAGTAATTTATTTTTTTTTTTTTGCAAATTATTCACTTTAATTTCTCCTTTTTATATGTCACATTCAGACTAATATTCATTGTTTTTGTATTTATTCAACTGTAGTTGTTTTTGTTTTTTCTGTTTAGCTATGTTTTGAGTCCATACATACATACACACATTATATATATATGGGCAGTATACAGCATCAGAGGGAACGCCCATTAACAGACCTAGGGGTAAGCATGTGAACAGTCTATTTTTATAGAGAACAATATTTTTATCACTTACTGCTCAACAGGTACAAGAGCAAATGTGGACCTAAGGAAATATATTGTGCCAAATGTAGATATGAAGAAATGAAAATGATTATAGTTATCTAACAGTCCAAATATGTAAATATATATCCGACCCAATCTCACAAGAAAGCATACACATACCACGGCATTACATAAATTGCATAGCATGATTTCACAGCTTTTTTGTCGTATGCATCGCAGTCCCAGTTAATTTCTATGGTGGTTGTAAAGATTTGTTCTTATTCATGAATATTAACTAAATCCTTATCTTAATCTTATCCTACCTCAAGCCCCAGCTCTAAATTTATCAATTTTAGTAACTTGATGCCTAAACTTACTCGTTAAACCCAAAGATAATGTCCCCAAGTGACTTCAACCAACTCTTGTGTCTCTTTTACACTTTTTATTTCGTGTTATAGGCATGAAATGTGTTTATAATACGCAGTTTTTTGTGTCGTAGGTATATGTAGACTTTCTTGTGAGACTGTGTTAATATGTCCCAAATGCTAATGATAGCTGTGAGCTAAATACTAACGGTGCTAGCACTGCTAGGGGCATTTTTACATCTATACTTGCTTTTCTGAGAAAACACCACCTCAACAACCTTCATTTAAACTTTGTTCTAACTTGACTTGAAATAGTTGTACTAAAAATGTACTTTATTTGCCAGAAAACATCTCACACAAGGTGGTACACAGTTCTGTTTCAGAACTTTATACAGAATCTATAGATATGATAAAGTGATCCGACAGACCAAATATGTAAATACAGTACAGCTATCCAACAATGCTAACATGTTGCTATATTCTCACAACAACATCGCCATCAGTTTATTTTTCTGACATCAACAACATCCATTTAACTTGTTTGTGACTCAGCTTGAATTAGTTGTGTGGCACGGTGGCAGAGCGGTTAGCGCTCTGGCCTCACAGCAAGAAGGTCGCGGGTTCGATTCCCGCTCAGGCCCGGACCTTTCTGTGTGGAGTTTGCATGTTTCTCTGGGTGGTTTCCTCCGGGCACTCCGGTTTCCCCACCAACTGATAACATGCATGTTAGGGAACACTTGTGATAGTCGGAGGTTGAGGCGCCAGGTGTTACGGCTTATCCCACTACATGCATCTCCGCTCCGTTCCGATTGCCGGATCAACTGCGCAGCTGTTTTAATGAATGAAGACCGTTCCACATCCTCCGTGTGTGCTGCGCAGGGCTCCCCTAGGCTCCGTCGCGTATGACCAAAATACGCATCAAGGCTTTTCTTCTCCGCCTGAGTCCGGCCAAGTCAATCTCTGCCAATCAAAACGCACCAAACAGGAAAAAGAAAGTGAACTATGTCCGGATTTACAAAGTAAAATCACTCCGCACGTACTTTGATTTGATCAGATAACGAAAAGTTTGTAGTTTTACATAAAGTTTCTTTGATATTTGGACACAGCAGACTCTTCACTACAGACTATGTCACTGATACATAAACAGGACAACGTTATTGAGTTTGTGCTCGTAACAGCCTCCCTCAGCGGAGGAGGAAAGCACGTCCTTCTGTTGTGATCACGTGAAAAACATGAGTCGTCTGTACTCCTGATATAGTTATTTGACCTTCAACGAGGACTTTTATTTCACAAACTCGTGTTTTTGGCGCATGCTCTTCTTGAACTCCTCGGGGCAACGCAGCCCTGCGGAGCGGACTGGAGCGGAGACAGTGGGAGAGGGGTCTGCGGCAACTTTCGAAGGCGGACCGGGGCGGAGCGCAGATGCATGTAGTGGGATCCCCGCGTTAGGTGAATCGCCTCTGCTGAGCTGCCCCAGGGCAGTTTACTGTCACTGAGTGGGGAGGGAAGGGGTTAATCTCACTGTGAAGCGCTCTCTCACTGTGAAGTCCCCAAATATGATGCGTTGAAGACTGTATCTGTAGGGTGACCAGACATCAACCGGGACAGTCCCTAATTTGAGACATTTGTCCCATGTCTCCAAAACCATTCACATGTCCCAGTTTCACTCAAGGCATGCCTTAGTAGTTCCAGTTTTAGCCCATTTTGATATCCAGCAGTAGGAAATTTGAGCGATGTTGTTTGATTAGTCAAAAATTAGAAAAAACCCTGGCAGATTTTCTAAGATTTTATAATATGAATAGTGTGTTTTTATGTATTTTTGTTTGATGAATGATATTGTGTCACTTATCCAGTTGCAGATATGTAAGACAACTACGGACAATAGAGTTTTATCTTATTTTGACCCAAAACTAAATAGTAAAAGAAATGTGAATGAGCTATGAGTGCATAAAACAACTTTCATTATTTTTGCAATTACTTTCAACCTCTATGCATCTGTAGCCTACAGGAGAAAAGAGAACTTCTCACAAATGACAATTGCAATTTGGAAAGCTGTGATGTCATAGGCATAACTTCTACAACATATGCAATAGTGTTGTTTTGTTTGAGTACTTAGCTGTAATAAAGTTCCTATTCTTTTGGGCTAGATCTGTCCTGATTTAGCCTCATTGTTGACTAATCTTTCTGTGATACTTAAGTGGATATAATGAGGACTATTTGCATTTTGCATTTTCCTAAACACAAGCTTTAACTTACAAAACTCACTTACACACAGTGAATCTCAATTGACTATAAGCATCCCTCGCCGCATTTTGCATTTGTTGTTTTATCCGTTATTTAGGCCAATTTAATCCTTAAGCGAACATCTGCTGTGGTTTGTGTGCAGAAGTGGGCAGCTGTTGATAAACTATGGGCTGTCACTCAAGTCTTACCCGACTCTGTTTCTGCATTTCCCACGAGGACGGGAGACGAAGACAGACATGGAGTTAATCAAAGCAGTAGTCACGCAATTAACCAACAGAGAAAGTTACAGGACTGTGTCTTTACACCTGCTCAGGCCTGTTTCATGGCTGAGATGTGGGCTCTAAATAGACTTTGTTGGCGCTTAGGTCTATTGATCTGAATGGTCACGGCACACGGCGGACAATAAACCAGCAGGCGTTTAATACTTCACCTAATAGGCTGCTCAGTTCTCTGTCTTTCATACATATTATACCATGGTCAGTCAGAATTCAAGTGCTAACGGAAGTGCATTATTTTTCAGTAGATACAGTCGGTATCAGTGACCCACTAACAGATCTCTGTGGGGGAAACATAACATGGACAGTGCATCAGAACAACAGCTTTATCACTCACTGCTTTATAACTACAACAGCAAATGTGGACCTAAGGAAATATATTGTGTCAACTATGGATACAAAGACATTGATATAAATATAATCCAACGATCCAAATTTACAAATTTACCCAACAATGCTAACGATGGCTGATGCTAGCGCCGGGAGGATTTTCGTGGCTAAATTTTTTGAGATAACTCCACCATCCATTTAAACTTCATTCTGACTCAACGTAAATTAGTTTAGCTAAAAGATACACTTTATTCACCAGAAACCCCTTAAATGAGGTAAAAAAGTACATTTTTGCCTATGACTTTCTCCCAACAGCAGGCCAAACCCCCAATATACAATCGGCAAAGCATTGCTGATGGTATAGATTTTATGAATCTATTTATTTTTTAATTTTTTATCCCATTAGTGATTACTACAGCAATAACTGTTCTTCTCGGAGTCCACATAACACAACACACAGAAATTACACATGACATTTACATTACATTACATGTCATACATACATTTTGTTAATTACAGTTTTTGTAATGCTTATCTAATATTAAAATATATGTACATTTACAAAGTTTTCACACATTCCACAGGTAAAATCTATGAGATGAGAATATGTTTTCTAAGTACAGCCTGCCTTAGTTTCCTTTTAAACAAATTCTCTTTTGTGATCTCTGTTAAAAATTGAGGCAGACATTTCCAAATGGACACAGCTCTGTATCGGATACATTTCTTTAAGACATTCATTTTAGATAATGGCAGCGAGTAGTGCATTAAAGTCTTGTCTCATGCTTATGTCGATCTTTTGCCAATGTTTTTTTTATTTTTATTCTCTGTTCTACAGTCAGCCAAGTAGTAGTAGTAGGGTCGATAAAGTCGTCAAACTATCTTTTAATACTTCTTTCTTTGTGTGTTTAACTGACAAAATGGTTTTCATCTTTGCCTCAGCTTTCATTCTTTTTTCGCACATCTGGCTTGGGTAATTCGATGGGACAGAAGGTTATCCACATGCATTCACACGGCATCGTATGATTACATGTTTAGCTGGGATATTGTTGTAATCCCCAAAGGGTCTTACACTTTCACAGTACACCTGTGGATATGCATCATGAATTTTTTCCTCCCTTTAAATCTTCACCCAATCTCCCGCTATCCGACCCCCGCAGCTTTTCTATCAAATGCCACTGATTCGGCGTTCCTCTCGTCCAGATGCGAATGGCCCCATTCTCCTGACTGCAGTGGGACAGCTGACCCCAGAGCCAATGGTGCCTCCCCTAATCGCGATGTTTTATTCATGTTACCTGCGCCAACTCTGTAAACCGCCGGACCGCATCCAAAACAAATAGCCCGTCCGCCTCCAGAGAGTATCTTTCCCCAGTCGAAATAAGACAACAGAAGTCTCAGCAGCAGCATATTCACAAAGTACAATGTGAAGGCTAAATCTGTCACTGCATGATGGAGAATGGGGAAAAAAAAGCATTTACAGTGTGTGTTCCTCGTCTTCTAAAATAAAGCTACTCACTAAACCAATACACTGCCAAAAGCATCTGTTTATGAAATCTGGTGATATGAGACTGCAGAATTAAATGATATGAAACATAAATTTGAACTGTTGCTGTTTGCAAATGGTTGAAAAAGGGATCATATACTGTAAGAGATTTACAAACAACTCTTTTGATAGACCTTTCTCGTGAACTACAATGTGCACTGGTACTGCACATTATAAATGACATATTTTCTTAATGTAATTTCAGAGCTTGAGGTAGAAAATCAATGGTAATGGTAAATGGCCTCTATTTATTTAGCGCTTTTCCACCTTTCAAGGCATTCAAAGCGCTTTACAATAGGATCCACTCACCCAGTGTATCCAGACACTGAGGCAATGTGGGTTACGCGTCTTGGCCAAGGACACAACAACTTTTGTCATCTCACTGTGGCACTTGGTGTTCCAGCGGTTTCCCATCCAAGTACTAGCCAGGCACTAACTTGCTTAGCTTCTGAGTTCTGACAGGATCAGGCTTTGACAACCAGATCCGTTTAGTTGTGGGACTCATATAAAATAAAAGAGCTCATTGGTCATTTAGCACAAACTTCACTCACCTCAAAAATTATCTTTCTTCATTAATTCTGCATTAATCTGTGATGTTTTTCAGATCCTATAGTTACACTACCATTTATTTATTTTTTTTTTTGTAAGCACCTAATTGTTTTCATCTGACAATGCACATCCTCTATTGGCTAACTAATCTGCCACTCACGCCAACTGCAACTCGAAAAAGGAACAAGGTTTATATATATTAGAGACCCTATATTTGATATGTCCTTCAGTTTGTTGCTAAAAGCTACAAAGAGATAATCAAAAACACAAGTTCACTGGTGATGTTTTGCAAACAGTGAATGTCCTGGTTAATAAAATACCATGGGATCAACCAGTTGATTGAATTGATAAATGAATTGTAGAGTTCAATTGCAAAACATATCAGCGTCATGAAGAAGAAAAAAAAAATGTTTATAGGAGTTTTGGGTATTTTCTTTAACCAACATTATCAATGACAATAATGTTGATTGTTAGTTATTGAGAGCATTTTGAAAAATATTTTAATTGCACTGAATTACATGACCCTATTTTGTCCCGCCTACTTTTCTAGGACATGCACTTCCTGTTTAGCTACATTTAGCCTGTAGATTTCAGTCGATGGTTTTATTTTAACTGTCATTATATTTAATTAAAATTGCCCAACAAGACAGGCAAACAAACATGTTAGTTACCTTAACAGAGCTAAACAGGAAGTGCATTTCCAAGCCAAGTGGGTGGGACAAAATAGGGTCAATACAAAGTGCTAACTGTAAGTCATCAATTACTTAAAAAAAAAAAAAAAAAAAAACCACAGTTTTTTCTAACAGTTTATTCACTTTTATATTGCTATGTGAAGCTATCTTGTTTCTAAATGTACAAATTCAGTTGGATTTTCATTTTGACAGAATAAATAGTCAATCCAATTATAGCGGTTCAATCTAAACTTTCATTTCAGTGATTGTTAAATGTTCGCAATTATTTTTAATTAATAATTTGATATGAAAAAGTTCTTCTTCAGAAATAAAGTTCTATTTAGTGTCGAAGTCATCTGCATTTCACATTTAATCCGCTGATTACTGGACTCCAAAGACAGCATGACTTCGCATTTGACGCAGATGATTTCTCAAGCCAGTCAAATTTGCAAATTAGATGAATTATTAGTGAAATTATTATTGCTAAGCTGTTTACTCCCCTGTTTGTCATTCATGTATTCTGGTAACATTTTGCACTGAGACAACTGTAATAACCATCTGGTCTGTAATTTATAAATGTATTAAATCTGAGTAAACGGTAAGTCAGAATCAATGCAGTCAACATATACAGTAAAACAATATGTAGAGGATTAGGCAGCAGTGGTTACTGTATGTGTTTTCTGCATCTCATATTGGAGGGTTCTATTCTCTAAACAGCAGGAAGTGCTTGTAGTCATCTTTTAACTACAGTATATTCTAACTAAGGTTTCGCCATCACTTTATGGCCAAATGTCTCCTCCTCCAACAAAACAGCCTTGTGATCCAGCTGCTTGTATTTTGCATGTTATAACTGTGTCTGTGAAGCTGAAAGTTGGGAAAGTAATGCATTATGTGACTGTTACATTTGGCCCATCCCAAACAGTTTAAAACAGTCTAGTTGTGTTTTTCCAATTTTTAAAGGGACTATGCACAAAGGGAACTTAAAAAAAAAAAAAAAATTATTACAATAAAATAACTTAAAGTCAGTATCTTCCCAGCACATATATCTTAATACATCGATTAGGTGGAAATTAGTCTGCAATGTCTTGACTACTTCACCAAGATCCACTAAATTCATCATTCAAGCTTAAAACACATCATCGTGTACAATTTGGAGCCTTGGAATGCAATAGGTAAGTGAGCAAAACATGTAGCCTGAAGGAAAAAGTTCAAATGTTTTATTTCTGTTTGATTACCTTTTTAAGGAAGCAAAAAAAAAAAAAAAAAAAAAAATCCACAAAACACAATTTTCAAACTGTAAAAATACCAGGTATTGTTCTCTTGTAACCAAGAAAATGTTGAAAAAAAATGAAAAAAAAAAAAATTCTAAAACTTGTTAACTGAGGTCAGTAAAAATATTGGCTAATAGAGAATGGGATACCTCAGTATATACATTGTCCTGTTAACCTGTCAATCAAATTCTCTATGTTCCTAAGCAACTCATTGGAGCAGTTAGCCGTAGACCAGATCTGAACCAAGATCAAACAAAGTCTGAAGTATAATTAAACCAAGACTAAGCCAGGAATGCATCAAGTTTAAATTAGTGCTAACACAAATTAAACCTGTAAATAAGAAAGAATATAATTTCTAATGTTTTGAAGATTGCCTGAACCTTATGTTGAATAAGTCGGAGAATAAAAAATAGCTGAATGCATCCTGAATACATTTGGAAGGATGAATAGCAAACCACATTTTACTAAATTCTATTAATCAGCCTGTAAAGACTAGCCATGCAGAGCCGAATTGGACACAAAATTAGTTCTGACTTTGTGTCGTTGCAGTGAGAAATGAGCCATGTATTGTCTAGCTGTGGGACATGCATCTCTCAGCCAAGAAGCAATCGTATCTGTCTTTTGCACAATGCACATTTCTGACGCCAATCAGTGGATTTCAGCCACTTTTGATCAGGGAACGTCTTCTCTTTCATGAAAAATCACATGCGTCTCTCACAATGACAATGGCGCAGACATGATGAGCATCCATGTGATCAGACACAAGCTGGATCTATAATAAGCTCACCTCCGTTCACTCTTTCTCTCTCTTCATCCATCACTTCTAAACTTTCTTTGGTTCTTTCTCAAGGTAAGACACAGGTAAAATTACTCTAAATAGGTTTTGTTATTTCAATAATTTCCTTTCATCCTAAATTATGCTTCATGCTAAATGAAAATGATTTTGAGTAAACATAAGGAAAGATTTGTTTATACGTACTTCTAAGTCTAATTTAGTTTAGTCATTTGATGTTTCATAGTTCAATTTTCTGAATTATTTCACTCAAACACTAAATTAGCGAGCCAAAATTAACTATATTTAAAATAAATAAATAAATAAAAAATTAACACTGACAAATATTTGAATAAAAGAGCTAAAGTTTGAATAACAGAGTTAAAGTTTGAATAATAGAGCTAAAATTTCTCTAGAGAGTAGAAATAGACCGATATAGGTTTTTCTTTGGATGATGCTGGTACCAGTATTTCAAAATGTTGTCAGCTGATGCCAACATCAACGCTTGATTTTCAAGGCTGATTTCTGAGGCAGATTTTCTTGTTTTAGTTTAAAAAAAAATAGCTGGGGTGAGATAGTGTAACCAAAAAAATCTTCAACCTAAACTATTGTTCACCTCTGCGTTTCTTTCACACAAGTATTGATGCTCGATCAATTGTATTTTGGTCAAAGAAACAATAATTTTCTTGTGTCTTGAAAGTCAATCATACTGTGTTCATACAAACAAACAAGCACATGTTAAAGCTTCAGAAGCAAGTCATAGAACAAGAATAAAACTTGAAAACATGTTAATGATAAATTCAAAACTGCATACTAAGGAGAGAGATAAAACAAGTTTTATCTTTATTTACAAACAAAATCAGACTCAGCTCAGTGAGTAGAGGAGGAAAAGTTCAAACAACTGCCTGATCAGATATCGGGCAAAATAGAGACCGACAGTCAATATGATTGATACACAAAAAAAGTCTATATTTTCCCCCGAAAAATCGGCAGGGCCGATGTATCAGTCTATCTCTACTACAGAGTTGTCATCGGGTCGATGCACAGAAGTTGCAAGAACATGTTTTCCCAGCAGTAGGCAGCAGAGGAGCTGACATATGCTTCAAATGTCCCACCAAATGATCATCTCAAAGACAAAATGTTACTCAAATGTTTTTGCACTTAAAATGCTTTATTTCTAATAAAAAAACATGATGGAAGCACATTTTGTATTATATAGTGTTACATTTATGTGAGTACTGGCAAAGTTTTATTATTTTTTACGATTCTCTCTCCTTTTCTCTCTTTATCTTGTGCTCAGTTTGTCTCTGTTTGCCTCTCGCTCTCTCTCTTTTATGTCACTTTCAATCTATGTCTGTCTGTCTGTCTCTCTCTCTCTCTCTCTTTGTGCATAATGTCGGTCTCTCTCTCTCCTCTCTCTCCACAGTCTATATCTCTCCATCTGTCTGTATGTGTCGGTCTCTCTTTGTCTTTATCTTTCTGTCTGTCTGTGTATATCTCTCTCTTTCTCTCATCCTTCCTCTCTCTCTCTTCTTTTCTTTCTTTCTCCGTGTCTCTCCCTGGTGTGACAATCCCATATTGTTGGGTGACTGAAACTGATGCCACGTCAATGCTCACAATCACAGAACTGCCTGTCTCTTGTGCTTGATCCTTCTTCTCCGTGAACGCGAGCTCTTCTTTGATCACAGCCTGGCGTAATATCAGGAGACCCGCGCAGACACAAAAGACAGGCAGAACAGAGCTGGCCAAGTGTATTTACCCTGCCTTCAACGCACTATAATGACTATTCATGTCCAGTCGCTGTAGCAGAGTAAAGTGCAGGTTCAAAAGCCGCCTTATGGAATAGTTGCAGGTATATGTGTACTGCCCAGGGCTGTTTGACCATAGAAGTGTTTGGTTGACTACAGACTTCTCCATCAATGAAAAGTGAATGTGATAAAAGCTAGCGCCTTCAGGCTAACAGGTATCGAAGTAGTTAAACTATATTTGTACATTAAATAAGCAAAAAATCACGATGCTTTACAATCAGGTATCACATCATAAAAAAACAACTTTTAAAAATACAATGTGAAACAAAGAATGCCATATCCCACAAAATTTTGAGTTCAAGACCCAACTTTGAAATAGCTCACACTAGAAGATATGTTTATCATTCAGAATTGAGTTCTACACATCCATCTGTAACATGCAGGTTGGTGTTGGTCGGAGGTTGAGGCGCCAGGTGTTTAGGTGAATCGCCTCTGCTGAGTTGCCCAGGGCTGCTTACCATCATTGAGAGGGGGGGGGGGTTACTGTGTGGTGAAGCACTCTGTGTAAATGTGCTATATAAAAAAATAAATCATTCATTCATTTGTCTGGAAGAGCACTTGGAAGAGCTTCATGACCAACATTTAAAGTTGATTGGTCGAAGGATCACAACCAGGGGCGGCTCGTTACCAAGGCGACAGGTGCGATACAATGTCAACAAAAAGGAAACATCTTTTGTTTTTTTTTGGTTTGTTTGTGCCGTTCCCGTGCTCCTACGCACAAAAGTCACTTGGCGGAAAAGCGCACAGCTTATCTGTGATCTGATTGTGATTGGGGTGACTGACTAGACGCACCTGGAACCTGATCAGCTCTAGACCGAGACTCCAATAACAGCCTGTGCGAGGGCGAGGAACTATAAATCAGCCTTTAATGTGAAGCTCACCCCCTAAACTCCACCCACAAACACATTTCAAACACAGCTAACTCATTAGAAAGTATAGTGGGAAGAGAGAAGGAGGGCTGAGAGTAGAGAGCAGCAGTGTGATTGGTTTGACAGCAGGTATGTGTAATCAGTGCTGAGTTTTCAGTGGACAATACACATGTTGTCACCTAGAGTCTAGAAATGACACTGGCCTTTGCAGCGAGACACAGCCAGTTAAGGACTGTTTTGCCCTGAAACTTGCTTATTTGCTCAATTTGCTCTAAAATTGCCAAAACAATTACTTGGAACAGTAGGCAATGCTGATTAAACTCTCGATACACAGTTAAGTGTCATGTGTTTTTAGCCTCACTTTAACATTGCACCTGTCGCTTCCATTGAATGTGCTGTAACAAGCTGTTTGTTTGTTTCAGCTCTATAATGCAAATTAAAAGGACTCGCAGGTGCTTGCTACACTCTGCTGTTAAGTACATGTGTGTGACAACACAAGCCACGTGCATGTGACAGTCACATAGGTCAAGAGACAACGAGGCTACTGCTTCAACTAAGAACATTTGTTACTGAAGGAAACTTTATTTATTTTTTTATTGTTTTGACCTCCTAGACTAAATTTATAAACCCATTTAAAATACAGTATTATATGCTAATTGTGGGCATTGGCTTTTGATAACTGGCTATGTATTGACCACCTGCAATGAAATTAGTCAGGAGTCGCCACTAATGAGGAACAAGCTAAGAAATCTATTTGTGGACTTGTCTTACACAAACAAAGCCCCTATTTCAAACATTTGTTTTGGTTGTTTTCTTCAGCTTTTGTCCAAAGCTGGCTGAGGGGGTGATTTTAGTGGGTGGATACATATAATTATTTTAATGCTCTACATATTTTTATGCACTACATTATTTAAGTTTACTTGTTTCATCAACAAAATTCTATATTAAAATAGCTACAATAATTCTTCAAAATATGAGTGAAATAATTTTTTTGCTCTTACTGAGTACTTTTAAGCAGATAATTCTAAGCAGTAGGTATCAGGCATATTTACCCTGCCTTTCAACACACTGTAATGACTATTCATGTCCAGTCACTGTACGACAGCTTGGAGGAAGCAAAGTGCAGATTCAAAAGCCTCTAATAGAGAAGATCTGAGAGGACATTATTGCTTTTGCAGCTTGTAACAAACGCTTCAAGCCATTATAATTATTACTATCTGCCCAGAGACACGCTCGACACAAATTGGCTCAGTGTCAGTAATTAAGAGATGCACCCCTCGCCTCCGTTTTTTTGGGAAAGGGGGTGACTTGAATTTTATGGGGCTCTTAAAAGTGAGCAGAATTTTAATGCTGGACCTGAGGGAGATAATTTGACCTCTTCTTCCAAAAGCTGGTGTTATGTTTGAATCTTATCACCTTTCAGGATGGTTAATTATGTAAAAAGGAAAAGCAAATGGAAATTTCAGCAGCTAATTTGAATGTAAGTCAACCAGGCGGTGACCAAGACTATTGAAATGAGGGCACTGTAATGATCAGGGCATTGAAATGACGGAAAATGGACAGAACATGCGTGAAGTTGGAATTTTGTGTATAGCAGACTTTGTCACGCTAATTGTGTAATTCTTCAAAAATAATCTTGTTGCTTTTCTTAATGTACTTATGAGACACAAACCCCATTCATTTTACAATAAATACTCCCCTTCACAGCTATGCTTTGAGGAGTGATTATTTGACTGTGTTCATGACACCATTCGGCCAGAAGGAGTTGGATTTTCAGAAGCCATCTTTGCCATGAAGCCATCATAATGCTACATTCAGTGGAGGTGTCAAAGTTTTAACTCACAGCGACAGATAAACTACAGTACAGCAAGGATTCTTAATTAGACTTGTTCAGAATCAGCTGCAGCTGTGCCAACGTGTTTTCGATGCTTCTGCTTTTTTGCGCGTTTATTACACACTAATTTTCTTTGCATGGACACGCAATTTGGTTGAGGACAAACAGGAGGTTTTAATTTGGGTTAACGGCTATGTTTAGGTCTGAAGTTACAAAAAGGGGTTGGTTTAGGGTTGTGTGAGCAGAGTTCACCTCGGCTAGATTTCTCTGTCACAAGTATCTCAGCTAATGAGATCCAATTGTTTGTCTACATCTTGAACAAGCTTTTTAAGACAGGAAGACAGATCATCATCATGAGACGCAGAACTTTACGAGAGGTGTAAGTGTAGCTCAGAGAGTTTAGCCGCAGACATTTTCTGAGTAGACGTTTGCAGTCATTGGTTGCTTATTGGAGCTTCATCCTGTTGCCAAAAACAAAAGCTATTTTAAAAACATAGCATAGAGACATAATATTGCCATCAGTTGTGTAAGGTCAGGATTAGGTACTGTCTATTGGGTCATAAAAATAGCCATGAGACGTTTCGATGTTGAAGATGGGCTGGTTGATTGGAAATAAAATGTTGACCAAAGATTTGTACAGATTTGTAAAGATTTTATGTTTTCAAAATACGTTTTTATTTTCACTTATGAAGCAGATCTTTAAAAGTGCTAGCCCTGATTTTGGCTTTCGTAACCCAAGCCTCTGCATCAAGAGTTTATTCTCAACAATCTCAACCAAATCAAATTCCCCTTTTCATTCCAGAGTCACAACATTACTTTACTTTCCTCCTCCTGCAGTGAGCTCGTCCAGGTGTTGACTTTATGTATATACATTAAGACGCACATTAATTTTGACTTTTATTACCTCCCAGTGCTCTCCCTGGAGGTGGTAGTGATGTGACAGAATGGGGCTAGGTGCTGCATGACCAAAAGGATACTGGCTATAGTAAAAACAGAAAGGCTAAGGCAACAGCTGCTGTCATAGAGTGCATTATTTTGTTTAAATCCGACAGACCCACTGTTCCAGCCTTAAAATCACCCAAACTTTCTTCACAAACTTTCCGGTGAATTGTTTCTGAGTTTTGGTATACCTCTAAACTCTGTTATGAATTGCTTACCAGGCCAGAATTACGGCTGCAGATGCCATGCGATTTAAGCTTCAAAAGCCCGTCACTGCCTGGAAAATAGATAGGTCTGTCAAAGATGGTATTTGAATTCCTTTACCACTTTCAACAGATTCCAGTTTTCTGAATCAAACCCGGAGACGTTTTTATAATCACTCGTGTTCTCTGTATGCATCAAGACATACAATTTCCCCAAGGTGCAAGCAAATATAAGAAAACCTCCTTAAATCTTTCTTTGGTATTGATCTATCAGTGTAAACATGCACGGGGAGTTGAGAAAAATGCTTTGCTAATGGCACAGATGGCCGTATAGCTGCATAGAGAAGCTCTTTCCATTTGAAAGTACGTGCAATGTGACATCTTTTCTCATTTTGACAGATCTAGCGATTTCTAAGCTTTCTGTCAACACAGGCTGGAGGCTGAGGCAGTGGAGATATCCCGGGAGACTGCACTTGAAACTGCCTTAGGTTTACTGATACGGCAGGAGAACTGTAGCCTATAGGGTGATATAGAAGATATAAAGGTAGCATTTTTGTGAAAGCAATATCTGTACATTGAACCTCTGAGACCTGCTGTTCACTTATTGCATGTGGTGTTATGACCAGTCACATGATTAACACATTATCTCTCAGCACGACACCTGTTTGAGGCACATTAACTGCAATTTTGTGCAACAAGCAAAACACAGGCTTTATATGACACATACTGTATTTGTCAATGTTTGTATTCTTGTTTTTGTAAATACATTGTTGGGAAGCACATAGTTTCTGTATGAAATGTGCAATACAGATGCATTTTCTTCTTCATATGCAAAACAGGATTTTTTTTTTTCTTTTAGATTTTAGGTATGTTCAATGCTTCCTTATATAAACACAGCTGGAATTTTTCTGTGAGATACTACAGTCTCCCTTCTAAGTCCCCTCACGTTCCAAATGCAAAGTAAAAGTGATACTAAACATAGGTCCAGACATCTTCTGACCAAGTTGGTGAAGTCTGTGTTGTTTTAAAACCTGTAGAGGTCCACTGTCACTACTGCACTGTGTGACTCTGATCAGCAGAAAGGGCTCAACAGGGAGAACCACAGCAGCTAATGTTACAAACATAAAATTATTTATACTCTCAGGCTTTTAACACCGCGTAAGTTATGTGGTCCCCTGTGCCTTTTGTTTATTTCATATATTTTTGTATTTATTTTATCTTCAAATTGTTTGTATTGTTTTAGTTAAAGATGCACTTTATGGAGGTGAAAAGTCAACTACACAATGCAATAGAAATAAAAAGTTAAAACAGTTTTTTGGACTTTCTCAATGGGGATTCATATGTTTTATGCCGTAATATGAAAAAAAAAATAAAAAATACAACTAAAGGAACATCTATTCCATAAAAACATACAAGAAGAGACCCTCCTCCAGGCCAAATAACAGTCTATTTTGTGGCAATGCAAGGCTGTGAAAACACAGATTTGTATTATTTATTTATTGCAACAAGACTAATAAACAGTAAAACTTGCATTTGTTCAAGTTTTTGTTTAATTTTTGGTCAAAAAGTTACAGTGTCTACTATTTTTATCTTTTTAACCTATTGTTATTTTGTTTTATGGTGCTATTTATTATTTATTTTATTATTATTATTATTATTATTATTTTTTTTTTTTTTTTTGTAATGAACACTTGTAGAGCATGTGACTGTTTGTGTTTAGTATTTTCTGAGCTGGTAGTAATTCGTAACAATCACTGCTTGGATACAAGATGTGAACACATGGCTAATTTCATGTTCATTTGTTCAGTTTTTGTTAATGACTTTTTCAACATATTCCCCTTTTCTGTTGTTCATCACACATTTTAGCTCTTTCGTTTAGCTCTCTCATTATTGGACATACTGTATCTTTCATAATAAGTTTATTGTTATTATGGAAACATAGACATTAAGACAAATAAATAAACCTTGAATATGAAATGATGCACGGATTTCATAAACATTATATCACAGAACAAACTCAAGCTTAGTTAATAGTTATTTAGAGTTACATGTAATTACAAGATCTGCGTTTGATTGTACAAAAATAAAAGTCTTGCGTGAAGGAAAACAAAAGCGTCTTTATGATTGTCGTTTGTTTGTCAGCTCATTAATGATCCAGATTTGATGCAGATACAAACAAAGCCTTCTGTCTGAGATGCGGATCCATTTCATCTGAGCTTTGTTTACAAATAATTAGCAGCATTGAGCCACAGACAACAGTGACAACTTGACAATCGCATGAATTCTGTGAGGCGCTTTGCAAGTTTGACCTGTCGTTGCCAACAGGTGCTACTTTAAATTCAACAAAACAACATTCAAACATGGCGTAGGTTGGTAGCTCCAGCGGCCTCAACGATTTTATGCAACAAGCACCAAAACTAACATAAACTGCTCAATTTACCCACAACAAAGCCAGCCATTTAACATCAGTTTAGATCAGGCATAAAACTCATTTCAAAGTCAGCGATAGAAAACTGTTAGATTAGCATTTGCTTTGACAAGTTCCACTTTGCAAGGCTAGAGGCGCGTTAACAGAAGTATGAAATAAAGCTCTCGCAGTTACTCAGACGCGGCGGAGGTCATGAGCAGAAGTGGGCGACTGATCTATTATGTTATCTTCAACTCACACAAAGAAGAGCACCCGTAGACTGGCGCGCGGGTGAACCGGCTGCAGCAGGATGAAAAGTAAATGTGTGAGTGGGTTGACGGGTGTAGGAGGGAGGTGAGGCTGCCTGGGGCTTGGCAATGAGGGGCCTCGCAGCATTAAAGTCCTGAGTTTGATTACCGGACCGTGTGCTTCTGTGAATGTAAAGTTTGTGTTTTCTCCTCGGTGAGATGCTTTCAGGTGCTCAGTGGTTCAACTTTTACCTGTGCCTGCGATAGCTTTCTGTAATCTTGAAACGTAACAAGAAAACATGGACAAATGGCTTAGTTTATTTAGCTAATTGGTAATCAGAATTCAAAATATGTAACTTTTCTCAGGTAGGGACCACTACCTGCTAGAGATGTTATCGATTGGTGGGCCCCAAAGTGAGGCCCATGGGCATAACTTCAGACAAAAATCATAAAGTTTGTCTGTTATTGTTGTTAGCATTGTGGCAGTGTAATATAATCTCTGGATTTGAGTTGTTTAACTATATAGGATTTAATTGCTTGTGTAAAGTAGAATATTTCACTTTTTTCAACGTGTTCCTGACTGGTATACTATTTGGCTTAAAAAAGAACAAAAAAAGAATTTAGTTTGAAAAAAAAAAAATATATATATATATACCAAGGTTTCAACAATAAACAGAGCTCAAATTAGTCAATATGCTTGAAATTAGGATCAAATCCTAAAATCAAGCAGTTTTAAGTTGTCTTGCAGTACTCTCGATTGTGTAAAAGTCCTTTATTGAGCTATATAGTAACATGTTTAGGCCACACATAGTTCTTTATCAAGACTTGAAGACATTTCTATAAACCAAATTGTCTTGGATCTTCACCTTTTTTTTTTCTTTGAAAGTCTATATACCTTTGAATTCTTGAAGAGCATTACATCTCTCACATTTGGTGTCACTAATGTACTTGCCTACAACATCTCTTTTTTTTTTTGTCTGTAATACATTTTGACCCGCAAAGGAAAAACAAAAAACAAACAAACAAAAAAATGTCTTTTTACCCTCCAAGAAAAAAAGCCCACCTCTGTCCTAGAATTGTCCGTGGAAAGGTATTTAAGGAGTTTATGACCATGGAAATAAGCACGGGACACCATCAGGTCGAGAATTACTTCTGTGGAGAGTCGATCCCACTCCAGCAAGAATGTATGGAATAAATTATGTATTTTTATTTTCATACCAGGGAACATTCCACACCAAACAGTGGGATCTCCATGGAGACGTATCAGTTGCCTTGAAAATCCAGACGATGTATAAAACTAATCTATCTTGCCACCATGTCCTTTCGTATTTAAGTGCGCATGATTGACAGATTAATTAGCCAGTCAGAAACAAGCATCGTCTTCCACATGAAAACCAACATGGCTGCTTTCAACAAGAAAAAAACAAACAAACATAAAAGTAAATAATTGGTAAAAATATCACATGGAACTGAGAAACATTGAAGATTTCTGCAGAATCAATGAGGGAAGCAAAAATGATTTTAAGAAGCTAAATGACAATCAGCTTCTTTGTTTCGTGAGTGTCACACAGATAAACTAATCTGACTATAGTGCACTTAATGTTCCACTGGAGCAAAACAGAACTGACTAATGAAAAACAGTATAAATTCTGGAACCTACAAACATTTATATGAAAATACATACAAAATTTGTCTTTTTTAACCACAACAACAACAAAGAAAATACAAATGTCAATGTTAATTGTTGAAGACCTTCTGTTTTAAAATGTGATCGTGATAGTTTTCTGTTGAGTTGTTTTTCCTTCAGAATTTCGTTGCATTTTTTGTCCGTTTCTTTTTGGCCGTGTTGAGAAGGTGAAAGACACTGAGATTGATGTGAGCACAGATGAAAGGTAAAGCCAGTGCGTGGGCTGTGGACGTGGGAGGAAGGTGTAGCTGCCTGCGCCCAAACAGCAAGGGGATAGAAGAAGAAACAATCTATGGCGTATTGGACGTCCTGACCCGGCCGGTGGAGGGCGTGAGGATGGATTGGCCACAGCGGACCACTGAGAGATCCTCCTGCTAGACGTGCTCCAAACGGGATGGGGCGCAAGGAGGGAGAGAACGAGAGAGGGAGGGGGCTAAGAGAATATCAATGGGCAGACACAGACACTTATGGATTTCTCTGCCGTCTCTTCAGAGCCAAACTTTTACAGCTGCCGCATCGCAAGGGCCGGATCGAAAACCGAGGAAGAGGGAGAAAAAGTGCAGACAAATCCTCCCCAGAGAAATCAACACTTATGCCCAAAAAGCGTCTTTGACTTCTGACTTTGTTTCCTTTTTATTGCTCAATAGGATGTCTGTTTAAATTGTTGTTTTTTTAAGTAGCTGGCTATTCAATCCGATCTCATAGAAATGCAATGAAATGTATACCATGCAAATTTAAATGTATTTATATTTATACCATGCAGTTTTTCTTTTTTCGCCTTTTTGTCGGTTGCTGGCCTATTTCATTTCTATGATGGATGTACTAATGTGTTTTTTATTTCCCAGACCTAAATTTCCTTTTTTTTTTTTTTTTTGTAATTTCAGACCTTAACTAAACCCAAAGAAAATGTTCTCATGTGGCTTCAGCCAAAACACCTATATTCCTTAGCGTCTATAATACGCTAAGGAAATAGCGTCTCTTGTTGATGTTTTTTCACAGCATGAAATAAAGATAACGTATAAAAAACACGCAAAAAAGGGGTAGAAACATGTTATCGTGCTGTTAATCTGTCATGTTGCTATGCATTTCTGTGAGACCTTGTTGGGCTGCCAAATGAAATTAAGCTCCACATGGAGCAATGGGAGGGATCAGTCCTGCAAATTGTAGCAGATTAGCTTAATCGCTAGCATCAAAGACGGGCATTGAATGTTGTCTCTACTTATTTATAGAGGAATTACTAGTTTGACTTGGCAGAATGAGCTGCTGCTGATTTACCAAGCTGGAGCAACAACTGAAGCCAGGACTGTTGTCAGCTAACTACTGTGCAAAACCAAAAGTTATGCTGCTAATTGAACATTGTGAATTAAATTCGACCCTACAATCCATACATGTTATATTCAGAAAAACACTGTCTCAAGCTTCAGGAGCCACACTAGTTCATAACTGATTGAAACAGCTGCTAATGTCCCATTTTATTGTTTTAATCAAAGAAGTTTCCCCAGTTAACCAGATGGACAGTGTCTCTTTCTGCATGGAGCATGCGCAGTAGAGCAGAGTGATGTCGACTGATCAGCAGCAGCAGTTTGTAAACAGTTAGCAGCAGTGACATTTGAAAATAAAAATAAACAATCAGAACAGTAATTATGTTGAAATGTATTATTTTAATTTGACCCTCTTCATCTGTTACTGTGGCTTTGTTTTAGTCTGCAGACTAGTCACTTCATGAAACACTTTTATCAAGTGTAATGTTTCTTTGGTTACTTTCTCAATAACAAATCTCAGGAAGGTACATTTTCACCCTTTTGACCTTCTGCTGCCATTTCAGCATTTGCAAATAATAAAAACAGGGAATTTGATTTGACAGCTATAAATAACAAGATGAACTACTTTTATTTATTTATTTTTTTCTGCAGATGTTAAAGCTCTACACTTTACTGAGGAAGGGGTGAGAAAAAGTGCAGGCAAATCCTCCCCCGAGAAATCAACACAAATGCAGAAAAACGCTCTCTGACTCCTAACTTTAGTTCCTTGTTTGTTGTTCAGTAGGTTGCTTCTTTTGTATATTTTGTCTTCTCCATGTTTACAAGCCGCAGCAATAGAGGCAACGGAAGTAATGAATAATAGTGCATTAAAAACAAGACAGAAATAGTCCAGGCTTCAATCTGAACTCTTGATGCAAAAATACAAATTTCCGAATAAGTGTGTTATTACAAAGTGCAGCCTTGTGACGATTTGCATAATTCCCATTATTTCACAATGACACAGTATCTTCCTGATGTGATTTGTGCTGACTGCTAATACCATCAGCATAAACAAAGAGAAGCGGCCTTGATTCAAGAGCGCAGTCTGTCAATGTATGCATCCAGATCGAAATCAAATGTACAAATGAGAAGCAGGATATTTGCTTCAGAAGAGAATCAAATAAGAGACAAGATGATGTATGCTTTTTCTATAGTATGTTTATATAGGGTTTTATCTGCTCACTTCCATGTCTCTGCTTTTCTTGGGATGTTCATAGTATGGCTTAACACAAAATTCTGGGCCAAGTTTCACATCAGATCTGAAGGTATTAACAAAACTGTATGCCTATGTCTACAGAAATGTCAAAAAGGTGGTTGTTTTTAAGCCTTTTTTTTCAGTAATGAAAAGCCAAAATGTAAAATAACCATGAATTTTGGTTGAAGCCACGTGGCAATATTTTCTTTAGGTTTAAGGGGTAAGTTTAGGCTTCAAGTTACTGAAATGGGTAAGTTTACAACTGGGGCTTGGGGTAGGTTAATATTTATCCATTAAACCTAAGGAAAATGTCGGCACGTGGCTTAAATTTGTGGTTATTTTACGTTTTGTCTTTTGGATGTACTACCAAATTCTGGCAAGTCACACAACAGACAAATGAATATTCAGTGCAGCTGGTGGACATTATTGTGCTCTCCCTGCAAAAATGCCTGTCTTTGTGATGTGTGTCAAAACGGAATATTTCAAGAGTGTCTTTTAATTGTGGCTAGCCTAGCACATACCTAACTATGTAGTGTTGTTTATTCAGCATCTTGACATCTGTGAGATGGGATGGATTATTTCGGCAAAAGAGAAGTGCGTAGTAGCATATTTGGACACTTTTGTGAACACTGAGAAAAAACTGGTATTATGTGACTCCAAAATGTTGCATATATTGCCAATGAATGAGAAACATAGATATACAACGAAATGTCAAAACATACAATAATAAGCATGTTTTCATGCCTATTTTTACACTTTTATATTAGGAAAAGCAAAAACGTAAAAAAACCCAGCAAATTTTGGTAAAAGCCACATGGCAACATTTTCTTTGAGTTTAACTGGTTAAGTTAGTAAAGTGGGTAAACTTAGGATTGGAGATTGGGGTAAGTTAAGATTTACCCGTGAAACCACATGAAAATGTTTCCATGTAGATTCAATCAAATTTTTTATTATTTTACATTTTATCTTTTTGTAACATAAAAGTAAAAAAAAAAAAAAAGTAACTAAAAGGAAAACTTTTTGTTTGTTTTTGACATTTATTTATTTATTTTTTTTTGGGGGGTGGGTGGGGGGGTGTCCTTTTATTTTGTTTGTAATCAAAAGAAAACCAAAAAAGATCCTAGATTAGGGACTCTTCCACTATATCATGAAGTAGTGTCAGTCAAGTTCAAGGTTCAAGGTTTGAGGTTACTTTACTTGAGTCACAGAGAGCTATTTCTTACATTAAGTTAGGGCTAAGATATACTTCATTGTACCCTAGGGAAATCTGTCTACTGCATTTAACCCATTCTTCAGTGCCTTTGGGGAATTTCCTCAGGACCACAGTGCAGCACTTGGTCTTTTGCTCCAACATTCAACAGAAGACTGTAAAAACATATGGCACTATAACTGCAAAATCAGATCAAGATTGTCAGTGGGCCCCTGAGTGCCTGTGGCCCCAGAGCACCTTCTCTGTCTGAAGTGTCTGATGTTACACCCCTGATCACTGCCCTGTTCCACAGCAGTGTGAGACCCTACGAGGAGAGAATGAGTAAATCAATGAAACTGTTTGTAAAACTCTAGTCTGAGATGTGGCTGCCCGGTCGGGGGTAAAGCTCCATCTCACCATCAGCCCTGCAGCTACAGCTCCTCCACAGAGTCTCAGACCGGCTCAGACCGCCTCTCCAGTCTCCCCTCGTCCTCCCCTCTGTCCCATGTGTTCAGGGAGGTTCATGGCCAGTGTCTCTGCTGCACCTTCACAAGTGATTGGCTTTCCAGAGGGCAAACTCGGGCCAGCCACAAGGCAAGTAAGTGCAAATGTTCAACCTGCCACTTTTCCACTTAAATACATGCTCTCCGCTTTGACAAGGAACAAGGTGGAAAAAGGCTTCACCGAGCCACACTGGACTATTTTCTGGTAGTGGTGCATCTATAAAACAGTCCTGATCTGTCTGAATTATTGATGGGTCAGAGCCATAGTAGTTCTTCATTTGGGTTACATGGTATTTTACTCTCATTTGGGGTTATACTGTACGTCTTACAACTTCTTGTTTCCACCTGCCCAATGCAGTGACTGGATTTGTCACTTTTAGTATCTTAGGGGAGGCCGATCTCATTTTGATTGATCTTCCTTTCTGATTTCATTATCTTCCCTCCTGTTGAACAGACAGCTGCCTGAACTGCCTGAGTTTTTGTTTTGCATTTACATTTAATTTTTTTGGGAAAAGTTTACCATACATGCAGAATAATGTCATTGGCAAAAAACACATGCATTTGCTATTACTCCCACATGATAAATCAGTTTACTAAAATGTGCTTAGTATTGAGATTAATAAAGTTTGGATCATGATCGCTATATCTTGCCCACAAATGCAATTAGACCTAACCGGGTTGCCACCACCTAGTTTGTTTGTTTGTTTAATAAAGGGACAAGATAACAAAGGCATAACGAAAAAAAAAAGAGCCTATACCTAATATGCAGGGCCAGGGTGTGTTTTGAAAATGTATCTTCTTTAGTGGACAGGTCGCTTCTTTCCCGGATTCATTACGTTTCTTTTCCACCCGCAACTAACATACTTCTGCTTTTCTCCCACAGTTAACAGAATCCTTTCAGTCCCGTAGCCCCGGGTTTGTCCTGTCTCTCAGCGCAGCTCTCGCAGCATTCGGCGCAAAGAGCAGTGCCGTTTGTCACTTAGTACGTCTCTTATCCCATTCCGAAAAGCATAGTACCTCAACATTCTCATCTCTCTGCTTTGCGCCTAGTCGTGGATTAAGTGAGTGACCAAACCCGAGTCTAGGGTTTGGTCACCCACTCGCGCTGAGAGAGAGGGGGTCGCTGGACTATAGCCAGTGTTAATTTCCATCTTTTCTTCCTGCTGGAAAAAAAACAGCAACACAATTCATTAAAACCCTGTTAGTACAAAAATACAAAAGATGGTACAGATGGTTGCCAAGAAACAGAAAGTACAATCGGTCAATCAGAGAAGATAAAGTGTTGACCAGAACCTAATTTGGCCCCCCTTTTGACCTTGTGTCAAATATTAACTTAGAACATGATATTGTACCTTTTGATTTGTAAGTTTACAGCACAGAAATGGGCATGATCTCAGACACATACAATGGCATGACCAAAAAGCAGCCCTTGGTTAATGGAAAAAAGTACTCGACTACCATGAAGTGAACAAAACCCAATATTGTAGTGAAATAAAACTATTATTCATTTTTTCTCACACAGGTTTTGGTAAAAGTGATGATGTGTGTTTTATACTAATCAGTCCCAAAGGAGTATTTAATCATCCCAACTTTCAAATGTCTAATTATGTGTAAAAGCTTTCTGTTGTTTGACCCTTTTGACCTGTTACTTTGTTTTTGTTTTAGCCGACTAGTCACTTCATTAATATGGGCACTTACAATGTACCTTTGGCTGCCTATGCTTTCTCCAAAACAAGCAGGTACATTTTCACAAATCCTTTTGACCTTCAGGGATCACTTGCAAAAACATATAGCATTATAGCACCAACCAATAACATGCACGTTAGGGTAAAATCCTCCAGCTACGGTAGTCCTGACCAAGCCTAGCAACAACATCTGGAGATGGGTCCCCGAGCGCTGCACTGTGGCGATCACTGCTTCTGAGGAGATGCCCCAGAGGCATTGAAGGATGGGTCAAATGCAGAGGACAAATTTCCCTACGGGGACAATAAAGTGTACCTTAACCTTAACCTTAACCTTACACAAAAAACACATTATAACTAGTACTCCTGTAAATGGTAAAGCAGTACATTTTGCTCTATCAAATTTAAATGAGAAAATAATACAATAATGCCATTTAGTGTTTTCCACTAAAAAGTATGTGGTAATTACATCACTTTGTGTGAAAAAAAAAAAAAAAAAGATCTCTGAGTACTGTCTAAATTAAATAATAAAGAATATCAATTCTCACGGAGAGCTGAATGCTGCACGATTGGCTGTGCTTTGGTGGTCCTGTCAAATTTCACTTTGCTGTTTGTAATTAGTGTTTTGTAAGGGGAGAACATGCAAACTCCACATAGAAATCCTCCTCCTTGCTATAAGACCAAAGCCATGTCGCCCAATAGTCAATTACGTATGCTGTTTCAGTCGGTAAAACCATGCTCATTAAATCATTAATAACATACATTTATCTTTATTTATTTTTTCTATTTTTTTATTAGACTAATTACAACTGAATCAAAAAAAAAACTTTTTATTGCATAGCCTGGGAGTAAGTCAAATAACTTTATCAGAACCAAAAATGTTGACTGTCAAACCTGGTTTTAAAAAGTAAAGATAACAAAAGTGTTAGTCTTAGGTATTAGCACGTAGGATTTGATAACAGAGGCACTGCGACTGGCATCCATGTTGGCTCCACTGAAAACACAATTTCTACCGCATTAGCCGCTGAAATCAGATGTTGAACCCCAAACCACCCTCCTCTCTGGACCCAGCTTCAGCGCGGACCAACCGGTGATAAGTGCTGAGAAAATGATTGCGTTCGATTTGTAGCTGGGAGTGTCCCGGTTTAGCAGTGATTTGAGCTCAATAATGAATGTAGCTGAGCACTGATAAACTGGGGTTTGTGTTGTGGATTGGTTTACACGTTACACATGGGACCACTGGTAATCAAATGCACAATGCCTCTGGCTTCAAGCGAGCTGCCCACACTAAGTCCTCTTATCAAACCAGTGTAGTCCTAAATTAGACCAATGTAGAGAGTTGTTTTTAAGGAGAAAAACAATCATGCATTAGAATCAAAGGGGATATAATCTGTTTTTTATGTCACGTTATTGGAGATTGATTAATTCATGTATGTTGAGTAATCTTGTAATATCACAAAATAGAACACATTGGGTCTCCTTTATTAGAGATTAGCACATAATTTAATAATGGGTCACTTGCACAGAACAGTCTATTGACCTTGTTTTGAGGCAACTGGGATTTTAGGGCAAATCAATCAAGATTTACTGAAGGTGCCACCCTCGTACAGAAATGTGATAGATAAAGATGGCATGTGAAAGAACGCCCACTAATGGATGTCGCAGGGAAACAATCTATTAATTTCTGTGAGGAAGTAGGCCTGTCTTTCACTCATGTGGCTCATGTGTTCCACAAGAGCAAACACAGACTTTATTAAGAACATAGACACAAAATCATAAAGATAGTTCAGGTACCCAAATATCCAGGAGTGCTAACAGTAAATGCAGGTTAGTTCTGCTGTCTGTGTGTTATCAGCAGTTCTTAACTCTGCCCTCAAATAACAACTGTTGTAGCGCTAAGTCAACTAATATATTTCATTTTTCTGACAGCATAGAGAATATCTGACAGTTTAACTTGTGCTTACAATGAAATATGACTCATCTCTGCAACAATTCACATAATCTTTACTTTCTGTTATTGTGTCCATAATGTAAGCTGCATTGTTACAGTCACAGCCAACTATTCTACAATATTATAATCTGCCATTTATGCTGCCCATATGCTGCACTGCTCAGTCATAGTCATAGCTACTTAGTCTACATAATAGTTTTGTAGACTTTGGTATTTTCCTCTGTAACACAGTGTGCTTCACAGTTATTCATTCTGTTTTATACATGTTTCATTTCTTCTGCCGTTCTGAACATTATATTGCAAAATTGGAACTTCCTACTTACCTATGGTGTTGTTTTTTTTATTTTTCTATTTAGTGAAAAACGAAATCACTTGTAGAAGAATAATTTATACTTTGTTCATGGTATCAAAATTGTTCTAAATTGCTCAGACATAGAAACAGATTCATTGACAACTGTAAAACTGATAAACCACTTCTTTGTAAAAAAAATAAACAAATAAAAAAAAACAAAAAAACAAAACAAAAACCAACAACAACTGTCCACAGGAATCAGTAAACCAGCCTGAAGCCAGTGTAATGCCTGTAACTGACCAGAGTGGGGCGCTGTGACACTGACACAGAAAGTCACAAAACTAGAGGAAGACTTGACATTGAGCATGAGCAGAAAAGTTGTTTAATGTAAACAAAAACTCTTTTAAACTTAGTAAACATTCTGAATGAATAACATAGTGAAGAGACAGAGAAAGTGGATTTATGCTTCAGATATCTTTGGATATCTTTGGAAGCTTCAAAACAGATTTAATAGAGATTGTATTGGATTTATTTAATTTTTCCCTGTCTTTTGTGGTTTACGGTGCAAAGAAACAATAGATTTTTGCAGTGAACATGATATAAAATCAGTACATTCTGCAGATGAGACGTGACTCCGGAGAAAATTGTGAATACATATAACTGCGGAGGCACTAAAGTTTTGAAATCTTTTCACTCTGGGACTGGTTTCAGAAATGTTCATTTTCAGTGTCATGAAACTGCTGCCTCGTGTGGACGATGTGTGGTTTAGGTCAAATATTTGTTCTCAAATGCCTGAGTCTGGCTTCATGTGGACAGGATGTAACTGTTGTTGGAAAGTGATTAATTTAAATTCCTATGTTGAAATTTGAATTTCCTGAGAAATCACATGCAAATACAAACAAGTCGGCAGGGATCGGTGGCAGCTGCATTACAATATAAGATTATTCAAACATGCAGGAATCAAACATTACAAATACAACATTGGTAAAGAAAATGCTGAGAGAACAATGTTATAACATGGTTAAAAGTGGATTTTACGTAACAGTTCCTCTTCAAAGACAGTTGTAAACGTACTGAAGACACACACTACATACCCCTAATGAATACAGCCAATCCAATAACAACACCGTCTAACCATATCCACATCTGACAAGAATGCAGGCTTCCAATAGCACGCGTTTGATCACTTACTACATTTCACTTTGCATCAACATGAAAGACTAAGGCTCTTCTGGTTTTGTATAGCATTTGTCTCATAAAAGCATGCATTTTCTTTGATGTTCCGATTCCTGTTATTTCCCATTTCTTCGTACCTCTATTTATTTTCCGACAAGCACATTACTTGGCTCGCACCCAACATGAAAAATACATTTGAGCTCTCGAAATCTTACTTTTGACCCATTTTACAACAGGATCCCGCAGCGAGACGTGAGTGGGTGAACTTCACAGGCAATTCTCAAAAGCTGCGTGTTGCTTTGTGTTATCTTTCGCACATTAAAAGCATGTCCAGTAAGAATACTTTGAAGGTATCAATATTTCACAGAGTTGGATGGCTATTGTATGGTTAGATAAAGGAGAATAGGAGAGGAGGATTGCGTTAGAGTGGTTATAGGTCTGATGGTGCTCATGTATTCAGGACAGGAGCTAGTCTAATCCACAGTCTCTCCGGCCCGGCTCTCCTCTGTGCCCTGCCCTTAACAAGACAAACACTGGATATCCTTCAGTCTGCTCAAGATCACCTCTTTTCAACATATTAAGCCTTCATCTTTCATCAAACATACTCACTCTGCATGTGATTTTAAAAGAAACCTACATGTTTTTTTGCATGGACTTGAGAATTGTGACATGTAGATCATTAAGTTACATTTTGTTCATTGTAAAACACAAACACAATTTCAAAAAGCTTAGAAGAAGAAACAGGTCCATTGAATTCCTGTTCAAATTTGCAGACATTGTTGCAATTTTTGGTTGTTGAAAACTGAATACGACATGCACATTTGTAATCATGTGTTTTACTTGGAATCTGAATTTTACTTTACATACATGAATTAATAAAAAAAAGTTTCAGTAAGACACTGTCATATCATGGTTAAAATCGTTACAGTGGATTTTACATAATAGATACCTTTAAATGAAACATTATGTTTTCTGGTCATTTTTGTTGTCTTTTTTGAGTATGACAATGAAAGTGGCACAAGACCCCACACACTTCAATATTTAATTGGCGCATAGTTTAGACAGGTAGTTTTGCCAAAAAAGCAATATAGAAAAAAAAAAAAAAAAAAAAAAAAACAACATTCAAATTGTGACATTTAAGAACATAAACAAATGACATTCTGCAAATTGGCAGCTATAAATATTGAAAGCTACAAATAAGTAAGGAGAGAAACAAATCCCAAGCATAATAATGTTGAAGTTAAGACTTGTTCATACTTGTAGGTAGAAGATATGAATGTAATGTAAAAAAATGGGCAAATTGTACAATAAGTACGTTTTCACACCTTTTTTACTTACTTTTTACATTATGTAACGAAAAGCGAAAACGTAAAAAAAAACACAGATTTTGGTCAAAGCCATGTGGCGACTGCGGCAGGTTAAGATTTACCATATTTAGTTAAAATCTCAATCTAAACTTTGTCAGATTTACTAAGTAATTTATTAAATTTTTCTGCAGTCAAAATTAGGCAAAATGCAGCTCACAATATCAATACTGTACATTCAAATTTAAAATGATACTATAACTATTTTGATATGTTGGCACACATCTGCAGGAAAATGTATCATAATAAGACCACTATGTACAGTATGTGATTATAATAAGATTAGAGTACATTGTGGAAGTGAACATGTGGTGATATACGGACATGATGTTGATATTGCAACGCATGGACATACACTTCACAGCACAGATGAAGCGCTAAGGCAGCCGTCAATCACACTCACAACTTTAGTTGTCAGTGATTATGAAGATGAGCACTAACAGTCTCCTTGTAAAGAAAAAAAAAAAGTCTATAAATGATGGAACAAATAAACAACAAGCCACGTTGGGACATTTTTCTTTAGATTTAACAGGTACATTGAGGCTGGGGCTTGGGGTAAGTTAAGATTAGGGTAAGAATTTTGTTAATTAACAAATAAGCTATCTTTACAACCACCAAAGAAATGAACCGGGGCGGCAACGCATGTCATATTTACGCCCAATAAAAGGCGTGAAATCATTTAATCATACGCTACTGACATATGCTGTTATGTCACGATGCATATTGCTTTCTTGTGAAATTGGGTTGAATAATCATATTGTTGTTTTGTCTCTATTGCTGTATTAATTGATTGATTTATTTGTTTATTTATTTGAAGGACAAAGGCTGCACCAGACTTAGCTTTATTTCCATAGTTCTTGAATTCTTTCATCTTTTCTCCTTTGCCTTTGGCCCCTCCCTTGATTGATTGATTCGTTTATTTCAAACATGCAAAACATACAAAAAGACACATGTAAACATAAGTCACCAGTTGCTTATGATACTGCGTAAGCACAATTCAAAATGGAAATTTGTATTTAAGCTTTAAGCTACACAAATATCAGTTTACATGTTCAAAAAGGAGTGGGAGAAGTATAACTTATTTAATCCCACCCCCTTTCCTAATTATAACATATTTATAACTTTTTCAGTTCCTGTTACATATTATGGTCATTACATTCACAGGAAAGAAAACAAAAAACAAAACAAGACATATACTAACACTTTTCAATGTCTTCATAATTCATTAATATAATTTCTTTATATTTCTTCTTAAATGACATCAAGCTGGAACATTGCTTCAACTCTAGGCTTAGGTCATTCCATAACTTAACACCAGATACTGAGATACAAAAGCTTTTCAATGTTGTACGAAATTTAGGTAAACTGTATTTGTTTACATTACCCCTTAGATTATAAATATTATGCTGTTCAACAAAATGTTTTTGTATATTTTTAGGTAATGAATTCTGTTTCACTTTAAACATAAGTTGAGCTGTTTGGTATTCTACTATGTCGTTAAACTTAAGTATTTTCGATTTCAGAAACAATATATTAGTGTGATCAAGATAACCACATTTATTGATAATTCTTATTGCCTTTTTCTGTAACCGGATAATTTGCAAAATAGAACTTTTGTAGTTATTTCCCCAAATCTCAGCACAATAGGTTAGATATGGCAAAACCAAAGAAGAGTATAGAATATGTGATGATCTACGATCAAGAAAATATCTTGCCTTATGCATAATTGAGATGTTTTTAGACAATTTACTTTCAATATATTTAATATGGTCTTTTCCAATTTATATTTTCATCAATAGTTACACCAAGAAATTTTATTTTTTGTATTCTTTCAATGATCGTCTCACCTATTTGTATTTGTACTTTTGTTAGTTTATCACGTTTCCCAAATATCATAAACTTAGTTTTACTCAAGTTGAGTGTCAATTTTAAATCGAACCATTTTTTCACTTTTATCATTTCTGCATTGATTGTTTTAATTAATTCATCCAAATTGTCCCCAGAACAAAACATATTAGTATCATCTGCAAAAAGCACAATTTTTAGAGAATTGGACACAGTACACAAATCATAATATAAAAGTTGAACAATTTCGGGCCCAAAACAGAGCCCTGGGGGACCCCGCAAGGAATGTTTAAGCATGATGATGTATAATGACCATTTTCACAAACTGTTGTCGGTTACTTAAGTAACTTTTGACCCAGTTTAAAGCTACTCCTCTAATACCATATCTTTCAAGCTTGGTTACTAAAATACTATGATCGATGGTATCAAATGCTTTTTTCAAATCTATAAATATACCAGCTGTATGTTTATTATCATCAATAGATTTTGCTATGTCTTCGACTGTATCAATTATTGCCAATGACGTTGAACGATTTTTTCTAAAAACCATATTGATTATCTGACATTATGTTATATTTTTGAGTAATGACTCCAGTCTCTTATCAAATAATTTTTCTATAATTTTTGAAAACTGTGGTAGAATGGAGATGGGTCTATAGTTTGTGAAAAGGTGTTTATCTGAGTTTTTATAGAGAGGAAGAACCTTGGCTATTTTCATTTCAAGAGGAAATTTACCTAGTTTTAAACGACAAATTACAAATATATGTTAAGGGTTTTGAAATGCCATCAATTACCCATTTGACAGTTTTCATATCAATTTCATTAATATCTGCAGACACTTTTGATTTGAATTTTGATACAATGTCAATAACTTCTTTATAATTGACATCTGATAGAAACATAGTATTACACGTTCTTTTAATTAAGGAATAATCCGGTGTTTCAGTACTAATAATTTTCCCAGGTAATTCTGGACCAATATTTACAAAATATTCATTAAATTTGTCAGCAACTTCTTTCATGTCATTAGGTGTTTTATTATTGACATTAAAATAAGATGGGTACATTTTTTTGCATTACATTAATACACATACACATACACTCCCTTTCTCCTGCCTTGGCCTTTTCTTTGATTTCCACTTTTTCCAGAGCTGCACCCAGAAAAAAATGTTTACTTGAAAAGCAGAGAGGACCAACCTTTCCTCTTGCACTAGAAATTAGCTTACAACCATTGTCTAAATGAGGAGACATTTAGAACTAACATTATAAGGAATCCAGACCCCTATGAGACCTCAGTTAAATTTTAATTGTGCAAAGGATCAAATTAAGGAACTTATTATCTATTTTGTTGGTTTAACATTTGTTGGAATCTAATGTTAAACAACATTAATTCCTTTGAAAAGTATCGCATTCATTCCATTAGACTGCATTTATTCATGTGGATTTCAAGGTAACACTTACTTTACTGGTATAGGTAGGAATAAGCATGTGAAAAAAGCAAGTAATTTGCCCTATTTCCATGAATCAATTCTG